>JBBGZY010000037.1:10267500-10985000 GCA_037952925.1 Lithobates clamitans
ACTTCAACTGCTGCCTTTTCAGTTGGTAGACTCTGCCCCCTTCCGTGAGTTTGTGGAATGTGCGGTTCCTCAGTGGCAGGTACCCAAACGCCACTTTTTCTCACGGAAGGCGATTCCGGCTCTCTACCGGCATGTGGAAGGCAATGTCCATGCCTCGCTGGACAGGGCGGTCAGCGGTAAGGTGCATATTACCGCTGACTCATGGTCCAGCAGGCATGGACAGGGACGTTACCTAAGTTTCACGGCGCATTGGGTGACTCTGCTGGCAGCTGGGAAGGATGCAGGACAAGGTGCAGTAGTGTTGGAGGTTGTTCCGCCACCACGCCTCCAAAATGCTAATGATTGTGACACACCTCTCTCCTCCACCCCCTCTTCTTCTTCCTCCATGGCCTATTCCTCTGAACCAGCGGTACTCCGTAGTCGTTCAAGGGGCTACGCAAGTACGCAGGCCAAAAGCTGCCATGCGGTGCTTGAGCTGGTGTGCTTGGGGGACAGGAGCCACACTGGGGCAGAGGTTCTGTCAGCTCTGCAGGGGCAGGTTCAGAGGTGGTTGACGCCACGCCAACTTAAGGCAGGAATGGTGGTTTGCGACAATGGCACCAACCTCCTCTCTGCCCTCCGACAGGGACAAATGACCCACGTGCCCTGTTTGGCTCACGTCCTTAACTTGGTGGTGCAGCGGTTCTTGGGCAGGTACCCGGGCTTACAGGATGTCCTGAGGCAGGCCAGGAAAGTGTGTGCATTTCCGCCGGTCATATAATGCCAGTGCTCGGCTGACGGACCTCCAAAAGGAGTTTAACCTGCCCAAGAACCGCCTAATCTGTGACATGCCCACCAGGTGGAACTCAACGTTGGCCATGCTGCAGCAGCTGCACACGCAGCAGAGGGCCATCAATGAGTACCTGTGCGACTATGGCACCAGGACAGGGTCAGGGGAGCTTGTTTTTTTTTCCCCACGCCAGTGGGCCATGATCAGGGATGCATGCACTGTCCTGTCACCATTCGAGGAGGCCACAAGGATGGTGAGCAGTGACAGTGCATGCATCAGTGACACTGTCCCCCTTGTCTACCTGTTGGAGCACACACTGCGTGGAATAATGGACAGGGCACTTGAGGCAGAACAGAGGCAGGAAGAGGAGGACTTCCTTATCTCTCAAGGCCCCCTTTATCCAGACAGTGTTCCTGTGTGCCCGCCGATCACACAGGAAGAGGACGAGGAGGAGGAGGAAGATTGTGTCAGTATGGAGGTGGAGCCTGGCACTCAGCATCAGCAGCAGTCTTTAAGGGATCAGTCCCAAGAAACACATGGACTTGTACGTGGCTGGGAGGAGGTGGCTCCGGATATTGTCGTCCTTAGTGACCCAGAAGACTCCGGACCGAATGCCTCAGCAAACCTACGCTGCATGGCCTCCCTGATCCTGCAAAGCCTGCGTAAGGATCCTCGTATTCGTGGTATCAAGGAGAAGGACCAATACTGGCTGGCAACCCTCCTTGATCCACGTTACAAGGGTAAGGTTTCGGACCTTATCCTGCCATTGCAGAGGGAGCAGAGGATGAAACATCTTCAGGAGGCCTTGCAGAAAGGTCTGTGCAACGCGTTCCCAGAGACTGGGAGGTTACAAACTCCTGTTTCTGGACAACGTGTTGCTGAGGCTTCGGTCAGTCAAAGAAGGAGCGGTGGAGAAGGTGGCCGTCTGACCGATGCGTTCAGACAATTTTTTTGGTCCACAGCCCCAAGGTATGATCGGTTCCAGTAACCATCGCCAGCGTCTGTTTTACATGGTGCAGAAATACCTAGGGGCAAAATCAGACTTGGACACCTTTCCCACCGAAAATCCTCTGGGTTACTGGGTCTTGAGGATGGATCACTGGCCAGAGCTTGCACAGTATGCAATTGAGCTACTGGCCTGTCCTGCATCCAGCGTTCTTTCGGAACGCACATTCAGTGCTGCTGGAGGCGTGGTAAACGATCACAGGGTGCGTCTGTCCACCGACTCGGTCGATCTACTGACCTTCATAAAAATGAATCAGTCTTGGATCACCACCAGCTACCAAGCACCTGATGCTGATGTAACCGAATATTTTTTTTTGAAATCTCAGATCCCTTCAAAGACTGCCTATGCTGATGCTGAGTGACTATCCCTGAGTAATTATCCTCTTCCTCCTCAATCATCACGCTGATAGCTTGTAAGAACATTTTTGGTTCTGGGCGCCACCACCAGTGCCTAAGGCACATATTTTCAGCCCCTGTCTAACAGGGGCGTGTAATTACAATTTTTGATGCAATACTTTGCAGCAGGGCTCGTTCCTGCGTTCCAACTAGAGTGTCTGTGAGGGGTTGCAGTGTTGTGGCACCAGTGCCTAAGGCCTAATTTTTCAGCTCCTGTTCAACAGGGGCATGTAATTACAATTCTTGATCTAATATTTCACAACAGGGCCCTGTGAGGGCTTACAGTGTTGTGGCCACAGCAACACCTAAGGCCCAAATTTCTGCTGAGTATATAGGGCAGGACCCTACTTTCAAACATCTAACTTACAAACGACTCCTACTTGCAAACGGAAGGAGACAACAGGAAGTGAGATGAAATCTACCCCTAGGAAGGGAAATTCTCTCCTGTAAGAGTTAATATGGGAAAAAAATTTCTCCTTTTCCACTGATGCTTTTCAATCCTTGTTCCACAAAAAAACCCAAATTTTCAAAAAACATTTTTCATTGGGACAAAAAGTGAGGTGAAACCTTCTGAAGAGGAGGAAAGACAGCAAAACAAATGTCACAGGGGTGATAACCCTTCCCTATGTTTTCCAAAAAGCTTAAAGATTTTTTGGCTGGAGCTAAACACGTTAAAAATGTACCCGTTCAAAATCACAAAGATTCTACTTAACAACAAACCTACAGTCCCTGTCTTGTTTGCACCGCCTGTATACTGCTGTTCAGAGTATATAGGGCCTGGTGGCCCCACACCTTTCCTTATTTTAATTTGGGTTCCCCTTAATATCCATACAAGACCCAAAGGGCCTGGTAATGGACTGGGGGGTACCCATGCCGTTTGTCTCACTGATTTTCATCCATATTGCCATGACCCGACATTACATTAAACCCGCAAGCAGTTTTAAATGAGATTTTTTCATTTGAAAATGACATTTGGTGCAGGGACTGTTCTAAACACAGGAAACACGCGTCACTTTACAGGCATACTATAGACACCCCCCAGGTACGATATTTAAAGGAATATTTCACTTTTTTTTTTTTTTACTTTAAGCATCATTAAAATCACTGCTCCCGAAAAAACGGCCGTTTTTTAAAAGTTTTTTTTGCATTGATACATGTCCCCTGGGGTAGGACCTGGGTCCCCAAACCCTTTTTAGGACAATACCATGCAAATTAGCCTTTAAAATGAGCACTTTTGATTTTGAACGTTCGAGTCCCATAAACGTCAATGGGGTTCTAACGTTCGTGCGAACTTTCGCTCCGTTCGCAGGTTCTGGTGCGAACCGAACCGGGGGTGTTCGGCTCATCCCTAGCCAACAGACACGACTCTCACTAAAAAACAGCCGTAGGAATTCCCAAACCTAAGAGGTCCTGTGCGATGTGCACTCTCGTTCGGTCTTACAAACTTTTCACCTCAGTTTCTTGAACTTCCTTGGCACCGGTTGTTCCTCTAGGCACAGACCTAGTATTTTTTTATTTTCCTTCCATTATTCTGTTTTTTTTACTACAACTAAGTTTTTTGGAATCTTGATACCACCTAGTCTGAAGACAAGCGATTCTAGCTAAATATATAGCTTGCTGACACCACCCGGCGACTCCTGATCTCAGTGAATACTACAACACTAACAACTACACCTCTGCAACCTCACCAAACCCCAAGGACTACCCAGACCCCCCACATCTATAATGAACCCCCTCCCTATCTCCGTCTCTCTGCCACTATGATAATCCGAATCTTAACCATCAATGCCAAAAGTCTCAACCATCCAGCTAAAAGGTCTTCCCTTTGGAAGTTGGCAGAACAATCCAAAAGGGATATCCTCTGTGTTCAAGAGACCCATTTCCAAGCGTCTAACCCACAGCTCTGCACAAACAAAAACTTCACCAATATTTTCACTGCATGTGTCCCAACCAAAAAGAAAGGCATCCTTGTTGCCATCAAAAGTACTCTTGCATTTCAACTCAAACACTACATTGCGGATCAAGACCGCAGATACATTATCCTTCTCTGCACCATCAACAAAGCCCAATACACCATAGTCACAAATTATGCTCCAAATACACACCAACTGAGCTTTCTACGTAAACTCCACAAAAAAGTAGGCTCTGTACAACAGGGAGCAACTATATGGTGTGGCAACTTCAACGTGACTCCGGACCCTCACCTGGATTCCTCATCCACCTTCCTGAGAGGCAAACCTTCCTTAGGACCCCTACTACCCTTCTTCCAATTACACAATGTGTGGCGATACCAGCATGCAGAAAAAGGACTACACCTACTTATCTCAATGCCACAACTCGTATTCGCGTATTGACTTTTTCCTGCTTGGCCAATGGACTCTACAAAAAATCTCAAGCTCTACTATTCTTCCCATCATGTGGTCTGACCACTCTCCAGTATGCATTACCACAGAAGACACCCCTAACCCTTCTTCTGCTTACCTTTTGGCGTCTGAACACCTGAATACTGCAGTCACCTAAACATTCAGTATTTCTCGATTAATAACTTTAAAAAAAAATATGTGGAACAATGACTCAGTCCTTACACTTCAATTTTGTGGGTCTCCCACAAAGCTTTTATGAGAGGTGTGCTCATCCAACTAGGAGCTAAATATAAGAGACAAAGGAAGCAGCACGTTAAACTCCTAAAAGACATACAAGACACCGACACACTAAACAAACAACAACCACACCCAGACCTTAAAACCAAACTGATCCAGTTACGTCTAGAACTGAGATCCCTTCTCCTAGACAGTTATGACAAATATCAGAAATGTAGCAAGATGCATTTTTACAGCCCAGGGAACAAAGCAGGGAAACTCCTTGCCCAGTGAATCAAAGGTCATTGTATTAAATCCCACATACCCTTCATTTATCACCCTACCACAAAACGAAAAGCTAAGAAACCCACAGAGCATAGCAGATGCGTTCAGCAGTGCTCTTTACAACTTAAAAGATGACTCTTCCCTATCTAAACTGAGCACCCCTACAATCCAAGCCTTCTTGGACTTGCATACCTAACAACCAAACAAATTGAGGCCCTGAATATCCCCTTCTCTATTTCAGAAATAGACAAAGCCATAGACGCTCTACCAAACAATAAATTCCCGGGCCCTGGCGGCTTTGAAGGGGAATATTACAAACAATTCAAACCAACCTTCAATAAGTACATTACTCAACTATTCAACGATGCTGCTTCCTCTGCCTCTTTTTCTCAAGAAATGCTCAAAGCCATGATCATAACGCTACCGAAACCAGGTAAAGAGCCCAATACCTCACAAAATTGTCGACCTATTTCCCTATTAAATCACGATTTGAAGCCTTATGCTAAAGTTATGGCAAACAGATTGATCTCCTTCCTTCTCTCATTCATGCCGACCAGTCAGGTTTCACCAGGTTCGCCAGACCTCTGAGGCTACCAGAAGGATGGTTAACATCATCCACCATGCCGAAAGCTGTGGGGTGCCTTCTCTGCTGCTATCACTGGACGCAGAGAAGGCATTCGATTGGGTACATTGGCAGTATCTTTCCATGACATTGCAGAAGCTCGGCTTTCAAGGCCATATCTTCTCAGCAATAATGACGCTTTATTCACAACCATTAGCTCAAGTTTTTTGTTCCTCCATGCTATATAAACCTTTTACAATGGCTTCACCATTGGGTCTGTTGAGCAATAAATCAACTCTAAAACCTCCCTGGCTTCGGTACAAAATGTATTGTCAGATTTTATAAAAATTTTCTATTATAAAGTAAACAGCAAACAGAATTAGAATTAGAACAAAAAAATTACACATGGGCTACAGAATCCATATCCTACCTAGGGTTGAAAATAACCAATGCAACCTCCTCTCTCTACAAACTACACTCCCTTCCTAACCAACCTCCCAAAAGAACTTGAGAAATTGTCTAAGTCAGCTTTATCATGATCAGGAAGACTAGCAGCAAATTTAAAATGCTTAAACTACCATAGCTGCTCTACCTATTCAGATCACTGCCAATCCCAACTCTTAGCTCTTTTTTCACCTCTCTATAAAACTGCCACGGATATCACATGCAGGCATCCAGCAGGGGTGATCAGATCAGTTGGCTGCAACTTAAAGGAATCAGGACTAGATGAGTGAGTGAAAATGTATATTTATTAAAGATAATGACACACGTGAGAACCAACAACATGTAAAGGAAACGTAAATGAACACAGTAACCCCCAAATAGCACCTAACTAACTATCTAACTAGCTATATACAAGTGAAGGGAACACACATAAGCAAACAAGACAGGGACAAGATAAAAGGGGAACAGGAAGCCAGGTACTGAGAGCAAGAGGTAAGTAAAGGGAGCTGGAAGCAGGTTCCAGGGGACAGGTCTCTGGATCAGGGTACAGGATAAACGGGAACAGGTCAGGCTCAGGCAGGAACAAGGCTTGCAGTAAGAATACTGAAGCCCCGAGCCTCAGTGAAGGACGAGCTTATATACTCCCAGCAGTCCATATCAGATGCAGCCTGATTACCTGTACATACCTCTGCTGGGAGACATCCACTGGTGGCCACCAGAACTACACCCTTTGGTGCTAAAAACAACAGTGCCACCATCAGGTGACCTAAGCAATGACACAGGTCCTGACAGTTCCCCCCTAAAGGAGTGGCCTCCAGACACTCCATTCTGCCCTTGACCTGACAGTCCATGTGGGTGTGGAAAAGTCCTGAAAAGTCTGCCCTCTGTGTCTGCAGACTTCTTTAGGCCAGAGTATTTTAACCCACTGGGAGGAGTGCCACCTGAGTCTGGTAATGGAACACGCGCCCCACCACCAGGGTCTGGAAGTTTGAATCTGGTAACTAAAACTAGCTGGGCAGTGGGCATGAACCGATCAGAGACAGACAACACAGTCAGGCTGGGCATCAAGCAGGGGAGAATCAATGGCAAGCTGGGCATCTGGCTGGAAAACATTAGAAGCAAGCTGGGCATCAGGCAGGAAAGCATCAGAGGCAAGCTGGGAATCAGGCAGGAAGGCATCAGTGGAAACCTGGGCATCAGGCAGGAAGGCATCAGCAGCAAGCTGGGTGTCTGGCAGGAAAGCATTAGTGGCAAGCTGGGCATCAGGAACTGCATCAACAGGCACCGGATCAGCTGGCTGGGTAGCGGTCACCGGATCAGCTGGCTGGGTAGCGGTCACCGGATCAGCTGGCTGGGTAGCGGTCACCAGATCAGCTGGCTGGGTAGCGGTCACCAGATCAGCTGGCTGGGTAGCGGTCACCAGATCAGCTGGCTGGGTAGCGGTCACCAGATCAGCTGGCTGGGTAGCGGTCACCAGATAATCCGGCTGGGTAACGGGTACCTGATCAGCGGGCTGGGTAACAGGCACTGAATCAGCAGGCTGGATAATGGTGATGTGGAAATGTGAGACCTATGATTTTTACCTTCAGTGATAATCAACATTCATAAATGGACATGCAATATGACTTAAAGCAGTGTGTCAGGAAATTGCCTGGACATTCTGAGAACAGCTGACATCATAAAACAGCTCTGGTTTAAGCTCTGTTTATAGTGTCAGTTTACCACCTGGTTTATAGATGTACTGTCCCTTGCCTGAAGGGAATCACTTGGGGGTTGTGAGGCTGACTGGGAGCAGTAGTGTTATCAAACTTGTTTTACTTAAATAGGGTTGGGCAGAGAGGGGTTTATGACATGTAAAGACCTCCAGTTGGTCAAGTATTATGTGCAACCCCCCCCCAGCCTTGAAAGACTGTGGCAATGCCTTAGCATATGGAAGGAAGGGGGGGTTTACATTAAGGGAGGAAAGTCTCCAGTCAGAAGGGACACTTTCTGTCCCGCTGACGGGAGAGGATGTGAAATTAAATTTCACTGAAAGAAGCTGTAGTAAGCGCACGGGAAAAAACGCCGCAAATCTTTGTGGCCAGGTGGTTAGCTAATCAGTATGAACATTTGAAAGTGCAAATTACATCCCTGAAAGAAGCGCTAGAAATAACCAAAGGTACCATCAGAACTTTAGAAGCTTTTATGTTAAATTCACCAGCAATTAGTACTAAAAAACAAAAGATTACAGGAGGACATTCATCAGTTGGGAAAAAGACTGAAGGATGCAGAAGGTGGGGTGAAACCATTATCTGTCAGCTGCCAGGAGCCATTGGATCAGTTTTCAGATAGAGAAGATAACAAGGTAACTGATTTGGGTAGGTCTGAATTCAGGGGGACATCCTGCACACCTAAGGTATGTATCAACAAGAATAAATCCCAGGAAGGTAAGAGCTCTTTAAAAATTGCCCCTGTATTTTGTAAGCCGCAGGTAAAAGCTACGAATCCAGAAAAGGCCATCCCACATTCTCAGTCGTCTAAAACAAAGCCTTTTGTTAAGAGATGTTGTACCACTTTAAATAAGATAAAATGTCACTTATGCGGTTCACTTGGCCACATCGCGAGATTCTGTCTATCCAGTTCCAGTCAAAAAGTCGGTAAGCATAATCCGTATAGGACCACTAGATGTGATTTTGAAGTGTACTCTGCACGCTTCGCCACATGGCCTAGGTGTAGGAAGAATGGACCACCTGGGTCAGGGGTCCCATTCCAAACTCCTGAGAATGCGTCCATACAGGCTGAGAAGGGGCTAAGGAAATGTGAGGGATCTCTGACAGAATTTCAACCTCATCAAACAGATGTTATGAGTTTAAGAAGAAATACAGGTTATTATAGAAAACATGCTGATATGTGTGATGTCTAGAGGTCAGCTTTGACATAGCCAATTGTGTGAGTGTGTGTAACATGCAATATATGTTGTGTTGTCTAACTTTGAGGTCTGTTGTCTCAGCTGCTGTGACAGCCCACCCAAATGACCCCCCCTTCTTTCTCACCAGGTCTGTGAAAAGGTAGAGGGAACTGTATTGACATGCAAATTACCTGAGCCAAGATAATTATCTGTACCAGGAAAACAGTACTGGAGAGGTTCTTTGTGGTGAGGTATTATGATCTGTTGATAAATGGTACTGCTAAAAGGTTTATTACGAATTGCTAATTTTTTTCCCCACCATGGTGAATACATTTTTTTTTTTTTTTTTTGGGGGGGGGAATTATTGGTATACCATAAAACAAAAAATCCACATGGTATTAATGTGTATTAAGAAATACATATTAAGTTGAGCTCAACAATTTTTTTGTATTTAAAAAAAAAAGTGCACTGTTTATGTAATGTAATGTATATTTGTGTTTCATATGCTAATGTCTTGTTACAAGTATATAAACCTTGATTCGTTGTTTCTAGGCGAAAAATTGAATGTTTATTACTAAATTGTATTGGTGTTTTATCCCTCAGAT
Source organism: Lithobates clamitans (assembly GCA_037952925.1). Classification (NCBI taxonomy): domain Eukaryota; kingdom Metazoa; phylum Chordata; class Amphibia; order Anura; family Ranidae; genus Lithobates; species Lithobates clamitans. The sequence goes on from JBBGZY010000037.1 coordinate 10,277,033, forward strand.
TCGATAATTGGGTTTCATGGCTTTCAGAACCAAGAAGATCAAAGCCTCCATAGACAATTTTTTTTTTTTTTGGTTTCAGCACCATTGTCTAGTTGATGCTTCTATTTGTCAGCCCATTTGGCTGTGTTTTTGACTACCTAAGTGTTTGTATGTTCTGATCCAATTCTAGAAAATCAGTGGCCATGCTGACTTGTGCAGATTTGTTTAAGACTGCTTAACCCCCCCCTGCGGTTATGGTAATTAGTTACACACCCAGCCAGTGCTTTCTTTTCAAGAGTGGCTCTTTGCCTTAGGCTAAGGTATGTTAATGTCCCTAGCAATCTGCGTGTCCCCAAGTGTATTTGAAACCTGCTTATGGCCCAGTGACATTGTTCTAATGTGTCCGGGGCATATCTGTCACTAATATCAGTGTGTTTCAAGGCACAGCGGTCGGCTCATGTACCCGCTACTGTTCAGTGATCCCGACGCCTCAGTGCTGTAAGGGATTTTTTTTTCTTTGTGTTTGTTAGCAGCAGTTCCTCGAGCTGGATACACATTATGCAATTTTTGTTTTCCAATTTCCTTTAGATGTACCTGCAGATATTTGGTGACATCAATGGGCTTACTGACTGAGGATTCTATCTTTTTGCATTTGAGGCTAAATTACCCACATGGGATCAGAGAAGATGGAAGCTGGAGGCAGGGTGATACTTCCCTCTGCCGAAAGCATGACCATGATGTCCTTTATAGACGAGGTCAATACATGGTGGTGAGTCAAAAATGTTGGGAAGATATTGCACTCTGTGTTCTGGATGGAGAGGTCATTGCTGGGAAGGAAGCACCTGGGTATTATTTGGGACATAAACGAGTTTGTTTGTGTCCTAAAGAATACCGATGTAACGTTAGTCATGGAACTAGAGGGTTCCTAGAACCTAACCATAGGTAGAGGTGCATTGTATACCCTGGGCATGGTCTCTGAAATCCAGGCACAGGAATGGAGTTGTGTGGGCACACAGTATTCTCCTCAGTGGATTCCCATAGTTGTCCTTCCTGTCCTAGACTCCTTGCGTACCTTAACTAGTGGTCTGTGTCCTGCGTGACAGGAAGACCAGTGCCCCATAAGGTGGGCAGCCTCTATAAAGAAACTAGTGTACCTGATGGCAGGTGGTTTTTAATCCGGGTATTCAGAATAATTCCCATTCTTAGGAAAGAGAGGCTTAATGGAGATGGTCTTTGGAGCTGGAGGTGGGGCACTGGGTACCTTAAAACACTATGGAGCTGGAGATACTCAGGATCACATTGGGGGGGGGGTCTTGTGCTAAATATCAGGGAAGGGGTTAGGAAAGCCAACTTGCTCTGTCCAGCATCACTTTGCAGGGACAGACAGGTGGGGGTAGTATCCAGGTTGCCTATGAGTCGTAATAGATCGGTGGATGACTCAGTTCCAGGATCATCAAAAAACTTACTTGCACTGTTCTCATCCCTAATGGCAGGGATGGAATATTGTGCAGATATCGCGGTCAATCTGGGTACTATTCTATCAGACTCTACTGGGTTACACCCTGGAGTCCATCTTGTTCTGATGGTTTGAGTCTGGACAGCCTTAGATGACTGGTACTGATGAGTGCTAGAGAAAGGGTAGGTGTTGTGCTATGGGAAAAGGCAACAATGCTGGCACAGGAGGGGGTCATGCCTCATAGATGCCGGGATAGTGTCCCAACTGGTCCTAAACAAAGTTAAAAATACTTGAGACTGGAGACCAGGGTACTGGTGCTAGTATCACATGTCTAATGATGCACTGTTTTCAGCATCAGGTTAAATGGTATTCAGCAGGGTACACTACCACGGGGAGTCTATGGTACACCTCCTCTGGCCCGTGGCATGGATATAGCAGGAACACCGGGTTGTATACCCTGATCACCCCTGAAGAAAGGTTTTATAGCAAACCTGACATCCCCTTACACCTACAGAAACTTCCTCTGGGATTTGGGGCTGAGTTAAAAGCTTGGCTGATGGATTTCGGAAAACAGGATGAAATATTAAATGTACTAAGAGATGCTGAAAAACAAGAGACCATACGACTCGCCCATGATCAAAATAGATTGATCCAAGTATCCCACGCTTTAGACACAGATGCTAAGATTTCCTGGTGGGAAAGTTTATTTTGGTACAGTCCTAATGCTACAGCTTTCCTAAACATTTTGCTCCACCCTGTTGTCCTAATCTGTGCAGCCTTATTGCTTTTCCTGATGCAGGTAATAATGTGCATTACTATCAGGAGAATGAACGCCAAAGCTATGAGAATGTGCACCTCAACGAGGTATCTTCTCTCAAGGAACAGAAAGGCCACTAACTCAGAAACAAATCTCTGAGGAAGCCAGATCCAATCCAGATCAGTACACAGAAGTTGTGCATTTAAGAGAGGACCCCAGAACTATATTTTTCTTTTGTTCTAGGGATAAGCCTCTTCAATTTTTAGTAATAAAGTGCAGTCAGGTTTACTTAAATTCTAAAAGTTGTAATCATTTTTAATTTTTTTATTTTTTCTCCCTTTTGTTGTTAATATCTGCGTACCTGACCTGCAAAAATACTGTTAATGGGAGAGGAGTTTTTTTTTAAAGAAAAACTTTTGTTTTTTTTTTTGTTTTTTTGTGTTATTATTTTTTTCAACCGATGTATTCGTTTTTTTTAATACAGATTCAAGGCTCTTTAACAGTCTTGGTTGGAGCAGCGTTCAATCTGTAGTTTTTTTGTTTTTTTGTGTTTTTCATTATTATTCCCACTATTTTTCCTGTTTTATTTTCATTACTTACCTCTCTTCCGTTCCTTTTCCTTCTTTAATATTATGCTCTCTAAGTTTTTCCTTTGGTATCTATCTTCTCAAGATAATGTCATATCATTTTTGTTTAAAAAAGACTTTGCCTGCCCGCAAGTATCATATTTTAACTAAAGTATCCCTGGACATCCAGTTTTTATGTCTTAATGTAATTCCACCTCCCCTAGTCTACCTACTGCTTTAATCTGAGCCCCGTGAGCAGGTGTGGTGAACCCAGGGACCTGGCAATAACAGGCAGTGTTGACTATCCCTACCATCAAGGGCCATGGATGATACTGGCTATTGCTCGGACTCTGTACCCTGTGGGGATACCACTTTACTCATCCACATTACACCCCTTATAAGTATTTAGTCTTAATGGCCAACACTCTGCTTCTGTCCAGCATTCCTCCAATATCTGTACACTAACGTTCTCCTCTCTCTTTTTGTATTCATGCACGACTGTCTGGAGGCCTGCCCGACCCCACCTGAAGAATCAACGACAACCAAGTTATTTCTTGAGATAAATATGTCACGGATAAGACTTTCCTGAACTTTCCTTCACCATGCTGAAAAGTGCTGTCTTGCGGTCCGATCCAATTGGTGCAACCATTACATGGTCTTACAAAGTTACAGGACTAGACATGCCAGGATCCCGCCATCAATGTTGGAGTTCCGCTCTTCCAAGGCAGAGGGGCAATGAAACATTGCAATACAGACACTCATGGTTTAGATGTGAAGTCTCAAAGGCACCAGGATTTCTTTGCTGTCTTAAGCCTACCTTGAGGAGTTCCGGAGTGTTCAAGAAAGGAAGAGGAGGCCGCAGTGGGGGTGGGGAAGGGTCGGGGCTTCTGGGCTGTTGTGGGTGGGTGCAAGATCATTGAAGGAGGACATAAGTTCAAGAATGAACTTCAGGGGGAACTGATGTGGAAATGTGAGACCTATGATTTTTACCTTCAATGATAATCAACATTCATAAATGGACATGCAATATGACTTAAAGCAGTGTGTCAGGAAATTGCCTGGACATTCTGAGAACAGCTGACATCATAAAACAGCTCTGGTTTAAGCTCTGTTTATAGTGTCAGTTTACCACCTGGTTTATAGATGTACTGTCCCTTGCCTGAAGGGATTCACTTGGGGGTTGTGAGGCTGACTGGGAGCAGTAGTGTTATCAAACTTGTTTTACTTAAATAGGGTTGGGCAGAGAGGGGTTTATGACATGTAAAGACCTCCAGTTGGTCAAGTGTTATGTGCAACCCCCCCACCCTTGAAAGAACGTGGCAATGCCTTAGCATATGGAAGGAAGGGGGGGGTTTACAAATGTGTATATATTGCAACACAGATCGCTGCCCATCCCCTTGTGCTGATGGTCTAGATGAAGGATGGTTATGTATCTCTATTATCTTTTGTCTCTTTTCTTTTCTGCAACCTTTTCTACTGTAGGATTTTGCCTTAATATAATATTCATCTCTAGCTAGCATGTGTATGTCCATTATAGCAATATTTTATATTATTGGTCTCTGTTTTACTGTTGTATCCTCCACGTTGTATTTGGTAATATCTAATGTTCCTTTTCTGTAAAAATAAATGTAATTGTTTATCTTTTCGCACTGTTATCGTTCGTTTTTAATTCTTATATAGGAAAAGGTTTAATCACTCCATATAAGTGAAGTAGGTATGGCTAATTCCTCACCATTGTGGTGAGATCCTGCATGGAGTCCAAGACCGAGGAAGATTGACAGTTATAAGGTGTTTCTTCCATTTGCGAATAATCGCACCAACTGTTGTCACCCCCTCACCAAGCTGCTTGGCAATGGTCTTGTATTCCATTCCAGCCTTGTGTAGGTTTACAATCTTGTCCCCGACATCCTTAAACAGCTTTTTGGTCTTGGCCATGGTGGAGAGATTGGGATCTGATTGATTGCATCCATGAACAGGTGTCTTTTAGACGGGTAACAAGTAGGGATGGGCCGAACACCCCCCGGTTCGTTTCGCACCAGAACATACTGAACAGGCAAAAAATTTGGCAGAACACACAAACTCCATTAAAGTCTATGGGACATGAACATGAATAATCAAAAGTGCTCATTTTAAAGGCTTATAAGTTATTGTCATATAAAGTGTTTGGGGACCCGGGTCCTGCCCCAGGGGACATGTATCAATGCAAAAAAATGTTTTAAAAACATCCATTTTTTCAGGAGCAGTGATTTTAATAATGCTTAAAGTGAAACAATAAAAGTGAAATATTTCTTTAAATTTCGTACCTAGGGGTGTCTATAGTATGTCTGTAAAGTGGCACATTTTTCCCATGTTTAGAACAGTCCCTGCACAAAATTACATTTCTAAAGGAAAAAAGTCATTTAAAAGTACTTGCGGCTATAATCAATTGTTGGTCCCAGAAATACAGATAAAAGAAGTCATTGAAAAAAAAAGCATGGGATCCCCCAGTCCATTACCAGGCCCTTTGTGTCTGGTATCAATATTAAGGGGAACCCCGAACCAAAATTTTTAAAAAAAATGTGTAGGGTCCCCCCAAATTCCATACCAGGCCATTCAGATCTGGTATGGATATTAAGGGGAACCCTGCATCAAAATAAAAATAAAAAAAAATAAAAATAAAAATAAAATAAAAAATGGCTTGGGGGTCCCCCTCAAAATCCATACCAGACCCTTGGTCTGGTATGGATTTTAAGGGGAACCCCAAGCCAAAATTTATAAAAAAAATTGGAGTGGGGTCCCCCAAAAATCCATACTATCCCCACAACCCTTGCCCGGTGGTTGTGGGGGTCTGCCGGTGGGGGGCTTATTGGAATCTGGAAGCCCCCTTTAACATGGGAACCTCAAGATCCCAGCCTCCCCCTCTGTGAAATGGTAACGGGGTACAAATGCCCTACCCCTACTATTTCACAGAAAAGCTGTCAAAATAGTACAAAAGACGAGACACAGCTTGGGACAAGTACTTTATTAAAAAATAAAAATGTCCCATGAAGTCCATTCATCTTCTCTCGTTCCACTGACAGACCGAAAAGGAAAACAACCGACGCGCCTCCATGGGAGGCACCCGCCATATGCCGCGTCTTCGTTTTGTCAGTTCTTATATAACTGAGGGCGGGGCCACAAAGTGACATTCCCGGGTGACCCCTCCCCCCTCTGATGCACGGACTTTCCCATGGCTTTTCCGGGGCGTTAGAGGGGGCGGGGCCATGGTTATGTAAACGGGAGCTATTAGCTTCCACTACTGTTAATCAGAGCTAGTGACAAGAAGCAGGGGATGGGGCTGAGCCCCGTTTTGTGTGTCTTATGGACACACAAAGTGGAACTCAGTAGCAAGCACACATGAGTGCTCCCATAGGAAGTGCTCCCATAGGACGTGGGTGCGATGCTGCATCTTCTCCAAGAAGACCTGGTGGTTCAGTTCAGTATTCAATCCCTTAGGGGTAAGAATATTAAGTCTATAAATCCATAACTTCCCCTTTTTTACTAGAACAGCAATAAAGTCCCCTTTTCTTGGTGAGAGTTTAAGAACATGGATTGCCCTCAACCTTTCCCCTGTAAAAAATTGGGCAAGGGGGATATCGGGTTCTGTACTCTTTATATGTCATAGGTGTTCTGGATCCTAATGTGTCTCTTTGTTTTTCCATACAGAATTTGCCTCAAGGGCGTTCCAAGCTATGAATCCAACTTTATAGTCGAACAAGTAAGCACCAGAGCAATTAAAGCAATGGAAATAACTAATCTGTCTACATATTAATGGAGAATGGCTTTTCTAATTATAGTTACCTTAATCATTTTTTTAAACATTTTGTTGCGGTTGGGCTTTGGAAGTGAACACAGGTTAGCAGGGTGGAAATCTTTAATAAATCTTCCTTATTATATACAGTATCTCGCAAAAGTGAGTACACCCTCACATTTTTGTAAATATTTTATCATATCTTTTCATCTGACAACACGATGACACTTTGCTACAATATAAAGTAGTGAGTGCACAGCTTGTATAACAGTGTAAATTTGCTGTCCCCTCAAAATAACTCAACACACAGCCATTAATGTCTAAACCGCTGGCAACAAAAGTGAGTACACCCCTAAGTGAAAATGTCCAAATTGGGTCCAATTGGCCATTTTCCCTCCCCAGTGTCATGTGACTCAATAGTGTTACAAGGTCTCAGGTGTGAATGAAGAGCAGGTTGGTGTTATCACTATGACTCTCTCATACTGGTCGCTGGAAGTTCAACATGGCACCTCATGGCAAAGAAATCTCTGAGGATTTGAAAAAAAGAATTGTTGCTCTACATAAAGATGGCCTAAACTATAAAAAGATTGCCAAGACCCTGAAACTGAGCTGCAGCATGGTGACCAAGACGATACAGTGGTTTAACAGGACAGGTTCCACTCAGAACAGGCCTCACCATGTCTCGACCAAAGAAGTTGAATACACATGTTTAGCGTCATAGCCAGAGGTTATCTTTGGGAAATAGACGTATGAGTGCTGCCAGCATTGCTGCAGAGGTTGCAGGGGTGGGGGGTCAGCCTGTCCGTGCTCAGACCCTACGCCGTACACTACATCAAATTGGTCTGCAAGGCTGATGTCCCAGAAGGAAGCCTCTTTTAAAGATAATGCACAGGAAAGCCCACAAACAGTTTTCTGAAGACAAGCAGACTAAGGACATGGATTACCGGAACCATGTCCTGTGGTCTGATGAGACCAAGATAAACTTATTTGGTTCAAATGGTGTCAAGTGTGTGTGATGGCAACCAGGTGAGGAGTACAAAGACAAGTGTGTCTTGCCTACAGTCAAGCATGATAGTGGGAGTGTCATGGTCTGGGGCTGCATGAGTGATGCTGGAAATGGGGAGCTACAGTTCATTGAGGGAACCATGAATGCCAACATGTACTGTGACATACTGAAGCAGAGAATCATCCCCTCCCTTTAGAGACTGGGCCGCAGGGCAGTATTCCGACATAATGACCCAAAAAACACACCTCCAAGATGACCACTGCCTTGTTAAAGAAGCTGAGGGTAAAGGTGATGGACTGGCCAAGCATGTCTCCAGACCTAAACCCTATTGAGCATCTGTGAGGCATCCTCAAATGGACGGTGGAGGAGCGCAAGGTCTCTAGCATCCACCAGCTCCGTGATGTCATCATGGAGGAGTGGAAGTGGACTCCAGTGGCAACCTGAGAAGCTCTGGTGAACTCCATGCCCAAGAGGGTTAAGGCAGTGCTGGAAAATAATGGTTGCCACACAAAATATTGACACTTTGGGCCCAATTTGGACATTTTCACTTAGGGGTGTACTCACTTGTTGTCAGCAGTTTAGACAATGACTGTGCTGAGTGATTTTGAGGGGACAGCAAATTTACACTGTTATACAAGCTGTACACTCACTATTTTACATTGTAGCAAAGTATCATTTCTTCAGTGTTGTCACATGAAAAGATATAATAAAATATTTACAAAAATGTGAGGCATGTACTCACTTTTGTGAGATACTGTAGCTCCCGGTTTGGTAAATTTTGGTCGTTTAAGGTCATCTACCTGATACACAATCATACATTAACACTTGAACATTGACAGTTTTATTACTATTTTCTTTCAAAAAATTTTTTTGAGAAAATAAAAGTATGCAAAATGATACCTAAATTTAGTGTGAAAGTTTGCAGTTTGTATATTTTCATTTCCTCCAAAAGCTATCTTTTAACTACATTTTTCTGTCACTACTGTGTAAAAGAACTGGCAGGCTATTAATGTCCACAATTAGACCATACAGATAAATTGCCAACTGTTTTAATCCATCTTTTATCTGTCGTCCATTCATATTCATTTAGCTAAATTAGGGCAATTAGTTACCTGTCTGCATAAAATCAGAAAATTGCCCTACAAGTATCTCAAGGTCTGAAAGTTCAGAATGTATACATCTCTCTTTTGATTTGAGCAGACTGCAGAACATGTCTGTCAAGAAATAAAAATTGATACACAAATATGCCTGTAGAAGTGCTTAGGAAAAAAGTATATATTCATAGTCATCAATTAAAAGTCATAATAAAAATTAGAATATATACAATCACTGTGCTAACATTCAGTTCTCGTATTCTTAAATACAAATTTAAGAAAATAAAAATTCCTAGGTTAGACATGAGTATGTTTCTCTTAAAGGACCACTGTAGTGAAAAATATTGTTTTTTTTTTCATCAATCTGTTTATCATAGTAATAATATTATTTAGTACACACATTTCTTTTTAACGTCATATAATTGTATTGATATTTTTTCTATTGCTTTACAGACAGATCAAGCTGTCCAGCAACAGTGACGGTTACAGGGGTTGGAACAAACTACATATCACTAATGGCAGTGTTTTAATAACTAGCTTTTATTTATATAGTTTAAAGCAAAAATAAATAAAACTTGTTGCTGTAACTACTTGGTGGTAACTACTAATAATGTTAGCTGAAGTTTAGCTATAATTTGCTTGTGCATTACTTAAAGTCCATATTAAACTACATGAACATATATGACTAAACAATCCACAGAGAGTCAATTCCGTTAGGCAATATCTAATCATCAGTAAATAAAACTATGTTATGAGGGGGCTAATACTCTAATTGTAATTGTGACAAATGGCATCATATGGGACATTATTGTTTTTTCCATAGCACTATTTCAAAGTCTATTATCAGCTTTTTTTTAGGGATAGAGTAGGGTGGGGTAAAACTTCTGTCATTTTTTTTCTTATCCTTAAAATCATTGGGAAGGTTTTCTTTCTTCTTTTGTATCTGCAACACTTGCACAGGGAGGCACAGACAGCAATAAACACATTAGAGATTTTAGCTTTTTCTCATCTTACTGAAAATGTCTCATCAATTTTCACCTATGTCACCGTTACTTCCTGTCCTGACAGACTCTGTGTGTTACTTAGTCCAGGCCTCTGAATTTTGTGTTACCTAATTCTAACCCCTGAACTCTCTGCATTGCTTCTTCTTGACCCCTGCACTCCCTGCATTACTTTATCCTGATGCCTGAATTCTCTACATTACTTAAAGTGGTTGTAAAGCCTAAACATTTTTACCGAAATGAATTCTGTGCATTAAGGAAAAAAATGTTTCAGTATGTGTGTCGCCCCCACACCCCCACTATTCTTACCTGAGTCATCATTCCTTCCAGCACTGTGCCCATCTGCAGCGGCTATCTCCTCTTCTCTCTGCTCTCACAGTAGTCATCTGTCCAACTTGTGTGGCAAAAAAGGTTCCTTGCAATCTACCCACCGGCCTGCCACAACCATTCCCTACACCTCGACAGCCTTGGACCCACCTGACCATGAATTTTATTACATAAATATGTGTTCACCACGTCAGAAAAGTGGTAAGTAGTTGCCATATCCCTGGTATGTAGAAAAGCCCCCTGGATGGGATTTTAAAGGCAACAACACCACAATTGAAGGATAAAAAAGCGTTTATTTATACATATAAAATTAGATCACTTACACATGGGGTGATTGGTTAAAACCATGACATAACAAAACAAAAGACGAAAAAAAACACATCGTGAATTCATAGCAAGCACACAAATGTATTTAAATGGTGGTACTCTGCAAACGCCAAAGAACACTCCGGTACCCAAAGCGTTTCTGGTTAAAGCCCTTCGTCAGCGGTATTGGATAGGAGAATATATAATCATAAACTTGTCAAAAGGTAAGCAAAACTACTTTTTATGTAGTTCCTCAATTTGGATTCTCTGCTCATATTTTAATAAAATTTATGTTTTTTTTAGCTCCTTCCTATGGTCCCGGTCCCATCCCAGAAGAAGGATGCTCATGCTCCAAGAGCCCTTGGGCCAGGGAGGCTTAGCCTTACCAGACCTGTATGAATATTATCTAGCAGGTATTTGCATGGTATTTGCATGGAGATAGCTGGGCAGAGATGATGATGAAGTGGCACCAGTTCTGGAGGCAGGCCCTATGGAATCATACAAGGGACTCCACAATTTAATTTACAGCGTCCTCCGGTGGTTAGACCATCAGTTTCCATGAGAGCCACGCTTAAATCATTGGATAAGATACAGAAAATCATGCAACTGGAGGGGGTGGGGTGCTCACCCTCCACCTTACTATGATTTAATCCATGGTTTTCACATTTTGGTGCGATTCCAGATACAGTTATGTGGGTCAGGAAAGGGTTAAAACAAATTAAGGACATAGTCCAGGTGGGGAAACTCCTCACATTTGCTGATTGAAATATAAATATTATCTCCTGAACTGGGACCTTTTCTTCTATTTACAATTTTGACACACATTTGTTTCACAGTTTGGTGAAGTCGCTCTGGTAACTCGGTCTTCCAGCTTGGAACAATTATTATGTTCTGATACATTAGTTAAAACCATGTCTGAAGTGTGTAAGGAGTTATTTGTGAGGCCGAAAGTACTTGATAAATGCAGAGAACAGTGGATGTCTGTTACCCCCAACTTTTAGGGGTATGACTGGGTGGGAATTACCCCTTTAAGAACCTTGTGGGGCCCTTATTTTTTTGTGTGTGGTTGGTTTAGCATTAAAATTTAAAAAAGCACCTCAGGTATAGAAGAACCTCATGCTTTTTTTTGCATGGGATCTCCCTTGACATTCATACCAGACCCTCATCAAGCATAAGGGTCCATTATGTATTTTTAGGGAAATTCTATATTGTTTTTATGCTTTATGCCAGGACAGTACACATGACCACTTTATGGAAAGTAGATAAGACAAGGTATTTAGTAAGAGGTATGGAAAGCTTTTTGAAGTTGTTATTTTTTGCCACAAATCTTTGGAATATGATCGAAGTAAAAGTAAATTAGACGTGTTTGTTTCACAAAGTTGGCATTTTAACCCCTTGCTGACCAGCTCGCGTACATTTACTGTGGCAGGTTGGCACTCCTACTGGAACTGACGTACCTCTATGTCGGTCCGTGCAAGGAGGACAGTGGGCGTGAACTCCATGTCCGTTGGTGAACTGCGATCGATGTGTAGAGAGGCAGAACGGGGGAATTGCCTATGTAAACAAGGCGATTCCCCATTCTGCCTATTGAAAAGTCAAAGATCTTCTGTTCCCCGTGATTGGGAACAGTGATTTCTGTCATATCTCAGTGTGCCCATCTCCCCTACAGTTAGAACACACCCAGGGAACACACTTAACCCCTTGATCACCCCCTAGTGTTAACCCCTTCCATGCCAGTGTCATTTTTACATTGATCAGTGCATTTTTATGGCACTGATCAATGTAATAATGTCAATGGTCCCCAAAAAGTGTAATTTGGGGTCAGATTTGTCCGCCGCAATGTCGCAGTCATGCTAAAAATCACAGATCGCTGCCATTACTAGTAAAAACAATAAAAAAATAAAAGTCCCTAAATCTATCATGTAGTTTGTAGACGCAATAACTTTTGCACAAACCAATCAATATACGCCTATTGCAATTTTGTTTTCCAAAAATATATAGAAGAATATATATCAGCCTAAACTGATGAATACATTTGTTTTTTTATATTTTTTTTGGATATGTATTATAGCAGAAAGTAAAAAAAAAATTTTTTTTCAAAATTGTTGGTCTTTTTTTTGTTTATAGCACAAAACATAAAAACCGCAGAGGTTATCAAATACCACCAAAAGAAATCTCTATTTGTGGGAAAAAAAAGCACGTACATTTTGTTTGGGTAAAGCGTCGCACGACCGTGCAATTGTCAGTTAAAGTGATGCAGTGCCGAATCGCAAAAAATGGCCTGGTCATTAGGGGGGCAAATCCTTCCAGGGCTGAAGTTTAAGTTATTTCTCACACACAGCATAGGCATACTTATAATTATACTCCAAACACATTCTTCTGCTCTGAGTATGGGGATACCACGTGTGTAAGACTTTTTCACAGGCCAGATGCATAGAGAAGTGCAAAATCCAGGTAACACTTTTAGGCTTTCTAGGGGTATAAATTATGCATATAATTTCCTGACTACCTAACACATTTTTGGAGGCCCTGTAGCACCAGGACAGTAGAAACACTCACAAAATGACCACGTTTTGGAGAGTAAAGGTATTTTTCTAAGAGACATGGTGAGTCTTTTGAAAACTTACATTTTTTGCCTTAAGCTTTTGCAAAATATGGAAAGAAAATATAATTTTTTTTTACACAAATAGATATCAATGGGACTATCTGCATGGGGATGCACAGATTACATGGTATGTATTGATGTATCCCATGTGAATGAGCCCTCTTGTTGACATTGGGATTGCTGCGGTGATGATCAGGGAGAGAATAAGCAACATATTCCTTCTAAAGTCTAAGAAGGAGAGGCTAGGCAGGTTTTATAATAAAATAAAAATTAGTGTGATCTGATCATTATAAGGTATATATTTACTGATCGTACTGTTGCTTTAATTTGGCATCCATTATTAACAGGAAGTGTAGTATATTACACCCACTTCCTGCCCAGCAGATAATCTTTCTACAGTGAAGGAAGCATGTTAAAGACCTCCACTATTTCTTAATACTGGCCTTGGAAGCATAAGTCTGTAAGTAGGCTGTCATTAGTTTTCAATTAATTGGTATATGTTCTACTAATTCAACTACATTTCATCTGTTTGTTTGGTAGGATGTTTCTGTCAGGGAGTTCATTCAGCTAGGCCTCATTTGTGCTAGCTAGTGCCTTAACAGTATTGTAGCATGCCTGTTACTATTTGCATTTGTGATGTAATGTTAAATGCTAATGCATATTATTATAATTTGTGTTTTGCAGTTTTAAAAAAAACTTATTCTCAGTAAAGATTACAACTATTAGCCCTTCCTCCTGAGTCTTTATTGGGATGCTGTTAGCTGTCTGCCAAGCCTTGTACTTTGAACACATTGTGAGGGCAGAACAGTAAAAAGACTTTTAACACAGCGGGCCTAGTCTAAAGAAGAGTGGATTCATTCTGCTCATCATCAGCTAACCTCTACAGCCACAGACATTACAAAGAAGTAATCTGTTTCATCATGCAGCACACGGACAAGGATACTACACCAGTCATCCCTCAGCATACACAAGCAGAGGAAAGCATACACAATATGCCAACCAACAGGTCATGCTGCACAAGTCTCTAGTCAGTCGGATCAGACATCAGCTAGTGCTGAATCTGCCAGGTCCAAGCGCACTAGCTCTAGACATTCAAGCTGCTCTAACCTGTCATCCACCAGTGCTGCAGCTGCCAGGGCCCATGCAAAAGCAGAAGCCGCGCGTGCACTGGCTTCCTATGCAATACGTGAAGCTGAAATGATAAAAGAACAGGGCTGCATAGATGAAGAACATCATATGATTAAAGCTAAAAGTAAAGCTGAAGCACTTAGAAGAAAAGCAGAGGTGAAAGCATCTTTACATATTATCAAGCAAGAAAAAATTGCTTCAGCAGCCTTAGCTGAAGCCGAGGTGCTCATGAGAGCTGCCGAAGAACAGTACAGAGAGCCCTCTGTGATAGATACCCAGATGACACCACTCAGTGCAATCCAACGCACTTGTGAGTATGTACAATTGCACGCGAACATGGACACTGATCAACAGTCTAATGATGCATTAGAATCATCCAGGGTCCCGCTAGCAGCAGGCAACTTTGACATAGCTCGATGCTACAAGACTGAACCAGAACTTTACTATAACAAGCCAAGTAGTTACATACTCAGAGGCCAATCTGTTGGTCCTTCAGGAAATCAAACGAATGGTGACATAATCCCTCCACGGGAAAATAAAAATCCGGCCTATAGCAGAAAGACTGCCGTCTTACCAGCCACAGACATGCCCTGTGTTTGTTCCCAGAAAATGCCCACCTGAGGCAGCAGGAGTCACAGATGTGACAAAATACTTGATACGCCGTGAAATGGTGAGCTCTGGTCTCCTGAAGTTTGATGATCGTCCAGAAAACTATTGGGCCTGGAAGTCATCTTTTCTAAGCAGCACTCAAGAATTAAATATGAAAGACAGGGAAAAGCTTGATCTACTCTCCAAATGGCTCAGACCAGAGTCCACTGAGCAAGCCAAAAGAATCAGGTCAGTACATGTTCATGATGCGACAGCAGGGCTTACAATGTTATGGCAGAGATTGGAAGACTGCTATGGGTCACCTGAAGTAATTGAAGATGCACTACTGAAGAAAATTGAAAATCATCCAAAAATAACAAACAAAGACAATCAGAAGCTGAGAGAGCTTGGGGACATACTTTTAGAGCTGGAGGCAGCAAAGGCTGGTGGATACCTGCCAGGCCTCTCATATTTGGATACAGCACATGGAGTGAAACCAGTAATCGAGAAGCTTCCTTATAGCTTACAAGAAAGATGAATCACGCAAGCATCAAAATACAAGGAAGATCATCAGGTAGCATTTCCACCTTTCTCCTTCTTCGCCAAATTCATTGTGAATCAAGCTAAAATACGCAATGACCCAAGCTTCGCCTTTTTGAACATGGGAGGCTCCAGTTCTGTAAAGACAGAGAAACAACCTTCAGTGCACAATAAAGAACGCAGAGAAACAGTTTCTGAATGGAAGACAGAAGTACCGACTGAGTTTGAGGCCAACCAGGATAAAAGCTCAGGAATGCAAATTCAGGACCCAGATAAGCAGTGTCCACTACATAACAAGCCTCATCCACTGAGAAAATGTCGCAGTTTCGGGTGCAAGACAATAGAGGAGCGCAAATCTTATCTTAAGGACAAGCGTATTTGTTTCAGATGCTGTGGTTCAACTCAACATGTTGCTAAAGACTGTGTGAAGACAATTCAATGCAAAGAATGCAATAATGACAACCATCTGTCTGCTTTACACCCAGGACCAGCACCATGGAAAACAGAGAATCCGGTAACCCAAGAAGATCATGGTGGGGAGCAAAATGAGAGTGCATTACCAGCAATAACCTCAAAGTGCACTGAGATCTGCACAAACATATTTAGCTCTAGATCATGCTCCAAGATATGTTTAGTCAAGGTGTATAATGCAGGCCTCAGAGAGAAGGCAATCAGAATGTATGCAGTCCTAGATGAACAAAGTAACAGATCTTTGGCAAGAACAGAGTTCTTTGACCTCTTCGGGGACAGAGGAAGTCCAACTCTGTATACTTTGAAGACATGTTCAGGAGTTGTGGAGACATCAGGGAGAAGAGCAAACAACTACATCATCGAGTCATTAGATGGGAAAACGCAGCTGACTCTGCCCACTCTCATAGAATGTGATATGATACCAGATGATAGATCAGAGATACCCACACCTGAAATTGCATGTTACTACCCTCATCTGATGCAAATATCAGACAAGATTCCAGTACTGGACCCAGGTGCTGCAATTATCCTTCTACTTGGAAGAGACATACTGAGAGTGCACAAGGTCAGAGAGCAATACAATGGGCCACACAATGCACCATGTGCACAGCGTCTTGACTTTGGATGGGTCATCATTGGTGATGTATGTCTGGATGGAGCTCACAAGCCGGCAAAAGTGAATGTCTACAAAACAAACATGTTGCAAAATGGCCGCACATCATGTCTTAGCCCCTGTACCAACAGGATACAGATTAAAGAGAGGCTAGTCAACCCAATACAACAGCAGAAAGTTCAGAGTTACATGGAGGCCAAAACCTCATCTGAAGATACAGATGAGCTAGGATTCAAAGTGTTTGAAAGAACGTAAGATGATGACAAACCAGTACCATCTGTTGAAGATAGCCTCTTCCTTGAGATCATGGACAGAGAAGTCTTTATAGATGAGTCAAACAGCTGGGTAGCTCCACTACCTTTGCATTCCCCACGACGTCACCTTCCTAACAACAAAGGACAAGCAGTAAAACATCTCACCTCATTGCGACGCACTCTAGACAGAAAGACAGATATGAAGGAACACTTCCATGATTTCATGCAAAAGATCTTCGACAGTGGTCAAGCTGAAATAGCACCACCATTGGAAGAAAAACAAGAATGTTGGTACTTACCAATATTTGGAGTGTATCATCCTCAGAAACCAGGACAGATACGAGTAGTATTTGACTCCAGTGCAAAGTATGAAGGCCTTTCCCTAAACGATGTCCTCCTCAGTGGACCTGACCTGAATAATACACTCCTTGGAGTCCTCATCAGGTTCCGAAAAGAACGCTTTGCAGTAACAGCAGATGTACAACAAATGTTCTACTGTTTCCTTGTCCGCAAAGATCACCGAGACTACCTGAGGTTCTTGTGGTATGAAAACAATGACTTTAACAAAGATGTTACAGAATGCAGGATGAAAGTACATGTGTTCGGGAACAGCCCCTCCCCAGCTGTAGCTATCTACAACCTGAGACGAGCAGCACAGGAAGGTGAAGAGCATGGAACAGATGCCAAACAGTTTGTCATGAGAAATTTTTATGTAGACGATGGACTCACTTTTTTCTTCAGCAACAAAGAGGCTATCGACATCCTGAAAAGAACAAGAGAGATGTTAGCAGAATCTAACGTAAGGTTACACAAGATAGCGTCCAATAGCAGCAAAGTCATGGAAGCGTTTCCCTCAGAGGACCGTGCAAAAGACCTCAAGAACCTGGATCTAGGAACAGATTCGCTGCCCCTTCAAAGAAGTTTAGGGCTCAGTTGGGATCTCAAAACCGACAGCTTTACATTTAGAGTATCCAGAGAAGAGAAGCCATTCACGAGAAGAGGTGTCTTGTCCACAGTCAACAGCCTTTACAACCCCTTAGGATTAGTAGCCCCCATAACCATACGAGGCAAGGCTCTTATGAGAGAAATTGCTACTGAACATGAACAAAGTGAATGGGATACACCTCTACCTAAGGAGAAAGAAATGCAGTGGAAGTTGTGGAAGGACTCATTAATCGAGCTTGAACAACTTATCATCCAAAGGTCATATGTCCCTGTTTCTTTGTCTGCCACGAAGCAAAGAGAATTGTGTGTATTCTCAGACGCATCCACTATGGCAATAGCAGCTGTAGCCTACCTTAGAGTAATGGACTTTGAAGGACAAAGTTATGCTGGGTTTATCATGGGAAAGTCCAAACTAGCTCAACGTCCTGCTCACACTCTTCCACGTTTGAAGCTTTGTGCTGCTGTCTTAGCAGTGGAGATGGCAGACTTGATCGTTGCAGAACTTGACATTGAAATTCATGCAGTGAAGTTTTACACAGACAGCAAGATTGTGTTAGGATATATTCACAATGCTTCAAGAAGATTCTACATGTACGTGTCAAACAGAGTGATACGCATCAGAAAGTCCACACGGCCAGAACAGTGGCACTACATCAGTACGGATAAAAATCCAGCCGATCATGGGACTAGACCAGTTCTAGCGGCTGCTCTTAAGCACACTAACTGGTTTTCAGGACCATCTTTTTTGACTAGATCAGAAATTGAAGAGACCACTCAGTTTGAGACATTTGAACTTGTAGAACCAGATAATGACAAAAGAAGTACGTGCACAAGTAACAGCGTTTAGTACCATAACTACTAGAGGTAACCTTGGCGCACACAGGTTTGAAAAATTCTCCAGCTGGAAGTCACTCATTCAAGCTATAAGAAAGCTTATTCACCTAGCCAAATCCTTCTGTAGAGCGACAAACACTGACAAGTGTAATAGCAATCATCTTATGCAAGCCAAAATCATCATTAGATGTATTCAACATGAAGTTCTCATCACACTTATGGCTGAAGTCATGGCTATCATGAACGCTCGACGTTTAGTTCCAGTGTCCAGAAATGCCAGTAGTCTTTACACCAAGCAATGGAAGCAAGTTCAGAGTCTTGCAGACATCTTCTGGAATAGATGGAAACAAGAGTACCTGGTGATGCTCCAGTCACGCAGAAAATGGCAAGCTGACAAGCCTAACCTCCAAGTCGGAGATGTTGTCCTACTAAAAGACGCTCAGGTCCACCGAAACGAATGGCCAGTTGGACTCATTGTTGAGACTGTACCTAGTAATGATAGTAAGGTTAGAAAGGTCAAAGTTAAAGTCATGAGACAGGTCACCCCTAAGGTGTACTTTAGACCTATCTCTGAAGTTGTTTTACTTCTTAAAAATGAAACATAGTGGTATAATGTTCATTATGCCAGGTGGGGAGTGTTCTGATCATTATAAGGTATATATTTACTGATCGTACTGTTGCTTTAATTTGGCATCCATTATTAACAGGAAGTGTAGTATATTACACCCACTTCCTGCCCAGCAGATAATCTTTCTACAGCGAAGGAAGCATGTTAAAGACCTCCACTATTTCTTAATACTGGCCTTGGAAGCATAAGTCTGTAAGTAGGCTGTCATTAGTTTTCAATTAATTGGTATATGTTCTACTAATTCAACTACATTTCATCTGTTTGTTTGGTAGGATGTTTCTGTCAGGGAGTTCATTCAGCTAGGCCTCATTTGTGCTAGCTAGTGCCTTAACAGTATTGTAGCATGCCTGTTACTATTTGCATTGGTGATGTAATGTTAAATGCTAATGCAAATTATTATAATTTGTGTTTTGCAGTTTTAAAAAAAACTTATTCTCAGTAAAGATTACAACTATTAGCCCTTCCTCCTGAGTCTTTATTGGGAAGCTGTTAGCTGTCTGCCAAGCCTTGTACTTTGAACACATTGTGAGGGCAGAACAGAGTGTATTGTATCAGAAACCATGGTCTCAAATATTGTAGTCACTGCATACTATGTAAGCAGCTTGGTTTGGCTATAATGTAAGATGAATAAATCATACGGGTTTTATCATTAAAAAAATAAAGTTTATTATTTCCAGGACAATAGCCACAAATATTTTAAATTCTCTGGAGTGTATGAAAGCAACTTGATTAGGCTGCAAAGTAAGAGAAATGATCAAGGCCGATTTCATCATAAAATTGAAATTAGGGTGTATAGCCACACATATTGTACAGTCACTGCACAACCTGATTATGCTGCAATGTAAGAAAGAGAGACAAGGTAAGTTTTATCATGAAATAAAAAAAGTGTGTATTATTTCAAAGACAATCGCCACAAACATTGTACATTCACTGCTGAGTATGTAAAATGCTTTATAATTCTGTAATGTCAAGGAGGGGCAAGGCAGTTTTGATTACGAATTGTAATTTTTAATAGACAATAGATAGAAATATTGTATTTTTGCTGGACAGTGTGTAGAGAGATAATGCAAAGAGTAATGCCCCGTACACACAATCAAACTTTCCGACAACAAAACCGTGGATTTTTGTTCGAAGGGTGTTGGCTCCAACTTGTCTTGCATACACACAGTCACACAAATGTAGGCCAACAATTATGAACATAGTGATGTACAACACGTTCAATAGCTCAATAGCCAGAAGTTCAATAGCCAGTGCACCACCCTTTGGGCTCCTTCTGCTAATCTCGTGTTTATCTCGTGTTAGTAGAAGTTTGGTGAGAGACGATTTACGCTTTTCAGCCTCGTGCTTTTCAGTTCGTTTCTGCATTTCAGTTTGTGCTTGTTGGTTCATATCTGTTCTTCAGTGCCTGCTTGTCAGTTCGTTCCTGTCTTTCAGTGCGTTCTATTTATAGTTCTCTTCTGATTTTCAGTGTGTTCTTGTCCGGTCATTTCTGATTTTTAGCTCATTCTTGTCAGGTCCTTTCTGATTTTCAGTGCGTTCTGTCAGTTCGTTCTGAGCAGCTGTTTGTGTATTAGCCATGTTGTAGTTATGTACTCATCGTAGAGTTCGTTCTGTTGTTGGGCTTGGTGTTGGAGTTATTGCTTTGACCTAAGTCCAGTCCATGAACAGGGGGAGGAGGAGTTCTTGGACCAAGAATTGGTTGCTTAATCGTGAGCCAATTCTGTCATATGCCTTTGTTGCGGGAGCTTCAGGAAAATAATCCTGATGATTTCAGGAATTATCTCCGGATGACAGACCCCGTCTTTCACCGTCTCTTGGCTTTGCTGACCCCTTATATTATGAAGCAGGACACCTGCATGAGGCAAGCCATCACTCCCGAGCAAAGGCTCGTCGCCACCTTGCGGTACTTGGTGACAGGGAGAAGTCTCCAGGACCTGAAGTGCACGACTGGGATCTCCCCCCAGGCTCTGGGCACCATTATTCCAGAGACCTGTTCTGCCATCATTCAGGTCTTGCAGAAGGACTTTATTAAGGTAAGTTTTATCCTTTAACATCACATTCTATGTATTTAATGTTTGCTAATGTATTGAATTTATTTCATAATTCCATAATTATCATGATTGTAATATGCTGTGAATGTTCTCTTTGTCCTCATGCATGCTGTAAGCTTTTAATGCTCTTTTTTGTCCTTCATGCATATTTGCCTTCACTAACCTCCCCAGCATGCTATCATGCTATCCTGGGCCCATACACACCTAGCCTAGTCACTTAACAATATATTTTGCCAGCTCCATTGTAGTGCTTATCCTAAACACCCCCTAAAATGTTATTGTTGTCCTTAAATTCAGGCAGAGTGCAAGAGGCTTTTTTGGGGGGGCCAAAACGCATTTGGAACCCTCCCCCCAACCGCTAAGTCAACTGACACCAATACTTTATCTGCTGACTTTGCCAAACCCATACACACTATACCTACCTCTTTTGTGGCCATATTTATGGATGAAGTCACCAAAGCATGTAGTGCAAGTGCCTGCCTGAATACTTTCAAATGGTACTGTTTAAATTTTTGTTCTCCTATTATCTTGATAGGTAATTGCAGAATGTAAAAATGTGCTTCAATTTGGACAGTGTGTATTCATATTTTTGGATTATGACACTTCTTACCTGTCCAGTGGGCTGCCAATAGTGTAAGTAAGGAGGGGCTGGCCAAAGTAACACACATTATTTATGCATTCAGATCAGTTCAGAAGTGGAGAGAGTTACCTGTCCAAAACATCTCCCCCCCACCCTAATTTTTTTACAATGGGCCATCAGAGGGGGTGAGGGATCTAATAAGTGGACCTTATACTTTTGTCTTTAAATGCTCATTTCAATAAATGTTATACTTATGCTGGCCAAGAATGTTTGTGTCTAATCTGCTTGCAATGTTATGCGCAAAAGTAAAATTTTTTTTTCTTTTGTTTGACTCCACAGTTTCTTTCCAACCCACAGGAATGGCAGACTGTGGCCTCCCAATTCAATCAGCAGTGGGACTTTCCCAATTGCGGTGGTGCGATCGACGGGAAGCACGTCCAGATTGTCCCACCACCCAACTCAGAGTCATACTACTTCAATTATAAGGGGTTCAGTAGTATTGTGATGGTGGTGGTGACGGCGAATTATGAGTTCCTATATCTGGATGTAGGGAAGAATGGCCGTATGTCTAATGGAGGAGTGATCTCCCAGACAGAATTTTACGCTTCTCCAGAATGGCACCTTGGGGTTGCCACCTCCAGAGGATAACGTTGCGGGCCTCAAGTTCGTCTTTGTGGCGGATGAGGCCTTTGCACTGGGGGAACATCTAATGAGGCCTTTCCCCTTGAGGACCCTGACCCCGGAGCAGAGGGTTTTTAATTACTGGCTGGCCCGTGCCAGAAGAGTGGTCGAGAATGCCTTTGGCATAATGGCCAGGCAGTTACGGCTTTCCAAACGGCCATCAACATGGCCGAATACAAACTAAATCACATCATCTTGAGCTGCTGCATTCTTCACAATTTCCTGCAGAAGAATGCAACCAACTATCTGATCTCAGTTGTGACTGAGGCTGACTTTTCACCTGACCAAACAATGACGGAGCTTGAAAGTGTCCATCCTGGCTTGCACCCGCGAAGTACGGCGAAACTATGTTGAGTATTTCATGGGTAGGGGGGCAATTGATTTATCAGAAAATCTGGAAGCTGTGCAAAATATTTTTTTTTGAAAACTAAAAACTCATATTTAATTTGAATTACTGTTTGTATTTCTTATCTGTCTCCTAGGTTCTCCAATGGCCTTTTATTTTTGGCCATTTTCTTCAATAGTGTAAACGTAACTGTCAGGGCTGGCTTAGCCCTTCCTTCTCTGTGCTGGCCGCTCAGCTGTCGGCTAATTGCTAGCTTTCATATCTCTCCACAGTTAACCAGCTGTTGTGGATCTGCTAGTCAGTCCGGCCTACTTAAAGATCTCCAGCTCACTTCATTCCTGCCTTTGCCTTAGTCACATCTCAAGAAACCATCTCCTGCCTTCCTGTTTAAAAACTGGCTTTGCTGACATCCCTTCTGGCTCCTTATCCTGCTTGCTGTACCTCTACTTGGATCCCTGACTTCTGGCCTGGCTGATTACCCGATCTGGTTACTGAACTCTGGCTTGGCTGATTACCCGATCTGGTTACTAAACTCTGGCTTGGCTGACTACCCGATCTGGTTACTGGACTCTGGCTATGCTTTGACTATGCTTACTCTATTTACCTTTTTATTTTTATTAATAAACAAGTGTGATTTTACTGTACTTCTGTCTCGGTCTGGTTCATGGTTTCTGACAGTAGGCGTAGGCCATGAATACAGAAGATACAGTCAATCCACTTGTTGGTAATATTTTTTCAAGATTGGATGAGCAAGATCACCGCATGGATCAGTTTGCCTGAGTCGCACGGCTCACCTGGAATCCCCCACTGTGGCTGCTTAAGTACAACCTGAGTTGCAGGCCGTCTCTGCTGCTGCGCCAGTCTCTGTGCAGACACAGAGAGTATTACCTCTATAAGAGGTATGTCTGGTTCCTCCCCACTTCCCCAGCGATTTGGGGAGTGATGCAGTTCAATGCAGAGGGTTTCTCAACTAAGTTGAGATATACTTTGAGATGCTGCCCCATGCATTTCCCACAGACAGAAGCAAAGTAGGGTTCATGATATCTTTGGTTTCTGAGAGAGCCTTGGCCTGGGCTAACCCTCTATGGGAGATGCAAAAACCTGTTATCTTGAGTTACCCAGCATTTGTGGCCACCTTTAAAAGGGTATTTGACGTTCCCGCACGCTCCGCTTCTGCTGCCAAGTGCCTCATGTCCATCAAACAGAGTAAGAGAACTGTTGCTGACTATGCCATTGAGTTCCATACCCTGGCAGCAGAGATTGCTTGGAACAATAAGGCCCTCGTGGCTGCTTTTTCTCTTGGTCTCTCGGATTCCATCAAGGATGAGATAGCAGCCTGAGATATACCCACTGAGCTGGAGAGCTTGATCTTGTTTGCCATCCTCATTGACTCCAAACTTTGCCTCCCTCACCTCCCATGCCTCCTGGTACCGAGTTGGTCAGTGAAGATGAACCCATGCACTTGGGCTTCACGCGTCTGTCTGTGAATGAGAGCCTTTAGGAGGAGGGAGAGATTGTGCCTTTATTTTGGCCAGGAAGGTCACTGTTGGAATTGGCGAAGCCTATGTATCCCATGGCAGACATCAACTATTTGAAGGCCAAAATTGGTAGCCTGAGGAGCACATATAATAGGGAGTGCAAGAAGCTCCAGGATTCCCTGACATCCGGAGCAGCAGCAGATGACGTATATGTCCCCAGGCTGTGGTACTACGACAGCCTGGTTTTTTGTCCGACCAGACAGAACCCAGGCCATCACTCTCAACACTTCCTTCCACATCAGCTGAGGCTCCTGTGTCCCAACCTGGGCCTTCCACCCAGGAAGAAGACGTGGAGGAGCCCAGCTTGACCCAGGTATAGCATTGTTGAAGATATTTCTTGTCAAAAATTGAATGATGTTAACTAGATGCTATTGATCACAAATTTCTGATTTAACAAAGTGGTTTACATATCAATAGACAGCAGTAGCCAAAAATAATTGGGACAAGAATAAAAAATGCTGGGGTCAGAATGATAGTCTTTTCTATTTGTTAACATTCAATTTGCAACAGTCATGAGCTCAAATTTGTGTGTGATTGATGACCAAAAACCTAAAACTATGTACCATTTTCATACACAGAAAAGTCTCAGCCAGGAGGAGGTCGTGGCAAGCAGCCTGACGGAATCCCAGGTTCCTCCCCTCCGCCCTCTAAACGAAAGGACCAGGAAGGTAAGGAACCTGGAGGAGTCCATGGCTGCTTTCCTAAAACAGGTTACTGTGATAATTACCAGGGCCGGACTGGCCTACCGAGATAGCGAGAAATATCCCGGTAGGCCGCCTGCTCCGAGGAGCTCTGGAACTTTTTAAAAAAAAAAAGAACAGCTGAGAGAGAAGAGGCAGTGGCTGTGCTGTGAACAGGAGGTGGGGCTGGCTGAGGAAATGTGTAGCAGCAAGGGCCGGAGGAGCAAGGAACCATCGTGCAGCAGGCAGTGTAACCCCCTCCCTCTCCAGCCCGCCACATTTAAATGTGCCGAGGTGCTGGATCGGGGATGAATGGGGCCGTCGGGAGGGAGATACACAGTACCTGAAGCCCAGGGAGATAGAGGAAGGTATGACCACAGCCACAGAAAAACGAATCCTGCATACACAGAGCTCTGACTGAATGGAAACAAAATCGTCGGGAGCAATGTCATATGTAATGCTGGCCGGCCGGTGTCATCCAGAAATCTCTGCCTTTTGGGCAGTGTGCAGGTTTACTGATCAGCCTCCCCTCCCTCTTGTCTTGCTCCGTATGCTTTTGTTTTTTTTAGCTTCCTAACCTGCACACTGATAAGATCTCTGGGAGAAGCTGCAGCTGCCGACATTCTGTGTCCAGTGACGGGTCACACATGGTTGGCTGTTAACCATTTCAGCTCAGCTATTTAGCTAGAGCTCTGTGTGTTCTGCACAGTTTGATGTTTTTTGGACGATTTACTGCTGATTCAGGCTAGAAGTTTCACAGACTCATTAACTGTTTAAAGTTCTCCACTAATCCTGACCAGTTCACTGTAAGACAATTTAAATTTTGGAAATTGGATGTGTTGCTGTCTTCTGGCACTTAGTTGTACTTTAAAAGGAGGATTACTAACTTGATCTTGAAGAGCTGGTTTAAGTAGAGTGGTGCAGCCCTACTATATGCTTTTACACAGAGTTCAGCCATACATGCATTTCCTGCCCATCTCCTGTATCATGTCTGCAGTAAGGATGAGCTCCGGTGTATTCGCACAACCCACGTGCAGAGCCCGCCAGGAAGTCGGCGCTGCGCTAATCACAGTGCGCGGCTACAGAGATCGGGAAATGTCTCACTGTCTGTGATTAGCACAGCGCAATGCCGACTTCCTGGCGGGCTCTGCATGTGGGCTGTGCGAACACGCCGGAGCTCCTCCTTAGTCTGCAGTCTCTGACCATCTCCTTATCATGTCCGCAGTCTCTGACCATCTAGTGTATCATGTCTGCAGTTTCTAACCATCTCCTGTATCATGTCCGCAGTCTCTGACCATCTCCTGTATCATGTCCGCAGTCTCTGACCATCTCCTGTATCATTTCTGCAGTCTCTGACCATCTCCTGTACCATGTCTGCAGTCTCTGACCATCTCCTGTACCATGTCTGAAGTCTCTGACCATCTCCTGTATCATGTCTGCAGTCTCTGACCATCTCCTGTATCATGTCTGCAGTCTCCGACCATCTCCTGTATCATTTCTGCAGTCTCTGACCATCTCCTGTATCATGTCTGCAGTCTCTGACCATCTCCTGTATCATGTCTGCAGTCTCTGACCTTCTCCTGTATCATGTCTGCAGTCTTTGACCATCTCTTGTATCATGTTCACAATCTCTGACCATCTCTTGTAGTGTGTCTTACACACATACAAAAATGACATTTAAATCCTGCAAGGCTATTTAAAAACACCTGAACATATTCAAAAAATATGGGGATTTGGTCACGCTATATGGCAACCCACTTACTGCGTCAAAGTACCCCTTAATTAGTGGGTCCTACACTAGTAAAAGAATGAAAGGTCCTGCGCCTCAACCATTGGAGATACACTCCTCTTTTATGGGAGAACTGAAGTGACTCCTCTTATGAACTGGTGGACACTAATAAGAGGTAATGGGGGGGTGGAGTTCTCCCATAAAAGAGGAGTGTATCTCCAATGGTTGAGACGCAGGATCTTTCATTCTTTTACTAGTGTAGGACCCACTAATAATGGGGTACTTTGATGCAGTAAGTGGGCTGCCATATAGTGTGACCAAATCCCCATACTTTTTGAATATGTTCAGGTGTTTTTAAATATCCTTGCAGGATTTAAATGTCATTTTTGTGTGTGCGCTGTAATATTTTGTACTGTTTGTTGGTCTTATCAGCACCATCTTGAATGCAAACGCATTTTTAGGGTGTGCCCCCCAAGTATGATTTTGTTTTTTACACAAACAGAACTCACACACGTGTATGTGTGTATGTGTATATATATAGTGTTAGCGTTTTTTCTGCAATAAATGGGCATGTAGCCATTCACTTTCCGGAAAGAGGGAGAGGGAAGGGGGCAAGAAAGGAAATGAGAGAGGGGGAAAAAAAGAGAATGCGTGGAAGAGAGAGGAAAAGAGGGGGAGTAACAAAGAAAAAGGGAGAGACATAATAAGAGAGAGAACAAAAAAGATGGAGAGAGAGAGATGGGGAAAAAACAAGGAATTATGATAGAGAGAAATAAAGGGGAAAGAAAGGAAAACAAAGAGAAGGAGTGGTACATGCTAAAATGTACCATAAGGGGTTTAATACAGTATGAGTGGAGGAGACTCATAGTTACATAGTAGGTGAGGTTGAAAAAAGACACACGTCCATCAAGTCCAACCTATGTGTGTGATTATGTGTCAGTATTACATTACATATCCCTGTATGTTGGTCATTCAGGTGATTATCTAATAGTTTCTTGAAGCTATCAATGCTCCCCGCTGAGACCACCGCCTGTGGAAGGGAATTCCACATCCTTGCCGCTCTTACAGTAAAGAACCCTCTACGTAGTTTAAGGTTAAACCTCTTTTCTTCTAATTGTAATGAGTGGCCCCGAGTTTTATTAAACTCTCTGCTGCGAAAAAGTTTTATCCCTATTGTGGGGTCACCAGTACAGTATTTGTAAATTGAAATCATATCCCCTCTCAAGCGTCTCTTCTCCAGAGAGAATAAGTTCAGCGCTCGCAACCTTTCCTCATAACTAAGATCCTCTAGACCCTTTATTAGCTTTGTTGCCCTTCTTTGTACTCGCTCCATTTCCAGTACATCCTTCCTGAGGACTGGTGCCCAGAACTGGACAGCATCCAGGTGCAGCCGGACCAGAGTCTTGTAGAGCGGGAGAATTATCGTTTTATCTCTGGAGTTGATGCCCCTTTTAATGCATGCCAATATTCTGTTTGCTTTATTAGCAGCAGCTTGGCATTGCATACCATTGCTGAGCCTATCATCTACTAGGACCCCCAGGTCCTTTTCCTTCCTAGATTCCCCCAGAGGTACTCCCCCCAGTGTATAGATTGCAATCATATTTTTGCCACCCAAATGCATAATTTTAAATTTTTCTACATTGAACCTCATTTGCCATGTAGTCGCCCACCCCATTAATTTGTTCAGGTCTTTTTGCAAGGTTTCCACATCCTGCAGAGAAGTTATTGCCCTGCTTAGCTTAGTATCGTCTGCAAATACAGAGATTGAACTGTTTATCCCATCCTTCAGATCGTTTATAAACAAATTAAATAGGATTGGTCCCAGCACAGAACCCTGGGGAACCCCACT
Organism: Lithobates clamitans; assembly: GCA_037952925.1. Classification (NCBI taxonomy): domain Eukaryota; kingdom Metazoa; phylum Chordata; class Amphibia; order Anura; family Ranidae; genus Lithobates; species Lithobates clamitans. The sequence goes on from JBBGZY010000037.1 coordinate 10,305,354, forward strand.
ACCCACCCCTGACCATTCTGAGTATTCCCCATTTATCACCACCCTCTGAACACGCCTTTGTAGCCAGTTTTCAATCCATGTACTCATGGAGTGCTAAATGTCCGCCGGTTAGGGGTGCAATTTACTTGCCTTACCTTGGGTGCTGACAACCCACGCTATGTCCCTGGGGCTGGTATGAAATTATTTCCAGGGCTGGTTTTTATTCCCAGTCCGGCCCTGGCAATTACTACAGCCCCTGGTGTACATGAGGCATTTTGATGCGTCACTGACAGCAAATTAAAAAAGATGGAGGGGGGGCGTGGCGACTGAGCTCCAGCATGGAAGCTTAACTAGAGAGCTCCACTCGGCCGCCGGAGAGAATCTATTCACATCCACGTCCACCGGCCCCATCGCCACCGCAAACGGCATCCACAGACCCACCGGGACCCGCTGTGCAAGACGAGATGCCCAGGCACAGGAAAAACCCGCAGAATATACAAAAAATGCAGGACTTTTTCAAAGGGCGCGAGCCTCAACAAAATGGCGCCGGCGCCTCAGGAAGACGGACGGAGCCGCAGGCCATAACTAACAACGGCCGCTCCGGCTCCTCAAAACAACAGCACCGCTCACATCTGCACAGCGGATCCTCCTCTGGAACCTCAAGCCCCTCCACCAGGAGTCCAGCCAAACAAAAACAGCGGATATCATCCCCGGATCGGCCGCTCAAGGACCCTGAGATGGAGGTAAGCAGGCCTCAAAACGCTGCAGACACAGCAGTGCATGTCTCACAGGACCCCATAGCAGCATTCCCTACATCTGACAGGCCAGTGTCAGACACAGTCCTCAAAGAGATGTTGCTCTCTCTTAAAGCATCATTACATGCTGACATGACTGCTGGCATTAACCACTGCCAGAGGGAAGTTCAGGCTTTAGGGAACAGAGTGGATCATATAGAGCAGAGTATGAGTGACTTTACTTCCTCATTTAACATAATGGTGGATGCACACAGAAACCATGATGAAGAAATCGCATGGCTAAAAAATAAAGTTGCAGATTTGGAAGACCGTTCCAGACGGAACAATCTCAAAATCAGGGGGATCCCAGAAACCATACCTGCTACGCAACTACTGCCATACACACAGGCACTATTCTCAACTCTGCTACCATCCTTATCAGTGCAAGATCTGATAGTGGATCGTATACATCGTATACCCAAACCTGCATTTCTTCCTGAAAACACTCCTAGACATGTGTTACTTCGGGTCCACTACTATCATATAAAAGAACAAATCCTCACTACATCCCGCAGATCTGATGATAGACACCCGCAGTACGCGGAACTACAAATACTCCCGGACCTGTCCAGGCACACGCTCCAACAGCGTCGCAACCTAGCGACCATAACTAAGGTCCTGAGGAACCACAACATAATACATAAGTGGAAATACCCCGCCAAGCTCTCCATCACCCATAATGGAGTCTCAGTAATGATATCCACATTGGAAGAAGGTATCGCAGCACTACGCAAATGGGGTATCTTACTCGACCAAGACAAGTCGACTACTCAGAGCCCTGCACCTAGCCCACTACAAGAAGACTGGCAAGTAGTCTCCCGTAAACGGTCCTCAAAGAAAGCTACCGGTGGAAATGGTTGACAGCAAAACGTTATGCAATCTTCAAATCTCTCCGGACAACAGGAGATATATGATTAACATCCCTGTTTACCTCCAGTTATCCTTTGCAGCAGTTACGTCTGCCTTTGGATCAGTTCATAGATCCTTTTCTTATTGAACTTACACTCATTTCAATAACAATGCTCTTATTTTCACAACTGTTATTTTTTTTTACTATATGTTCGAAGCACATCATCCAGCAGCAAACCTCCCTCAGAGCCTGGATGAAGACAGCACACCCATCCTCTACCAGATCTTCTCTAAAGGTCACAGTGAGTACCTATACTTCATAACAAAGCAGACACCACACTCACCCCCACATGCCTATTAACTGCCTATCTATAAATGCCAGGGGCCTGAACCACCCCGCAAAAAGACTCTCCATGTGGAAGGAAGCCCAAAAACACAAAGCAGACATCTTATGTGTGCAGGAGACCAACTTCCAAGACACAAAAGCTCCTAACTGTACACACAAAGACTACCCACACGTATTTATGGCATGTACACCAGAGAAGAAAAAAGGAGGAGTGTTAATAGCACTGAGGAACACTGTGTCATTTCAACAAAAGGATACTATCCTCAATCCAAATGGCCGATACATCATCCTGACAGGAGATATTAACTCCAAACCGTATACCTTAATATCCTTATATGCACCGAACTCACGTCAGACCCGCTTCATCAGCAGACTACTCAAGAAACTACAGAATCATTTATATGGCAATCTTATTGTCTGCGGTGACTTTAATCTTATAGTTGATCCCAAAATGGATACGTCTGCTCCAAAATCATACAGCTCCTCCTATCTGAGCAAAATAATACACCAGGCGGACCTATATGATGTATGGAGATGTTTAAACACGAACGCAAGAGACTACACCTTTTTCTCCCACAGGCATTGCTCATATTCTCGCATTGATCTATTCTTGACAGACAAGTGGCTGTTACAGAATATCTCGAGTGCGAAAATACATGATATAACATGGTCTGACCATGCTGCTATTACCATAACCATCAATGACCAGGTTGTCTCCTCCTCCTCACCCATCTGGCGTAGCAATGTAAGATTAATACAAGACCCTCAAACTTCCACTAAGCTCTCACAACATATCAAAGTTGTATATGTTTGTGGGTAGGCAGGCTGATTTCAAAAATACAATGTCAAATTAATAAGGGACACCAACATAGTTGTATTTTTGAGGTTAAAAAACACAAGATAATAATGGTGTTGTGGTAACTTGACACACAAAACGAAAAAACAAATTATTATGGAGATCATTAGAAAAAAAAAAAAAGATTATTCTGAAGATCACGAGAAAAAAAAACAACAAAAACAAGTATTATTCTGGAGATCACTAGAAATAATAAAAAATATGTTTGTCAGAACTCTGTGAATATCAACAGCAAAGCAACTTCATTATTATAGCATTCTAAAGAAGAAGAGAATGCGCTGCATTGAGAGATTTCATAATTTGCCGCGTCACGAATGTGATATCTCCATTATGAACGCTAGTTTTACAAGACCGAGCACTTCCGGCTCATACTTGATTCTAAGCATGAACTTTTGTGCGACGGATTTTTGTACACACGATCAGAAAGTCCGACAACAAAGTTTTGTTGGCGGAAAATTTGAGAACCTGCTAGCCAACATTTGTTGGCAGAACAAATGTTCGATGCAGTATATACATGGTCGGACTTTCAGCCAACAAACTCACATCCAACATTTCCCGTCGGAAAATCTGATCGTGTGTACGCAGCATAAGTGCCCTTTCACACTGAGCAGTTTTTCAAGCTCTTTGGCGTTAAAAAAGCGCCTGAAAAGCTCACAAAAAATGTTTCCCATTAAAATCAATTAATGCTTTCACACTGGATGGTGTGCCGGCAGTGCAGTGAAAAAAATCCAGCATGAAGCATCTTTGGAGCATGTTTGGAGAGCTAAAAAATGTGCCTCAGAAATGCCCCGCTTCATTCAAATGAGTAAGAAGTGCCTGAAAAGCGCTTTAAAATGGTTTTTGAAGCAGTTTTTAAGTCACATGTCCTTTAAAAAGTGCACCGCAAAAGTGCCTGAAAAGCACCACAAAAGCGCTGCAAAAGGATTGCAAAAGCGTTTAGTGTTTTATGGGCAGTTTAGAAGTGTTTCACTGTGAAAGGACTCTAAAAGAGAGGAAGAAGTCACATCTAGGTCAAATCCTCCTTTCTGCCTCAAAAGTAGCATCCCTGGGGGTAATCTACCAACAACACCCACCATCAAATATAATTTTATCAAATGAACAATAAAAGATTTTGATTTTAACCACATACATATTATACTGTAACTTTGGTATATAATCTTTATTGGTACATTTCAAATCATTTATCCTTATTTGATGGTGGGTGTTATTGAAGTAAATTTTGAATATATCAGTGCAAAGAAAATAGCAAAAACATTGTACATTTGGTGGAGAGTATGTATACAGCTTAATTAGGTTGCAATGTTTGGGCCGTGATATATACCTGGAAATTACATATCAGCCATCCTAACATCAATAGTATGTAAACTATTAGAAGTTATGATATCCAATAATTTGCTGAATAAAATAGCATCATTAGTTGTGACTAGGGATGAGCTTTGAGTTTGAGTCGAACTCATGTTCGATTCGAACATTGGCTGTTCACCAGTTCGCCAAACAGTGAACAATTTGGGGTGTTCGCTGCAAATTCAAAAGCCACGGAACACCCTTTAAAAGTCTATGAGAGAAATCAAAAGTGCTAATTTTAAAGGCTTATATGCATGCAAGAAATGTGTGGACAATATACACCGCCTCTACCTCACATTAATCTGCGCCTCTAAATTACTCCGTAATCTGCTGTAGTAGACTAAAGCAGCTACTTTAAATAATAGACATGTAATCAAGCAATAAATCTTAAATCATGAATAAACGTGCCAAGTCTCTGATTTCTTTTACTTATTGCAGCAGCGCTAAGTGTCCGATGTCATAAAACACTTTATATAAGACAAATGTTGGAGAAAAAAGGAAAGTTCATAATAAAGCTGTGGTCTGTGAGTATGTAGAAATATGTAGAAATCCTTCCACCAAGAGTGATCACCGCGTGAGGGGGTCACCCCCCGTGAGATTGCACTCACCACAATTCCAGTAACCACAAGCCTTTGAATAGTTATCTTTAAAACTCTCCGTCTCCTTAGTTCAACCACCAGGTGGCGCAAAACACTCTCGGTTAGTGTGACATAGGGAGAAAATAAAATACCATATAGCGTAATATTGCTTAAGGATTTTTATTTAATATATAAGAAAAAACTCCCCCCTTCATAAAATATGCGTACCAGATGTACTATACAATTGAGCATTTGAAAAAAGTGCACTGTGCCTGTATTTTCATCCCCCGGGAGGTGTTCCGGAATGCGCGCTGTGTACAGCTAGTAGTTCGCTTCCTAGTTACCTTCCGGTGCGTGGAGCGCACACGTCACTTCCGGTAGATTACGTCCCATATGCATGGTATTGTCATAAAAAGTGTTTGGGGACCTGGGTCCTGCCCCAGGGGACATGGATCAATGCAAAAAAAGTTTTAAAAACGGCCGTTTTTTCGGGAGCAGTAGTATGCCTGTAAAGGGGCGCATGTTTCCCATGTTTAGAACAGTCTGACAGCAAAATGACATTTCAAAGGAAAAAAAGTCATTTAAAACTACTCGCGGCTATTAATGAATTGCCGGTCCAACAATACACATAAAAGTTCATTGATAAAAATGGCATGGGAATTTCCCACAGGGGAACCCCGAACCAAAATAAAAAAAATGACATGGGGGTCCCCCTAAATTCCATACCAGGCCCTTCAGGTCTGGTATGGATATTAAGGGAAACCCCGGCCAAATTTTTTTTAAAAAATGGCATGGGATCCCCCTCAAAATCTATACCAAGAGGTTGGTTAGGCTCCTTTCCAGGTTTAGGCAGAGCCACGATAACCGCTTCTAGCATTTCTTTAGGAAAATGACCTGTTAATATTGCTTGGTTGTAGAGGTTAACCATGTGAGGACCTAGGATTGATTTAAGGGCTTTGTAATACTCAGAAGATAATCCATCCATTCCCGGTGATTTACCCAAAGGGAGGGATGCAATAACATCTAGAATTTCTTTCAATTCTATAGGGCAATTTAGGAGGTTTATAGAGGTTTCATCCAGCACTGGTAGATTTAGTTTGTGTAGAAAATTAGTGATTACTTCTGTGTTGGGTTGGGGGGTGTCAATATCGTCCATTAAGTTATACAGCGAGGCATAATATTCCCTGAATGTTTGGGCTATCCCAGAGGGGTCAAGGGCTGTTTTATCCGTTGTATGATGATGAAGTTGGGTATTTTTTCCCTGGCTTTTCTTTGTTTAAGTAATAGTGCCATTTTTTTCCCGGCTTTGTTATGTTGTGAGTAAGTCGATAATTTAAGACCTTTGATATATTTATCATGGTCGGATATTAAAACTGTTCTAAGTTCCTCTCTGAGGAACGTGAGGTTGGACAGTAGGGAATTTTGGGGTGATTTTTTGTGTTGGGTTTCAAGTATGTCGATTTCAGCAAGGAGGGTGGAGATTTTTAAGTTTTTCTTTTTCCTCTCCCTGGAGGCCATCTGGATCAACACCCCCCTAGAGAAAGCCTTGTGGGTACACCAAAGGTTGAATACACTGCTGGAGGACTCTGAATTAAATAGAAAGAACTCCTCTAGCTTTGCGTTCAGCTCCGTTATATAGGTAGGGTGTGAGAGAATATACGTGTTGTTCCGCCATAAAGGCACATATTTACCTGTACGACCCTCTGAAATTTCTAGAGAGATAGGGGCATGGTCGGACCATGTAATATTGTACATTTTTGCCTCTGTTACCCTTTGGAGAAGATTTTTGTCAGTTATAAAGCAGTCAATTCTTGAATAAGTGTTATGGGGATTCGAGAAAAATGTGTAGTCTCTTTCCAACGTATGATGGTAGCGCCACGGGTCATGGAGATCTTCTTGTAGTAAGTATTGTTTGAGTTCTGCTTTCCTTCTTGTAGTCTTGGAGGTAGTGTCCATTTCCGGATCCATCGGGATGTTGAAGTCCCCACATATTAACAATTGGCCCTTCTGAATTGAGCGAGCTTTGGCTAGGGTCCTCTTGAGAAACCGTAATTGATGCCTGTTGGGAGCATAGATGTTCACTATTGTGTAAAGGACTCTGTTTAATTCGGCAACTAGAATTGCGTATCTCCCTTCTGTATCCATCAGTGAGGTATGCAATTTAAACTATATTGTGTCTTTTAAGGCTATCAGTACACCTCTTTTTTTTTTTTCCTTAAAATTGGCTTGATAGACATGAGGGAATCGTTTATGGGTGCACTTGGGAGGTTTTGTAACCAGGAAGTGAGATTCCTGCACGCAGAGCACATCACAATGATGGTGTTCGGCTTCTTTCCAAAGTGCCCTTCTCTTATAGGGACTGTTGAGGCCTTTGGCATTCAAGGATAGAAATTTAAGTGCCATCAAAGGTATTCAGAGAGCTAATGAGAGCTTTGTCTTCAAAATTTTTCATATTGTTGAGTAAAAAGAAAGTAAATGTGGTAACTAGAACATAAGAACATTAAACAAAGGGAGTCCAACGGGGTACTTGCGTCAGTGTAGGTCAAGTTTCGCCTAGGAAGGAGAACATGTAGGGTACAGATGAATCCTGTACACAGATCCAACGGGGGTAATTGAGTATAACCGAACAGGATCTTAGTAAGTATTATGTCATTTTTCTTTCTTTTGTTTGCATCAGAGCCGCAACATAATAGATATGTAGGCCTGGGGTGCAATCTTGAGCTTGAAGGTTCAAGTGTTCGATGGTAGGTCAGCAATATCCTCTTCATCTTGAGGGAAGAGTCCCCAGGATTTCATCAATTCCAAACCTTCATCCAGAGTGGATACGATCGAGGTCTTGTTGTTTCTTTCAATGGAGAGTTTAGTTGGAAATTTCCATTTGTAGAGAATATTATTATTTCTCAGTATCTTGGTAATGGTGATGAGGTTTTTGCGGGCTTGAATGGTTGCCTGTGAGAGGTCTATATATAACGAAATTCCAGAATATGGTTCTGGTAGAGAGTTGCGCTTGCGGGAGAAGTGCATAAGCTGATCCTTAACATGGAAGTAGTGGATTTTAGCTATCACATCTCTTGGCACCCGATCTGGTAGATAGGATGGCTTTGGGAGGCGGTGAGCCCTATCTATTGCCAATTTGTGTGTTTTGGTCGATGGCAGCAATTCTGCGATCATTTTCTGCAGGTATGGGCGGAGTTCTGCTGGGGGGATCGTTTCGGGGATGCCTCTAAATTTGACATTGTTCCTGCGGGAACGGTCCTCGATGTCCGCAATTTTGATTTTCAGGTTGTGAATTTCGTCAGCTAGTTCATCGTGGGCATCAACCACTTCATTATGCGCTAGTGTGTAATCGCTCAGTTTATTTTCAATATAATCAACTCTGTCTCCAATGGCTGCAATCTCTCTATTTGTCTGTTTCATGAAGTTTGACATGTCATGTTGCAATGCTCCATGCAGTGTAATGAGCATGTCTTTGAGAGCAGAGTCAAGTATAGGCTGTCCCACTGTAGGGAAAGCATCTACCTTCTCACTGAAATCGTTTGTGTCAGGGAGACTGACAGTGTCAGGGGAGGAATCACTCACTGTGTCTCCACCAGCCGTTAGTTTCCTCCTCTGTTTCACAGGGCTATTGAATGTGGATGGAGGAGAGCGGTCTCCGCTGTCCGGTACTGTATATTCAGGCTGCCGTGAAGTGTGCTTAGTGGCGACCAGCGCTCCTGTTCTTTTCTGTGTGAATGCAGCGGTGCCGGCACCATCTTGGGAGGTCCGCTGCTCCGAGACTCTGTAGAAGTCAGTGAGTCTGCGGGGCCCCTCACAGACTTTTCTCTTCCCCCGCACACCGCTTCTACCTCTCTGGCTCTGCATCGTTCAGTGGATGTCAAGTAGATGTGCCAAGTCACCCTGTGTGTCGCTTGTCAGATCCCGTGGAGTCGGAGGAGATTCACAATGCGGCCATCTCCTCAGGTTGCCGGCCACGCCCCCCTTCCTGTGATTTTTTAATCATCTTCAGAGTCAGACAATTCCTCATCTTGTATATGGGGCAATGTGGATTTTCTTATGGCACGGGCATACTCCTTTGCCTTCTTAAGCAGTTTCTGGATATTATCATCAACCACATCAACAAGGGTTTCCACAGACAGTAGGGTTGACAAAACAAGCAGCTGCTGCAAGTGGAGAAAACATTTCATCAGTTATTTGCATCCAAAAATGAATAAAAAAAAACACTGGTTCACATGCTCTTTCATTTTCTGTGCAATTGTGGCAAGGTAGCTAGCATGGGAATGCAGATTGCACTTTCTCCCTTAATTATAGTCTAACTTAAATTTGCCAAATAAATAACACAGACACCATTGAGTGGCAAAATTATGGCTGAGGCACATTTATTGGTTTTAAATAAAATGTTCGATGAATAACAACTTCATATAAATATATTATTTATTAATAAATTTCCTTGAACTTTATTAATCTGCAAAATATAACTTTGCTCAGCCATAAAATGACTCGAGCACAAATCTCATCATCATAAGTACCAGTCCCCCCTTTCCATAAAAGGGTGATGAACCACATAAACTTGCCTTGCGACAAAGTGAAGGGGGGTTGGGGAGCTCCTACAGCTGTGACAGACCCACTGGAGGTTTATCTCATAGCGGGGTCCTATTTAAAATAAGCTCCACTTCTAGAATTTTCCAATTGCATCACATGACCTTCTGGGAATTTCCCAGAGGTCACGTGATGCATATCCCAGTCTCCTTGTTCCTGTTTTCCACCTGTTTCTATTTTGCATATTTAAAGTGGTATTATATTATAATATGTGAACATACATTTTTTTTTTTATATTAAGAAAGGGAGGGACAAACGCATACCCATGTTGTTGTGCCCATATGCTTGTGCCCTTCTCATGGGAATGCAGATGGCACTTTCTCCCTTATTTATAGTTTAACCTAAATTTACCAAATAAATAACACAGACACCACTGAGTGCAAAATTATGGCTGCAGCACATTTATTGGTTTTAAATAAAATTTTCGATGAATAACACGTTCATATAAATATATTATTTATTAATAAATTTCCTTGAACTTTATTAATCTGCAAAACATAACTTTGCTCAGGCATAAAATGACTCGAGCACAAATCTCATAAATCATAAATACCAGAACCCAACCGCCGGACTTGCATCTTCAAGTCCGGCCCCACCCCAAGACCACGGCCGACTCAATACTAGACTGAAAACCTAAATTAAATATATCCAGCCCTTCCTCAGATAAGTGGATGTCATCTGACCTATATAAGCCACTAAATCCTCCTTCAAGATCTAGGTGTCTGTATGAAAATGCGCCTATAATAGGCATACATTTTTTCATTGTTTTACTTATTCTACATCTAATTTTTTCCATTTTTTTTTTAAGTTAGGATTGCTTAACCACAATTTCTGAAAAAATTACTCTAGTATTTGGAGACGACATGGTGAGAGAGTGTTAATCCCTTTTTCATTTTATGCATGAGATCCAGGGTGGATGATTACAATATCATGAGTTGGCCAAACTTCAAACAACCTGCAAATGTGAAAAGACAAATTAGCCCAACAGAGACAATGGATGCCTTTCCAGAATACTTGAAAATTAGCACAATTCAAGGACAGAGTAGATGTGTAGCAACGTAGTGCAGCTCTTTTAAACGCCCAGTAAATAATGAGTGCCCTAGAATCCAAACAATTCTTCTATCACCTGGAATTTAAAAAGAAAGGTCAGGTCTCACATACATTTTGAAACACTGAGATTCCCATCTGCCCTGCCTTTGTATGATGGAGTCGTCAAGTCCCATTCTTGCAGCCTCCGTAGCTGCCCTGATACGAAGAGAATGGGACGTATTTCTCAATTGTTATAATCCTAACCTTTTCAAGCAACCTTTCAAAACAAGATTAAACTGGTACCTGGTCATAGGAGATCTATCTGCATGAATAAGAAATTGAACACCCGCCTGAGGCCTAATGCAAATGTAATTCCTTACCAGGACTAATAGGCATATCATTTTATCGCCCCATGTATATAGATTAATCCACTTACCTCTACCGAGCCTATCTGTCTTAGACAATGGGATAAACGATTTAATCCATGTATCCAAGACTTCCATGTGCTGTAGCAAAAGACCAGCATGAGCTAATTTATTATTTGGAAGCAGTTCTGAGATTCATAACGCTCCAAAAAACACTAAATGCTACCTTAAATAGGTCAGATTAGAATTCAGAGCAACAAACTTCTGAAGTAATCATACAAATCTTTCTCAATAACTCAATTGAAATAGGTCTCCTATTATCAGCAGTATAATGGCTCTTCCTGTAACCTTTCAGGGGAAAATAAGATGTACAACTAGGCAGACCTTGCAGTTTTAGAAAAAATGATACTCCTGCCGGGATTTTAGCAATATGGCTGTAAAGACACTTCTTTATGTATTGAGGAACATAAGAATGCTAATATTGGGGGCGTGGCTTGACCTCGTAGAGAATGGCTGCTTAACTTCAGAGCTCCGCTGACAGGGATAGAAATCTGAATTTTAAAGACGGTCAACGGCCTCCCAAACACCCGAAAAGCGATGGGTACATCCTCTAGAACTTCGTCGACCTCCCGGTCCCGTTCTCCCCGTGAAATACCGGCAAGATCCAGTCAGAACATCCCAGAGATGTTCCGGGCACAGATGGGAACTCCAGCATCAGCATCCTCCTCACTCTAATGCTGCTGCCTCTCCATCTCACGCTGAACTCAATGACAGGGGAATTCTCCTCACTCCTCATCAGCATCTGAGCCTGAGCGATCTCAGATCCGTAGCTGAGGACATTAAGGACACCCTGACAGCAGCAATCTCAGATTTAAAAATTGAAATCCAAGCTATTACAGGCAGAGTTCAGGCAGTGGAACAAACGACTGCCCTTCATTCATCCAAGATCCGTCACCAGCATCTGGCGATTGACACACATACACGGCAATTAAGAGATGTCAATCGCCACTTGGAAGATTTAGACAATCGCGGCAGACGCCATAACCTCAGGCTGAGAGGTTTGCCTGAAACCGTGGATGCGGATCATCTTCAAAGTGAAGTTATCCATATCTTTAATAACATACTCGGCAGACCCAGAGAGGTTCCTATTGCGATGGAAAGAATCCACCGTGCCCTGAGACCGAAGGGAAAGGACTCTGACCCGCCTAGGGATGTGGTATGCTGCATTATTGACTACCGTTTGAAGGAAGACATTCTGAGGGCTGCACGTTCCCTGACCCCTTTACTACATAACGGCACAGAACTTCGTCTATTCCAGGATTTATCAAACATAACCTTGCAGCGCAGAAGGGAACTGCAACCCCTTCTGACAGTACTCCGGGCTAAAGGTATAATTTACCGCTGGAAGTTCCCTTTTGGTTTGGCGGCAACAGTACAAGGACGCTCAGCTCTCCTCAGAGTCCCTGAGGATCTACATTCCTTCTGTGATACGCTCGGAATCCCTCTCATGGAGGTCCCAGATTGGTACGCGGAATTTCGTACCCCTACAGCATCTAAAGCACCTTCCAGGAGTGAAGCAATGGAGACCCAACATACAAGCTACAGAAGACACCGTTCGCCATCGGAACCGAGAATTCATCAACCCGACCCGCAGTCTCCTTCCATCTACAGCCCGACGAAACCTCCACGCTCCAGAAGAGCTAGAAGAGATCGGTGAATACAGATGGCATCTGCAACATAGACTGAAAGATTTCCTCTGACTGTTCATGTGCCGTTTTTAGAGTATTGAAAGTTCATACCCCGGCTGGTAATATGCTCCTAAAGTATTTCAAACTGATAAGTTTAGTTTATGTAGATCATAGTTCATACACACAGGCATATCTATATCCCCCTTAACGCTGACTACCAAAGCAGCGCTGTGTCTGCATGGCTTGTTCTGTCACACCTTACTCTCCAATACAGCCCTACACTAGCAGTTCCACCCTTCATTAGAGCTTTATTATAATTAAATTCTTATGTGACTGTACTTTCCAATCTAATGAGGTATAGGGTCATCAGAGATCTCCAATCCACTTTATCTCTCCCTCCTCTAGCTGATCGGTACACTGACAGTTTGACAGGGTTTCATCCCGCTCCGATTACACGGATTGATAATTATAAATGCAAATATGCCCTTCTCTTACACACTACAGGCTGCTAGTAATACTCATTGACACCCCTATTTTGATCCTGTATTAACTCTCTGTTCCTCTTAGATAGCAACTACATTAGTAGGTAACTACTAGAACTACCACACAATCTTATTGCCATGACAACCAGCTGTTCATCGCTCTATTGGTTGCTGTCTTTTGGCGCAAATTCATGAGAGGAGCCAAGGTCTGAGGTAAAAAGTTCTCCCCCAACATGACTCATGCAGTCGCTCATTGGCTCTCACAAGGCTAGAGACCTGACTTGTTACCGTGGTGACACACTGCAGACTTTTCTCCCCTGCCTCCACACACGCACCTCCCATAGGAGGATGCCTGTATCATCCCAGCCCGAGATAGTTGTGACACATGACTCATCTCCTTAGTAGTCCTAACATCACCTTATCTGTCATGAATTACGCAAAGATTAGGGCACTTACTACCCTGTATGATTATATAGAACTTATCCTTACGAGTGCCTTTCCCTGACTGGACAGCTGTCTACATGCCAAACGCGGAACTGACAGGCTTCTCAGATAAAGGCACTCTAAGGGACTTTCACAGACACTGATCTTTCTCATATATTCATCCCCTCCTATCCATTGAGATATGCTCCTAAATAGCATAACGATCTACATGGATACTTCGTTTTATTAATTATTTTGACAAGCTTCTTCATAGCCTTCAGGGGTAGTTCATTATTAATTAGTTCAGGCACGGTTTATCTATCTTAAGAGATAATACTTTCTACCTATGTTGAATACTCTGATCTGCAAACTGTTCAAGTTTTCTGGCTGACTGTTTAACTGAATTATTACATAGACTTTTGCGCTATGAATATCTGCGCCTCACCAGATGTTTATTTTATGTGCTACTCATGGGGATTTTTATTTCTTTTATTTCTTTTATTTTTCTGGTTTTTTTTTGTTTTTTTTTCTCATTCTTTCCTCTCACTTAACGATCACCAGGGGAACGATCTCACAAAATGTGTCATTAACTTAATGTTTCATCTGACCATACACCTAATTCTTTATCTGCTTTTCGCAAATCTGACCCATGCTGTTTCTCCAAATCCACTGAGAAAGTTAATAGGCGGCATTCACAGCAATCTAAATGCAACTATTTCACACATGGACCGTCTTCAGTCCATGCCTTCTTCCTACATCTATCCCATATGTCAGCGGCTCTTGTCCCTTACTGACAGGTTTTACTTTTCTCTACGTTACCATTTGGTCACCTTCCCAAACAGTGGTTTCAATTGATTACCTGATTTCTTCACTCAACCCTCCTTTAAACCACCACTGACCCATTCCGGTACCTTATATCACGAGTGCATACTCGTACATAGCCTAGCGAGCAGGCATCGCTAGTCCCCGGATTACTTTTCACTACCTATAACCCCTAACAACACTACACAGTGGTCTTCACAGTTTCCTCTCCCCCGCATACCCAGTCCCCCTCACATCACTCTCTACTCCTGAACAATCTACTCTCATCCTGAATAGAATCTCATCACTCTCCTAGAACGCGCCTTCCACACATAAGAACATAAGGCACAAGTCCAACTACTGTTCTTTTTCTGCCACACATACACCTGCACCGCGGACTATCTTCAGTAAACACCACTCCAGTCTAACTCACAACACCTCCCAAATTACAGAATGACAACGGTCTCACACAATTGTACATCAATATCTCACCACAACGCCACTACTAAACTAGTCTCGCTCAACGCACGGGGACTAAATGTCCCTGAGAAACGTACACAAGTTCTCCTTTCTATGCATAAACTCAAGGCAGACATTATATACATCCAAGAAACGCATTTCAAAACGGACTCTATCCCCAAATTCTCCGACTTACCTTATCTAACAGCTTTTCATGCTACCAACAAACAATCAAAAACAAAAGGAGTCTCTATCCTTATCTCAAAACAGTGTCCACTCATAATCAAAGACACTCTAGCGGATGAAGATGGAAGATTTCTTTTTGTCAAAGGTTCACTTTTCGGTAAACCTTTAACCTTAGCAAACATATACGCCCCCAACATTAAACAAGTCCCGTTCTTCCAACACACACTGCAATTGCTCGCATCGTTTCAAGAGGGTATACTATTAACTGGAGGAGATTTTAATGTTCCCTTAAACCCAATACAAGATACATCGTCGGGTGCATCCAAATTACCCTTCTCAGCGTTACGAGCAATTAAACAATGTTTTCAAGAATTGACATTACATGACGCATGGCGTACTTTAAACCCCTCAACTAAAGATTACACTTTTTTCTCCAACCCACATGGCAGCTACTCCAGACTTGACTATTTCTTTATTTCACAAAACGATCTCCCCATGCTCAAGCACACCTCCATCGAACCAATGTACATATCAGATCACCACCCGATAACCATGTCCTTGGAATTTCCATCCAAACATACTCGCTCACAAATATGGCGTCTTGATCCCTCACTGCTGACAGACATTTCAATTGTGTCTACTATACACGACAATCTAAAACTTTATTTCCAGGATAACGACTCCTTGGACATATCCCCAATGATAAAATGGGAAGCCCACAAATGCACCATACGGGGAAAATTAATAGCTATCGCTTCCAAGAGAAGACGAGAAAGACAAGCGCATATTTCTATCCTTTCCAAACGCATACAGAATTTAGAAAAAATACATAAGAAAACTCGAGCGCTCTCCA
Organism: Lithobates clamitans; assembly: GCA_037952925.1. NCBI lineage: Eukaryota > Metazoa > Chordata > Amphibia > Anura > Ranidae > Lithobates > Lithobates clamitans. Next base: position 10,320,982 of record JBBGZY010000037.1, read on the forward strand.
CGCTTGAGGAACTTACTCAGGTGAGGACAGAGTTGAAAGAAGTGTTACATAAACAAATAAAACGCAAATACATATTATCACAAAAAATATTCTACGAACATGGCAACAAATCCGGTAAAATTCTAGCCAGAGCCCTCCGTGCAAAACGATCATCTACAACACTTCATTCCTCTAATGACCCTTCGGGTTCTAAAGTAACGTCTAATACACTGATAGCAGACCAATTTGTGAATTATTTCTCGCAGCTCTATAATATCAATCCTCATCAACCCACGATAAACAATGATCGTAGAACACACTTGATTAAAGAGTTCCTAGCCCAACATGGTCCCAAACCCATTTCTGATGCAGAAGCTTCGCATCTAGAACGTCCCATCTCTAAGGACGAACTAGAGACTGTGCTCAAACAACTCAAAACAGGCAAAAGTCCAGGTCCAGATGGCCTAACAGCAGGATACTATAAGGAATTCATAGCTACGCTTTATCCTCACTTCTTAAATGCTTTCAACTCCCTTTCATCCGAGAACCCCCCTCCCAGAGATCTTCTCACAGCTCACATAGTGGTTATTCCAAAACCTGATAAAGATCCAAATTTAGTTCACAACTACAGACCAATATCTCTACTAAATGTTGACCTGAAAATATATGCAAAAATTTTGGCTAATAGACTTTTACCCCTGAAAATATATGCAAAAATTTTGGCTAATAGACTTTTACCCCTTCTCCCTGGCCTCATCTCCTTGGACCAAGTTGGTTTTGTCCCAGGTAGAGAGGCAAGGGACAACACCCTAAAGGCAATTAGTATTCACAATTGGCTGACTTCAAAGAAACAACCGGGATTCCTTCTCTCCCTTGATGCGGAGAAGGCATTCGACAGGGTAGCCTGGGACTACCTAAAAGAGGTCCTAACACACATTGGCATACGAGATCGCATGCTACAATTTATTCTTGCTCTATACTCCACCCCAACTGCCAAAGTCCGGATAAATGGACACCTGTCGAATGCCTTCTCCATATCTAACGGTACAAGACAAGGATGCCCACTCTCTCCGCTTATTTTTGTCTTGGCACTGGAACCATGTCTAACGCATCTAAAAAACAATCCAAATGTTAAAGGAATAACCATCGCAAAATCTACCTATAAATTAGCGGCATTTGCAGATGACATCCTACTATTCCTGAAAGAGCCACACATTACGCTACCCAATCTCCTCAAAGATCTTACTCTCTTTGAAAATCTCACATATCTTAAAATTAACTTCCCTAAATCAGAGGCCCTAAATATCACTCTACCACCAGATATAGTGAAACAATGTCAAACTAATTTCCCTTTCATATGGAAACCGAGCGCCATTAAATACCTTGGGGTCTACATTCCAACCTCGCTATCGGACTTATACAGCAAAAACTATACTCCCATTATCCAAAATATTCAAAAAGACCTCAACACTTGGTCAACGGGTTTGTTCTCATGGTTTGGCAGAGTCTCCATTATAAAAATGACTATAATGCCAAAATTACTATACCTGCTCCAAACAATCCCAGTGTCTCTACCACAAACTTTTTTTAATGCGTACCGCAAATCCTGTATGAAATTCATCTGGAACGATAAGCGACCTAGAATGAGTTTCAACAGAATGACCGTACCCAAAATGAAAGGTGGATTAGGCCTACCGGATCTTCGAAAATACTATTGGGCCTGTCAACTCTCTCGAATAGTGGACTGGAATGTTCACCCTAAAACGAAAGCGTGGATCGCAATTGAACAAGCCTTCTCACAAATCCCGCTCCATAATCTACCCTGGATTCACCCTCGCCACATCTCTCCACATTGCAAACAACATTACCTTATCGGTACAACACTGAATTCCTTTAAAAAGACATGTAAACATTTGCACATTTCCTCCTCTCCAGGCCCTCTCACGCCAATCAAACATAACCCAGACTTTCCACCAGGCAATGATGATTCGTTCCTTCATCACATAGGATCCCAGACAAGGATGACAGCGGGAGATTTCTTCGCTAAGGGGAATATTAAACCGCTGTTCTCATTGAACTCCCAAGAAACGAATCACCAGATCCCTTTCTGGTCTTATATGCAACTCAGACATTTTCTTCTTGATCCCCAAACTAGGGCTGCATACTCAAGAAACCAATCACACTTTGAATCCCTTTGCTCTGCCACTGAACCCCAAAGACACCTGATATCCACCATATACTTGAACCTCTTTCTCGAGCATACTCCTAAAACAAATATAGCTAGTGCAAAATGGGAAAAAGATCTTTCCATCCACCTCTCTGATAAGGAATGGGAAAAGATATACTCTAACATACACAAAGGCTCCATTAATGTAACAACTCAAGAAAACGGATACAAGCTTTTCTCCAGATGGTACAAAACGCCTCTCAAGTTACACACCATTAATCCAGAGATCCCATCTAATTGTTGGAGATGTAATGACAAAAACGGATCACTCCTTCACATATGGTGGGACTGCCCTGTGATTTCTACCTTCTGGACTAAAGTTTTTCACCTCTCCTCCCAAATCACTACACTTCAGCTAGAATTCTCTCCAGCACAAGCCCTCTTACACCACTCCTCCCTACCGATGAAAACTTATCACAAATCCCTAGCACTACATCTAATCAATGCTGCCAAACTCTGTATCCCAGTTCTCTGGAGATCTCCCAACCCACCCACAATCGCAGACTGGTTCAAAAGAGTAAACAAAATAGCTGAAATGGAGGAACTTGTACATCAAGCACAGGATTCCTATACTAAATACAGGAACACTTGGGCCTGTTGGCTACATTTCCGCACAACATCTGAATATACCCAATTAATCAATTAGGAACCCTCCTCCAGCACACCATAAGACACATCATACATCCCATCCCAACTGTCTATAGTCCTCCCTATAGTCGTGCATGAAACAAAATTCAGGAGGTAACTATATCATTACGCATACAGAATTCACTTCAAAAGCTCTATTATGCTTTTCTTCCTGGGACTTGGTCCTTCTGTAAAGATATTTCCCGTTAGACCCATGGCTGAGCCAGGGACGGGAAATAACTTTCCCCTACCTTCCCTTTGTATTTCTCACTATATTTTGACCACCATTTAATCGAAACTTTGCTATGTTAGATATCCATGGTTGTATGCTATGATTATATCTCTATCTACAGACATTACCCGACTTATGGACACCACGCACCAGGATCAATTTCACACTCTCACACAGACATAGTAATTAACGATTATTCCAAACACAATCCAACAAAAATCTCAGACTCATATACTAAGGCTATCATAGGCAATCTATTATAATACGGTTTTTACTCCTCTCTCCCTTTTTAATGTTTTTCGCCCTCAAAAATCAACATATTTAAAAAATGTTTTACCTGCTTTACTATATGTTCTTTATATTTTCTGCCCACACTACTCTGTAATCCCATTTATCCACACACCAGATGTAATGTGTTTTTCAACAAATCCACAGTCGTAGATTTGAATACTTGTTAAAATACAACGTTGTACTCTCTGGACTGTTCCCTCTGTATAACACTATTGTCATTTTATCTCAAACCTTGCTTTTATGTACTACTTTTCTGTATGGATTTAACTTAATAAAGCTTTATTTGGAAAAAGAATGCTAATATTAACTGTTCTGAATTTGTTTCATGCAGCAGAGTATTCTGCCCATGTGCTATATGTGACTGACTTTTTTATATAGTCTGTAATGGTTTCTATATTATATCCCAAAGGTACTCTGGGCATGTTATCCCCTCCAAGTCGGCGTTGGGTAGTAACTGAAGGAATCTTGAAATCTGAAATCGAGATTGAGCGTCCGCTATTTGATTCTCCTCTCCCGGCAGATGTTTAGCTTTTAACCATATGTTGTGATGTAAACATAGGAATACCAAATGTCTAAGTAATTTGATCATTAATAGAGATTTTGATGATAAGCAATTCACCGCGTACAATATACCTTTATTATCAGTTTGTATTAGAATCCTTTTATTGGCAAATTGCTTGTCCCAAATTTCAAGGGTCACTACTAACAGAAATCACTCTAAGAGAACTATGTTCTTTGTGGCATTTAATTTTATTTTATTTATTTTTTTTTTTTGATGAAAAAATTCCATACATTGTTCACATCGATTAATCATATTATTTGATAATACAAAAACATATAAAATATGTAGTTTATACAAGCCCATTCTTTTATTCCTACCCACTTTCAGTGCAGAGTTATAATTCTACTACTAATTCATATCTCCCTTTTTTCCCTTTTTTTTCCCCATCCCCTTCCTCCCTTCCTCCCCTCCCCTTTCCCATACCCCCCCCCTCCCCCCCTCCACTACAGCAAACTATTCCTTTAACCTTTGATATTTTATTCACCACACTCTCATTTGCTACTAACTTCCCCTCTATCCAATGTTCTTGATTATCTAATTATACTATCACTACTTTTACGGGCCATCCTTCTATCTCTTTCTCCCTTCTCACTTTCCCTGCTCACTCCTTTCTCTTCTTCTTTGTCCTCAGCTATTTCTATCTCCCCTTTCCTCTCTAATCTTCCCCCCCTGTCTCTACATCTGAAGCCTCTCCACTATCAATTGGTGCGGAGCCAAGTCCACATCCCCCAACCATGGATGCCAGATCTTGTCAAATTTACCCCTGTCACTTCTGCGACTATAAGCCAATCGTTCTCTAGGGAGCAGCGAATTGACATACGCAATCCATTGCTTCACTGTAGGCACTGTTGGGGCCAACCAGTGCCTTGCTATGAGTTTTCTGGCCAAAAACATCAGTCTAGTTAACATAAAATACTTTCCTCCCGGGAACATTTTTGCATTTATGGCTCCAAGTAAGTATACAAAGTATACAGTCGGGTTTAGGAGCATGGGGACCTGCACCAACCTTGAGATGCACTGGGAGACCTCATCCCAATACCTATGCAGCTTTGGACACCTCCAAATTAGGTGAATGAAGTCCCCTCTGTGCACTCTACACTTAGGGCACAACGGAGAGTCTCCTCGTCCCCATTTATAAAGTTGTACTGATGTTCTATAGGCTCTATGAAAAATAAATAATTGTGACAGCTTTTGGGTTGTGGATAGCGACACCACTGGAATAGCCTCAAGCACCATTTCCCACTGTTTTTCTTCTATCTCTCCTATATCTTCTACCCATTTATTTCGGCACTTTAACAAGGTGTAATCCTGAACCAACCTCAGCAACTCCCTATATATTTTTTATATTAACCCTTTCCTCGTGTCTGCTATTAAAACCTCACTCAGGAGTGATACTGTTGATACTGTCAGAGAATGTGTTATTTGTTGTGCCTGTAATGCATGGCGGAGTTGGAGATAAAAGCCCCTCGGGTTCAGGTGAAATTCCCTACATAGTTGTTCATATGTCTTTAATACCTCCCCCTCGTATAATTGAGAGAAGAACCGAATCCCCTTTTCTTTCCAGTGTGTAAACCCTTGTAATTCCTGGGTCTCAGGGTATCATCCAAATCGGTGTAAATGGAAGCGCGCCCGTTATTTTTAGCGCTTTCCGAACCTCTCCCCATACCCTTTTAAATAGACTACTTATGGGTTCTAAGCCCTTCATACTTGGTAAATCCATTTCTAAATGTGAGGCCGCTTCTAACGTGGGTTCTGATATGGTCACCAATTTATATACGGGCTCCTCATTTTCCTTCCGACCCTACCCTGCCATTTGTTGTAGCTGTGATGCCAAAAAGTACAGTTTAGAATGTGGTATTGCCAGCCCTCCTCTATCCTTTTCATATTGCAATGTTTCCAGACTAATTCTGGGTGCCTTTTTTTTCCATATCAGTTCCCTCATTAGTGTATCAACTCGCTTGAACCACTTTTTTGGTATCCATATCGGTGAATTATGAAAAACGTACAGTTGCTGTGGTGCCCACACCATTTTTATTATGTTTGCTCGTCCTATAACTGATAGGGGAAGCCTACACCAGCTATTGCATTTTTCTTTCTGCCTTGAGAGTAATGGCTCCAAGTTCAACCGAAGATATTCAGCCAGATTCGGGGACACCATCACTCCCAGATACTTAAAGCTATTGGCAATTACTATTTGTTCTGCCCCCGCTGGTAGTCGGTCTCTCGACTGGTCTATAGGATTAAGGTTGATTTTGACCAATTAATAACAAAGCCTGAAAGGCTGCCATATTCTCCCACTATCTCCATCACTGCCCGCAAAGATGAGGTCATATCACCTATATATAAGAGTGCATCATCTGTGTATAAAGATATTTTTTCCTCTCTCTGATACCTACGGAATCCCACCACCTCCGTTGAATTCCGGATCTTCATAGCTAAAGGCTCTATTGCCAAGGCAAACAGTAATGGAGACAGTGGGCAACCTTGTCTTTTACCTCTTTACAATTCAAATAACGAAAGGTTATTATTAATGCGTATCCTGGCTCTAGGTTTGAAGTACAGTACCTTTACCCATGATACAAATTTACTTCCCAATCCAAATCTTTCCAATATTTCCAAGAGGTAGGGCCACTCCACACTATCAAACGCCTTTGAGGCGTCCAGTGACAGAATGGCCCTACCCCCCGGATTATCCACTGGCATCTGTAGGTTCAAAAAAAGTCTTCCTATATTGTCTGACGTAGAGCGGGTGGGTATAAAGCCAGACTGATCGCAGTGGACCAACTTGCCAATCACTTAGGATAGCCTCTTAGCCAAAACACTGGCAAACAGCTTAACATCCACATTTAATAGCGAAATTGGACGATATGAATCCAATAAGAGTTTGTCTTTTCCGGGCTTTAAAATTACTGTTATTATTGCCTCTTGCATGCTATCTGGTAAATGACCCACTTCCTCAGCCTCCGTTATGGCCTGCAATAATGAAGGTAAAAGGTCCTCCCTATAATGGGAGTATACCTCTGCCGAGATCCCATCTGGGCCTGGTGATTTATGGTGCTTTGTCCCCTCCAGGGCTTCTGTTAATTCAGCTAGTGTAATTGGCCGGTTTAACATTTCCCTGTCAGCCTCCAGCAGCCGCGGGAAAGGACAGGTTTGTAAGAACTGTACCAAATCAGATGGGGTATAACTAGTTTTACTAGAGTACAAATCCCTGTAAAACTGCTGGAAGCTGTTTAAAATGTCTAAGCTAAGGGTCTGCCTCTCCCCGGATTGAGCCCTCACGGCCTGGATATTGGTAGAGTCTCGTTGCTCTCTAGCTATAAGGGCTAAAAGGTGGCCAGTATTTTCCCCTTCTTCAAAATAACTCTGTTGCTGAAAGCATCTTCTTTTCTCTGCTACCGATAACCAAACCGAGTTGTATACCACTTGGGCCTCCTTCCATGACTCTTGAGTGGATTTTGATGGATCTCTCATTAAAGCCTGTTCCCTTTCTTTCAATTCTTCCCGTACCCTGTTCTCCCATTCCCTGGATCGAGTTTTATTTCCCGCAATTTCTTTAATGAGGCATCCCCTCAAGAATGCCTTGAGTGTATCCCATACTACCGCAGCACTAGCGGATCCCCTGTTAAATTGCAGGAACTCCTGCAGTGCCTCTCTCGTTCTGTCTACCTGCGGGAACAGAGTTAACCAGTAGGGGTTCACCTTCCATAGGGGGCGCCCCAGCATTCCAGTGGTGTCTAACCGCACCCAAAATGGAGAATGGTCGGATAGTAAGCGTGGCTCATATGCTGAGTCCTCTACCCGCTGCAAATGTGCCTCATTCCCCAAACCCAGGTTGATACGGGAGAAGCCATCATGTGTTGCAGAGTAACATGAGTAGCTTCTGTCCTTTTCATGTCTCTCTCTCCATACATCCCGGAGTCCTATTTCTATAAGCAGGGCAGCAAAAGCCGTCTTGCCAGCTGCCTGTCTCCCACTTCTAGAAGTCAAGGACATTCTATCTTGGAAGTTGTCTAGGATGTTATTATAATCTCCCAATGCTAATACCGGAACATCCGGGTGTAAGGCCATAAATTGTGATAGACACCCAAGCGGAGCTGATGAAAATGGTGGGGGTATGTATATAGATGCAATTATGCATATTAGTCCGTTAATTTTACATAGCAAAAAAACTAATTTTCCCTCCTTGTTCACCCTCTGTTCTATGCATTCAAAGGAGACATCCGAGAAGACCACTATACTAACACCCCTTGAATATGAAGTGTGCATGGAATGGAACTGCGTCGGGTATCTCCTTGAATGCAATAAATGAACAGAGTCTGGACACAAATGTGTCTCTTGTAAACAAATTATCTGAGGTTTCATTTTATCGAAGTATCTAAACATTGCACTTCTCTTATCTCTGTCCCTCAACCCTCTCACATTCCATATCATTAGGAGTAAACCTTTTTTTTTTCCCTTCTCCTTACTCATATAGGAAATAATACCAGTTCAAGTAATTATAAAACCAAAAACAACTACATAGACAAAAAGTCAAAATACAATTATCCTTCTGGGTTTTACCTACCCCTTGAGCCCCCTCCGTGTACGATACATATCTACGTATCTTCCTCTTAATCCCCCCACCTTCAATGGTGAAACATGAAAAACATTTGTGGCTAAATTTATATTTGTGATATTTTCCACTATTTGTTTGTGTTATACCTCTACCACCCACCCCTACCTTACCTCCCTCTCCTCCCCTCCCCCTCTCCCACCCCCTACCCCCCTGCCTCACCCCCCATTCCCTCTCACCCCTACCCTCCCTCCCTGCCCATCTGGGCCTACCCTAGGGGCTTTGTTCCTGACCTCCCACTTACACTCACTCCCTATACTGCACCGGCATACCTTGCCCGTGCCATACCTTTCTATATCCCCTTTCTCCAGGAATCCCTATCTCGCCCCCCCCCCCCCCTCTCTGACCTTTTTAGTGCTTATTCATGTGCTTTAATTTCTGTGCTCATAAGCTAAGTACTTTGTCGTGTCGGCTCAATGTATTTTAATAAGTGTATATCTAACCTTTACTATCTTATATTCTATTCCCACTTCACTCCCTATGTTGTGTTTTATTTTTTGTGATTTATTATTTACTTATTTCTTATTTCTTAATATATTGATTATTATCTCTGTTTTCCCTCTCCCTTCCTTCTTCCCAGGTACCAAAAAAAAACCCACCAAGATCTAATTAGTCTCTAGTCTCTCTTCTCCTATATTCCGTGCTGTTCTCTCATTGTTCTCCAACCATTCTTCCACGCTTCGAGGGGAATCAAAGAAGAGTGTCCCATTCCTTGTAGTTATTCTCATACGGGCAGGATACAATAATGCATAGTCCATCTTTTTTGCTGTAACATACGTTTAATCTGCATATATGCTGCTCTGAGTTTTTGCAGATCCGGAGAAAAGTCCTGATATAGTGAAATTCTTACTCCCCTATAGAGGATCTCTCCCATTTCTCTTGCCTTCCGGAGCAAAGATACTTTGTCTCTGAAATTAAACATTTTCATGATTATGGGTCTTGGATACTCCTTACCCTGACGGGGTTTAAAGGGGACTCGATGGGCCCGCTCAATGCCAAAGAAAGGAGAAAAGGATGTAGACCCAAATGTCTCCTTGATCCATCCCTCCAGAAATTCTATAAGGTCAGATCCCTCACTCCGTTCGGGCATGCCTGTTACTCTTATACTGTTTCTCCGACTTCTATTTTCTAATTCATCTATTTTAGCTGATTGATTTTTTATGTATTTCTTCATATCAGTTATATCTTGTCTAAGCGGGAGTAGCACATCTTCCACAGCGCTTAATCTATCCTCTAGAGCTGTTGTTCTTCCCTCCGTTTCTTTCAGTCTGCCTCCCAACACTGCAAGTTCCTCTTTTATGCTTTTTAGCTGAATGTCCAAACCAGAAATTGATTCCTTACATGCAGTTATCGCATACAGGAGGTCTCTCATTGTAGGTTCTTCCGCTCTTCCACTTTGGTCTCCCTCCATGTCTACCTCAGTTATATTGGGTAACTTTTTAATTTCTGTGTCACCACTTATAATAGCGACTTTTCCCGCCCCTTGACCTTTTTTAAGTGGCACTGCGATTGGGCTTGTTACAGCCGATATTATGCTTTGGTTTTTCTTAACCACCGAGGTACCTGTTTGAATTGATTGTTGGGATTTTACTGGTGAGAGGGAGGTCCTAGCAAAACGCTCTAACTTTGTTGCTGCTGCTGCTGCGGCTTTCACTTGGTTTGTTTGATTTTTTGCAGAGCGTGTAACCTGTCCTACTTGCTGTGGCTGATTTTGTAATTGGTGTAGATTTAATTTGTCTTCTGCTGCCCGCTTCCCAGCCATACTGTTATATCATGGGGACAGAGAAAAAATGGGAGGGGGAAGAAGGAGAAGAAAAAAAAAATTTCCTCAGCTTTTCGTTTATAAGTTTGGGATATAATAAATGCTGTCCCAATCTGCTGATTTTGCCTGAGAATAGTATCAAAAGTATAACCCTCTACACACCTCTGATACCACAACATCAGCTTATTAATACATAGGGCGGTGAATAGACATATAAGCAATATAGTTCCATTTACAGCTGATGTTATAGTAAACAACTTGCAATTGCCATTCCACTGGTTCTATTTATGTTGTTAAAAAAAGAAGCCTCATATACCAGCTCCCTGTCCGTCTCCCACCTCGGACTGGGGCTGCTATTTTCTTTATTCCGGGTACTGTCTCTTTAACACCAATAGATATTAAAGCAACAAGTTCTATTTAACCAGGATTTCACATTGCAAGCTCAGTTTAGTTTCTTCAGTCAAGAACCAGGAATAGAAGTCATTTATAGCAAATATGGTATGTGAGGGAAATAAAAAAGGAAGTTTTCACCTATGTCTTCTTAGTCACTCTCCGGTTTCACAGCGTTACCTTGCTATTTTTGTTGGCCACGGATCGTTTCATTCACTGCATCTGCTGTGTGATCTCTCACACCCTCTCACTCCCACAGCCGGTACGGCATTTAATTTTACCCATCTAGAAGGCCATTTACAGCAGCATCAATGCGTCTTCCATACTGCCGAGAAGCCACAAGACCCCGCCGCATCTGTAAAGAACTCAAAATCTGCAGAAAATATGAAATTATCTTGGAAAAAAGAGCGACCATTATAGCTGTCAAAAAACTTTAACCACACTGCTAGATCTTCTTTTAGCTCAGAAGTTAGCCTAACATGTGAAAACGTGGATTTGATGCCTGAGATGGCCAGATAAAGTTGACACGAAAAGGCCCTACCTACTGGCATTATGTGAGATGCAAAGGCTAATAAACCTAATAATGACTGTAGTTCCTTTAATAAAACTTTCTTTTTTTTAAAAAAAACAGATATTATAAATTTTTATTTATCTATTTTGTCCAAAGGTAATCTTTTTTTTTCAAAATTGTATTTTTATTGGGTTATCAAATAACATGTACAAACTTGTATCATAATGTACAATACACTATTTATGATAGTGTAACATTAACAAGCATAATAAAAGAGGAGGGACAAGGTAGAAAAAGTAAATACAGGTAAATAATGTCCACAGATACAGGAGGCAGGGGTGAACTGTATCGCTTCCCTATGATATACAAAATAAGCAACTCACAGGTAGATATTTAGAACCTCAATAGCAGTCATGATAATATAACAGACATAGATTACTATGGATGTAGAGTAAGCAATAAAAAATCTAATAAGGCATCAAATGGTGTGTGTAGAAATGAGGGAGGGAGGGGGTCATATGGACATAATTAATATAAAGTTAGTACAATTTTAGGGTGTGGTGTTTGGCACAGAAGTCCCATAATCCGATCGATCCCATGGTTCCCAAACTTTATTAAATTGGGAAATTGAGTCGTGCACCGAGGCCATCAAGAACTCCATCCTCTGAATTTCAGCCACCAGGTGTAAAAATCTGGACCAGGAAGGAGGTGCACTGGACAGCCAGGACAATGGGATAAGCCTCTTGGCGGCTAGCAATATGTAGGATATTAGCTGGTTTGCCTTTTTGGTTACACCTGGAAAAGGAAGGCCCAACAAACAATTTAAGGGATCCAGTGAAGGGGACACCCCAACCACCTTTTGTATAAGTAGGTGCACATCACACCAAAAGGGTTGCATCAGGGAGCATTGCCAGAAGATATGAAATAGAGAACCTACGTCAGTCCTGCATCACCAACAGCGCGGCGAGACTGAGGGCTCATACTTATGAATTACATCAGGAGTTCTATACCAGAACATGAGAATCTTAATGGATGTCTCCCTTTGAGTTACACATTTGGAGGATTTAAAAATAGAGGACCAGTCCTGTCCCACATCTGTACCGTGATAGGTCGGCCTACCAAATGGGACCATCTGCTCATATAATGGTGTGTGGTCTCCTTGAGAGGAGTTGACTCATGGAGGATATGGCAGATATATGAAATTAAATGTAGTTGGTGAGGGCCCTGAGCGCATAGGTATTCAAAGGTGGTTGGTTTATCCAGGGTCAGGGTTGGGGATTTAGAGTGGAAGAAGTGTTTAACCTGTAGATAGAAATGGAAAAGGTGGGAGGGTATGTCAAATTTCTCCCAGAAAGTATTGAAAGTGTGTAGTTTCCTCGTAGTGGGATGGACCAGGTTCTGGAGCTGAAAAAGAGGTGCATTGAGCCATGGGAAAACCCTACTCAGAGACATACTATCTGGTATGAGTGGGTTGAATAGCACATTTATAAGAGGAGGACAAGGTGAAGTGAGGGAATAATGTTTGAGACACTGACGCCAAATGGTTAAAGTAAATGTCATTGGACCAGTGCACTGACGTTTATAGATGGGATCCAGGGAGGGGGGGCACCCCAAACCAAGGAGCACGGTTGAACCTGACATAGCACTCCCTTTTCAATGGCAGTCCACTGATTGGGTGCGTGTAAAGAGGACCATGAAGTAATAGTCCTTAAGTGTGTGGCGTAGTAATATTTAGTAATGTCCGGGGCTCCCAAACTCCCCCTGGATCTTAGAGAAAATACTACTGAGCTTGCTATGCGGTGAACCCTGCCGTTCCATATAAATTTTAAAAAGTTCCTTTGGAGTGCTTTTAGTTGTGAGGTAGGCAAGGCCACTGGCAATGTTTTTAAAGTGGTAAAGCAGTCTGGGTAAGATAGACATTTTTAGGACATTGATCCTACCTAACAGGGACAGGGGGTATTTTGTCCAGGTCGACAGAGATTTATTAATGTCTAAAATCAAAGGAGGGAAGTTACTAGAATAAAGGGAGGCATAGGAAGGGCTAAGTAGGACACCCAAGTATTTGAGAGAGATATTTCACCATTTATAAGGGTATGATTCTTTAAGTTGTGATAATAGGGGTGACGGAATGTATATAGGAAGGGCTTCAGTTTTGGAATTGTTAACTTTGTATCCAGAGATGGCACTAAAGGAGGTCAGTAGTTTATGCAGCGAGGGGAGATATATCAACGGCTTAGTAATAGTAAGCAAAATGTTGTCTGCAAATAGTGACAATTTGTATTCCCCCTGTCTCATCACCACTCCACGTATGTCTGGATGAGTGCGGATGGACTCGGCCAGGGGTTCAAAGCTTGGATAATCTGGATGCAAGGATTTTGGTGAATATTTTATAGTCCAAATTTAGAAGGGCTATGGGTCTGTAGTTATCTGGGATAGAGGGGTCCTTACAAGGCTTTAGGATAACTGAAATGAATGAGTGAGAAAAATGTGGGTGTGGGGGGAGTGCCTTTAAGGAGGGAGTCATATAGGGTTAGCATGTGTGGAGACAAGATGTCAAAAAAGGATTTGTAGTAAGAATAAGGCAAGCCATCAGGGTCAGTTGACTTATGTAATGGGAGGTTCTTAATTATAGCTAGGAGTTCCTCAGCCGTTACGGCCATATTCAAACTATCTATATCTGCTGCAGATAATTTCGGAAGCTTTATATTAGAGAAAAAAGATTCAAATTTTTCTTGAGTGAAATTAAAATGATTCTCCGGGGTTAGACAATTATACAGTTTGCTGTAGCATTTGCCCAAAATTTTGGACATCTCACGGGGGCAATGTGCTCTAGATCCGTCCGCCTGCTGAAGAAAGTCAAGGAATTAGTTAAGTGGTCGTGGGCACAGTTTATTGACTAACATTCTATGGCGCTTATTAGAGTATTTGTAAAATTTCTGTTTCATCCAGAGTATGGACCTGGCTGTTCTATCAAGCTTTGTTGATTTAATTTGTTCTCTGAGGGAGGTGACTGCGTAATTTCATCACCATGGGGTCACACAACAGTCTTCACTCCGCGATTATTAGGGCGGATGTCAAGGATTGTGTAAGTCTATCTCTATCACTCTTCAACCGAGAGCTTTCAGCTATACATGTACCGCAAAATACAGCCTTGTGTGCCTCCCACAGTGTAGAAAACTGAGACACCGATCCTGTGTTAAGCAGAAAGAAATCTTTCAAACTATGTGCTAGAATAGAATGAGAAATTTCGGACTGTAAGAGGTGATCATTAAGATGCCAGTGACAGGATTTGGTTTAGGCCTGAGAAAGCATAAGATCTAACACAATGGGTGCATGGTCTGATCATGTAATGGGGGATATATCAGACTCGACCACATAGGGGATGAGTGGGGCTGAGATAAAAAAGTGATCAAGGCGTGAGTACATTTTATGAGCTGGTGAGTAGAACATAAACTGTTTAGCAGAGGGATGTTTTATCCTCCATGAGTCGAAAAGGCAATGGGACCTGATATTCTTACGAAAGGCATTGGCTTGGGACGTAATCTTTTTTAGATGGTACAGTACTAAAGAGGGTCTTTCTATCTCTAGTGGGTGACATAACCAGATTGAAGTCCCCACCAATGATCATGAAAGGTTGTGAGCAGTATTGAGGGGCATCAAAAAGTCAGTCTGGCCTGCGTATATATTTGGGGCGTATAGATTAACCAGGGTATAAGAGGCAGACATATATTCACAATCTAAAATAAGGAATCTCCCATGAGGATCTATGTGAGAGTTTTTGACCTTAACAGGGCATGACTTCCTGATCAATATTGCCACTCCCACCTTGCCCGTGGAATCAGAGGCAAGAAAGGAAGTGGGGAAAAACTTTGAGGCAAATTTTAATGATCCTCCTGCCCGGAAGTGGGTTTCCTGAATTATTACCACGTCTGTGCCTGAGGCCCTGAAATCTTTCAGGGCCATCCAGCGCTTACTAATGGAACCCAAGCCCTTCACATTATATGACATAATTCTCAGAGCCATGATTGTGGTGTATTCAGATAGGCTTGTGTAAGGATAGTAGGAGAGGGAAACAGTAAAATATTGGCAACTTAGGAATATACATAATGCAGTTTGTGGGTATTATTGATAACAATCGCACCTCTGCATCTTAGTGTTAAAAAACATACCCTGTATTGAGACTGCTTTGAAATGAGGGAAAAATAACAATGCAATTTCAATCTGTAAAGCAGATCAATAGATATGGACACAAAAAAAAGAAAACCAAAGAACAGAACAAAAAGAAAAGAAAAAAAAAGACTTAAATTTCTGAAAGCCTGAGAAATAACTGTATCTCAGGAAGCCCTGGGCATAGTCCAGGACCTGATAGGGGCATGCATGGACTTCCATCTGGAGACTCTGGGTAGAGAAATGGGAAGGGCCTGCTGCTCACCTCATGAACTCGGTAACATGTAAAAAAAAAAAAAACCCTGACATTGGAAAACCTGTTCACTATAAAAGAAAAAAGTTAGCAAATAAACAGGAACATTTGTCGCTTAAGATGTTAGAACCTCTAATGAAAGAACCCCATGGGATGGGAAAGAATTCTACCCCGAACAGGGAACAGGGGAACAGGGTAGGCATAAAACTTTGTGAACCAGAACAGCAACTTCGTTTCATTTAAAACTTGAAGAAACAGAAATGCAAAGGGCAATGAAGTATGGATCCAAGAAGGAATGTTCAGAGAGAAGTTCAAGGAGGTCATTTAGAGGAACATAGACGTTGAGGCTTAGAGAGATGTTTCTTGGACTTGCCCCTAACAGGGGTCCAGATGCGGCTGGGAGTGTTTGGAGGCAGACGAACCTGGGTGGCAGAAGGGATCAAGTCTTCTTCCGGAAGGGGAGGGAGGCCAAGATTTTTTAGGAAGGCTTCAGCCTCCTGCAGTTCACTCAGGGTATACTGGGCTCCATCTTTAGACACAGCAAGACGAAAGCGAAAGCCCCAGTAGTATGGAATCTTATGATGTTGTAAATGAGAATTAATTGGACATAGAGTCCCTCATTTAACAAGGGTGATGGGAGAAAGATCGCTGAAGATCTGCAATTTTGCACCCTTGTACTTAATTTGGGATTTGTTACATGTGGCCAAGGTTAGTGCCTCTTTGCTTTCGAAGTAGTGAAACCTCACCACAACATATTAGGGTCTAGCTCTGGCAGGAGGCTTTGGGCCTAGGGACTGATGTGCCCTATCCAGGTGCCAGTCTATGTCTACAACTGTGGGGGCCAAATTGTTAAAAAGGCCCAATAGATAGGCACATAGGTCAGGGTCTCCCACCATCTCCAGGATTCCTCTGAAGCGCAGGTTCTGCCTTCTCTCCCTGTTCTCCAGGTCCTCTTGTTGTAGTTGTAGCTGAGAAACTGAGAGGCGTAAGTTGTGATTTTCTTCTTCAATAGCCTGTACATAATTTATCATCTTGTCAAATTTATTCTCAAGGGTATCTGTGCGTTCCCCAATTTGGGTTATTTCCCCTCTTAGTTCGGTAGCCAGTTTGCTCACCTCTGCCGAGACATTATACGTGATTTGTTGAAGTAAAAGCTGTAGCTTAGTGTCCAGGATGTCAGGGGTGAGAGTCTCGTGTTGAGACAATGAATTGAGAACTTGACTCTGAGAGTTAGCTAATGGGGGATTTGCTGCATCTTCCGTATCCAGGGATGGATTCATCATGGTGAAAGGGTTTGCAGAGGAGTTCGAAGATACAGATTGCGGCCTAGTAACAAAATGTTCCATGTTTAGTCCTTCGTGTGACCCAAACTGTGGCTTATAGTAACGTTGCTGTTGGCCAACTTTGTCCATGAGGTGTGCAGAGAGTTTAATGGTCAGTCAGGCTTACCTCCTTAGCTTTATGTAGCTACAATAGCATCACGGAGGTCTCGGTGAGCAGGTAATAGCCCTGAATTTACTCAAACAGCATCCTCCATGTAAGTAGTAATGAACTCTGTTAACTTAGCAGAACCATCAGTCTGTGGCTCCATGGACCACCATTGCAATTAAGAGAGGTGAATTACAGTCCTTATGAGCCACAGAACCTTATGGGAGGCCAGTTACCAGGAGGAGCGGAGGAGATTTTGTCAGGATGTTTTTTTGGAGCAGCAAAATGGCCGCCGACCTCCAGATGTAGGCCGAAGCCGCAGACTTTCCCAAGGTGCGGCCACCGGGCGAGAGAGTACCACGTCGGAAAGGCCAGAACATCCCCCTGCCACGGACAGGTGATGGTTCCCAGAGGATCAAACACTTTGGAGGGTGTCAGTCACAGGGAATTGTGTACGGTAGGTTACTCACTGCATCCCGGGTTGTGGTCTGTGGCCCAGTCCATAGGCCTCAATGGAGCGGCAGGCCGTTGGCAGCAGGAGCCTGTGGCAGACTGTATCCGGCACTTTCCTTTGGCTGGGAGTCAGCCCTGCATCCCCCGGAGGCGGGTCGGTTCACGGATACGACCGGAGCACTCGTTCCTTCTGCAGATCACGGCCGAAGGACGCAGGAGACGCCGTCTGCTTTGTAGGCCCCAAGATGGCGGGGGCCGCCGCGTTGTAGGGTGAGTTGCAGGCTTGGGCCCGACTGGCCAAAAATCTTGTTAGCCCCCTGGACAAGGGCAGGAAAGGTTCAGGGATCAAAACAGGCGGTCCAGGGCTTTACCAGGGCAGAGGAAGGTAGTGGATGGCAATCAATTTTGCAATGGGTACGAGGAGCTCAGTACCAGCACATCTTCCTAGCTTCTCGACCAGGGCACACACGCTCCCCTCCAAAGGTAATCTAAATTCTAAATTTACTGTGTCAATATTAATGCCTAAAAATGTATTGAAGATGGGATGCACTGTATTTTCGGCTGCTAAAGGAATACCAAAGTATTCAGCAATCTTACTAAAAAGCCTGAAGCATGAAATAACAGTTAGGGAAGTCTGCAGGATCTGTGAATAGGAAGTCATCCAGATAATGTAGGATTCCTTCATATCCAGACTCGAATGTTACCACCCATTCCAAAAATGTGGCAAATTTTTCGAAATAGGCGCAAGATATTGAGCAGCTCATAGGTAGGCACATATCATAATAAAAGTTATTTTCAAAATTAATACATAACAAATGATATGCCTCTGGAGCTATTGGTAATAAACAAAAAAGCTGCCTTTATATCCATCTTGGCTATCAAAGCTGCCCTACCGAATTTTCTGATTTTAAGGACTGCTTCTTCAAATGTGCGCTATGAGACTGAAGACAAACTTTCCTCAATCTCATCATTTAAAGATACCCCCTTGGGTATGACAGGTGGTGTTTAAGCCTGTACGAGTTGTATTCCTTTTTTGGGATAATACCTAATATTCTAACTTGATAAATGGAGGATTTTTAAAAGGACCAGCCATACAGCCTTCCGATACCTCTTTATTTAACTTTTCTTTTACAATACGAGAAAATAGATTAACAGATTTTCAATTTTCAACCATATAACAGCCATTACTACGGAGTGTGGGCAGTGGGAAATCATGCAAAAATCCATTAACTAAAATTTTGTCTGTCTCCTGGTCCGGATAAATTTCCTTGTCAAAAGAAGTTTATTGAGTATACAATATTATAAAGATACATAAGGTAAGTTTACAAGGATCTATAAAGTAAACTCATTGTTTTACAGTAGGGTTTATATAGGTAAATATCATGAAATTTTAAATATTAAACATTGGGTTCACGTAAACCTAAATTAAAGATATATATCATTTCCTTAGTTACTTTTGTAGGTATTTAAATGATTTATACCTACTATACATATTGTTTACAGGTAGAGTGTATATAGGTCAAATAAATTCTGATAATGAGCTTTAATCGTAAGGTGGAGAAAAGGAAAGAGAAAGAAGAAAAAGGGTAGAAAGGCAGAGGTATGGTCCACAAGATTGTCCCGCTCGTCAGTTTATTATTCTTTTTAGTTCTCTTTGAAGCCTTAGAATGGGTGTCTCTGTAAGTCATTTAATCTGTTACCATGGCAACAGGACAGAGTCATTGAAATTTGACAGGAACTGTTGTTTTATCCAAGGATGCCAAAGTTTTTCAAATTTTGGAATTTGATTTTGATCGATGGCTACCATCTTAGCATGGGTCATTGTATTATTCATTCTGTGAATTGTTTCTGCTAGTACCAATGTAGGAGATTTCCATGCCTTGGCCACTGTTTGTTTGCAGCCGTTATTAGTTGGATCATAAGTTTGAATTGAGAGAGTGTTAACCATTCCGGTTTTAGATTAAGTAAAGTTATATATGGATCTGGTTGTATTATTTTTTTAAATATTTTAGATGCAATCACAAAGACTTCCTTCCAGAAGGTTTGGATTACTGGGCACGTCCACCATATGTGTAAATGTGTGCCTATTTCTGGGCATCCTCGAAAACAAAGAGCTGAGGTTTTAGGTGAATATTTTTCCACTCTAGCGGGTACAAGGT
This sequence comes from Lithobates clamitans, assembly GCA_037952925.1. NCBI lineage: Eukaryota > Metazoa > Chordata > Amphibia > Anura > Ranidae > Lithobates > Lithobates clamitans. Next base: position 10,340,638 of record JBBGZY010000037.1, read on the forward strand.
ACCAGCGAGTTAGGGCTTTATAATTTGTCTCCAGTGCTAAGATGTTGGGTGAAGGTGACTTAGATGTAAACCACATGTTAGACCAGTCCGTGTCTTCTAAAGTTCGTCCCAGGTCCTCCTCCCACTTCTGAACGTAAGAGGGTCTATTAAGATTTACTACTCCATATAATTGATTATAGAGTGATGAAATTGTACCTTTAGCAAATGGATCTTTTGTACAGATTGATTCAAAAATGGATAATTGGGATAATGGTGTATCCCCCTTTAGGAATGGTGTATAGAAATTTTTGATTTGGGGATATCTAAATATCTCAGAGTTTGGTAGATCATATTTTTCTCTAAGCGATGGGAATGAAAGGAATGATTTAGATGCTATGAAGTCATTTAGTGTCTGAATGCCTGATGTTGTCCAAGCTTTAAAAGAATTTGGGTAGATCCATGCCAGATAAAAGGCCGGATTTCTGATAAAAGAAAGGAGAGGATTGTGTGGAGATTGTAACTGATATTTGGTTTTTAGTTTATCCCAGAGAGATAAGAAGTGTTTAGTTATGGGATTATGAATTTTAAAGCGGTCTTTAGGATCAAGCCATAACAAGTTTGATATTAATAGAGGGTCATTTTCTGAAGCCTCTATAAATACCCATAATGGGATTTCCTGTTTTGCATGGTATTTGGACAGACTGGCCAAATGTGCTGCTCTGTAGTAGTTAGTAAAATTAAGGTATCCCAGGCCTCCTTTATTTTTGGGAAGATGTAGTGTGTGTATAGGTATACGTGGTTTAGAAGAGAGCCATATAAACGAAGTTGCTCTTTTTTGTACTATTCTCAAAAAATAGGACGGAATTGGAATAGGGAGGACTCTGAATAGATAAAGCAATTTGGGTAGAATAGCCATTTTGATTGCATTAATCTTCCCTATACAGGATAAAGGAAGTTGCGACCATTGTTTTATTAGATTTGTGATCTGTCTTAATACAGGAGGATAATTGGTTGAGAATAAGTCAGAATGAGATGCTGTTAAATGAATTCCAAGATATGGGATTGATTTTTCTGCCCATGTGAATGGGAGTGCAGCCCTAGCCGGGATCAATTCCATGTTTGTGAGCGAAATATTAAGCACTAGGCATTTCTTAGGATTAATCATAAGGCCGGATGGGGCTGCAAATCCATCAAGAGCTGGTATTAAGTTAGGACCAGAGACCTGTGGTGATGATAGAAAAAGTAATATATCGTCTGCAAATATACATAATTTGTGTGTAATACCTCCTACTTCAATGCCAGTTATAGTTTGGTTTGTTCTGATGTATTGGGCCATGGGTTCGAGTATAAGGGCAAATAATAAGGGAGATAATGGGCAACCCTGTCGGGTACCTCTTTCGATATTAAAGGCATCAGATTTGTATCCAGCATATTTTATATAGGCTTTGGGTTTATTATATAATGCTTTGATCCATGTTAAAAAGTGGGGTCCAAAACCCCATTGTTGTAATGAATATTGCATATATTGCCAGGATACTGTGTCAAATGCCCTCTTAATATCGAGAGATAGAAAACATAAAGGGATTTTCCGTTTTTTAGCAATATGTGCCAATAACACTGCCCTGCGTATATTATCGCCTGCCTGTCTATTTGGCATGAAGCCTACTTGATCTCTATGTATTAATTTTCCTATAATGCTATTGAGGCGTTTTGCTATTATTTTTGCTAATAATTTAATATCAAGGTTTAACAGAGAGATAGGCCGATAATTCACACAGGAAGTATCATCAGAAAGGGGTTTTGGGATCATACAAACAATTGCCATTAGTGTTTCTTGCCGAAAAGAATGTCCTTCTAGAAGTTTGTTAAAAGCTTCAGTGAGAATGGGAGAGAGTATTTCTGAGAATGTTTTATAGTATAAAGCCGAGTAGCCGTCTGGGCCTGGTCTTTTGTTAAGTTTTAGGTCTTTTATGGCGTTAGCAACTTCATCTATAGTTATAGGCTCATCCAAACTGTTTTTTTGATTCTGAGACAACTCAGGTAAGGTTATTTTTGAGAAGAAGGATTCAGCCTCTGTAGGATTAAATTCATTGTTTGTCTTGTATAAAGTTGCGAGATATGAGTGAAATTTATGGACTATTTTAACTGGATTACAAGTATAAACATTTTTTGATAATTTCAAACGTATTGGTTTGAAAGATTTGTTAGTTGAATTTAATGTCCGAGCCAAATATGTACCTGGTTTGTTTGTATTCATGTAGGAATTGTGTTTGGAGCGTTTGAGGGATTTATCAACTGACTCAGTGAGAAATAGATCGTATTCCAATCTAGATTTTTCCAGATGAGATTTTGTACTCTGAGATGGATTATCTTGGAATGATATGTAGGCTGCATTAAAATTGAGTTCTAGTTTTTTTGCTAGATTTTTGCGTTCCCGTTTAAATAGTGCCATTTGTCTTTGTATTGTACCACGCAAGACAGGCTTATGAGCTTCCCACAGTGTTATTGGGGAAATGTCTGTTGTATTATTAATTGATATGTATTCCTTTAAAGCTTGTTCAATGGCCATCTGATGTAGTGGGTGTTTGAGCATTATGTCCGGTAAGTACCACGTTGGGTCATGCGCTTTTGGTATGGCTTAGGCTATAGTAGTGTATACTGCATTATGGTCAGACCACGGAATCGGAATTATATCTGATGCAATAATTTCTGGTATCATTCCTATTGTTAGAAAAATATGATCTATTCTGGTGAAGGTTTGATGAGGGTGCGAGAAATAAGTGAATTTCTTTTTCATTGGGTTACTTTCTCTCCACGAATCTACCAGATTGTATTTGGAAGGAAGTTGAGAAAAAGGTAATCTAGAGGTTATTTTGGATGGTGTAAAAGGTGATTTAGCTAGAAATGGGAGGAGGACCTGGTTCGAATCCCCACACATTATCACTGTTCCTATTTTGTGTGTATTAATCACTTGTAATATATGTGAGAGGAATGGTGTAGGTTGTTTGTTAGGAGCGTAGTAGGAAATCACCGTGATTGCTGTATCCATTATATAACCCATGAGTATCAGGTATCTACCTTCTGGGTCTTTAATTTCTGATGATAAGGTGAATGGTGTGGATCGGTGAAATGCAATTAGAGTTCCCCTTTGCTTGGTACAGGCAGAAGCCGTGTAAATTTGTTGATAAAAGGAGAAATATATTTTGGAGTAGAATCTTTGGTGAAGTGTGTTTCTTGGAGGCATACTATGTGAGCCTTCTTGTTATGGAAATTATGGAAGGCTTTGGTCCTTTTTTGAGGGACATTTATTCCCTGAACATTCAGGGAAAGTATATTCAGTGGTGCCATGGCAACAGATCAAATAGTTTTGACTTACTTTTTGCTATGCAGAGCTGACTGCGCAGATCAACCTGTGTGGACTGAAGAGATGAATAGATAGAAAAGAAACCAGTGAATTCTGGAGTAAAGAGTAAACAAAAAACATATGAGATTAGATGATACATTGTATAAATTATTTTTTGCAAGTAATCACAATTTACCCGTGAAAGAGAATAAATATCTCTCTCAGGGGAACAAGTGCCTTCGTCACACTCCCACATAATATGGTTGGGAGAATGAGGAGGACTAATGGGGGTACACGGATCTTCCGCTTACAGTAGAGAAGTGCTATGTCAAAAGACATCAAAATGATGATTCATTAATTGGAGTGCAGAATATGTTTTTTGTTGAAATTATTTATTCCAGGGTGGTTGTATATGGTTAGTCTTGCCCTAGGCTAAATAATTCAGTTAGAAAGGTACTGTTAATAACTTTGGTATTGATGAAGATAGTTTGAATTATTTTGGGATTTTAACCCTTTTAGAATAAACAATTACATATTTTATTCATATGTAACTGTTTAGATATGTTAACTCATAAAATTGAGGTTGTATTGCTTCAGATTAGAATAAACAAAAACATAGTTCTAGGAACTAGTTAGGTAATAATATATTTGTTTTAAGAAAAGAAAGAAAAAGCTTCCATTACTTCTGGATTATTGAACATATTTGTCCTAAAAAGTAATAAAGTAATAAATCTATTGTTATTACCTGAAAATATATAACTGAACAATAATTTCCTTATTTCACTTATATATTCTAAGGCTATATGAATCAGAAGTAATAAGAAATATAACTGGAATGTAACATGATCCCACACAGTGTGTGACTATCAGAATGCAGTTACATTCAGTTATAAATACAGGTTTTTTTATAGAGAACCATCTCTTAGTATAATAAATGAAGAGATATCAGGAATTAGGATGTCAGTCCATTGAATCTTCTTGGTCCATGGATGATGTGGCATAACGGCCTCTTTTGTGAGAATGATGTTTCCCATTTTGTTCTGAAATTTTCTGGGTGCTACCTGAAGGTGAAGATGATGCCATTCTTCTGCGTGTGGGAGAGTTGCTGCTTGTGGGTTCTGTCAGATTTAATTTTAAAAGGGTTTGTTGTAGTTCATCTGCTGATCTGCTTCTGTAAATTGTACCTGGTAGTTGTAATTGGTAGTTAAATCTGACTGAAAAGGGGAAGCCCCATTGATACATTGGGGGTCATTTACTATAACTCCAGGAAGTACTGGGCACTATGGCAAATATTAGAGCCCATTTTAGCCAAATGGAAACAAAACGGCGAATTTGCGCATGAAAAGCAGCAATATAAGCGGAGAGCAAACGTTTGTAAATTCTAAATTGCCGCTAATTAGCGCGTCCGCGTATATACAAATGCCAATTCTTATCAAGTTGTTATATAGCACTGTACTGTAGCCATGATCCATGTATGTGAAAGAAACATTTTTTATCAGAGATGTGCTCTAGTTCCCGTGCATCTATTAATTTATATTGCAATTAGTATTCCTAGTTTTTTTTCCTTCTTTTGCTAAGAAATGCAGTTCTGAATGATTATTACATAGCAATGTCTGCTATTCTGTAAAGTTACATGTATTAATCATTTAGGTTACCTATTTGTTGTATGTTGTTTTTTTCATGTTTTTGATTTATTATTTATTCATTTAGTTGACTATAAAGCAGTATTTATTTATGTTAATTCTTTAATAATGCTACACTATTATGCAGGTCTTGTACTTAGCACAATGGCTTAGTGGTCTGCTTGGATATCTTCACACCACTCATGGTATGAGTTCAAACAACAGCCAACCTACCATCCACCAGCTGTGTTTATTTTTTCAGTGCACAAGTGAATTAAAATAAACAAATAAATGTAAACTGCCCTTTAGCTAGTGTGTGGTGTTTGGAATGTCACATCATAATATAATTGAATACTTACATACCATTGCATGCATTTAAAGAGTTGATACAATAAAAACTTTCACATTAAATTGCATTGGCTACTTGGCAATCACCTATTTTCAGTAAATATACATACATGTATATTTGTGTTGCTTTGGCTAATTGGCTAACTGGCATTCTCCTTTTCCCACCAATGCAATCTTTTAGGATTTTTCTGTGGGATTTGAATCCATGAGTCTTTCAATACCTGAATGTTTGAAGGTAGAGGTGCTAACTGCTAGCCTATTGGGCTGAGCACAATTATACATACAAAATACTTTTACTAGTGTTTGATGTGTTATATACTATACAATATAGTTTATCAAATGTAAACTGCTTGTTAGCTAGTGTGTGGTGTTTGGAGATTCACACCATAATATTAGTGAATACTTACATACCATTGCAAACATTTGAAGAGTTAATACAATAATATCAACCACATTAAAGTGTATTGGCTACTTGGCATTCACTGTATGCTGATTTGGCTAATTGGCTAACTGGCTAGCAGTAATTCTCCTTTTCTCCACCAATAGTAATCGTTTAGGATTCTTCTGTGGGATTTGAACCCATGAGTCTTTCAATACCTGAATTTTTCAAGGTAGAAGGTGCTAACTGCTAGCCTATTGGGCTGAGCACAATTACATATACAAAATACTTTTACTAGTGTTTGATGGTTTATATACCATACAATCAAGTTTATCAAATGTAAACTGCTTGTTAGCTAGTGTATGGTGTTTTGGAGATTCACACCATAATATTAGTGAAGACTTATTTATTTTTATTTAAGGTACTTCTATAGTGCCATCAATTTACGCAGTGCTTTACATATACATTATACACTAATATGGGCCCCTACCCTCAAGGAGATTACAATCTAAGGTCCCTAACTCACATTCATATACTAGGCCCAATTTAGACAAAGCCAATTAACCTACCAGCATGTCTTTGGAGTGTGGGAGGAAACCGGAGTATCCGGAGGAAACCCACGCAGGCACAGGGAGAACATGCAAACTCCAGGCAGGTAGTCTTGTGATGTGGTTGGGAATACAAACCAGCGACCCTTTTTACTGCTAGGTAGGGATGAGCAGACCCCCCCCCCTGTTCGGTTTGCACCAGAACATGTGAACAGGAAAAAAGTTTGTTCGAGCACGCGAACACCGTTAAAGTCTATGGGGGTCATTTACTATAGCGCCAGGAAGTACTGGGCACTATGGCAAATAATAGCTCCCATTTTAGCCAAATAAAATTTCAACAGGCGAATGTGCGAATGAAAAACTAGCGCTATTAGTGAGAAACACATGTTAGTAAATTCTAAGCTGGCGCTAATTAGCGCTTCCGCGTATATGCAAATGCCAATTCCTACCAAGTTGTTATATAGTACTGCACTGTAATCATGATCCATGTATGTAAAAGAAACATTTTTATGTGAGATGTGCTCTACCTCGTGTGCATCTATTGATGTATGTTGCAATTAGTATTCCTAGTTATTTCCTTCTTTTGCTAACTAATGCAGTTATGAATGATTATTACATAGTAATGTCTGCTATTCTGTATAGTTACATGTATTAAACATTTAGGTTACCTATTTGTTGTATGTTGTTTTTTATTTTTTAATTTAGGTGACTATAAAGCGGTAATTATTTATATTCATTCTTTAATCATACTACACTATTATGCAGGTCTCATACTTAGCACAATGGCTTAGTAGTCTGCTCAGATGTCTCCACAGCACTCATGGTACAAGTTCATATACCAGCCAACCTACGATCCTGCAGCTGTGTTTATTATTTCAGTGCACAAGCGAATTAAAATGAACAAACAAAAAAATGTAATCTGCCCATTAGTTAGTGTGTGGTGTTTGGAATTTCACACCATAATAGTATTGAATACTTACATATCATTGCATGCATTTGAAGAGTTAATATAATAGAATCAGCCAAATTTAAAGTGCATTGGCTAATTGGCATTCACCTATTTCCAGCATATGCTGCTTTGGCTAATTGGCTAATAGTCATTTGCTTTTTTTTCACCAATTCAATCTTTTAGTATTTCTCTGTGGGATTTGAACCCATGAGTTCTTCAAGGTAGAAGTGCTGACCGCTAGCCTATTGGGTGTAGCTCAGTCATACATAGAAAATACATTCACTAGTGTTTGATGTTTCTTCTCCCCAAGCTGTCTCTCCTGCTGCCACCATCTTCTCCCGCTGATGTGTTCTTCAGCGCAGCCGGTTACCCACAAATAAAAAAAAAGCCGCTCTTCTTGTGGCGGTCTTCTGTGGCCATCCGATAATGTCACCCAGAGAGTCCGCTCCATGGCTACGTAAGAGACGCCACACAGCGGGTGACAACACAGCGGAGGAAGACCACCATGGAAGAAGAGCAGCTTTTTTTTTATTAGCGGGTAACCAGCGGTGCGGAAGAACACAGCAGATGGCGGCGGCAGGAGAGACGGCTCTGGGAGAATACAGCTCAGGGAGAAGATTGAGGAGGGAGAGACAGCGTCTGGAGAAGATGGCTCAGGGAAGAAGACAGCTCGGAGCTATTCTACAATAAAGGACTTGTCAAAAACCGGCTATTAATTTATTTTACATTTCACTGCTTTTTTTGGTGAATGGGTAGGGGTATAATGTACCCCATACCTATTCACATAGGAGGCAGGATCTGGGAGCCCCCTTGTGAAGAGTTAAAATATAGAATAAAGCAAGCTGATGTGCTTTGGCTAATTATGCTTCTGAGTACAATGCACACTTCCAGGAGGTGATGCTGTCAGTGGGATTTGAATTCATGGCTTGAACTTTTGGGGGCAGCAGGGTATACCGCTATGCTACAGAGCTGAGCACTTACCTACAGAGAAAATACATTTACTAATGTTTGATTCAATACAATAATGTTTTGCATTGCAGGCATTAATATTATAGGAACAACCATGCTCGTGCCGATGTGGCATTGGCTGATAGGCATTTGCCTCTTTTCAGCATATGCTGCTGAGTACAATGCAAGCTTTCAGTAGGTGATACCATCTGTGTGATTTTCAGCCATTTGAGCACAATTATATTGAGAACATATGTTTACTAGTGTTTGATGGTGGGACTACTTTATATTCTAGGTATAAAATAGTACTCAGCACAGTGACTTAGGCACCTTTCACACTTGTGCGACCTGAAAGTTGCGAGATTTTAATGCGACTTTAAGCAATGCCTGTGTAATCTTGAGGTCTATGGACGCAGGAGTCGCAGGGAAAGACACGCAACTTTCCCATGATTTTGCATCAGCAATTTTGCCGCAATTCCAGGGAATGCCTGTGTAAACTTGAGGTCTATGGACCTCAACTCGCATTAAAGTCAGACCAAAGTAGTACAGGGACTACGTTGAAGTCAGCGTTACTTGAAGTCGCAAAGATATGAATGGTACACATTGAAAATCATGGGGTATGACTTGTCATACGACTCTGATGTCCAAAGTCGCACAAGTGTGATGCACACTTTCCTGCACAGATGTCTAGTGAAATCACATAGGTCCCAACTGTTCTCCTTTAAGAAGGTGTCCTATGCCTACCTACTTTTGCTAATAGGTGTCCTTTATACCCATCTCAAAAAGTTGGGAGGTAAGAAATCGCCCCCTGAAGTCGCCCAAAGTAGTGCAGGAACTACTTTTGGGAATCGTTGTGACGTCGCACCAATTCGGACAGTTCCATTGCCATCAATAGGTGCCGATTTGGCCTACAATGAACATGGGTGAAGTTGCATAGATATTAGAGCTGCACGGTTCTAGCCAAAATGAGAATCACAATTTTTTTGCTTAGAATAAAAAGATCACGATTCTCGCGACGTAAAATCTTTCACATTATCCCACAAAAAATTGGGCTAACTTTTCTTTTTTTTTTAATTCATTAAAGTACTTTTTTCCAAAAAAAATTGCATTTGAAAGGCGCAAATACAGTGTGACATAAAATATTGTAACAACCACCATTTTATTCTCTAGGGTCTCTACTAAAAAAATAAATACAATGTTGGGGGGGTTTAAGTAATTTTCTAGCAAAAAAAAAATGATTTTAACCTGAAACCAACAAATGTCAGAAACATGTTTCTGACATTTGTTGGTTTCAGGTTAAAATCATTTTTTTTTGCTAGAAAATTACTTAAACCCCCCCAACATTATATATATTTTTTTAGTAGAGACCCTAGAGAATAAAATGGGGGTTGTTACAATATTTTATGTCACACTGTATTTGCGCCTTTCAAATGCAATTTTTTTTGGAAAAAAGTACTTTAATGAATTAAAAAAAAAAAAAAAGGTAGTTAAACTTTCCTCACTTACACAGAATTCTATTTAATTGACAAATTGTTACAAGGTTTCTAGTTAAGTTCACTGATAAAGAATGTTCTAATTCTTTGCAGACTTCCTGGTTTTTCAGCTGTGGCTTCAGAAGAGCAGAGAGAGTTCTTTGCATAGCAAGAATCATGAAACTCTTTTTTTCAAGATTGTAAAGGGGAAAAAAAATCACGATCACGATTAATCGTGCAGCTCTAATAAATATGCATTGAAATCAAGGGGGACAACTTTTCATGTGACTTTGAGGTCCAAAGCTCCATGAAAAGTCACCCAAGTGTGAAAGTAACCTAATGCGATTAATTGATAACACCTTTGAAGGCACAGCTTTGTCATGACTTGAAGCAATGTCTGTGTAATCTTGTGGTGTATGGACCTCAAATTGCATCAAAGTCAAACCAAGGTAGTGCAGGGACAAATTTGCTACACTTTAAGGATGCACAAGTGACAATAGGGCCAAATTCAAAAGGTGTTATCCTTGAATCTCATTCACACTGCTGCGACCTGAAAGTCACACTATTTTGCTGCCACTTTGCCGCTGCAACTTGGCCCCAACTTCTGGGAATGCCTGTGTAATATTGTACCCGATATACCTCAAGTCACACCAAAGTAGTACAGGGACTACTTTGAAGTTGGTGCGACTTAAAGTAGCACAGATATGAATTGTTGTCATTGAGAATCATGGGGTACAACTTGTCATGCAACTTAGAGGTCCAAATTTGCTGGAAAATTCGCCCAGCTGTGAAACAAGTCATATATATTTTAATAAAAGGAGCTCTCATTTATACTTGCATAGTCCTTACTGATTTACATCAGCAGAACAAATGCAGGAAGTGATGTGTGCACATGGGACGGAAGCAAATGTGTGGTGATTTCCAAACAAATCAATGAACCCCACCCACACCAAATCTAACTATGACATCCACCCCCACATTGATTAAGTACAAGTACATATCCTACACTTACCCGGCCAATGAGCAGCACCTCCTCTCTGCTAAAGAGACCTCGCCATGTCCACCTAGATGGAGATCCTGACCAGCACAGGAACTTCCGGGTGCATACAATGACTAATTTCCAGGTCAGAAGGTGAAACCATGCTTTTGATTGCAGCTGCGAAGATTTGATCTCAACCATGATTAGTATTTTTTATTTTCAGATATGCAAATCTGTATTTCTACATATATTTGAAGGTAAACTTAGGGGAGTTTGATAAGAAATGCTGTCCCTGCAAGTGAATTACAAAGGCAAAAGGCCGTTTGAGCCCTGGTTCACACTGACAGCAGGAGGAAAGCGTTCAGCTGAACTCCCACAATTTCATTCCTGCATGTTTGTCCCGACTGTGGGGGCAACATCAGAGACAGCAGTGCAGGTTTCTGCACCAATATCAATACAAATCGTACCAATTAGAACAGTGCAATTGCCACCGATTTGACATGTCAAATCACACCAATGTGAACCAGAGCTGACACATTCAAACACTGCCTATCCACCAGCTGAATTCATTACCTGCAACTCTCCACAACGGTTAATGATAAAGGTGGAATCTTTATATATAATTTGCAGTTGTGCAGAAGCCTAGGTTTACATTGGAGCGATTGGTCATGCGATTCAAGAGATCAAATCGCATGACTATTGGCAATGGCACTGTTCCAATCAATGCAACTTTTTTTGTGGCACCGCACCAATTTGCTAAAGTAGTTCCTGCACTACTTTTGCTGATTTCAGGTGCGACTTCAACAGACATTTGTGACTCGGTTGAATTGATGATAGGCAACTCCTATCCTCGTATTGATTAGTGGTTCCAAAATAATAATAACTACTGCAGTAGGGAACAGACACAAAAGATACGCTCAGCATCTTTCCAAATAACTGTTCTGCTTTATTATGACGCAATTGAAGGTTTTTATGCACATGATTACGTAGGTATCACATTAATATTACAATTGTAGGTTTATCGTAACAAAGGGCGTTACATAGGCAGGCTTATACTAATCAGGACTCGAAAGAATGTAAACATTTACTGAAAACATTATTAGTGCTGTTGCACAGTGAGGGCAATGTGCAATACATACAAAATACAATACAATTATATACAGAACTTACAAAATTCCATTACAGTCTCCCCTCTTTTGATCAATATTTTGATCACTAACCATACCTGCTATCACCTTTAACCTGGAACCTCCACACACTTAGGTGGAGGTAGTCCTGGCCAAAGAGGCAAAAAACTCCATTGTGGAGAAAATAATAGCTGAGCAACTTTTTCATTACCAAATGACTTTTCATTGTGAAAAACAAATGATTGATAAGACATATTTACAGAGTACTGGCTGTACACTCCTGTGGCCAGAATGGCCTTCTAGCTTAATTGTGAGCATGCTGACTTATCAGCATATGTAAACACGGACAATTCTACATAAAATGGAAGACGTACAAAAGACAAATATGACTTCAACATGGCTAAACTACTTTTCAAATATATATATATCCCTTACAATTAAAGTAATTGAATCAAAAAGTACCCTAGACTGTGATCACAAGAGGGAAACAAATCAAACTCAGAGATTTCTTTAATTTAGTCATTTTTGCAGTGTCTGGTGTGGATCCAGGTGACTTTTTCTTCACGTTTTGCAAAAACTGTACATGAAATAGATGCTGTATTGAGTCTCCAAACTTTTCCTTATATATAAATGTCTCCTAACAATCCAAAAGTCACCTGGCTTTAGTTTTAGATCCTTCCAAACTTTTAGGATCTGGAATTGGGGAGAAAACACATAAATGAGTTTGTCAAAAAACCTTAAAAGATCAGCAACATTCTCTGTGAGATCCGAATGGAGGACTTCAGCTGCTGAGACAAAATATAAGCAAGTGAGTAACACACTCCCAAACCAAATCCCATAAGGAGAGAGTCCAACATCCCCCTTAGGGGCTTCATAAAATATAAGAAAACATTCAGGCAAAAGTTTTCTAGTTTCTTACTCTACTTTGTCTGATACATTGTAGACAGTAGGGGGTGTAAAAATAAAACCTCAAAACTTCTAGTAAGGACTCTCCTATAAGAAATCATTTCCTCTGTTACTCTCTGTACTTTCTGGCACTCTGTACTTACAAACTACTTCTTATAACACTTTTTACTGTGGCCTTTGCAGTAGCATTTGCCACTGGACATCCAAAAACATGTCCATACAGACAAAATGCATATTTGTAAGATCCTGACTTGGGCATCTGGATATATCTTTTTTGTAATCTCTGGGAGGGATGTTCAGCTTTTGGTAACACCTTTGGTAACAGGTAAAACAAGAAGTGGTATGTTATAAAAACAACTGTGGTGAACCCTGGCTCTATCCCACGCTCATTTACTAAGGCAGCCATAAATGCTTGTGACTGATGACACGGTCCATGTGTCAAGCTGAAGGGAAAAGAGTGGCTGGCAGACATAAATGATCACCTTTTCCAAAGTCCTGTTTCATAAGAAGTTGCCCCCTGTGGACCACTTGTTCTTCTCGTTCTGGGGTCCTTAAAGTTGAATTATTAATCCCAGCTATACTGGGCCAGAACTAGTGTGGAATCTGTGAGTTGCACAGACCCATCAAGTGTCCGGGGCTGTAAATGCAGCATCCTTAGTCACCTGGTCTGCTTCCATGTGTGAAAGTTAATATGGCTACCTCAGCAAGAACATGGAAGGCTGAAAACAGCCGATCAAATTAACTTGGCATGCTTTATTGGTTTACCTGTCGAAGTAAAAACAAACTTCTGGCCCTTTAAATGGAACCAAAAGCTCTCTATATCTCGACTATCTATATAAATATACACTCTTTTTATAGCTCACAGGCTTTGCTAAAACATGGAGCTCTGCTTCTTGAGCTGGGGAAAAAAGATCCAATGACTTTGAATACAGAGTATCCTTCTGGGTGATAAACTGCATACTCAAATCTACAAAAAATGTAATATCTGGGTCTTCAGGGAGTGTGTCCCGCACTGGGCTCACAGCAGCTGATTCCTACACCATCAATTTAACACATGTGTCTTCCTTTGTCTCCAGCCTCCTCCAATAGAGGCAATAAGGTGGCTGGATTCAAATGTACGCATTTTTCATTGTTAGATTTGTACATAAATAAACTCATATTTTAAACCTTTCATTAAACAAACATTTAGTTATCTGTATATTTGCTGCGCAGAATGTCGGACCATTGACCAAAACAATATCTAACTTTGTCTAATAGCACCTTTGCATAAAAGCTACAGCTCTGATATATCAGGATTAGGGATGAGCCGAACACCCCCCGGTTCGGTTCGCACCAGAACCCGCGAACGGACCGCAAGTTCGCACGAACGTTAGAACCCCATTGACGTCTATGGGACTCGAACGTTCGAAATCAAAAGTGCTCATTTTAAAGGCTAATTTGCATGGTATTGTCCTAAAAAGGGTTTGGGGACCCGGGTCCTACCCCAGGGGACATGTATCAATGCAAAAAAAACTTTTAAAAACGGCCGTTTTTTCGGGAGCAGTGATTTTAATGATGCTTAAAGTAAAAAAAAAAAAAGTGAAATATTCCTTTAAATATCGTACCTGGGGGGTGTCTATAGTATGCCTGTAAAGTGACGCGTGTTTCCCATGTTTAGAACAGTCCCTGCACCAAATGTCATTTTTAAAGGAAAAAATCTCATTTAAAACTGCTTGCGGGTTTAATGTCATGTCGGGTCATGGCAATATGGATGAAAATCAGTGAGACAAACGGCATGGGTACCCCCCAGTCCATTACCAGGCCCTTTGGGTCTTGTATGGATATTAAGGGAAACCCCGCACCCAAATTAAAATAAGGAAAGGTCCCTATATACTCTGAACAGCAGTATACAGGCGGTGCAAACAAGACAGGGACTGTAGGTTTGTTGTTAAGTAGAATCTGTTTGTAATTTTGAACATTTTTAATGTGTTTAGCTCCAGCCAAAAAATCTTTTCTAAGCTTTTTGGAAAACATAGGGAAGGGTTATCACCCCTGTGACATTTGTTTTGCGTCTTTCCTCCTCTTCAGAAGATTTCACCTCACTTTTTTGTCCCAATGAAAAATGTTTTTTGAAAATTTGGGTTTTTTTGTGGAACAAGGATTGGAAAGCATCAGTGGAAAGGAGAAATTGTTTTCCCATATTAACTCTTACAGGAGAGAATTTCCCTTCCTTAGGGGTAGATTTCATCTCACTTCCTGTTGTCTCCTTCCGTTTGCAAGTAGGAGTCGTTTGTAAGTTAGATGTTTGAAAGTAGGGTCCTGCCCTATATACTCAGCAGAAATTTGGGCCTTAGGTGTTGCTGTGGCCAAAACACTGTAAGCCCTCACAGGGCCCTGCTGTGAAATATTAGATCAAGAATTGTAATTACATGCCCCTGTTGAACAGGAGCTGAAAAATTAGGCCTTAGGCACTGGTGCTGGTGCCACAACACTGCAACCCCTCACAGACACTCTAGTTGGAACGCAGGAACGAGCCCTGCTGCAAAGTATTGCATCAAAAATTGTAATTACACGCCCCTGTTAGACAGGGGCAGAAAAATTGGGCCTTAGGCACTGGTGCTGGTGCCACAACACTGCAACCCCTCACAGACACTCTAGTTGGAACGCAGGAACGAGCCCTGCTGCAAAGTATTGCATCAAAAATTGTAATTACACGCCCCTGTTAGACAGGGGCAGAAAAATTGGGTCTTAGGCACTGGTGCTGGTGCCACAACACTGCAACCCCTCACAGACACTCTAGTTGAAACGCAGGAACAAGCCCTGCTGCAAAGTATTGCATCAAAAATTGTAATTACACGCCCCTGTTAGACAGGGGCAGAAAAATTGGGTCTTAGGCACTGGTGCTGGTGCCACAACACTGCAACCCCTCACAGACACTCTAGTTGAAACGCAGGAACAAGCCCTGCTGCAAAGTATTGCATCAAAAATTGTAATTACACGCCCCTGTTAGACAGGGGCTGAAAAATTGGGTCTTAGGCACTGGTGCTGGTGCCACAACACTGCAACCCCTCACAGACACTCTAGTTGGAATGCAGGAACGAGCCCTGCTGCAAAGTATTACATCAAAAATTGTAATTACACGCCCCTGTTAAACAGGGGCTGAAAAATTGTGCCTTAGGCACTGGTGGTGGCGCCCAGAACCAAAAATGTTCTTACAAGCTATCAGCGTGATGATTGAGGAGGAAGAGGATAATTACTCAGGGATAGTCACTCAGCATCAGCATAGGCAGTCTTTGAAGGGATCTGAGATTTCAAAAAAAATTATTCGGTTACATCTGCATCAGGTGCTTGGTAGCTGGTGGTGATCCAAGACTGATTCATTTTTATGAAGGTCAGCCGATCGACCGAGTCGGTGGACAGACGCACCCTGTGATCGGTTACCACGCCTCCAGCAGCACTGAATGTGCGTTCCGAAAGAACGCTGGATGCAGGACAGGCCAGTAGCTCAATTGCATACTGTGCAAGCTCTGGCCAGTGATCCATCCTCAAGACCCAGTAACCCAGAGGATTTTCGGTGGGAAAGGTGTCCAAGTCTGATCTTGCCCCTAGGTATTCCTGCACCATGTAAAACAGACGCTGGCGATGGTTGCTGGAACCGATCATACCTTGGGGCTGCGGACCAAAAAATTGTCTGAACGCATCGGTCAGACGGCCACCTTCTCCACCGCTCCTTCTTTGACTGACCGAAGCCTCAGCAACACGTTGTCCAGAAACAGGAGTTTGTAACCTCCCAGTCTCTGGGAACGCGTTGCACAGACCTTTCTGCAAGGCCTCCCGAAGATGTTTCATCCTCTGCTCCCTCTGCGATGGCAAGATAAGGTCCGCAACCTTACCCTTGTAACGTGGATCAAGGAGGGTTGCCAGCCAGTATTGGTCCTTCTCCTTGATACCACGAATACGAGGATCCTTACGCAGGCTTTGCAGGATCAGGGAGGCCATGCAGCGTAGGTTTGCTGAGGCATTCGGTCCGGAGTCCTCTGGGTCACTAAGGACAACAACGTCCGCAGCCACCTCCTCCCAGCCACGTACAAGTCCATGTGTTCCTTGGGACTGATCCCTTAAAGACTGCTGATGCTGAGTGCCAGGCTCCACCTCCATACTGACACAATCTTCCTCCTCCTCCTCCTCCTCCTCCTCGTCCTCTTCCTGTGTGATCGGCGGGCACGCAGGAACACTGTCTGGATAAAGGGGGCCTTGAGAGCTAAGGAAGTCCTCCTCTTCCTGCCTCTGTTCTGCCTCAAGTGCCCTGTCCATTATTCCACGCAGCGTGTGCTCCAACAGGTGGACAAGGGGGACAGTGTCACTGATGCATGCACTGTCAGTGCTCACCATCCTCGTGGCCTCCTCGAATGGTGACAGGACAGTGCATGCATCCCTGATCATGGCCCACTGGCGTGGGGAAAAAAAACCAAGGTCCCCTGACCCTGTCCTGGTGCCATAGTCGCACAGGTACTCATTGATGGCCCTCTGCTGCGTGTGCAGCCGCTGCAGCATGGCCAACGTCGAGTTCCACCTGGTGGGCATGTCACAGATTAGGCGGTTCTTGGGCAGGTTAAACTCCTTTTGGAGGTCCGTCAGCCGAGCACTGGCATTATATGACCGGCGGAAATGCACAGAGACTTTCCTGGCCTGCCTCAGGACATCCTGTAAGCCCGGGTACCTGCCCAAGAACCGCTGCACCACCAAGTTAAGGACGTGAGCCAAACAGGGCACATGGGTCAGTTGTCCCTGTCGGAGGGCAGAGAGGAGGTTGGTGCCATTGTCGCAAACCACCATTCCTGCCTTAAGTTGGCGTGGCGTCAACCACCTCTGAACCTGCCCCTGCAGAGCTGACAGAACCTCTGCCCCAGTGTGGCTCCTGTCCCCCAAGCACACCAGCTCAAGCACCGCATGGCATCTTTTGGCCTGCGTACTTGCGTAGCCCCTTGAACGCCTACGGAGCACCGCTGGTTCCGAGGAAGAGGCCATGGAGGAAGAAGAAGAGGAGGGGGTGGAGGAGAGAGGTGTGTCACAATCAGCATTTTGGAGGCGTGGTGGCGGAACAACCTCCAACACTACTGCACCTTGTCCTGCATCCTTCCCAGCTGCCAGCAGAGTCACCCAATGCGCCGTGAAACTTAAGTAACGTCCCTGTCCATGCCTGCTGGACCATGAGTCAGCGGTAATATGCACCTTACCGCTGACCGCCCTGTCCAGCGAGGCATGGACATTGCCTTCCACATGCCGGTAGAGAGCCGGAATCGCCTTCCGTGAGAAAAAGTGGCGTTTGGGTACCTGCCACTGAGGAACCGCACATTCCACAAACTCACGGAAGGGGGCAGAGTCTACCAACTGAAAAGGCAGCAGTTGAAGTGCTAGCAATTTTGCCAAGCTAGCATTCAACCGCTGGGCATGTGGATGGCTGGGAGCAAACTTCTTTCGGCGGTGCAGCAGCTGGGGCAGGGAAATTTGCCTGGTACAATCTGACGTCGGTGTACCAAAAGCAGATTGCCCACAAGTACTTGGCTGTGACACACCTAATTCTACACCTTCATTCCTCTCACTGCAGGTCTCAGAGAGGACTGAAGGTCTAGTTGGGTTGGAAATCTCAGCTGATGAGGAGCAAGGAGAGATCGTCTTTGTTCTTTGGTGTGGGTCTTTTAGATACGCTTGCCAACGAACTGCATGGCAGGTCAACATATGTCTGGTCAAGCATGTGGTACCCAAGCGGGAGATGTTTTGGCCACGCGAGATACGCTTGAGACATATGTTGCAAATAGCAGCGGTGCGATCTGATGCACTCGTCTCAAAAAAGGCCCACACCAAAGAACTTTTTGAATAACGCGCAGAGACTGCAGCGCCCTGCACATGTGGAGCTTTGGGGTGTGATGCAGTCAATGTGCTGCCCTTAGGCTGGCCCCTGGAGGGCATCCTGCCTAGTTGGTGATGTGCCACCTCCTCCTCCTCCTCCTCCTCTCTCCTATCAGGCACCCACGTTGAGTCAGTGACCTCATCATCCCCTCCCTCCTCATCACTGGAGCAAACCTGGCAGTATGCTGCAGCAGGGGGAGCATGACTGCCAGATTGCTGTCCTTCTTGGGCACCCCCTCTGTCCGTGCTCATGTTACTGCCTTCATTGAGCTCAGTATCATCATCAGAGCCTTCCAAACGCTGGGCATCCTCCTGGAGCATGTACCCAACACTGTGGTCAAACAGTTCGAGGGAATCCTCATGAGGACATGGTGGAGCTAGGGAAGGAGTCACTGATGACATTGAGCTGAGGGAAGAGGCCGCTGCTTTGCCAGACAAAGCACCCTGGGCATGGGTGAGAGAGGATGAGGAGGATGAGGACGGCTTGGTCATCCACTCGACCAAGTCTTCCGCATGTTGCGGCTCAACACGGCCAGCTGCCGAAAAAAAGGCCAAGCGTGTCCCATGGCCACGTGCTGATGAGGATGCACCGTCTCCACGACCAGCACTAGACACAGAGCCTGCTTGCCCTCTCTTATTGGCTTGTGACTGTCTGCCTCTCCTTCTTGGCCTTCCAGACATACTAATGGCCTGTAGCTGCACTAAGCTGGGATAGAACACCTGTAATTTTCTTAAGGTAGCTTTATATACTGTAACCAGACAAGCCTGCCTGTCAGTAGGAAGATAACAGGAACGGATCTAGCTGAACACTGTGAGCAGGACACACTGTACTAAATGTAAATAGTCTAGCTGCCTGACCGTGGTACTAATAGGATCAAATAGAACACCTGTAATTTTCTTAAGGTAGCTTTATATACTGTAACCAGACAAGCCTGCCTGTCAGTAGGAAGATAACAGGAACGGATCTAGCTGAACACTGTGAGCAGGACACACTGTACTAAATGTAAATAGTCTAGCTGCCTGACCGTGGTACTAATAGGATCAAAAAGAACACCTGTAATTTTCTTCAGGTAGCTTTATATACTGTAACCAGACAAGCCTGCCTGTCAGTAGGAAGATAACAGGAACGGATCTAGCTGAACACTGTGAGCAGGACGCACTGTACTAAATGTAAATAGTCTAGCTGCCTGACCGTGGTACTAATAGGATCAAAAAGAACACCTGTAATTTTCTTCAGGTAGCTTTATATACTGTAACCAGACAAGCCTGCCTGTCAGTAGGAAGATAACAGGAACGGATCTAGCTGAACACTGTGAGCAGGACGCACTGTACTAAATGTAAATAGTCTAGCTGCCTGACCGTGGTACTAATAGGATCAAAAAGAACACCTGTAATTTTCTTAAGGTAGCTTTATATACTGTAACCAGACAAGCCTGCCTGTCAGTAGGAAGATAACAGGAACGGATCTAGCTGAACACTGTGAGCAGGACACACTGTACTAAATGTAAATAGTCTAGCTGCCTGACCGTGGTACTAATAGGATCAAAAAGAACACCTGTAATTTTCTTCAGGTAGCTTTATATACTGTAACCAGACAAGCCTGCCTGTCAGTAGGAAGATAACAGGAACGGATCTAGCTGAACACTGTGAGCAGGACGTACTGCACTAAATGTATATAGCAGGAACGGATCTAGCTGAACACTGTGAGCAGGACGCACTGCACTGAATGTAAATAGCAGGAACGGATCTAGCTGAACACTGTGAGCAGGACGCACTGCACTAAATGTAAATACCAGGAACGGATCTAGCTGAACACTGTGAGCAGGACGCACTGCACTGAATGTAAATAGCAGGAACGGATCTAGCTGAACACTGTGAGCAGGACGCACTGCACTGAATGTAAATAGCAGGAACGGATCTAGCTGAACACTGTGAGCAGGACGCACTGCACTAAATGTAAATACCAGGAACGGATCTAGCTGAACACTGTGAGCAGGACGCACTGCACTGAATGTAAATAGCAGGAACGGATCTAGCTGAACACTGTGAGCAGGACGCACTGCACTAAATGTAAATACCAGGAACGGATCTAGCTGAACACTGTGAGCAGGACGCACTGCACTGAATGTAAATAGCAGGAACGGATCTAGCTGAACACTGTGAGCAGGACGCACTGCACTGAATGTAAATAGCAGGAACGGATGTAGCTGAACACTGTGAGCAGGACGCACTGCACTAAATGTAAATACCAGGAACGGATCTAGCTGAACACTGTGAGCAGGACGCACTGCACTGAATTTAAATAGCAGGAACGGATCTAGCTGAACACTGTGAGCAGGACGCACTGCACTAAATGTAAATACCAGGAACGGATCTAGCTGAACACTGTGAGCAGGACGCACTGCACTGAATGTAAATAGCAGGAACGGATCTAGCTGAACACTGTGAGCAGGACGCACTGCACTGAATGTAAATAGCAGGAACGGATCTAGCTGAACACTGTGAGCAGGACGCACTGCACTAAATGTAAATACCAGGAACGGATCTAGCTGAACACTGTGAGCAGGACGCACTGCACTGAATGTAAATAGCAGGAACGGATCTAGCTGAACACTGTGAGCAGGACGCACTGCACTAAATGTAAATACCAGGAACGGATCTAGCTGAACACTGTGAGCAGGACGCACTGCACTGAATGTAAATAGCAGGAACGGATCTAGCTGAACACTGTGAGCAGGACGCACTGCACTGAATGTAAATAGCAGGAACGGATGTAGCTGAACACTGTGAGCAGGACGCACTGCACTAAATGTAAATACCAGGAACGGATCTAGCTGAACACTGTGAGCAGGACGCACTGCACTGAATGTAAATAGCAGGAACGGATCTAGCTGAACACTGTGAGCAGGACGCACTGCACTAAATGTAAATACCAGGAACGGATCTAGCTGAACACTGTGAGCAGGACGCACTGCACTGAATGTAAATAGCAGGAACGGATCTAGCTGAACACTGTGAGCAGGACGCACTGCACTGAATGTAAATAGCAGGAACGGATGTAGCTGAACACTGTGAGCAGGACGCACTGCACTGAATGTAAATAGCAGGAACGGATCTAGCTGAACACTGTGAGCAGGACGCACTGCACTAAATGTAAATACCAGGAACGGATCTAGCTGAACACTGTGAGCAGGACGCACTGCACTGAATGTAAATAGCAGGAACGGATCTAGCTGAACACTGTGAGCAGGACGCACTGCACTAAATGTAAATACCAGGAACGGATCTAGCTGAACACTGTGAGCAGGACGCACTGCACTGAATGTAAATAGCAGGAACGGATCTAGCTGAACACTGTGAGCAGGACGCACTGCACTAAATGTAAATACCAGGAACGGATCTAGCTGAACACTGTGAGCAGGACGCACTGCACTGAATGTAAATAGCAGGAACGGATCTAGCTGAACACTGTGAGCAGGACGCACTGCACTAAATGTAAATACCAGGAACGGATCTAGCTGAACACTGTGAGCAGGACGCACTGCACTGAATGTAAATAGCAGGAACGGATCTAGCTGAACACTGTGAGCAGGACACACTGCACTAAATGTAAATAGTCTAGATAGAAGATAACAGGAACGGATCTAGCTAAACTGAATACAGTGTATATATATATATGCAACACCTGGGATGCATATATATACACAATACACTGTAAGTGCAGCTAACTGACTGACTGTTCTGCCTAATCTATCTAACTCAAATCAAATGACACTGTCTCTCTCTCTCTCTCTCTATCTCTCAGCACACCGGAACACACACTACACAGGGCCGCCGTGCAGGCGGCCTTATATAGTGTGGGGTGTGTACTAAATCCCCTGAGCCATAATTGGCCAAAGCCACCCTGGCTTTGGCCAATTACAGCTCTCTCTACTGACGGCGCTGTGATTGGCCAAGCATGCGGGTCATAGTGCATGCTTGGCCAATAATCAGCCAGCAATGCACTGCGATGCCGCAGTGAATTATGGGCCGTGACGCGCCACACGAATTTGGCGCGAACGGCCCATATCGTTCGCAATTCGGCGAACGACCGAACAGCCGATGTTCGAGTCGAACATGGGTTCGACTCGAACACGAAGCTCATCCCTAATCAGGATGAACCCTTCATTACTGGGTCCAGCTTGCATGAATATATTACAATGGCTTGTTTTCTATCATGCTATTTGTGTAAGAACTCCAGTTTCATGTTTCAAAAGACAACTTCTTCCTGGCAATATTATAATAAATGATAACAATACCCTGCGGTCATGCAGAGATGCCCATAAATCCAAAATATTCTTCTGCTTATACCACAGTACTTACAAGAAAAAGGGGCACATCATTTCACAATCCACACATTCTGCTTTGGATTTCAAAAATAAAAATAAATAAAAGGATCAACAATCTGTATGATGGACCAGAAAGCATCAAAAACTAAAAAACAACTTGCTGCAGGTGGCATCTATCCTAACAGGGTGTGTGGACTTGATGTGATGGGACTGTTAAATTTAAATTTTATTTATTATTACTCTTACATCATGGACCGCACATCAAGTTATTATCAAAAACCTTACAATATCATTTTTGTAGAAGAACTTCTTATGTATCCCATCCATCTTGGCTTTGGTAAATATTATGGCAGCTTTATTCCAAATAACAACCTCATCTTAATCTTTTTTCTCTCTCAATAAGGGCTTATTGTATAAATGTAAAATTACAAAATTGTTATCTTAATCTAAACTAATCTCATTCATTACAAATTTCCCCATTAACCTGGATTTCATTTCCAACCAAAGGTTGTCTAAACCAGTTTCAATGTATCTATATTATTAATAAAATTGTTAAACTCATATTAGAAATTAATACTCATTATTACTTAATTTTACTTAATTTCCCTTTTTAAAATGCACTGTTTCCACTATCAAAGGATATTCAATTTGTGTAATACACGGTTAAATGTAACCTTCATTTTACCATGTTTAGAAAACAGATTCAAAATAATTGTGATCACATTGTTTACCATTAGATTCGTTAACACGGCACATGTTTTGTCTAAAAAACATGAATTGGCATTGTGTCCTTCCAGCTTATCACTGACCTCTCAGAGACATTCTTTCAGGAGAGCACAAAGGAGGGGGTCACATCTGCGTACATGACACACACAAGCAATAGAACTAAAGGTCCCAGCATTCGCACACACATACACCAATATCTCTCTCACTTTCTTTTAACTATTTAATATTTTCCTGCCTAAATTCTGCATTCCTTATTTTGTTCAGATATCTTTTATATCTAGCTTCTATGATCAGACGGGCAGCCAGAGTGCTTATCCCATCTTCCCTCTCTGACAACATATAAAGTATTCTGTTTAAACTCTAATTTCTCTGTTTTGACTTTACTAGTAGTGCCTGACCCCAAATTCATCCCACAACTTAACATGAAAATGTCCCTTTCTGTCTAGTGTTAATGTCACCCTTGATCCATCCTGCTCACATAGATAACTGTTTCTCTAGCTGTTTACTCTGCATGATTCTTAGTCCCTGTGGACCTTGGTAACCCAGTTACCCATTGTGGATCCCTGTCCACTTTAACCATTAATCTAGGGGCTCAGTATAGGCGGAACCGCACCTTTGGTTCATATGTAGCGCTCCTCTTGCGCTGGGCATTTTTGAGGGTCTCTTACCCTTCATTCCCTTACTTAATTCAATGCCCATAATGACTGGCCAGTCTTCTCTCTTCTCTACTTGTGCCTATACCCTCTTGCCTCTAAACTACTTTATCTAGCAGATATACTACATATACCTGTGAACAGCACTATTCTTCCCTTTCTTATCTATAACACTCCAATGGACAATAGACAGGGACAACATAACATATAACCACCAATCAATACAGTTCGATTAAGGGGAGTAAAATAGGTACCCTTTGTCCCGAAAATGCCTTACCGATCAAGGAAGTCTGATAACTCAAATGTAAGCAAAAGGCTTACCTCAGCCGGCTGATTATCAGAAATTCCCGGATCGTCTCAAGCTCCTTGTTTCGGATACTCAGGGTCACCTGGAATCCCCTCCTAAGGCAAAGCTCGCCATGCATGACTCGGTTGAATTGATGATAGGCAACTCCTATCCTCATATTGATTAGTGGTTCCAAATTAATAATAACTACTGCAGTAGGGAACAGACACAAAAGATACGCTCAGCATCTTTCCAAATAACTGTTCTGCTTTATTATGACGCAATTGAAGGTTTTTATGCACATGATTACGTAGGTATCACATTAATATTACAATTGTAGGTTTATCGTAACAAAGGGCGTTACATAGGCAGGCTTATACTAATCAGGACTCGAAAGAATGTAAACATTTACTGAAAACATTATTAGTGCTGTTGCACAGTGAGGGCAATGTGCAATACATACAAAATACAATACAATTATATACAGAACTTACAAAATTCCATTACATTTGTGTATGAAGCCACCTGAAATCACGCTGACCTTGCTACTTTGAAATCGTGCTACTTCAAGTGAAGTAGCGCAATTTCAAAGTAGCATGTGAACCAGGGCAAAGAGATTAGTTTTTTGGTGCACAAATACATATTGAAATAAAATCTAAGAGATATTGCACTTTCCCAAAACCACCACCCACAAAAACTAAAGAGAAAGA
Source organism: Lithobates clamitans (assembly GCA_037952925.1). Lineage (NCBI taxonomy): Eukaryota > Metazoa > Chordata > Amphibia > Anura > Ranidae > Lithobates > Lithobates clamitans. The sequence continues at coordinate 10,365,830 of JBBGZY010000037.1, forward strand.
AAAGTAGAAGGAGAAAAAAACAAAAAAACAAAAAAAAAAACCTACACCACAACAAAAGCTCGATAATGTACTTTTATTTTACCAGCAGAAAAAAAATAAATTTACATTTACTAGCTTCAAAAAAATTTGGACAGGATATATGGTACTACATTTAGCAACGGAATTTTAAGAGCCCTGCTCATAGGAGCTTACAATCTAAAATTAGACAAAACCTTAGAGTGGACACAGCTTTAATTTCAGTGTATATTGGGCAACACATCACATTACTATCTGCAATATTATAGAAACATACTTAACAGTCATTCTTACAAAGCATTTCAACATAATATTGAAAAATACTTATTCAAAACCCCCACCACCAGCCCACAATCCACACATACATACATTGATGACCATGTTCTGCTGGAAGCTGCATTTCGGTGTACACGATTAAATGAGATCAAAAAGAGTAGGTCAGCAGATGCTTCCAAACGATGTTTGCATGATCAGACAGGAACAATACACACACAACATTGACAGCATGGCCACATAAACCCACTTTTGATTGAAAAAATGCACAAGAATTTCATCAAATCTCCCATTATCATTCCTTCTCCCTCACAACAAAAAACCTGACCTTCTCAGGCCAAACGAACCCCCCTACTGCAGGCCTTTATATAAGAGAGGTTGTATTGTTAGCACACTGACACACCCAATAGAAGTACACGCCCACCAGTATCTTTCAATCTATCTCTTCATGTATGTCTAAAGTGATTGCACGTGATGAGCAGGAACACATAATACTATTCACAACTTTGTTAGCCTTGGCTATGTGCATCAAATCTCCAACTACAGGACAAAGATCAAAGTCCATTTGCATCCACATAAACAAAGCAACAGTTTTCTAAGCATATGTACCTGTGCAGTGTAAACCCTACAATTTGAAATGTCCAAGTCTCTGGGCATGATTAGTGCTAATAAACATTAACATCAGTCCCTGGCTGCAATGAGCTTCCAATATAAAGTCCAAAATTAACTTTCTTACATTAGAACCTATTTCGACAGGAGACAAATAAAATGCCATCATGTCTTTGGATTGTGGTGAGAAACCCACACAGGGAGAACCTATAAACTTCAACACAAGGATTAACATGTTGGGGAATTGAACCAACATCCCAGGTGCTGCTAGACAAAACTGCTACCCACTTAGCCACCAGGCAGCCCCATGCAGGTTCTCTGCATCTCTGTGGTGTGAACCAGCCCTAAGTCCATAGCCATGCTCAGTGTCACAAGCAATATACAGTATAGTGGCGTAAGTATTGGGATGCCTGCCTTTAAACACACATGAACTTTAATGGCATCCCAGTATTAGTATTGGGTTCAAAACTCATTTGGCCCACCCTTTGCAGCTATAACAGCTTCAACTCTTCTTGTCCACAAGGTTTAGGAGTGTGTCTATGGGAATGTTTGACCATTCTTCCAAGTGCATTTGTGAGGTCAGGCACTGATGTAGGATGAGAAGGCCTGACCTACAGTCTCCTCTCTAATTCATCCCCAAGGTGTTCTGTTGTGTTGAGGTCAGGACTCTGTGCAGGCCAGTCAAGTTCCTCCACCCCAAAATCACTCATCCATGTCTTTATGGACCTTGCTTTGTACACTGGTCCAAATGATTTGGTGGAGGGGGATTATGGTGCGGGTTGTTTTTCAGGGGTTGGGCTTGGCCTCTTAGTTTCAGATAAAGGAACTCTTAAGGCGTCAGCATACCAAGACATTTTGGACAATTTCATGCTCCCAGCTTTGTGGGGACAGTTTGGGGAAAGCCCCTTCCTGTTCCAACATGACTGCACACCAGTACACAAAGCAAGGTCCATAAAGACATGGATGAGCAAGTTTGGGGTGGAGAAACTTGACTGACCTGCACAGAGTCCTGGCCTCAACCCGATAGAACACCCTTTGGCTGAATTAGAGTAGAGACTGCGAGCCAGGCCTTCTCATCCAACATCAGTACCTGGCCTCACAAATGCACTTCTGGAAGAATGATCAAACATTCCCATAGGCAGACTAAACCTTGTGGACAGCCTTCCCAGAAGCTGTTCTAGCTGCAAAGGGTGGGCCAAATCAAATTTTAACCCTACTGACTAAGACTGGGCTGCCATTAAAGTTCATGTGTGTGTAAAGGCAGGCGTCCCAATACTTTTGTCTATATAGTGTATCTGGAAAAGACTTACAATGGTGGTGGAACCCTCCTACACATAACTACTACATTTAGACATAGTTATAGGACCTGGGAGATGAGACAACTTCTCTACATGAAGTAACATGGTTGGGATTTGAACCCAGACCCCCAGAGATACTAAGCAGAAGTTCTAACCTCTAAGCCACGGAGCTGCCACATGTGAAACCCTCCTACACATTACTACACATAAAAACACATAAATACTGAATTTCTATGGACATACAGGTGATGCAAATTACATTACTCAAGAGTTATTCTTCTTGATTTATTCTGTAATATTTGGTGTTTTTTTTGTGGGTGAGAGTAGAAAATTACCCTTAAATTTTTGGGAATTACATTTTGATTTCTGATGTTGGTGCACATATCACATTTTTGGGGCTCAAATTATGAATATTTGGAAATAATAACAAGCACAAAAAATTGTGATTCATTTTAAATTTTCATCAGCAATGGTATTGTTTGTGGATTGTAAAGACACCTGTGTGAGTTTGGGGTGAAGATTGTTGTGAGATGAAGAGTAACAAGTGAAAGTGACAGAGAAAAATATATTTTACCAAAACATCAAAACATTCCACATTGTAGCATTCTTAAAATCAAAATATTTTAAGTAGAAGCAACAATGTTGCAAAGGAAAATTTATTTCACAGAAAGATACATTTCATCTCAACATTAAAAGGTTTTTTTGTGCAAGTTAGAATTGTTCCATTAGAATCAGTGACTGAAACTTCATTTGGACTAAATTAGAGCAGATTTTAACTCCCAAAAAATGCTCTCTAATTAGCTCTCATTTTGGTATTTACTATAGCTCCAGCTAAAAAAGACACTTGAGTTAAAATGAGAGTTATTTTCAGGTCTGAGCATGCTCAGTTGTGTTGGCACCTAGTTGTCCAAAACAGGGAATTTTTCACTTTTCAGACTTTTAAAAATATTTCAGTGTAGAAATCATTTTTTCACACAGTTTAAAAGCAGATTATCTTTAAATAATATACCGCATATTTCAGTACCATTTAGGCAATTATATCATGCTCTAAACATTATTTCCATGTGCAATTCTCTAGGTTTTAGCAGAGTAAGGGTTTGGGCGCTATTTAGTTTCAGGGAGCTATAGTAAATTCGATTTTGGGAGTATTTTCTCACCAGCGCTATAGTGAATACCGTTTTAGCGCGAATTAGCGCTATTAGCGCTAATTCGCGCTAAACTGCCACGAATTAGCGCTGATTCGCGGTAATTTGCGCGAATTAGCGCCATAGCGCTATAGTAAATGACCCCCCATAATGTTGTGGCATTGCAGTTCCATTAGTTGGGGTTTCATGGATCATCTTTTAGTAATAGTAAGTTGGGATAGGTCAGCAAAAATTTGATAATTGTGTCCTTGAAAATTAAGTTCCTTTTTTTCTCTTCCAGCAATTAGTATTTGTTCTTTCGTTCTGTAATAATGAAATTTTGTGATTATATCACGTGGGCGTCCATCTTTCTTTTTGGCTGTGAGGGCTCTGTGTACTCTGTCCAGTTCTAAACGTTCAATAGGGATATCTGGCTTTAGTTCTTGTAATAGAGCAGTAATAGTAGATTGCAGGTCTGTCACAGTTTCAGGTATTCCCCTTATGCGCAAGTTTGAACGTCTGGCTCTATTTTCGTAATCTTCGAGCTTAGTTTGAAATATTAGATTCTCTTCTTTTAATTGTTCCAATTCTGTTATATTTTCTTGGGTTGTAATTTCAATTTCATCCATTTTTATTTCTAAGGCTGCGGTGCGGTTTCCCAGCTCTCTTATTTCTTTGGTTAGGCTTTTTGTTATTTGGTCTGAGGTTTGTTTCAAAGCCTTATGAAGCATCTTTTCAAATTGTAATATTACTGGGGATGCTGAGGAGGCTTGTGGAGAAGTTTGTGAGAGGATTTGTTCTGTATCTGACTCAAATGGAGAGTCTTGCTGTGACATTTTCTGTCTGTGAGAGCGCCCTGATGCTGTATATTGTGAGGTGACTGGAGCTGCTTTAGTTGCAGTGAGTGCCTTTGAGCTCTTTGTGAGGTGATTTTTATTTCTGCCACGGCTTCCTCCCAGTACCATATTTCCTGCCCAAACTTTCTGACATGTTGGGTATCTATTTACTCGGCGTAACTTCATCTGTCACATTATGCATAAACATTGGGCTAACTTTACTGTTTTGTTTTTTTTTAAAGCACAAAACAGTTTTTTTCCAAAAAAAAGTGTTCGAAAAATTGCTGCGCAAATACCGTGCAAGATAAAAATTTGCAATGACCGCCATTATATTCTCTAGGGTCGTTGCTAAAAAAAAACATATATAATGTTTTGGGGGTCTATGTAATTTTCTAGCAAATAAATTATGATTTTTACATGTAGGAGAGAAATGTCAGAATTGACCTGGGTGCTCCAGAACACCTGAAGGTGCTCCGTGCATGTTGGGCCTCTGTATGTGGCCACGCTGTGTAAAAGTCTCACACATGTGGTATTGCCATACTCGGGAGTAATAGCAGAATGTGTTTTGGGGTGTAATTTGTGGTATGCATATGCGGTGTGTGAGAAATAACCTGCTAATATGACAATTTTGTGAAAAAAAAAGAAAAAAACAAACTTGATTTTGCAAAGAATTGTGGGAAAAAAATGACAACTTCAAAAAACTCACCATGCATCTTTCTAAATACCTTGGAATGTCTTCTTTCCAAACATGGGTCATTTAGGGGGTATTTGTACTTTTCTGGCATGTTAGGGTCTCAAGAAATTAGATAGGCCATCAGTACTTCAGGTGTGACCAATTTTCAGATATTGGCACCAAAGCTTGTGGACTCTTTCACAAAGACCAAATAATATCGATCGATTTGGGTTATTTTTACCAAAGATATGTAGCGGTATAAATTTTGGCCAAAATATATGAGGAAAAATTACTAATTTGCAAAATGTTATAACAGAAACGACGAAAAATGCATTTTTTTACAGATTTTTCGATCTTTTTTATAGTGCAAAAAATAAAGAACGCAGCAGTGATTAAATACCACCAAAAGAAAGCTCTATTTGTGTCACAAAAATTTTATATCGATACAATGTTGCATGACTGAGTAATTGTCATTCTAAATGTGAGAGCACCAAAAGCTGAAAATTGGTCTGGTTATTAAGGGGGTTTAAGTGCCCAGTGGTCAAGTGGTTAAAGATGGATAAATAGACAGTTTTTGTCTGAATGATTCATCGTAATTATACCATCCTAATCCTCCAAAATTGTTGTATGCCTCCAGTACATGTTCCAGGTGCTGAAAAAGTCCACAACAGAATTCTGTTTTTTTTTTAAGCCAGTTAAGAAATGATCTCGCCACTGGTCTCCACCTTTCATCTTCACTTTTTTTCTTCAAGTTTTCTCTCAGATTTTGTTATAAAATCTTTGGAAGATGGCAATAGTGACAATATATCTATAACCTCACCCTTCCATATTTTTTTCTTTTGTTTGATTGGAAAGATGATAACCTCATGGCGAGATCTCACATGGTAGCGCTTCTTTCATACATGTTTCAGGAACAGCTGAAATAGTCCAAGAAGTGTTGGAGGAAACAGGAATTTTTTACTACATAATTTAAACCATTAGAGTTTGCCACATAATTATGCATGCACTTGTAGCATGGAATGACGTTGTGACTCAAAAAAGCTATATTTTTGTAATGAAAATAGGCTTTACAGAGTAAAGACGCTATATAATGACTAAATTTGTGTCTGTGTAGTTTGTTCAAACCTTGCCATAAATAATAACATGATATTAGGTGTTTTTTTTTGTTTTTTGCTCCAGGAGTGTATAATGAGTTTTGAAATTCTATAGAAATACTTAAATAATGCATCACAATTTAACTAAACACATTAGATTTTAGTCGACTAAAATTATTTTAGTCAACTAAAATGTACTGGAGATTTTAGTTGACTAAATATGACTAAAACTAAAACAATTGTAGTTGACTAAAATGGGACTAAAACTAAAATAGCATTTTAGTCAAAAGACTAATGCCCCGTACACACGGTCGGATTTTCCGATGGAAAATATCCGATTGGAGCGTGTTGTCGGAAATTCCGACCATGTGTAGGCTCCATTGGCCATTTTCCATCGGATTTTCTGACACACAAAGTTGGAGAGCAGGAGATAAAATTTTCCGACAACAAAATCCGATCTCGTCAATTCCGACCGCGTGTGGCCTGTTCCGACGCACAAAGTGCCACGCATGCTCAGAAGAAATTCCAAGACGGAACAGCTCGTTCTGGTAAACTTAGCGCTCGCAATGGATACAGCACTTTCGTCACGCTGCAATGTTAAAAATGGTTTAATACAGCACACTCTCTTCTTCTTTATAATGTGACAAGAATTAAGTAGTTTTGCTGCTCATATTCACACACACTTCTCACAAAGTTTTATTTTTGTTTTTTTTATTGGGATTCCCTGAATATATTGTTATTAGTTGTCACATCTGACATAATTTTTTTTTTATTTAATTTTTTGGGGGATTTTAAGCCTTTTTTTAATTTAATTTTTGTATTTTTTCAAAGGCTAATCTTTGTTCAATGTTATTTTTATTTTTACTCCAGAATATTTTTGTGTGTGTTTTGTGTGTCAAGTTACCCCAACACCATTGATATCTTTTATTATTTAATCTTCAGGAGATTGTTGTTGGTGTCCCTTGTTCATTTCACATTGTATATTTGAAATGTACCTGAATCCTCACAAAAAAACTGTCATTTTTGAAGTAAAACACATAGGAGAGTATAATTCAAAACAAAAATCCTTTATTAAGGGCTCAGAACCAAACAAAGAGGAAGGCAACACTGGATCAACAAGAGAAATTAGTGAAGCCTGGGACCCCCACGGCAGACATCAATTCTTGAACATCAAAATTGGTGGCCTGAGGAGTCCATATGTAAGGGAGGGCAGTCTGGTTCAGAATTCGCAGAGATCCGGATAGCAGCAGATGACATCTGTGTCCCCAGGCTGTGGTACCAAGGAGGCTTCATTTTTTGGCCGACCAGACTGGATACAGGGTCCTCACTTTCTGGTCTTCCTTCCACGCTTCCTTCCCGCTGTGGCTGTGCTGTTGGAGATGTGGCAGGAGGAGGAGTAGGACCTGGAGGAGGACTGGGAGGACCTGGAGGAGAGGGAGGATGAGGAGGAGGACCTGCAGGAGGAGGAGGAGGACCATCGCAAAGGTGTGTCTGAGCTGTAATTTGGCCCCTCATACCTTTTTTAAGAGCCTCCAATATGAGGGACTCACACATGGCTTGTTGGCCCTCCTCCATCCTCTGCATTTTATAGGCAATGGTGGCTGCAATGTCCTCCTCCACGGTGTGTGGTGCTCCCAGAACCTCTGTAGCTGTCATGAAAGGCGTCCTGTTAGCACAACCGCCGGCGGAAGATCGGTCAGCAGAACCACTGTTGGTAGAGCTAGAGGACGCGTTCGGAGGCGCGTTGGCGCGAACGGACGCGGGCGGGTGCGCGTTCGTACGAACGGGGCTACGCGGGTGCACGATGGTACGAACGGGCACGTACGGTCGGTACACGGGCGTGCACGAGTGCACGCGGATGCGCACGAACGTGCTGTGTGACAGTGTTTTTGAGCCATTAGGCCTATTTAAAGGAGTCTGTCAGCACGCTTCCTTGCTGTCCGGTCTACAGCGTTCCCTGTGACCCTAAGCTACCTGATTACCTGCCTACCTGCTTCCTGTTACCCGGCCTGTTCCTGACTATTCCTGTTTGCTGCCCGTCCTTGACCCCGGCTCGTTTGACTACTCTCCTGCCTCCTCCTTCGGTTATCTGTTACCTGCCTGTTGCCAACCCGGACTGTATCTTGACCATTCTCCTGCCACCGTTTGGTACCTGCCTGCTCGCCAGTGTTGACCCAGCCTGTCTGATTCCGCTTGTGCTCCAGCTGGACTACAGAACACCTCCCTGCCGCCTGCTGTTCCAGAGTTCCTGCCTGCTACAGTGCTTCTCCTCACGGCCAGTGGCTCCAGTGTTCCTGCCATAGTTCCAGTGCACCTTCCTACAGCCTGCTGTTCCAGTTCTTCAGCCCAACTACAGAACACCTCCCTGCTGCCTGCTGTTCCAGAGTTCCTGCCTGCTACAGTGCTTCTCCTCACGGCCAGTGGTTCCAGTGTTCCAGACAGTTATCCGGTGTCTCCTCTTACAGTCTGCTGTTCCGGTGTTCCAGTTGAACTCAGAGACATCTGCCACTTGCCAGACACTTGTGGCCCCCTGCGCTCTTGAGTCCCTGTTTCCTCTATCAGGGGTTCTTGAGCCAGAGGCACACGAGAGGCCATTCCCTGCATTCTGGGCTCCGCCACCAGGTACGTGACAGTACCGGACAGCCATGTCCGAGCCCACGCAGGGAGCCTCTCCCATGGACGAGCTTTGCCGCCATCTTGCTGGACTTACCCAAGCAGTAAAGAGTCTACAAGAGGGCTATACCCAACTGGAAGGCCGAGTGCAAGCTTTAGCAGCTTCTTCACCTCCTGCTTCCGTGACTCCTGCTGCACCCTCAGTGGTGATGATGCCGCCTGAACCCAGGGTCCCCACGCCTGAAAGATTTTCGGGCAACCGGAGAAAATTCAAGGCTTTTCGCAATTCATGTGAACTCTTTTTTGCTCTTCAGCCAAGGACTATCTCTCTGGAGGCTACTAAAGTGGGGTTCGTAATCTCGCTGTTGTCAGGCGAGCCCCAGTCCTGGGCCCATCGTCTTCTAGAAAAGAAGGATGTTTCACTTGACACCTTAAATGACTTCTTCCAGGCCATGTCATTGCTTTATGAGGATCCCCAATTAACAGCCACTGCAGAGTCAGCCTTGCATACTCTACAACAAGGCCGCAGGCCTGTGGAGGACTACGTGTCTGAATTCAGACGTTGGAGCTCCGACACGAACTGGAATAATGCTGCCTTACGGTACCAGTTCCGTATGGGCCTTTCAGAATCTCTAAAAGATGAGCTAGCCCGAGTGGGCATCCCAGAGACTCTAGAGGGGCTTATAGATCTCTCTATCCAGATAGACAGACGCCTGAGGGAACGGCGTACGGAGCGATCCTCTGGTCCTTCTCGTCCTGTCTGGATGTTGCCCCATGTGCCTAACTCTTCCCAATCTGCTTCACCAGCTTCAACCACCGTTACCTCAGACATTCCAGAACCGATGCAGCTGGGCCTCTTGCGCCCTTCCCTTACGCCTGAAGAGCGTCAACGCCGTCGGGGTAGTAACCTGTGCATGTACTGCGGGGAATCTGGACATTTTGTACGGACATGCCCAGCGAAGCTCCGTAAGTACTTTTCTATTTCTCCCGCTCTTACCCCTGATGTACTGAATGACGTTTCTCAACTGGCTGTTCCGATTCTCTTACAGCTCCCAGGAGGGAATTTACAAACCAGCGCTATAATTGATTCCGGGGCCTGCAGCGGTTTCATAGACTGGTCCTTTGCCTCCAGACATCACATTCCCCTTCGGCCCAGAGTGAAAGGACTTTCTGTATATTTGGCCGATGGCTCCAACCTCAAATCAGGGCCAGTAACACAGGAAACTGTACCTTTGCATACCACCATTGCCGGCACTCATCAAGAGCTACTCAGTCTAGATGTCATCAAGTCTCCTCTATTTCCCATCATACTAGGCATGCCATGGCTAAAAGCACATAATCCGCAAATTGATTGGACCTCAGGGAAGATTGAGTTTGTATCCTCTTACTGCCAGCAACACTGTCTACCAGTAGCCACCGATGCCCCTTCTTCCCTACTCTGCATGGAGACTAACACCGAAACCTGTCGAATTGTACCCGAAGCCTACCACGGTTTCCTGGACGTTTTCAGTCAAAAGGGAGCTGAGATCCTTCCTCCCCATCGGCCATACGATTGCCCAATTGAACTTCTCCCAGGAGCAGAGATTCCTTTTGGGAGGATTTTTCCTTTGTCAGAACTGGAATTAGGGGCATTAAAGACTTATATTGATGACAATCTGGCGAAAGGGTTCATCCGACCTTCCACATCCCCGGCAGGAGCAGGAATCTTTTTTGTGGAGAAGAAAGACCATTCTCTACGCCCTTGTGTGGATTATCGGGCACTTAATAAAATCACAATTAAGAACCGATATCCTTTGCCCTTGGTGCCAGAACTTTTTCAAAGACTAGGGTCTGCAGCAGTGTTTTCCAAGCTGGATCTTCGTGGTGCCTACAACCTTGTCCGCATTCGCAGAGGAGACGAATGGAAGACTGCTTTCCGTACCCGTTTTGGGCACTTTGAGTATTTAGTCATGCCCTTTGGACTGTGCAATGCTCCTGCTACATTTCAACACTTTGTGAATAACATTTTCAGAGACTATCTAGACCTGTTTGTTATTATCTATTTAGATGATATCCTGATTTTTTCTTCTTCTTTAGCTGAGCATCGTGAACATGTCAGAAATGTCTTGACCCGTCTACGGCTACATGGCCTCTACGCCAAACCTGAGAAGTGTGTCTTTGAACAAGAGAGTATCCAGTTCCTTGGTCTAATCATTTCTGTAGAAGGTATTAAGATGGACCCTCAGAAGGTCTCTGCTATTCTGGACTGGCCCGCTCCCACCGACAAGAAGGGAATACAACGTTTTGTGGGATTCGCAAATTTCTACAGGAAATTCATCAAAGGATTCTCAACCATCATTTTTCCTATCACAAAGTTGACCAAGCAGGGCCTTAAGTTTCATTGGTCCACGGAAGCTCAGGCAGCCTTCGCAACGCTAAAGGATCTGTTTGTTTCAGCTTCAGTCTTAAAGCACCCGGATCCCACATTACCATACACTTTGGAGGTGGATGCCTCAGAAATAGCGGTTGGTGCAGTGTTTTCCCAGAGACAGGGGCCTAGGGCTCTTTTGCATCCAGTTGCTTTCTTTTCTCGCAAATTATCCGAAGCAGAGAGAAATTATGACGTGGGCGATCGAGAATTGTTGGCAATCAAAGCCGCACTTGAAGAGTGGTGATATCTCCTGGAGGGAGCAGCTCATCCAATTCTTGTTTATACAGATCACAAGAATCTGGAATATTTAAAGACTGCCAAGAGATTAAGACCACGACAGGCCAGGTGGGCACTTTTCTTTACCAGATTTTCATTCCATATAACCTACCACCCCGGATCAAAGAACACCAAGCCTGACGCACTGTCCCGAATGTACAATGGTTCTGAAGCATCTCCATCCCCAGACACCATCTTATCCTCAGGAAACTTTCTGCTGCTCCAAGGGGGCCTACTCTCTCAGCTCAAGCAAGCTTCTAGGAACGCATCTGTTCCACCTGATTCAGCTCTACAGTCCAGAGATGAGCTTCTTTGGTTCAAAGATAGGATCTTCGTACCCCAGGAGTTGCGAGCGGCAGTTCTTAGTTCTTGTCATGACCACATGTTGGCCGGCCATTTTGGGGTGTACAAGACATCTGAACTCCTTCAGCGCACATTCTGGTGGCCGCAGTTAAGGAAAGATTGCAGGGACTATGTGGAAGCATGTGCCACTTGCATTCAAAACAAGGGCAGCAAGTGTAAGGCTTGGGGTCTGTTGAAGCCATTACCCGTTCCGGAGAAGCCATGGAGAATGATCTCCATGGATTTTATTGTCGAGCTACCACCTTCTGAAGGCTATACTACAATCTTTGTAGTGGTGGATAGACTATCAAAAATGGCCCATTTCTTACCAATGAAGGGCACACCTACTGCTGCTGAGACTGCAAGGACATTTATCAAGGAAGTGGTGAGGCTTCATGGCATTCCTGCAAATATTACTTCAGATCGGGGGGTGCAATTTACTTCTAAGTTTTGGAGAGCACTTTGTGGAGCTTTGAAAATTGACCTTTCTTTCTCTTCTGCCTATCATCCCCAAACAAATGGCCAGACAGAAAGAACAAATCAGACGCTGGAGCAGTATCTGCGCTGCTTTTCTTCTTTCTCCCAGGATGATTGGGCTCCGCTCCTACCTCTTGCTGAATTTGCTTATAACAATTCTGTCCATTCCGCCACAAAGCAGTCACCGTTTTTTGCAAATTACGATTTCCATCCTCTGTTCCTGTCCAGTAACATCCCGGAGTGCCCAGTACCAGCCGTTCAGGAGAATCTAAACTTCTTTGAGTCAAATAATAAACTTCTGCAGGAGACTATGGCTAGGACTCAGAATTACAACAAAGAGGTGTTTGACAAGAAGAGAAGGGGGGAACTTGACCTCAAACCCGGAGATCAGGTCTGGCTGTCCACTTTGAATTTAAAACTGGCATGTCCTTCCAAGAAATTGGGTCCTAAATTTGTGGGTCCCTTCCCAGTTCTAAGGAAGATTAATAACGTGGCCTATGAACTAAAGTTACCGGAGTCATTCCGGATTCACCCGGTCTTTCACGTGGCCCTACTCAAACCTACGGTTCCTGATCCTTTTGTCAACCGGAGGGGTGATCCCCCTGAACCTGTAATTATTGACGGAGAAACCGAATATGAGGTTGAGTCCATTCTGGATTGCAGGAGGAGACGTAACCAAGTCCAGTTTTTGGTAAAATGGAAGGGGTACGGGCCTGAGGAGAACTCTTGGGAGCCGGAGTCCAACATTCATGCGAGGAGGCTGATTCTTGCCTTTAAAAGGTCCCATCCAAGTAAGATGGCACAGTTGGGCATCCGGAGGCTGCCCCTTGGGGGGGGCAATGTCATGAAAGGCGTCCTGTTAGCACAACCGCCGGCGGAAGATCGGTCAGCAGAACCACTGTTGGTAGAGCTAGAGGACGAGTTCGAAGGCGCGTTGGCGCGATCGGACGCGGGCGGGTGCGCGTTCGTACGAACGGGGCTACGCGGGTGCACGATGGTACGAACGGGCACGTACGGTCGGTACACGGGCGTGCACGAGTGCACGCGGATGCGCACGAACGTGCTGTGTGACAGTGTTTGGCGCCATTAGGCCTATTTAAAGGAGTCTGTCAGCACGCTTCCTTGCTGTCCGGTCTACAGCGTTCCCTGTGACCCTAAGCTACCTGATTACCTGCCTACCTGCTTCCTGTTACCCGGCCTGTTCCTGACTATTCCTGTTTGCTGCCCGTCCTTGACCCCGGCTCGTTTGACTACTCTCCTGCCTCCTCCTTCGGTTATCTGTTACCTGCCTGTTGCCAACCCGGACTGTATCTTGACCATTCTCCTGCCACCGTTTGGTACCTGCCTGCTCGCCAGTGTTGACCCGGCCTGTCTGATTCCGCTTGTGCTCCAGCTGGACTACAGAACACCTCCCTGCCGCCTGCTGTTCCAGAGTTCCTGCCTGCTACAGTGCTTCTCCTCACGGCCAGTGGCTCCAGTGTTCCTGCCATAGTTCCAGTGCACCTTCCTACAGCCTGCTGTTCCAGTTCTTCAGCCCAACTACAGAACACCTCCCTGCTGCCTGCTGTTCCAGAGTTCCTGCCTGCTACAGTGCTTCTCCTCACGGCCAGTGGTTCCAGTGTTCCAGACAGTTATCCGGTGTCTCCTCTTACAGTCTGCTGTTCCGGTGTTCCAGTTGAACTCAGAGACATCTGCCACTTGCCAGGCACTTGTGGCCCCCTGCGCTCTTGAGTCCCTGTTTCCTCTATCAGGGGTTCTTGAGCCAGAGGCACACGAGAGGCCATTCCCTGCATTCTGGGCTCCGCCACCAGGTACGTGACAGTAGCCTTCCAAAAGAGTCCTCTGGCAGCCTCCTCTAGGGCACTCCTCCTCCTGCCACTTTCTCTTTCCAGGGGGGGTGGAGAGACCTGCAGATCAGCCAGCCGGCTCGGCCCAGCCACCTCCTGGCTGAGACTTCCTTGTGTATGAAAAAGGGACATGGTTGTAATGTTTTGCATCATCAATCACAATCATAAATTAGTACTCTCAATTAACATCTAGTTAAAGTGGGAGTCCACCTATCTATCATTTTTTTTTTTTTGGAGTTCATTCACAAACTTTTCTTCTCATGATTATCTACTCACATGTTCTGTGTAATAAGTCCGCCTGTGTCCGATTTCGTTGTAAAGAATAACTTATAAAATTCACTGAAGGCGGTTTCCATCTTCATTGTGGGCATTTGAAGCCCACAAGCATGTATTTCCTGGATGCGGTGAATGCTGTGCTCCAAGCATTCACCGACGCTGTTGCACAATGCATGCTGGGAAGCCTAAGACTAGCTCCCAGGGGACTTTGGGAGGTCTGGGAGAGGCTAGAAACACGCCTACTCCCATGGGAGGAAAACTAGGAAGTGCTAAGAAGATTAGAAAAAAAAAAGGTAATTATGGCGATTTAAATTTTTTTACACAGCATGTCAGCATCTAGGCAAGGAAGAGAATGCATAGAGATAATGTTCAAAATTTGGGTGGAACCCCGCTTTAACATCATTGATTGGACAAGCAGAAATATTTAGAGGAATGCTATACCTGGCTCAATCTGGGCTCCTCCACATGTGGCCTGGAAGGCCCAGGTTGGGCGTCAGAAGCCTCAGCCGGGGGGAAGGAAGCGTGGAAGGAAGACTGGAGAGGGATGGCCTGGGTTCAGTCTGGCCTGCCAGAAAATGCAGCTTGTCGTAGTACAACATCCTGGGGACATAGATGTCATCTGCTGCTCCGGATCTCTGTGAATCCAGGACCTTCTTGCGCTCCCTTAGATATGTACTCCTCAGGCCACCAATTAAGATCTTCAAAAATGTGATGTCTGCCGTGGGGATCACCTGCTTCACAATTTCACACAATTGCACCAGTGCTGCCTTCCTCTTTGCTTGGTTCTTGAAATGGGGGTGTTCAATCTCCCACAGACAGGGCAGCTCCCTTAACATATCTAAAAATACTGACATTAAGTCATTATCTTTCATTAGCATATCCATGTTCACTGCAAGACACAACACAAGACAAAGCCTAATGTCAGACAAAACTCTCCTAATCTTGTTACAATATAGGCCTCAATGTAGAAACAGTATAGGCACAAGTTTGTCTCTTACCTTCGTTCTTGCGATCGGCGCGTCCAATGCTCCTTCCTCCGCTCACAGATCGTACGTAATACGCACACGTGTTAGGCTTTATACACACTGCGCATGCGTGTAACTCCGCCTGCCCCTGACGTTCTTTCTAGTCTATTCCCCACCCCTTTTCGTTCGGCGCAGTGGGGGAAGAGCACATGGCGGAGTCACAGCAGGTGCGTGATAATTGCAGGAACGAGGAGGAGGAAAGCCCGGATCCGGACACGTCCCGATCCAGAAGGAGACGTTTTAAGGCCACAAATATGTCCTTTGGGGAGATGTTGGAGATGGTCGACATTGTGAAGAAGTCCGACTATGATGGAAAGTATGGGCCTTACCCCAACCCCAATATCAGAAAAGCCAAGATCATGGCGAAAGTGATCAAAAGTCTGCACAGGAATTTAGGGGTACGACGATCGAAAGATCAGCTCAGGAAGCGGTGGTCGGACCTGAAATTAAGAGAGTCAGAGTAGTACCGAAAGATCTGGAGATTGCTGCAAAAAAGTAGTTGTGCTGAGTTCCTATTCTTTCTGTCTTTATTCCGTTCATGCTGCTCCATATGCTTTTCTTAATTGTAACGTTTAAAAGGGCAACTTTAATGTTCATGGGCCCATTATTCGTTCGTATCAAACATTTTTCTTTCGGCCTCTAAAACACCATTGTTTAGGCCATATGCATTTTCCAACATTTTTTTGGGGCCTACTTGGATACCAAATATTTGTTTGCGTAGATGGGTTTGTTACTTGAATGAAATGCCAACTAGATTCAGTGTAAGGAGAGGACACTGAGCAGCTGTTTTCACATCTGGACACTGGAGCACTAGTGTGTGACCCCAGAACACTATTTTTATTAGGGGGCCACACAGGTGCTCCAGTGTATACTATAGGGGGGTCTCCATCTGTGAAGCTTGTACTAAACAGGTAAAGTATTGCAGCTTGACAAAGGGCAATAAAAAAAGACATATTTGAACTCGACTAAAATAGACAATTGTACCCCACTTCCAAGCAATGTTTCCTATTTATAGTTCTGCCATCAAATATCTGTGTGCTAATTATACCATTTTTGTTTTACATAGGGGAGAAAAGACTCGGAGGACACCCCTCATCCGAGGAAACCACAGACCCCCCACCTATGGAAGAAGGGAAATAACACCAACCCAAGCTGAGCAGGAAGAAGAAGAAGATGTGGTGGAGATTAGCACCACAACAGGTGAGTGTCTGCGACCACAGGCTCAGGTAAGAGATGGATGGTGGCAGATTTTTGATACCTGTTTTTGTTTTGTTTCTCTCTTTTTAGGTGATCGTGATCCAGATCCTTTCGCATCAGAAAGTGCCCAGATCCTGATCGGGGAGATCATGGGGTGTAATGTAGAACTGCAAAACATACAGCAAAAAATCAATGATGTGATTAAAAAAAATAATAACATCATTTATGTTTTGGGGCAAATTTAAAACCCCACAAAATCACTTTTTGGATTGTGGTCCAATCTTTTAAAACTTTTTGCAATGTTTTGAAAAGCCAAATTTGGAGGATGCACACAGTGTGCCAACATGTGCTATCTGCCATCACGGGAGATCAATGGACGCGTTTTGGGGGTGCAACCCCTTCCTTAATTATAAAGTAGCGTTGAGGAAGGGCTTGCTCATCCAAAACACGTTCCTTGATCCCCCCTGACGGCAGATAGCACATGTTGACATTCGTAAATTGGTGTGCATCTTCCAAATTTGGCTTTTCCAGGGATGATTTCCCCCCATCTGAACGCTATATCAAACCCAGTTCCTAAATACTGATGTCTGATATAGCCTTCAGGTTTTACCTAATGTGAACTTTGTAAGTTCAAGTTTTTTGTCTTTCTTGTTGGTTTTACACAGGCCTGTTTTATCTTAAATGGACATTTTGATTTTTGATAATGCCCCCCCCAAAAATTGTTATACAACAAACATGTTGGTTTGTTTTTAACCTTTGGTAAATGCACATGTGATTGTGCAGGTATAAAAAAGTTGGTTACTCAAGAATGTGTGGATTATTGTCTCAACACTACAACACTTTTGGGGTGATGTAATTGCTGTTTTCAGCAAAAATGGGTGTTATTTCCTAAGGGCAAATCCTCTTTGCACTACAAGTGCAGTTTCAGTGCAGTTGCAAGTGCACTTGTAGTGAAATGTGTTTTTGCATTTAGTAAATAACAGCCAACAGTGCCAACAGTGCTTTGTATAATAAGGTTACACAATCACGACATTTTCTGGACTCCACACATTTCTGTCAGGGTCAGCTAAAACAAACACAAGCAGTAAATGTCCACAAAGAATTTCTTTTTTTTTATTATAAAAAGGCTTCACAGATTGTCTGGCATATTGATAGCCCCCTACCCGCAAAGAACTCCAGGTAGCGTAACCAGACATCACGGGCACTCAGGGAGGGCAAGCCAGGACGGCCACTTTCAAGCGCCATCAGTGTGGTTTGATGTATCATTCCAGCCTCAGGCCCAACTGAGCCAGCATAGTTGGCTGAATGTTTACTTAAAAAGTTATGGAGAAAACAGCACGCAAGTATTATATGGTTCAGTTTATACTCCGCCATATGGATGGGTGTCATAAATAGGTGGAACCGGCTGGCCAGGATTCCAAATGTGTTCTCCACCACTCTTCGGGCTCTGGCCAGCCGGTAATTAAAAACCCTCTGTTCCGGGGTGAGGGTCCTCATCGGGAATGGCCGCATCAGGTGGTCCCCCAGCGCAAACGCTTCATCAGCAACGAACACAAATGGGAGTCCTTCCACATTGTCCTCTGGAGCTGGCAAGTCCAAGCTGCCATTCTGGATACGCCTGTAGAACTCCGTCTGGGCGATGACACCACCATCGGACATCCGGCCATTCTTCCCCACGTCCACATACAAGAAGTCGTAATAAGCCGACACCACCGCCAACATCACTATACTATTGAACCCCTTGTAATTATAATAGTATGACCCCGAGTTGGGTGGTGGGACGATGTGTATGTGTTTCCCATCAATTGCCCCTCTGCAGTTAGGAAAGTCCCACCGTTCGGCAAAGTGGGAGGCCACAGTCTGTCATTCCTGTGGCGTGGAAGGAAACTGTTGAGAAAAAAAACAATAAACATTACTATTTTTACTCTGAAACATGGCAAGCAGATTAGGCACAAACATTATGGTGCAACCTCCAGATAGCATTTATTAAGGGGAATTTAACAACGCTAAAGTATAAGGTACACCTATCATATTCCCCCCCCCCCCTCTCATGGGCCATTTCTAACATTATAGGGGGTGTGTGGAAATCTTGGACAGGTAACCCTCTTCACTTCATTGAGAGATGAATGTCTAAATACAGGGTATTACTTGGAACAGCCCCTCCTTAGTTACACTATTGGCAGTCCACTGGACAGGTAAGAAGTGTCATTATACAAAGATAGAAATACACACTGTACACATTTGAGGACATTTGGAAATTCTGCTATTACCTATCAAGATAATAATAGGATCCCAAAACTTTAAACAGTACCATTTGAAAGTATTCAGGCAGGCCCTTGCACTACATGCTTTGGGGAATTCATCCATAAATCTGACCACAAAAGAGATGGGTATAGTGTGTATGGGTTTGGCAAAGTCAGCAGATAGATGATTGAGGATAGATAGAGAATTGTGATCAGCTGACTTAGCAGTTGGGGGAGGGAGGGTTACTAAAAATTATTTGGGGACACCACAAAAAAAAAGCCTCTGGCACTCTGCCTGAATTTAAAGCAAAAATAACATTTCAAAACATTTTAGGGGGTGTTTGGGGTAAAGCACTACTATGGAGCAGAAAAAAAGACATTGTTAAGTGACTACATGAGGTGAATATAGGCCAGGAGACACCATGCTGGGGAGGTTATTGAAGGGCAAATATGTATGAAGGACCTAAAATAATAATTACATAAAAATCCAGCATGCATGAGGACAAAGGGGACCTTCACAGCATATTCCAATCATGGTAATTAGGGAATGAGGAAAGAAATACAATATATTAGCAAACATTCAATACAATAAAATGTGATATAAAAGGATAAAAATCTTACCTTCATAAACTCCTTCTGCAGGACCTGGATGATGGCAGTACAGGTCTCTGGGATAATAATCCCCAGAGCCTGGGGGGAGATGCCTGTCGAGAACTTCAAGTCCTGCAGGCTTCTCCCTGTCGCCAAATACCGCAGGGTAGCGACCAACCTCTGCTCCGAAGTGATGGCTTGCCTCATGCAGGTATCCTGCCTGCTGATATAGGGGGTCAGCGAA
Organism: Lithobates clamitans; assembly: GCA_037952925.1. Lineage (NCBI taxonomy): Eukaryota > Metazoa > Chordata > Amphibia > Anura > Ranidae > Lithobates > Lithobates clamitans. The sequence continues at coordinate 10,385,293 of JBBGZY010000037.1, forward strand.
GCCAACAGACGGTGAAACACGGGGTCCGTCATCCTGAGAAAGTTCCTGAAATCATCAGGATTATTCTCATGGATCTCACGGAGCAAAGGCATATGAGAGAACTGGCACGCTGAAGCAACCAATTCTTGGTCCATGAACTCCTCCTCACCCTGTTCATGGACTGGACTTGTGTCAAGGTCAGGACCCCAACACCAAGCCCCCGCACAGCACGAACTCTACGAGGAGTACGCATACGCAACATGGCTAGAAAACGGTCGGCTGCTCAGAACGAAGTAACAGAACGCACTGAAGAACAGCAAGGCCTGTGAAGAGCGACCTGAAAAACAGTAACGAACGAACAAGAATACAATGACTACTTAAAGTCACGCGGAACTTGCTGCACGCACTGAAGAGCAGATACAAACCCACAAGCACAAACTGAACGGTAGAAAACGATCTGAAAGCCACGAGTCTGAAATAGCGCGAATCGTCTCTCACCAAACTTTTACTAACACGAGATTAGCAAAAGGAGCCCAAAGGGTGCCGCGCTTGGTTCTGAACCGGCCTTTTCTAGTCTTGTCGTACGTGGTGCATGTGACCGCGTGGTTGGCGATCGGAAATTCCGACAACTTTGTGCGACCGTGTGTAGACAAAACAAGTTTGAGCCAACATCCGTGGGAAAAAATCCTAGGATTTTGTTGTCGGAATGTCCAAACAACGTCCGACCGTGTGTACACCCTATAAGACTAAAATGAAAGCGAAATTTGATGCCAAAATTAACCTGGATAGAAAACTGGTTACAGGAGCGTGTCCAAAGGGTGTTGATAAATAGCATATCTTCTGAATGGTCTGGAGTTGTATGTGGGATACCCCAGGGCTCTGTACTGGGACTAGTTCTGTTTAAATTGTTCATAAACGATATACAGGTTGGTATAAATAGTTCAATCCCAGTGTTTGCTGATGATACAGAGATAAGGCAGGGTAATAACTTTAGCAATTATACAGGAAGACCTCGATCAAATAAAGGGGTTGGTATCTATATGGTAAATGAGGTTTAAAGTTGAAAAATAGTATTGGTTTTGGGGGCCAAAAATTTGAATGCAGGTTACCCGTTAAGGGGAGAACCTTTGGCAGACTTAAGGATGGAATAGGATCTGAGGGTCCTAATAAATCACATGTTCAGCAATAGCATGCCATGCCAAGCTGCAGCAAGCAAAGCTAGCAGACAATAAGCATGCATTTAAAAGAGTATTTACTCAAAAGATAAAACTATAATATTTACCACTTTACAAAACTCTTGTTTGGCTACTTTATGAGTATGTCATCCAGTTCTGGTCACCAATCTTCAGGAAGGAAGTGCTGGAACTAAAGAGTTTTGCGTCCAGAGAATGGCATCAAAGCTAATAAGGGGGCTGGAGAACCTCAGAAAAGGCTCCAAATATTAAGCTTATTCTCCCTGGAGAAAAGATGCTTAGGAGGAGATATGATTGCAATATACAAATATCTAAATGGTGATTCCAGCATAGGTAGAAAATTAGTCCTTCTTAGTCCTCTTAAGAAGACTTGTGGCCACTCAAGTTCACTTAAAGTGGTTGTTAACCCACTCCGCTAACTTTATATAATCCTCTGTGTCTCATTATACTAGGTTCTCCTATCTGTGTGTAAAAAAAAAAAGCCGTTTATACCTGTTTTCAGAGCACCGATCGATGCTCACATGGCCTGCCACATCTCTGCTCACCCCGTCTGACAGGACGAGAGGAGGAGAGAGGCGGCTGGTCATGTGAGCGCTGAGCGGCACTCTGAAACAGGTATAAACTGCATTTTTTTTTATAATTTTTTTTTAAAATAATTTACAGAGACAGGGACACCTAGCATAAGGAGACATTTTATAAGATTTTTAAAGTCATTCCAGCAGCAGGAGGGGAGGGAGTGTGCACTCACTATAGCTGACAGGCAGGGAGGGGAGAGGGGAGAGAGGACAGAGGAGAGACAGGAGGGCTGCGGATGACGGAGGCACGTAAACTGACTACGGTGTCAGGGCTCAGCAGCCATGATAAACCGTGGTCAGTTTACAGAGGGCAGAACCAGGCAGGATCAGTCAGGTATTTCAGGTAATACAGGGGTCCAAATGACACAGCACAAACACTCTGCTTTATAACATGCTTTAAAGGAACAGGATCTTTTTTTTTCTTTTTTTGGGGGGGTAAAAAATACTTTAAGAAGACTTGTGGCCATTCAATGAAGTTGGAGAATGAGTGGTTTAACTTTAAACTGCACAGGGGATTCTTTACTGTCAGAGCGGTAATGATGTGGAACTCCCTTCCACAATTGGTGATGTCGGACTAGAGTGTCAATGTTGAAAGAAACTTTTAGATGAGCAATGTAATATACAGGTATATGAGAAATAGTAGTGAAATAAACACATAGTCACAGGTTGAACTGGATGGACTGGTGTCGTTATTGAACCTTACCAACCTATGTAGCTATGTAGCTATGTAAGAAGGGGAAGAATGTCAGTTTTTATAAAGAAAATAAAATGCAGGAACTGGCATTCATTGTAATTTTTATGACTTAGTGCTCTGGAGTGGAGAGAGCCGAGAATATCCCAATAGGAATAGAGTGGAGTGCAGTGCAGAGGCTTCTGGAACTCCGATCACATAAGCATGAAGGAACATTACAGAAAGTTCCTATAAGACAGATCGTGTGCAATTGAATGTGAAACCTTGCTTGAGAATTAGTTAAGCATGTTTGAAAACATTTGACAAGAAACAGAAATATGTATTACATGCAAGTATGAGATCTCCAATGTACTTAATTCTGCAAACCCTGTATTGGTAGAGAGATAAGATTGCTCACAGAATTTCCAATTGAGTTTAAGTGAACAAAAAAACAAAACAAAAAATGGGAAGGGAATAATGACAAAGAGGGAACGTGGAAAAAAACAAAAAAACAGCAAAACACATAACTCCCTTTGTCCCGCAATATTGTCCAGAGAATGTGGGTACACCCCCTGCTTTAGTTATGAGGCAGGTAGATGAGATGATTATCTGGTATTCTGATCCAAGGGGGGTGCCCCAGTAAGAATAAAAGGGGATGATAAGACTTGTAAGCAAGGGAAAAGAGTATGTAAATGGTGGGGGGGGATAAGAGGAAAATAACAAACAGGATGGCAGGAAAAGAGAAACCACATATTCTTTGAATTCCCTTTTGGAATTAATAAAAGGTACATTATTTACCTAGCTTTATAAGTTACTAAGGATTTAAAATCTTTCCATGTCTGCCACACTTGTCTCTTTCTATATGCTACCATGTGCTTGCATATATTTATGACACTAGACAATTTCTACCAGCTACAGAACTGAAGATTATCTTTTGAATATTTTGAGAATATTTGTGGATATAGGAATGGGGAGGAGGTGAGATGGGTAATCTGGGATTGTGGATTTTAATTTTTTTTTTAAATCAGTTAAAGGACACTGTAAGTTCACCTTTACAAAAAAATGCAAATTTTTTGCATGTAAAAAAATATGCATTTATTGTTTGTTTTTGTAATGGACCTGTGGTGTAATGTCACAGTATTGCTGCAGACTGTCTGTGTATCTGTCTGGCCATACCTCAAGTTACACTGTGACAGGAAGCATGAATAAACTACCACAGTGTTGTGGTAGTTCGTTGAGAACTACAAGCCTACAGCCACAAAGGCTGTCAGACTTTGTAGTTTTCCCATTCACAGAACACTGTGAATGAATGATGCAGCTGGGCAGACGGGGCTCCAAATGGCTGCGTTTGTTGCAGATTGTGACAGCTAGTGGGGGGGGGGGAGAGAAAATCTCCTGCTTACTGTCTCAATGGGGGAGGTGGGGTGTTGCATCTGTAACATTACATGTTACACCCTGAATATGATTGTAACAAGTAACATGTTTCGAAAAGGTGAACTTATCATTTAGGGCAATACAGTATGAATTGCCAAAAAATAAGTTCACACATACTATGAAACTGTTTTGTAACTGGCCAATTAGTATAAAGCTAAGGGTTTCAGCTTTATTTTTTAGATGCATACGTTCTAATAGCTTTGAGATCCGTTGTGGCTGCTGAAAATTAGGGTTTACACCCAAAACTAAGAAGCCTTCTTCAGGTTTAATGAATAAAACAGTCTGTTACACATCCAAGCTGCCTGAATATAGGGAAGATAATGCTACCTGTAAGAGTTGTACTATTTCATAGCACCACATACAACTTAATGGCTTCTCCCAAACATGTAATTGAAAGGATTGGTGTTTTAACTTTGTCACGCTTGAAGGCACATTAAGGCTTCATGCACACGAGACGCCGGTGCAAACTCTGCTGAACACATGTTTTTAAAAGCTGAAACTGGCGTTTAGAAACGCCCGTTTTGCCGCATTTGCATGCCGCGTTTAGCCGCGGTTTACCGGGTTTGTGTCTAGAAGCGTCTGCAGAGAATGATATTTTGCGACCCAACTTTGGGGCACCGTATCACAGGGCCACTTGGAGCTAGGAACACCAAATTTGGTATGCAAACACAGCACTACAACATATTCAAATTTGGGGTTCCTAGCACAAAGTGGCCCCGAGATACGGGGCCCCAAACTTGGGTCGCAAAATGTCATTCTCTGATTTTGGGGTCACTTGGTGCTAGGAACCCTAAATTTGGTGTGCTAATTTTTGCGACCCGACTTTAGGGCCCCATATCTCAGGGCCACTTAGTGCTAGGAACCCAACATATCTAAAGATGGGGTTCCTAGCACCAAGTGACCCCGAGATATGGGGCCCCAAAATCAGAGAATGACATTTTGCGACCCAACCTTGGGGCCCCGTAACTTGGGGCCACTTGGTGCTAGGAACCCCAATATGGATATGTTGTAGTGCTAGTTCCACTGTGTTTGCACACCAACTTTGGGGTTCCTAGCACTAAGTGACCCCGAGATATGGGGCCCCAAATTCGGGTCGCAAAAATGTCATTCTCTGCTGCAGAAGTGCTTGACATTTTGCGACCCGACTTTGGGGCCCGTATCTTTGGGTTCCTAGCACTAAGTGGCCCCGAGATATCGGCCCCAAAGTAGAGTCACAAAATGTCATTCTCTGCTGCAGTTTACCATCATATTTCTGTGTTTTCTGGTCCAAAAAATAGGGTTCCTTTAAAAAAACGTATAAATGCAAACGCGGCTATATGCGGTACCAGCATTTAGCTGCATTTGGCCTCTGAAACGTGGAAAACATTTGCATCTGAACCCATTTTTTTGCTTCTGGAAAAAAACAAAGTCAAACACAACTGCCTAAAAACGCCAAAAAATCAGAATGTGTACATGGACACATAGGATAACATTGAATGAGTTCAGGGGCAGTTGAAAAAAGTGTCCAACTGTCTCTGAACACGCGTTTAACAGCATCTCGTGAGCATGAGGCCTAAAAGGAGGACCCTCTCCAATCTGTTTAATATATATATTTTTTTTATTTGACACGTGCCCCCCCACGTCAATGCCCAGGTTTCATGTCTTTTTGTTTAAAAATTCCTTGGCTATCAGGCTTGAAAATGTCCACACATGATGTTCAAGATTCACTCCCTACATAGACTTTAAAGAGGTTTGGTTTTAAGGGCTTAGTTCACCTTTTCAGGCAGAATTTCACTTTTCATAATAAATAAAAGCCTCTTCTAAAGTCTTTTCTGCCCCAGCCATCCCAATGTGCTTATCTCTCACTTACCTCATCTATAATTGTTTCAAAGTTTCATTTGACTATTTGAATGTTTAAAAATGCTTTTTTTGCTTCCATCACTTCCTGTAGAGATTATCTCCCATCATGCATTGATGCATCACAAAATAGGCATGTATTTGTTTTATGGTGCAGCATTATTATGTCCAACAATAAATCAAAAAATGCTGTAATGTCCTTCCAATTCAGTCCTTTTCCCCAAAGAAATAAGTTTCTTATCCGTTGTTGGAAATTCTGATCGTGTGTACACAAATCCGACGCACAAAGTGCCACACATGCTCAGAATAAATTAAGAGACTAAAGCTATTGGCTACTGCCTCGTTTATAGTCCCAATGTACGTGTTATACGTCACCGTGTTCAGAACGATTGGATTTTCTGACAACTTTGTGTGACCGTGTGTATGCAAGACAAGTTTGAGCCAACATCCATGGATTTTGTTGTCGGAATGTCCGATCAATGTCCGACCATGTGTACAGGGCATTAGTGTTCACAGCACATGACAATAAATAAAATGTATACAGTGATCTCGCGCAGACTTAAGGTTAAACTAAAAACACATAAAGTGCAATGTTGAACCAATGGGAATAGTGCAAACCTCAAATGTAAAACCAGTGATAAAAGGTTGAATAAACTCCCACAAGGGACAAAAAAATATATTGTAAGAAGGTGAGAACATATGCCCAATATATGTGCAAAATAATCAGAAAAATAAATGGATGTGCAAAAAAATCGCATGTGCAAAAAATGCAAGAAAAATACATAAATGACTACGTTAAAATAGTTCATTGAAAGTAACAGAAAGTTAATATTTTCTCGTCTTCCACAGAGAATGGTGAATATAAGAGGGATAAATGTTCATGAAGTGGTAAAAAGAGATGGTGTAGTAATGAAAAACCGAATCAGTGCTCATCAGTGTCCATATATAACTTCATAAGTCTCACAGGACTCTCACCTCATATACTGTGTTAGATTGCATGGTTGAATAGGTATAACTCTCCACCGCTTCCTTTTGGTTCTTTTTCCAACTCACATTCACTTAAAAAGAGGGCCAAAGGTACTTTCTCCAGCTGTCAATGCCTCCACTCAGCCGTCCTAGTGCACTCCGGTGCATAAATACAGGAGTGATGGGAAAGAAAAAGAACAAAGTGCCTCCAATAGTGTAGTATGATTTAAAAAACTAGGATGCGTTTTATTGAAAACAATCAGGTGGACTCTTGTAAAAAATACAAAACAGGCAACAACAGTTTAAAACCGGCATTTTCGGCACCTCCTTACGTCACTTCCGGTGTGCGTCTGACTCCAGCCACTCTTCACGCGTTATGTCATGTCACGTGACTTCACCGTCTCTGTTTACCACTTCATGAACATTTATCCCTCTCATATTCACCATTCTCCATGGAAGACAAGAAAATATTAACCTTCTGTTACTTTCAATGAACTATTTTTAACGTAGTCATTTATGTATTTTTCTTGCATTTTTTGCACATGCGATTTTTTTGCACATCCATTTATTTTTCTGATTTTTTTGCACATATATTCTCACCTTCTTACAATATATTTTTTTGTCCCTTGTGGGAGTTTATTCAACCTTTTTTCACTGGTTTTACATTTGAGGTTTGCACTATTCCCATTGGTTGCACATTGCACTTTATGTGTTTTTAGTTTAACCTTAAGTCTGCACAAGATCACTGTATACATTTTAATAAATAGCACATATTTGTAAATTTTAAATTGCGCCTTTTTGTGAAATGATGAAAACTGAAGGTACGCACAACTGTAAATAAAAACAATTTACTCAAAAAATCAGGAGATTTTTTTTACGACCCCCCCTAACCATATATTTTCTGAAAGCACATGACCTATAGAATAAAAAAGAATGTGCTACTGATTTTTTAGGCCCTGCAATAGTTGTGCAAATGTTCATCGAATTGCTATTTTCATAAAAAATACTCTAAAATCAATATTAGTGGATACACATACCTCCCAACCGTCCCTGATTCACCAGGATCATCCTGGAAATTGATGTATGTCCCGTAGTCCCAGTGAATCAGGTCTGAGTCCCAGAATGGAATCTGAATCCAGAACAAAATAGAATCTGAGTTCCAGAATGGAACCCAGTGCCGAAACAAATTTCGGCACTGGGCTCCAGTGACTCGCTCAGCAGGGGCACACTAGCTGCCTACTTGTAGGAGGGGGAGCCAAAAATGAGAGAGAAGAATTTGGGGAAGACCGGAGAACAGCTGCGACAGCAGTTTAAGTATATAGAGTATAGTATATATAAGTATATAGAGCCGTGTCTGCTCGGCTCCCCCTTCCTTTCCTCATGAGCACAGACCGGCTCTGAGAGACCTACTGTACACTGTCCTCCTCCCTCCAAACACTACCCAGGGATGAGAAAGAGAGCCCGGGGCCCGGGAACATGAAAGCTTTGCTGCTGCTCCACTAGACAGGGAGTGTCACCTGCAGAACCTGAGGATATGGGGACAAAGGGGCCAGACTGTTACACCACTAAAGCGATGAAGAGGCTCGGCAGGTAAGGGGGAGCTGTGTACACCGGGAGGAGGCTTGGGATATGGCAACACATGCACAGAGAGCACCTCTTTGTACTGCATAGACTAGACACCACTGACACTGACTGTACTGCCAGACCCTGATGTAAAGGGAAACTCTAATCTAAGGGGGAATGCTGCAGACTCTCATGTAAGGAGGGGCTCTGGTGACCAGAGACCACCTTACATCAGAGTTCCCCTTTACATCAGAGTCTGCAGCATCACCCCTTAAATCATGGTCTGCAGCATTCTCCTTTACATCAGAGTTCCCCTGTACATCAGTGTCCGTAGAGTTCCCCCTTACACTGTAAAGGAGAACCCTGCAGACTCTGATGTAAGGGGGAACTCTGTGCTAGCTTATATTATCTGACCTGATGTAAAAGGAGAAATATGTGTTTTGCCTTTTGCATACTTAACAACTGACCCTGGTTTCCCAGGACCGCCTCAGGATTTGATATATGTCCTGGAGTTCCAGCGCAAGTTCCGGCACTGGGCTCCAGTGACTCTCCCAGCAGGGGTGCACTAGCACTGGCACCAGTTACCAGTGCCACACACCCCAAGCAAAACTTTGTATGACAGCTGGTATCTCTCCCCCCTGGCTGCGTCTGATACAGTGCAGAGCAGTGTGCGCTGAACCCACCCCTTCCTCCTTCTGCTGGATGTACACAGACAGGAGGAGGAGGCACACCGCTCTGCCTGAGCAGCACTGATCTGAGGTCTGTAATGAATAGTCTTTACATGGGTATTGCAGAGGAAGGGGAAGTGGTGAAGGGGCAAATTTACAAAGTTCACTTGGAGTGATTTTTGAAGGGGGGTATTTGCTAGGGGGCAATTTGGAATTGGAGAAGACTTGTGCTAGTAGGGGGGTTGGATATGAAATCCATCCCTCCTCACCCCCTAGCACAAGTCTTATCCCCTCCCAAAGCACCCTCTAGCACATATCCTCTCCCCATCAAATAAAAGAAATGCTGGCTGCCATGGGGGGGTGCCAGCCACCCTGCCAGGAATGTGTAGCAATTGCCCAAACTAGTGCCCCTTAGCACTAGGCAACTTAGCGGAGAGACTCCAGAACACAGGGCTGATTTACATCATATATCGCACATGAATGAGCTGTGCATTCTGTGTGATTCACATGTCACCTGGGTGCAGTGCGATTTGAATGGGCTGAAATTACACCAGACCACACCAAAGGTAGTGCATGCACTATTTTAAAAAATGCAGAGCAACCAGATTGCACAGTATTACTGTACCATATGATCCGGTGCAGGCAAATGCACTGCATTTGTGACCAGCATTTAGGGTGTCATTGAGTTAACATTAAAAACAAAAAAGAAGTTACGCTACTAAGAATGGTAAAAATATAAAATGATAGCAGCCAGCATCAACAGTATAGCGAACTGTACAATGAAATACAAATACATTTATAAATGCAGTGCTGATGAGTGATATGTAAAACAACATATCACCTAGAAATAGTGTGGAACTAGTGATAGCTTGATAATAAAACACAAGCAGGTGTGTACCAATCAAAATAAACTGTAAAATATATGCGGAAAGTCAATCTACAATATTTGTAAAAAAAATGGTGTCCATAGTGAAAAAATATTCCTCAATGAATACAGGGAAGTTTCATGGGGGAAAAAGATGTGTATGATGATTGCCCCCGTTGGTCACATCTCAGAGTGCGCAGGCACGGTGTGTGTGCTCTCCATCTCCCCCCGCCTCTTCCTCCTGTGCTGGGGAAGTGTGTCTCAGTTCTCTGCCTCAGGCTGTGTCAGAGAGGGGGGGAGCTCCTCTCACCGGTGCCGGAGATATCAGGATTGGACGCCGCTCTATGGAGTTTGCATATTCTATCTATATTAAATTAACATTGACAAGCGAAAGAAAGAAACAAGCGGCACAAATCTGAAACAATATTACAATCTCGTGGTATTGAACTCCCTGCTAATAACATATGTGGAAAAATCAATAAAAATCAATAAAACCCTTACTGTATATCACTGTGCCACTATCATCAATATACTGTACATCTATCAAATAACATTCTGTGTGTTTTATATCAAAGCAATTGAAGTGCAAAATGCAAAAAAATTAAAAAATAATAATATATGTGTCACCAAAATCAAAAAATGTTTGGTGCAAAAATAATATGTTCATAGATCAAGTACATACATCCAAAATTCATATATATTAGAAAGAATTTTGTATTTAATAAATAAAGTGTATATATTCAAACAAGTCCATATTCTCAATCCCAGAACAAATCAAGAAAAAGCGTGGTCCAAAATATCTTATTCATATGATCATACACCCAATGTGCTCCTTCACCATTAGTCCAAAAGTAACTCACTAGAAACTATGGCTGACCAAATTATAAAGCAGCGAAAGTGCTCCGTGTTATTAGGGATGAGCTTCGTGTTCGAGTCGAACCCATGTTCGACTCGAACATCGGCTGTTCGACCGTCCGTCGAATTGCGAACGATATGGGCCGTTCGCGCCAAATTCGTGTGGCGCGTCACGGCCCATAATTCACTGCGGCATCGCAGTGCATTGCTGGCTGATGATTGGCCAAGCATGCACTATGACCCGCATGCTTGGCCAATCACAGCGCCGTCAGTAGAGAGAGCTGTAATTGGCCAAAGCCAGGGTGGCTTTGGCCAATTATGGCTCAGGGGATTTAGTACACGCCCCACACTATATAAGGCCGCCTGCACGGCGGCCCTGTGTAGTGTGTGTTCCGGTGTGCTGAGAGATAGAGAGAGAGAGAGAGACAGTGTCATTTGATTTGAGTTAGATAGATTAGGCAGAACAGTCAGTCAGTTAGCTGCACTTACAGTGTATTGTGTATATATATGCATCCCAGGTGTTGCATATATATATATACACTGTATTCAGTTTAGCTAGATCCGTTCCTGTTATCTTCTATCTAGACTATTTACATTTAGTGCAGTGCATCCTGCTCACAGTGTTCAGCTAGATCCGTTCCTGTTATCTTCTAGACTATTTACATTTAGTGCAGTGCGTCCTGCTCACAGTGTTCAGCTAGATCCGTTCCTGCTATTTACATTTAGTGCAGTGCGTCCTGCTCACAGTGTTCAGCTAGATCCATTCCTGCTATTTACATTTAGGGCAGTGCATCCTGCTCACAGTGTTCAGCTAGATCCGTTCCTGTTATCTTCTAGACTATTTACATTTAGTGCAGTGCGTCCTGCTCCTGTTATCTTCCTACTGACAGGCAGGCTTGTCTGGTTACAGTATATAAAGCTACCTGAAGAAAATTACTGGTGTTCTATTTGATCCTATTAGTACCACGGTCAGGCAGCTAGACTATTTACATTTAGTACAGTGCGTCCTGCTCACAGTGTTCAGCTAGATCCGTTCCTGTTATCTTCCTACTGACAGGCAGGCTTGTCTGGTTACAGTATATAAAACATTGACAAGCGAAAGAAAGAAACAAGCGGCACAAATCTGAAACAATATTACAATCTCGTGGTATTGAACTCCCTGCTAATAACATATGTGGAAAAATCAATAAAAATCAATAAAACCCTTACTGTATATCACTGTGCCACTATCATCAATATACTGTACATCTATCAAATAACATTCTGTGTGTTTTATATCAAAGCAATTGAAGTGCAAAATGCAAAAAAATAAAAAAAATAATAATATATGTGTCACCAAAATCAAAAAATGTTTGGTGCAAAAATAATATGTTCATAGATCAAGTACATACATCCAAAATTCATATATATTAGAAAGAATTTTGTATTTAATAAATAAAGTGTATATATTCAAACAAGTCCATATTCTCAATCCCAGAACAAATCAAGAAAAAGCGTGGTCCAAAATATCTTATTCATATGATCATACACCCAATGTGCTCCTTCACCATTAGTCCAAAAGTAACTCACTAGAAACTATGGCTGGCCAAATTATAAAGCAGCGAAAGTGCTCCGTGTTATTAGGGATGAGCTTCGTGTTCGAGTCGAACCCATGTTCGACTCGAACATCGGCTGTTCGACCGTCCGTCGAATTGCGAACGATATGGGCCGTTCGCGCCAAATTCGTGTGGCGCGTCACGGCCCATAATTCACTGCGGCATCGCAGTGCATTGCTGGCTGATGATTGGCCAAGCATGCACTATGACCCGCATGCTTGGCCAATCACAGCGCCGTCAGTAGAGAGAGCTGTAATTGGCCAAAGCCAGGGTGGCTTTGGCCAATTATGGCTCAGGGGATTTAGTACACGCCCCACACTATATAAGGCCGCCTGCACGGCGGCCCTGTGTAGTGTGTGTTCCGGTGTGCTGAGAGATAGAGAGAGAGAGAGAGAGAGAGACAGTGTCATTTGATTTCAGTTAGATAGATTAGGCAGAACAGTCAGTCAGTTAGCTGCACTTACAGTGTATTGTGTATATATATGCATCCCAGGTGTTGCATATATATATTTACACTGTATTCAGTTTAGCTAGATCCGTTCCTGTTATCTTCTATCTAGACTATTTACATTTAGTGCAGTGCGTCCTGCTCACAGTGTTCAGCTAGATCCGTTCCTGTTATCTTCTAGACTATTTACATTTAGTGCAGTGCGTCCTGCTCACAGTGTTCAGCTAGATCCGTTCCTGTTATTTACATTTAGTGCAGTGCGTCCTGCTCACAGTGTTCAGCTAGATCCGTTCCCGTTATCTTCTAGACTATTTACATTTAGTGCAGTGCGTCCTGCTCACAGTGTTCAGCTAGATCCGTTCCTGCTATTTACATTTAGTGCAGTGCGTCCTGCTCACAGTGTTCAGCTAGATCCGTTCCTGCTATTTACATTTAGTGCAGTGCGTCCTGCTCACAGTGTTCAGCTAGATCCGTTCCTGTTATCTTCCTACTGACAGGCAGGCTTGTCTGGTTACAGTATATAAAGCTACCTGAAGAAAATTACAGGTGTTCTATCCCAGCTTAGTGCAGCTACAGGCCATTAGTATGTCTGGAAGGCCAAGAAGGAGAGGCAGACAGTCACAAGCCAATAAGAGAGGGCAAGAAGGCTCTGTGTCTAGTGCTGGTCGTGGAGACGGTGCATCCTCATCAGCACGTGGCCATGGGACACGCTTGGCCTTTTTTTCGGCAGCTGGCCGTGTTGAGCCGCAACATGCGGAAGACTTGGTCGAGTGGATGACCAAGCCGTCCTCATCCTCCTCATCCTCTCTCACCCATGCCCAGGGTGCTTTGTCTGGCAAAGCAGCGGCCTCTTCCCTCAGCTCAATGTCATCAGTGACTCCTTCCCTAGCTCCACCATGTCCTCCTGAGGATTCCCTCGAACTGTTTGACCACAGTGTTGGGTACATGCTCCAGGAGGATGCCCAGCGTTTGGAAGGCTCTGATGATGATACTGAGCTCGATGAAGGCAGTAACATGAGCACGGACAGAGGGGGTGCCCAAGAAGGACAGCAATCTGGCAGTCATGCTCCCCATACTGCCAGGTTTGCTCCAGTGATGAGGAGGGAGGGGATGATGAGGTCACTGACTCAACGTGGGTGCCTGATAGGAGAGAGGAGGAGGAGGAGGAGGAGTAGGAGGCGGCACATAACCAAGGAGGCAGGATGCCCTCCAGGGGCCAGCCTAAGGGCAGCACATTGACTGCATCACACCCCAAAGCTCCACATGTGCAGGGCGCTGCAGTCTCTGCGCGTTATTCAAAAAGTTCTTTGGTGTGGGCCTTTTTTTAGACGAGTGCATCAGATCGCACCGCTGCTATTTGCAACATATGTCTCAAGCGTATCTCGCGTGGCCAAAACATCTCCCGCTTGGGTACCACATGCTTGACCAGACATATGTTGACCTGCCATGCAGTTCGTTGGCAAGCGTATCTAAAAGACCCACACCAAAGAACAAAGAGGATCTCTCCTTGCTCCTCATCAGCTGAGATTTCCAACCCCACTAGACCTTCAGTCCTCTCTGAGACCTGCAGTGAGAGGAATGAAGGTGTAGAATTAGGTGTGTCACAGCCAAGTACTTGTGGGCAATCTGCTTTTGGTACACCGACGTCAGATTGTACCAGGCAAATTTCCCTGCCCCAGCTGCTACACCGCCGAAAGAAGTTTGCTCCCAGCCATCCACATGCCCAGCGGTTGAATGCTAGCTTGGCAAAATTGCTAGCACTTCAACTTCTGCCTTTTCAGTTGGTAGACTCTGCCCCCTTCCGTGAGTTTGTGGAATGTGCGGCTCCTCAGTGGCAGGTACCCAAACGCCACTTTTTCTCACGGAAGGCGATTCCGGCTCTCTACCGGCATGTGGAAGGCAATGTCCATGCCTCGCTGGACAGGGCGGTCAGCGGTAAGGTGCATATTACCGCTGACTCATGGTCCAGCAGGCATGGACAGGGACGTTACCTAAGTTTCACGGCGCATTGGGTGACTCTGCTGGCAGCTGGGAAGGATGCAGGACAAGGTGCAGTAGTGTTGGAGGTTGTTCCGCCACCACGCCTCCAAAATGCTGATTGTGACACACCTCTCTCCTCCACCCCCTCCTCTTCTTGTTCCTCCATGGCCTCTTCCTCAGAACCAGCGGTGCTCCGTAGGCGTTCAAGGGGCTACGCAAGTACGCAGGCCAAAAGATGCCATGCGGTGCTTGAGCTGGTGTGCTTGGGGGACAGGAGCCACACTGGGGCAGAGGTTCTGTCAGCTCTGCAGGGGCAGGTTCAGAGGTGGTTGACGCCACGCCAACTTAAGGCAGGAATGGTGGTTTGCGACAATGGCACCAACCTCCTCTCTGCCCTCCGACAGGGACAAATGACCCATGTGCCCTGTTTGGCTCACGTCCTTAACTTGGATGAAACATCTTTGGGAGGCCTTGCAGAAAGGTCTGTGCAACGCGTTCCCAGAGACTGGGAGGTTACAAACTCCTGTTTCTGGACAACGTGTTGCTGAGGCTTCGGTCAGTCAAAGAAGGAGCGGTGGAGAAGGTGGCCGTCTGACCGATGCGTTCAGACAATTTTTTGGTCCGCAGCCCCAAGGTATGATCGGTTCCAGCAACCATCGCCAGCGTCTGTTTTACATGGTGCAGGAATACCTAGGGGCAAGATCAGACTTGGACACCTTTCCCACCGAAAATCCTCTGGGTTACTGGGTCTTGAGGATGGATCACTGGCCAGAGCTTGCACAGTATGCAATTGAGCTACTGGCCTGTCCTGCATCCAGCGTTCTTTCGGAACGCACATTCAGTGCTGCTGGAGGCGTGGTAACCGATCATCTGTCCACCGACTCGGTCGATCGGCTGACCTTCATAAAAATGAATCAGTCTTGGATCACCACCAGCTACCAAGCACCTGATGCTGATGTAACCGAATAATTTTTTTTGAAATCTCAGATCCCTTCAAAGACTGCCTATGCTGATGCTGAGTGACTATCCCTGAGTAATTATCCTCTTCCTCCTCAATCATCACGCTGATAGCTTGTAAGAACATTTTTGGTTCTGGGCGCCACCACCAGTGCCTAAGGCACAATTTTTCTGCCCCTGTTTAACAGGGGCGTGTAATTACAATTTTTGATGCAATATTTTGCAGCAGGGCTCGTTCCTGCGTTCCAACTAGAGTGTCTGTGAGGGGTTGCAGTGTTGTGGCACCAGCACCAGTGCCTAAGTCCCAATTTTTCTGCCCCTGTCTAACAGGGGCGTGTAATTACAATTTTTGAAGCAATACTTTGCAGCAGGGCTCGTTCCTGCGTTCCAACTAGAGTGTCTGTGAGGGGTTGCAGTGTTGTGGCACCAGCACCAGTGCCTAAGGCCTAATTTTTCAGCTCCTGTTCAACAGGGGCATGTAATTACAATTCTTGATCTAATATTTCACAGCAGGGCCCTGTGAGGGCTTACAGTGTTGTGGCCACAGCAACACCTAAGGCCCAAATTTCTGCTGAGTATATAGGGCAGGACCCTACTTTCAAACATCTAACTTACAAACGACTCCTACTTGCAAACGGAAGGAGACAACAGGAAGTGAGATGAAATCTACCCCTAGGAAGGGAAATTCTCTCCTGTAAGAGTTAATATGGGAAAACAATTTCTCCTTTCCACTGATGCTTTCCAATCCTTGTTCCACAAAAAAACCCAAATTTTCAAAAAACATTTTTCATTGGGACAAAAAAGTGAGGTGAAATCTTCTGAAGAGGAGGAAAGACAGCAAAACAAATGTCACAGGGGTGATAACCCTTCCCTATGTTTTCCAAAAAGCTTAGAAAAGATTTTTTGGCTGGAGCTAAACACGTTAAAAATGTTCAAAATTACAAAGAGATTCTACTTAACAACAAACCTACAGTCCCTGTCTTGTTTGCACCGCCTGTATACTGCTGTTCAGAGTATATAGGGCCTGGTGGCCCCACACCTTTCCTTATTTTAATTTGGGTGCGGGGTTCCCCTTAATATCCATACAAGACCCAAAGGGCCTGGTAATGGACTGGGGGGTACCCATGCCGTTTGTCTCACTGATTTTCATCCATATTGCCATAACCCGACATGACATTAAACCCGCAAGCAGTTTTAAATGAGATTTTTTCCTTTAAAAATTACATTTGGTGCAGGGACTGTTCTAAACATGGGAAACACGCGTCACTTTACAGGCATACTATAGACACCCCCCAGGTACGATATTTAAAGGAATATTTCACTTTTTTTTTTTTACTTTAAGCATCATTAAAATCACTGCTCCCGAAAAAACGGCCGTTTTTAAAAGTTTTTTTTGCATTGATACATGTCCCCTGGGGTAGGACCCGGGTCCCCAAACCCTTTTTAGGACAATACCATGCAAATTAGCCTTTAAAATGGGCACTTTTGATTTCGAACGTTCGAGTCCCATAGACGTCAATGGGGTTCTAACGTTCGTGCAAACTTTCGGTCCGTTCGCGGGTTCTGGTGCGAACCGAACCGGGGGGTGTTCGGCTCATCCCTACGTGTTATATGTCAGGCAGATCCACTCTCCATTCTGCTGTTTCTGATGTATCCTCCTATCGGCTCCTCTCCCAAATTGAACACAAGAATTTTTAGGAGGAAGGAAGAAAGATCTCCACAGCGTGATATCGTTTAAAAAATGCTCGTTTATAAAAATTTGTTAAAAGCACTCACATTATTCCATAATCTTTATTTATTCATTATTCTTATTACAATCAATAACAAACATATAACAGGGGCGTGGCTTGACCTTCACCGAGATGGCGGTGTGATACCGGAGCTCCGGCAATCGGCGGGTTTCCACAGCAGCACAGGGCATCGGATCTTAGGCACTAAGCAGTGGATTGACTCCCCTACATCCTGGCATCATGCCCAGAAGACACCAGGCAGAACATCACCCTAAAAAGCTAACGGCGTACTTTACACAGCCACTGCAGCCTCGTGGGCAAGATGGTTTCGGCTCCTCATCCACTCCACAAACAGCTCCCAGATTTTAACAGAGCTATGATGACCCTGCATACAGGAATGCTCGGTTCACTGAGGAGACTTCACAGACTTCCTTACCTCTCAACAGGAGCCCTGCAAAAGCACGCTTCAGGATGGAAGACCCGGGGCTGCAGCAGTGTGAGGTAAGATCTAATGCTGATTCACAAGAGGACACCAGGGAGCTCCCTGACTCCATAGTAACCTTCCCCACATTGAACCAACCAGTCCTGGACACAACCTTAAAAGTTATGCTCATCTCACTGAGAAGCACTATCCACACTGATATGATGGCATGTATGGGAAAATTCATCTCTGAGCTCACTGCAGTAGGGGACAGAGTTGATCATAT
This sequence comes from Lithobates clamitans, assembly GCA_037952925.1. Classification (NCBI taxonomy): domain Eukaryota; kingdom Metazoa; phylum Chordata; class Amphibia; order Anura; family Ranidae; genus Lithobates; species Lithobates clamitans. The sequence goes on from JBBGZY010000037.1 coordinate 10,403,314, forward strand.
CGAATCCAAAATGGAGGAATATACAGCAACAATTCATGATGTAGATATCATGGTAGATGCACACGATAGATGAGGAACAGATGAGGAACAAATATGGATCAAAGCAAAGTTAGCAGATTTAGAGGACAGGTCTAGAAGAAACAATGTTAAGATAAGGGGCATATTAGAATCAATACAACCATCTGAGCTACGTTCTTATGCATCTGCAATGCTTTCAGCCTTAATGCCAGACCTTCCTTCTATCGAGCTGTCCATAGACAGGATCCATCGCCTTCCCAAACCCTCATTCATACCAGAACATGCCCCTGAAGATGTTCTATTCCATATGCATTTTTACCAAACTAAGGAACATCTGATGCAAATTACACATAAAGGGGAGCACTGCACTACAGATTACTCTAATCTGCAATTTTATGCAGACTTATCGCAATTTACATTACAACTCCATAAAAACCGAAAGAATATCATGAAAACACAACAATGTTGTGAGGAATCACAACATTGGCTACAGGTGGGGATACCCAACAAAGCTGATCGTCACCAAAGATGGGTCTACTCATGTGATCACCTCCCCCACCAAAGGTTTCCGGCTTCTTGAACAGTGGAAGATTACACCGGATGAACCACCCACATCTCCAAATGCAAGTAGCCCCAGCAGAATCCCTCCAGAGTGGCAGAAAGTTTCTGGGTTCTGCCTCCTAAAGCCATAAGAAACACAGCTTAATGCACTGTTGCCTACATAAGATGCCCTAACGCAGGGCCTCGCCCTTTGGAGCTCTACCTCGCAATACAAGCTCCCACCCACCTGAGCAGAAATGTTCTGCACGTGGGTTTTGAATACCCTCCTTTTAAGTTTATGTTATTTACCTCTTTTTTACCCTTTTTCAGAAACTGTTCTTGTTACCGTGCTCGGGACTCTCTTTTCATGAACCATCAGGGACACATATGACTCAGACCGTTTCCTGGGACATCACCTTGGAACTATGGATACTCATCCTCCACCGAACAACAGCCAACTGGCCTACTTGTAAGTACATTCAACACTTGAAACATATCATACCCTCCAAACTGTGTCATGCCGATTAAGTTACTTTCCATAAACGCACATGGACTAAACCATCCGGCCAAAAGGGCATTCCTCTGGAGAGAAGCAGATTCTTCCCACTGTGACATTACATGCGTCCAAGAGACACACTTCCATCATAAGGCTCCACCTAGATGCACACATAGATGCTTCTAACATTATTTCTCTCCCAACATAACAGCAAAAAGATCGCCATCTCATCATAGTGTGTGATATCAACACTACCCAATATTCATTATGTCCCTAATAAGCATCAAGTTAGATTCCTGAATGGATTGATGAAAAAAGTAAAGCGGATACAACAAGGATCCCTTATAGTGTGCAGGGACTTCAATATCCCACCTGACCCACGAATGGACTCCACATCATCACTCTCTAAAAGGACACCATCTTTGGCATCCTTCTAATGCTGCGTACACACGATCTAAATTTTCGTTGGAAAAGCCTTGGATAGTTTTTCCGATGGAACTCCGCTCAAGCTTGTCTTGCATACACACGTTCACACCAAATTCCAACCGTCAAGAACGTGGTGATGTACAACACGTACAACACATACAACGGCATCAGAAAAGGGAAGTTCAATACCCAAAGCGCCACCCTTTGGGCTCCTTCTGCTAATCTCGTGTTTATCTTGTGTTAGTAGAAGTTTGGTGAGAGATGATTTGCGCTTTTCAGCCTCGTGCTTCTCAGACCGTTACTGCTCTTCAGTTTGTGCTTGTGGGTTTGTATCTGGTTTTTAGTGCGTGTAGTCAGTTCGTATCTGTTTTTCAGTGCATTCTTGTCTGCTTGTTTCTGATTTTCAGCTCTCTCTTCACAGGCTTTTCTGTTCTTCAGTGCGTTCTGTTAGTTCGTTCTGACCAGCCGACCGTTTTGAAGCCATGTTGCGGTTACATCCTTGTCATAGAGTTTGTGCTGTGCGGGGGCTTGGTGTTGGGGTTCTTGCTTTGACCCAAGCCCAGTCCATGAACAGGGCAGGGAGGAGTTCATGGACAAAGAATTGGTTACTCCAGCGTGACCAATTCTCTCATATGCCTTTGCTGCGGGAGATCTAGGAGAATAACCCTGATGATTTCAGGAGTTTTCTCTGGATGACGGACCCTGTTTTTCACCATCTGTTGGCTTTGCTGTCCCCTTATATTATGAACCAGGACACCTGCATGCAGCAAGCCATCACTCCCGAGCAGAGGATAGTCGCCATGTTGCGGTACTTGGCGACAGGAGAAGTCTACAGGACCTCAAGTTCTCTACAGGCATCTCCCCCCAGGCTCTGGGGATCATTATTCCAGAGTAGGGATTAGCCGAACACCCCCCGGTTTGGTTCGCACCAGAACCTGCGAACGGACCGAAAATTCGCACGAACGTTAGAACCCCATTGACGTCTATGGGACTCAAACGTTTGAAATCAAAAGTGCTCATTTTAAAGGCTAATGGTATTGTATGTTATTGCATGGTATTGTCCTAAAAAGGGTTTGGGGACCCGGGTCCTGCCCCAGGGGACATGTATCAATGCAAAAAAAGTTTTAAAAATGGCCGTTTTTTCGGGAGCAGTGATTTTAATAATGCTTAAAGTTAAAAAAAAGTGAAAAATTCCTTTAAATATTGTACCTGGGGCGGTGTCTTTAGTATGCCTGTAAAGTGGCGCATGTTTCCCATGCTTAGAACAGTCCCTGCACAAAATGACATTTTTAAAGGAAAAAAGGTCATTTAAAACTGCTTGCGGTTTTAATGTAATGTCGGGTCCTGGAAATGGATGAAAATCAGTTAGACAAACGGTATGGGAACCCTCCAGTCCATTACCAGGCCCTTTGGGTCCTGTATGGATATTAAGGGGAACCCCGCACCCAAATTAAAAAAAGGAAAGGCCCTTTATACTCTGAACAACAGTATACAGGCGGTGCAAACAAGACAGGGACTGTAGGTTTGTTGTTAAGTAGAATCTGTTTGTAATTTTGAACTGGTACATTTTGAACATGTTTAGCTCCAGCCAAAAAATCTATTTTAAGCTTTTTGGAAAACATAGGGAAGGGTTATCACCCCTGTGACATTTGTTTTGCTGCCTGTGCTCCTCTTCAGAAGATTTCACCTCACTTTTTGTCCCAATGACAAATGTGTTTTGAAAATTTGGGGTTTTTTGTGAAACAAGGATTGGTGATAAAGCATCAGTGGAAAGGAGAAATGTTTTTCCCATATTAACTCTTACAGGAGAGAATTTCCCTTCCTAGGGGTAGATTTCATCTCACTTCCTGTTGTCTCCTTCTGTTTGCAAGTAGGAGTCCTTTGTAAGTTGGATGTTTGAAAGTAGGGGCCTGCTAAGCAGAAATTTGGGCCTTAGGTGTTGTTGTGGCCACAACACTGTAAGCCCTCACAGGGCCCTGCTGTGAAATATTAGATCAAGAATTGTAATTACATGCCCCTGTTGAACAGGGGCAGAAAAATTGGGCCTTTGGTGGTGGTGGTGGTGCTGGTGCCACAACACTGTAAGTCCTCGCTCGCTCTTGGTGGGTGCAGAAATGGGCCCTGCTGTGAAATATTAGATCAAGAATTGTAATTACATGCCCCTGTTGAACAGGGGCTGAAAAATTGGGCCTTAGGCACTGGTGCTGGTGCCACAACACTGCAACCCCTCACAGATACTCTAGTTGGAACGCATGAACGAGCCCTGCTGCAAAGTATTGCATCAAAAATTGTAATTACATGCCCCTGTTAAACAGGGGCTGAAAAATTGGGCCTTAGGCACTGGTGTTGGTGCCACAACACTGTAACCCCTCACAGATACTCTAGTTGGAATGCAGAAACGAACCCTGCTGCAAAGTATTGCATCAAAAATTGTAATTACACACCCCTGTTAAACAGGGGCTGAAAAATTGGGCCTTAGGCACTGGTGGTGGCGCCCAGAACCAAAAATGTTCTTGTAACGACACCCCGAGTATGAAAGGGGTTAAAGTCGTTTAGGACATTTCAAACCCAAACACAAAGGCAGCTACCGAACACTCCAATCAGCCGAACAAGGAACCCATACAAATAATCCACCCCAAAAACGAGACACAGCTCTGTCTTCAGGTTCCAAACAGGAATCAATCTTTATTCCAAAAAACACATGTTATACAGATCCCTCTTCAAAACATTTCCCCCCACCCTTGGAAAACAGGGCGGGTTAAACTGTCCAATAACAATGGACACACAGGTCAGGTGTGCTTAACTTCTCATCAGTAAACAGTCTTAACAGGGGGGCTGCTGGAGGAATCCCCCCTCCCTCTTTCCTCACAGCAATACACATCCTGTGATCCAAGGCAGACAAACACAATAGAACATTGGAATACAGCCCCACCCCAAAGTAGCACAGCAAACAGTACACATTCTATATACACATATATACAGCATTGAGTCTCTGACTAGCACAGATCACAGCGGGGCTCTCACTCACCCTGTGCCCCACCAGCGACCCCCGTCACATGGCTCCCTCCTTGTGGAACACTCCGGCAAGGTCTGTCACAATTCTCCCCTTTCGGCAGGAGACTAACACAGGAGGAGACCCCAGACGGGTTGACTCCGAAGTTAGTCAGTAGTTCCAGTCCTCTAATGCTGGTATCCACACCGTACCCCAAACAAATTGTTCCAAACAGATCATTACTTACCCAGCCAACCTCTGCATCTCTCAGAAAACATCCCCGCCGCTGGGGAGAGGCCTGGACTGGCCCTTCTCCCTGTAGTCTTTTCAGCTGCTGGAGAGAAGACAGGGTGACTGGGCTCACGCCATCATGCTGTTGGGGATCTGGGCACGGGTAGTCACTCGGTTGGCTTCAGCGGGGCCTATCGGGGCATAAGCAGAAATGAGGGGGGCCAAATCATTCCCCAGTAGTACATTCGCTGGCAAATCCTTCATCACCCCTACATTCACGTGTCCCGAACCAACCCCCCAATCCAGGTGAACACGGGCAACGGGTAGCCGGAAAATGGTGCCTCCTGCTACCCTTACGACTACAGTGTCCCCGGTGTGTTGGCACTCTGGGATGAGGTTCTTCCGTAGTAGGGTCATGGTGGCACCAGTATCACGTAGGCCATTGGCTACCTTTCCATTAACCCGGACGGTCTGCCTGTGTTGCTGCCGGTTGTCCTGGTTAGCTGCTTGTACTAGATCAGCCTCATGCAGGACGCCCCAACGTTCTTCCTCCTCAATGCAGTGAGCCGCAGGCATGGATGTGCGGGGATTCCCCCCTGCTGGCTTTCTCCATGAGTGGGACTGCCTGGCTGAATTCAACGGACAGTTTGGCTTTTTGTGCCCTAGCTGTTTACACCCGAAACACCTGAGGGGTTGTGAGTAGTCCTGGGAGTTGAACCTGGGCTGCCGAGAATAAGTGGCCACTGGAGGTGGTGCTGTAGGGTGGTACAACTGTGGTTTGTATGCACCAGCTGGAGGGGGTGCCGCTGATCGATAATCCACCCGAGCTGTTGTCTTGACCACAGGGTTATCCAGTTTGCGGGCATCTGTGTATTCGTCCGCCAGGCGAGCTGCTTCAGGCAAGGTGAAAGGTTTTCGGTCCCGGACCCACTCTCTGACTTCCGGGGACAGCTTGTCAAAGAAGTGCTCCAGCAGGAACAGCTGCAGCACCTCTTCTCCGGATACTGCTTGGCATCCAGCGACCCAGTGGGATGCCGTGCGGTGTAGGCGGCATGCCCACTCGGTATATGAGTCTTCAGTCCGCTTGCTCGTCTCTCGGAACCGCCTCCGGTATGTCTCCGGTGTGACGGCATACCTGGCCAAAAGTGCTTCTTTTACCAGCCCATAGTTCATAATATCCTTGTCTGGGATGGCCCTAAACGCTTCACTGGCCCAGCCGGACAATTTCCCAGACAAAATGGTAACCCATTCCTCTGTGGGCACCCGGTGTAGGGCACATTGCCGTTCGAAATCTGCAAGGTACCCATCAATCTCCCCTTCTGCTTCAATGAAGTTTTTAAAAGCAGCAAAATGTACCTTTCTCCTTTCAGTAGGTGCTGTTGTGACTCCCGCTGCTGCAGCACGTCTTTGCTGTAGCCAATTTGCATCCACAGCCGCTATAACTCGGTCTATGATCTCCGCTGTAGGGTTAGGGCCATAATGTGCCAGTCTTATTTTAACAGCCCGATCAAAACTTGCCTCTTCGGGTGTCCTGTCTGTTACGCTGGGCCTTTCGGTTATGCTTGGTCTTTCTGCTGTATCCATTTCGACTAGTTCTGCGATAATGTCCCTCTTCTTACGGTTGTTGGCCGGTCGGCCCCGGTTCTCCAGTAAGTCCTTCTGGGCTGTGGGAATGATCCCACTGCTGCCACCAGTGTAACGACACCCCGAGTATGAAAGGGGTTAAAGTCGTTTAGGACATTTCAAACCCAAACACAAAGGCAGCTACCGAACACTCCAATCAGCCGAACAAGGAACCCATACAAATAATCCACCCCAAAAACGAGACACAGCTCTGTCTTCAGGTTCCAAACAGGAATCAATCTTTATTCCAAAAAACACATGTTATACAGATCCCTCTTCAAAACATTTCCCCCCACCCTTGGAAAACAGGGCGGGTTAAACTGTCCAATAACAATGGACACACAGGTCAGGTGTGCTTAACTTCTCATCAGTAAACAGTCTTAACAGGGGGGCTGCTGGAGGAATCCCCCCTCCCTCTTTCCTCACAGCAATACACATCCTGTGATCCAAGGCAGACAAACACAATAGAACATTGGAATACAGCCCCACCCCAAAGTAGCACAGCAAACAGTACACATTCTATATACACATATATACAGCATTGAGTCTCTGACTAGCACAGATCACAGCGGGGCTCTCACTCACCCTGTGCCCCACCAGCGACCCCCGTCACATGGCTCCCTCCTTGTGGAACACTCCGGCAAGGTCTGTCACAGTTCTTACAAGCTATCAGCGTGATCATTGAGGAGGAAGAGGATAATTACTCAGGATAGTCACTCAGCATCAGCATAGGCAGTCTTGAAGGGATGTGAGATTTCAAAAAAAATTATTTGGTTACATCAGCATCAGGTGCTTGGTAGCTGGTGGTTATCCAAGACTGATTCATTTTTATGAAGGTCAGTCGATCGACCGAGTCGGTGGACAGACGCACCCTGTGATCGATTACAAAGCCTCCAGGAGTACTGAATATGCGTTCCGAATGAACGCTGGATGCAGGACAGGCCAGTAGCTCAATTGCATACTGTGCAAGCTCTGGCCAGTGATCCATCCTCAAGACCCAGTAACCCAGAGGATTTTCGGTGTGAAAGGTGTCCAAGTCAGATCTTGCCCCTAGGTATTCCTGGACCATGTAAAAGAGACGCTGGCGATGGTTGCTGGAACCGATCATACCTTGGGGCTGCGGACTAAAAAATTGTCTGAACGCATCGGTCAGAGGGCCACCTTCTCCACCGCTCCTTCTTTGACTGACCGAAGCCTCAGCAACACGTTGTCCAGAAACAGGAGTTTGTAACCTCCCAGTCTCTGGGAACGCATTGCACAGACCTTTCTGCAAGGCCTCCCGAAGATGTTTCATCCTCTGCTCCCTCTGCGATGGCAAGATAAGGTCTGCAACCTTACCCTTGTAATGTGGATCAAGGAGGGTTGCCAGCCAGTATTGTTCCTTCTCCTTGATACCACGAATACGAGGATCCTTCCGCAGGCTTTGCAGGATCAGGGAGGCCATGCAGCGTAGGTTTGCTGAGGCATTCGGTCCGCAGTCTTCTGGTTCACTAAGGATGACATGGTCTGCAGCCACCTCCTCCCAGCCACGTACAAGTCCATGTGTTTCTTGGGACTGATCCCTTAAAGACTGCTGCTGATGCTAAGTGCCAGGCTCCACCTCCATACTGACACAATCCTCCTCCTCGTCCTCTTCCTGTGTGATCGGCGGGCACGCAGGAACACTGTCTGGATAAAGGGGGCCTTGAGAGCTAAGGAAGTCCTCCTCTTCCTGCCTCTGTTCTGCCTCAAGTGCCCTGTCCATTATTCCACGCAGTGTGTGCTCCAGCAGGTGGACAATGGGGACAGTGTCACTGATGCATGCACTGTCACTGCTCACCATCCTTGTGGCCTCCTCAAATGGTGACAGGACAGTGCATACATCCCTGATCATGGCCCACTGGCGTGGGGAAAAAAAACAAGCTCCCCTGACGCTGTCCTGGTGCCATAGTCGCACAGGTACTCATTGATGGCCCTCTGCTGCATGTGCAGCTGCTGCAGCATTGCCAATGTTGAGTTCCACCTGGCGGGCATTTCACAGATTAGGCAGTTCTTGGGCAGGTTAAACTCCTTTTGGAGGTCTGCCAGCCGAGCACTGGCATTATATGACCGGTGGAAATGCACACATACTTTCCTGGCCTGCCTCAGGACATCCTGTAAGCCCAGGTACCTGCCCAAGAACCGCTGCACCACCAAGTTAAGGACGTGAGCCAAACAGGGCACATGGGTCATTTGTCCCTTTCGGAGGGCAGAGAGGAGGTTGGTGCCATTGTCGCAAACCACCATTTCTGCCTTAAGTTGGCGTGGCGTCAACCACCTCTGAACCTGCCCCTGCAGAGCTGACAGAACTTCTGCCCCAGTGTGGCTCCTGTCCCCCAAGCACACCAGCTCAAGCACCGCATGGTATCTTTTGGCCTGCATACTTGCGTAGCCCCTGGAATGACTACGGAGCACCGCTGGTTCCGAGGACAAAGCACAGGAAGAGGCCATGGAGGAAGAAGAAGAGGAGGGGGTGGAGGAGAGAGGTGTGTCACAATCATTAGTAGTGGCATTTTGGAGGCGTGGTGGTGGAACAACCTCCAACACTACTGCACCTTGTCCTGCATCCTTCCCAGCTGCCAGCAGAGTCACCCAATGCGCCGTGAAACTTAGGTAACGTCCCTGTCCATGCCTGCTGCACCATGAGTCAGCGGTAATATGCACCTTACCGCTGACCGCCCTGTCCAGCGAGGCCAAGACATTGCCTTCCACATGCCGGTAGAGAGCCGGAATCGCCTTCCGTGAGAAAAAGTGGCGTTTGGGTACCTGCCACTGAGGAACTGCACATTCCACAAACTCACGGAAGGGGGCAGAGTCTACCAACTGAAAAGGCAGCAGTTGAAGTGTTAGCAATTTTGCCAAGCTAGCATTCAACCGCTGGGCATGTGGATGGCTGGGAGTTAACTTCTTTCGGCGGTGCAGCAGCTGGGGCAGGGAAATTTGCCTGGTACAATCTGACGTCGGTGTACCGAAAGCAGATTGCCCACAAGTACTTGGCTGTGACACACCTATTTCTACACCTTCATTCCTCTCAGTGCAGGTCTCAGAGAGGACTGAAGGTATAGTGGGGTTAGAGATCTCAGCTGATGAGGAGCAAGGAGAGGTCCTCTTTGTTCTTTGGTGTGTGTCTTTTAGATATGCTTGCCAACGAACTGCATGGCAGGTCAACATATCTCTGGTCAAGTATGTGGTGCCCAAGCGGGAGATGTTTTGGCCACGCGAGATACACTTGAGACATATGTTGCAAATAGCAGCGGTGTGATCTGATGCACTCGTCTCAAAAAAGGCCCACACCAAAGAACTTTTGGAATAACGCGCAGAGACAGCAGTGCCCTGCACATGCGGAGCTTTGGGGTGTGATGCAGTCAGTGTGCTGCCCTTAGGCTGGCCCCTGGAGGGCATCATGCCTCGTTGGTGATGTGCCTCCTCCTCTCTCCTATCAGGTACCCACATTGAGTCAGTGACCTCATCATTCCCTCCCTCCTCATCACTGGAGCAAACCTGGCAGTATGCTGCAGCAGGGGGAGCATGAATGCCAGATTGCTGTCCTTCTTGGACACCCCCTCTGTCCATGCTCATGTTACTGCCTTAATCTAGCTCAGTATCATCATCAGAGCCTTCTAAATGCTGGGCATCCTCCTGGAGCATGTACCCAACACTGTGGTAAAACAGTTCGAGGGACTCCTCAGGAGGACATGGTGGGGCTAGGGAAGGAGTCACTGATGCCATTGAGCCGAGGGAAGAGTCCACATTGGCAGTTGCTTTGCCAGACAAAGTACCCTGAGCATGTGAGATATGAGAGAGGATGAGGAGGATGAGGACGGCTTGGTCATCCACTCGACCAAGTCTTCCGCATGTTGCCGCTCAACACGGCCAGCTGCCGAAAAAAAGGCCAAGTGTGTCCCACGGCCAGGTGCTGATGAGGATGCACTGTCTCCACGACCAGCACTGCTGCCTCTAGACACAGAGCCTGCTTGCCCTCTTTTATTGGCTTGTGACTGCCGGCCTCTCCTTGTTGGCCTATATATTGTTACATATATATATATATATATACTGATACTGCAGCTAGAAAAATCAACTGCCTGCCTGTAGTATTAGAACACCACCAACCTTCTACAGGTAGCTTTAGCTGAACACTGTGCAGAGATCGCAAAAAACTAACTTGTAACTTATTTAGCTGCCTGCGGTAGTGATAGGATCAGGAAAACACCACCAACCTTCTACAGGTAGCTTTAGCTGAACACTGTGTAGAGCTCGCAAAAAACTAACTTGTAGCTTATTTAGCTGTCTGAGGTAGTGATAGGATCAGGAAAACACCACCAACCTTCTACAGGTAGCTTTAGCTGAACATTGTGCAGAGCTCGCACTACACTAACTTGTAGTTTTAGCTGAACACTGTGCAGAGCTCACAAAAAACTAACTTGTAGCTAATTTAGCTGCCTGCAGTAGTGATAGGATCAGGAAAACACCACCAACCTTCTACAGGTAGCTTTAGGTGAACACTGTGCAGAGGTCGCACTACACTAACCTGTAGTTTTAGCTGAACAATGTGAGGAGGAAGCACTACACTAACTTGTAGCTTATTTAGCTGCCTGCAGTAGTGATAGGATCAAGAAAACACCAACCTTCTACAGGTAACTTTAGCTGAACACTGTGCAGAGGTCGCACTACACTAACTTGTAGTTTTAGCTGAACACTGTGAGGAGGACGCACTACACTAATTTGTAGCTTATTTAGCTGCCTGCAGTAGTGATAGGATCAGGTAAACACCAGCAACCTTCTACAGGTAGCTTTAGGTGAACACTGTGCAGAGCTCACAAAAAAATAACTGGTAGCTTATTTAGCTGCCTGCGGTAGTAATAGGATCAGGAAAACACCACCAAACTTCTACAGGTAGCTTTAGCTGAACACTGTCAGAGCTGGTACTACACTAACTTGTAGGCTTAGCTGAACACTGTGAGCAGGACGCACTACACTAACTTGTAGCTTATTTAGCTGCCTGCAGTAGTGATAGGATCAAGAAAATATCACCAACCTTCTGCAGGTAGCTTTAGCTGAACACTGTGCAGAGCTTGCACTACACTAACTTGTAGTTTTAGCTGAACACTGTGAGGAGGATGCACTATACTAACTTGTAGCTTATTTAGCTGCCTGCAGTAGTGATAGTATCAGGAAAACACCACCAACCTTCTACAGGTAGCTTTAGCTGAACACTGTGCAGAGCTCGCAAAAAACTAACTTGTAGCTTATTTAGCTGCCTGGGGTAGTGATAGGATCAGGAAAACACCACCAACCTTCTACAGGTAGCTTTAGCTGAACACTGTCAGAGCTCGCACTACACTAACTTGTAGGTTTAGCTGAACACTGTGAGGAGGACGCACTACACTAACTTGTAGCTCATTTAGCTTCCTGCGGTAGTTATAGGATCAAGAAAACACCACCAACCTTCTACAGGTAGCTTTAGCTGAACACTGGCAGAGGTCGCACTACACTAACTTGTAGTTTTAGCTGAACACTGTGAGGAGGACGCAGTATACTAACTTGTAGCTTCTTTAGCTGCCTGCGGTAGTGATAGGATCAAGAAAACACCACCAACCTTCTACAGGTAGCTTTAGGTTAACACTGTGCTGAGCTCGCAAAAAAATAACTTGTAGCTTATTTAGCTGCCTGCGGTAGTGATAGGATCAGGAAAACACCACCAACCTTCTACAGGTAGCTTTAGCTGAACACTGTGCAGAGCTCGCACTACACTAACTTGTAGGTTTAGTTGAACACTGTGAGGAGAACGCACTATACTAACTTGTAGCTTCTTTAGCTGCCTGCGGTAGTGATAGGATCAAGAAAACACCACCAACCTTCTACAGGTAGCTTTAGTTGAACACTGTGCAGGGGTCGCACTACACTAACTTGTAGTTTTAGCTGAACACTGTGAGGAGGACGCAGTGCACTAACTTGTAGCTTATTTAGATGCCTGCGGTAGTGATAGGATCAGGGAAACACCACCAACCTTCTACAGGTAGCTTTAGGTGAACACTGTGCAGAGCTTGCAAAAAAATAACCTGTAGCTTATTTAGCTGCCTGCGGTAGTAATAGGATCAGGAAAACACCACCAACCTTCTACAGGTAGCTTTAGGTGAACACTGTGCAGAGCTCGCAAAAAAATAACTTGTAGCTTATTTAGCTGCCTGCGTTAGTGATAGGATCAGGAAAACACCACCAACCTTCTACAGGTAGCTTTAGGTGAACACTGTGCATAGCTCGCACTACACTAACTTGTAGTTTTAGCTGAACACTGTGAGGAGGACACACTACACTAACTTGTAGCTTTAGCTGAACATTGTGCAGAGGTCGCACTACACTAACTTGTAGTTTTAGCTGAACACTGTGAGGACGACAAACTACACTAACTTGTAGCTTTAGCTGAACACTGTGAGGAGGACGCACTACCCTAACTTGTAGCTTTAGCTGAACACTGTGCACTACACTAACTTGTAGTTTTAGCTGAACACTGTGCAGAGGTCACACTAAACTAACTTGTAGTTTTAACTGAACACTGTGTAGAGGACACACTACACTAACTGTAAATAGTCTAGCTGCCTGACTGTGTTACTAATAAGATCAAAAGAACACCAGAAATTTCTTCAGGTAGCTGTAAATACTGTAACAAGCCTGCCTGTGAGTAGCAAGATAACAAGAACGGTTCTAGCTAAACTGAATACAGTGTATATATATATATATATATATATATATATATATATATATATATATATATATATATATATATATATACACAAAACACCTAGTATGAATATATATATATACACAATACACTGTAAGTGCAGCTAACTCACTGACTGTCCTGCCTAATCTATCTAACTTAAATAAAATGACACTGTCTCTCTGTCTATCTCTTTCAACGCCGGAACACACACTACACAGGGCCGCAGTGCAGGCGGCCTTATATAGTGTGGGGCGTGTACTAAATCCCCTGAGCCATAATTGGCCAAAGCCTCCTTGGCTTTGGCCAATTACGGCTCTCTGTTCAGACAGCGCTGTGATTGGCCAAGCATGTGGGTCATAGTGCATGCTTGGCCAATCATCAGCCAGCAATGCACTGCGATGCCGCAGTGAATTATGGGCCGTGACGTGCCACACTAATTTGGCGCGAATGACCCATATCGTTCCCAATTCGGCAAAAGGGCGAACATGCGATGTTCGTGTCGAACATGGGTTCGACTCAAACACGAAGATCATCCCTATTTCAAACCACCCCAAACCCCCTCCGGTTTGGATTCCCAGCTAGGCACCTTACCTTGGACTACCTCTTTACCCATATCTGCAGCACATGACCCCCACAATACCGGGCTTCATCTTGCCAGGGTTTGGTTTATGCCGCATTGGGCAATCACTTGACCTGCTGGTGCCTGCCCCCATATACATTCATACAGGACCTCTAAGGCACAGCGTCCACCACCCACTCTAGGTACTTCCCTTTTTATCTACTTGCATACAACTAGGTATCATACAAGGCATGCATTATGCCTATGACTTCAACACCCTCCCAGGCATATACTTTATTCCGCCCTGACCTCCTTATACCCCTCTGTTTTCTCATACAGATTGGAGCCCACCCCAGGACCACCATACCCGTTGGTGCTTTTGATGCCCTCTGTTGGGGAACAGTCCCCCCTGGTGCCCCTACTGGGAAAAGGTACACACGGCCCGCCCGACCTGGATCAGGAGCGAGCACATACCTTGGTGTGTATGTGGCGACATGTCCCCTCCCCTACCCCCTCTCCGCCTAAACGCTTTTAAATGGATGCATTAATATACACACTCTCCCAAGCAACATGTTGATGATGAATATGTAATGTTTTACATCTTGCTCATAACTGTCTTTTTAAATTATAGACATACCTCTGTTTATGCTGATTCCAATCACCTAATTTCATTTCAAAACATACACTCCTCATATTCTTTATTACTCCCGAGTAGGTTCTCCTTTTAACAAGAGGAACAATTTTCCATTTGCTTAGACAAATCGGGGATGTGGGTTTACCCCACTCTCTAGACCAACTTAGCACCACCCCTACCTTGTTCAATGGCAAGTGGAGTGTCACACAGCTGCAACGGAATCGAGTGCTTCAATACAAAGGCAGTATCAATGAACAGGCCTGCAGCCCCAGAGTAGATTAGAGCCTATATCTCAACAGACAACTCAGCCCAAGAAAGGGTAACCGAAACCAGGGGCTTATCCTTCTGGATAAATGGGGATGAAAAAACACCACTTAAAGTCTGTCTGTGACAGGACCTCAAGATTCAGGCGTTCCCTGGATGGGTAGAACAAGACTTCAAAAAGTGACCTGCCTGGCCACAAGAAAGGCACAATCTCTCCCTCCTCCTAAAGGTTCTCTCATCCGCAGAGAGACGCCTGAAACCCAAGTGCATGGGTTCACCTTCACTGACCGACACGGTACCAGGAGGCATGGAAGGTGAGGGAGGCATGGGTTGGACTGCAAAGCTCGGAGACAAACGTACAGGATGCTTCCGCAAGCACTCCTTAAAAGAGAGTCTTTCTCTGAGTCTGAAGTCAATGAAGATGGCAAACGTGATCAACCTCTCCAGCTCAGTGGATATATCTCAGGCTGCCATCTCATCCTTGATGGTATCCGAGAGACCATGAGAAAAAGCAGCCACGAGGGCCTCATTGTTCCATGCAACCTCTGCTGCCAGAGTACGGAATTCAATGGCGTAGTCAACAACAGTTCTCGTACTCTGTTCGATGAAAATGAGGCAATTGGCAGCAGAAGCAGAGCATGTGGGAACATCAAATACCCTTTTAAATGAAGCCATAAACTCAGGGTAGCTCAAGACAACAGGTTTTTGCGTCTCCCATAAAGGGTTTACCCAGGCCGAGGCTCTCTCAGAAAGCAAAGATATTACGAAACCTACTTTGCTTCTGTCCGTTGGAAACGCCTGGGTCAGCATCTCAAAGTATATCTGAACCTGGTTGAGAAACTTTTTGCATTGGACTGGATCACCTCCAAATCACTGGGGAAGTGGAGTGGAACCAGACATACCTCTTATAGAGGTGATACTCGAGGCGGGTACCTGCACAGAGACTGGAGCAGCAGCAGGGTCGACCTGCAACATAGGTTGTACCGGGGCAGCCACAGTGGGAGATTCCAGGTGATCCTTGCGACTCAGGAGCATTTGTAATGCCATGGCAAACTGATCCATGCGATGATCCAGTTCATCCAATCTGGAAAAAATATTACCAACAAGTGGATTGACTGCATCTTCTGAATTCATGGCCTTCGCCCACTGTCAGAAACCATGAAATCAGACCGAGACAGAAGTACAGCTAAATCACACTTGTTTAATAATAAAAGTAAAAAGAACAAACGTAGTCAAAACATAGCCAAAGTTTGGTAACCATAACAAATAGTCAGCCAAGCCAGAATTCAGGGATCAATATAGTGGAACAGCAAGTAGGATCTGGAGCCAGAAGGGATGTCAGCAAAGCAAGTTATTGAACAGACTTGCAGGTGATAATTTCTGTGATCAAGGCGAATGGAGAGATCCACTAGGCTGAATAGCTTAAGTAGGCAGGAGTGGCGAGCAGTATATCATCAACAGCTGAGTACCGGTTGAGAGATAGGAGTCGACAATTAGCCGACAGCTGTGCGGCCAGCTCTGAGAAGGAAGGGCTGAGCCCATATACTTGCCCTATATACTTCTCCATCAGCCTGGGTGTATACATCAGGCATGTTGTCCAAACCCTTTGGGATTACAAATGGTACTCGACAGGGGTGCCCACTATCTCCCCTTATTTTTAATTTGCTAATGGAGCCATTAGTCGCTAGCATTAGACAAAACCCTGAAATACATGGTTTTATGATCAATAACCGTAAACACGTTATAAGCCTTTTTGCAGATGACTTGATTTTAATGCTCACAAATCTGGTGTCTTCCCTGGGGCATGTATCTCATCTACTTCAAAGGTACGGTATAGTGTCGTACTACAAAGTAAATGACACCAAATCTTACATTTTAGATCTGGGTGTATCTCCACAAGATAAACTGAATCTGTAAGCTAGATTCCCATATGTATGGCATGACCATGAAATTACCTACCTAGGGATAAATCTCACTTCCCAACCTGAGCAACTATTCAAGGCTAACTACCTCCCACTTGAAAGAAAATTAAAGGAAGGATTACAAACCTTAAACAAACATACATAATCATGGTCAGGAAGGCTGGCAGCCTCCAAAATGCAACTATTACCTCAATTACTTTACATATACCGCACAGTACCTATACTTATTCCCCAAAAATTCATTCAAGCTTTACAAACAATACTTTCTACATTCCTCTGGGAAGGTAAAAAAGCTAGAAATGCTTTCTCTAAGCTTAGTAAGGCAAAAAGAGCAGGAGGGGTGAGTTTACCAGTCTTTGCTGACTATCATATAGCTGCAACATTGGCACAACTTAAAAGGATGGTTCCCTAGCCAATCCACCCCACTATGGGGGATCATTGAACAAGCTCTAATATCAGGAGGTAGCTTACATGATTATGTCTTAGCTTACCCTCACCTTAAATCCAAACCCACAGATTTCCCTCTCCCAGTCTTAGCAACCTTGAATTCTTGGAAAGCCCTGGTGTTATCCAAATCTCTATCAACCCTTACAATTCCTCTATTAATACCCACATCCACACTAGAATTGATAATTCCTGAATTAAACCTGGACAGGTGGACAAAATGAGGAATAAAATGGGTATCAGATCTATCGGGCAAAATTATTAAATCATTTGCCGCTTTACAAATGGAGTACGGCCTACCTACTTCAGAACACTTTAACTACATCCGCGTAGCATTCTATCTTAAAAGCAATAACACTTCCAAATATAACTTATTCTGGCAGATTCAAATCCACATCCACTGCTTAAGGAAAGTCGTAGGGGAGTTATTTAATTGTTCTACAATTTCCTCAATGACAAGTCTATAATTGTGAAAACAAACTCAATGCTAGCATGGGAGAGGGATCTCAATGACTCCTTTTTGGAAGAACAATGGCACAAAGCTCTACAACACACTCACTCAGCCTCTAAATGCTCCAATCTTTGGAAACGCTCCCACAAGGTCACACAAAGATGGTACCTGACACCATAAAGGATCACTAAATTTGACCCCTCCACACCCCCTTTGTGTTGGAGGAACTGTGCGCAGCCAGGCACAATCTTTCATACTCTATGGACTTGCGGGAGGCAAGCTAAATTTTGGTCCAGCATATTTACAATCCTCCACCGAGTGACAGGTCTACCCACGCAATACTGCCCTTCTCTAGCCCTCTTAAATGTGGGCATTGAAGACATACCACCACTCCATATGAAATTCACCACCTATCTATTTCTAATGGGTAAACTAGTAATACTTAGACTATGGAGATCTCCGAACCCTCCAGAATTAAAAGAAGCCATTCATACACTATCCATTCACTACACTTATGAGAGTATGCTGGCGTCAATAGAGGGAAAATATGCAAAGTTCCTTCCCCACTGGCAACCATGGATAGAATGGTATAACTCTCACAAGACATAATAAGGCTAAGAAAATTCCCCATAGGCGATGATCCTGAGCTCATAAAACATTTTTTTTTTTTTCAGAGGAGTCCTGAGTAATTGTAACCCACTTAGGGTTCAAGTTCTTTCTTTTCCCTAGGTTTCTAAGTTTAATCCTTGTTTATTTCCCTTTTAGTTAGAGCTATAAGCTCTCGGTGAATGTCTGCTAACAAAACCAGAACAGTTGAACCTATTACAAAACACAAGAGATCATTTGATTATATCTCCCACCTGTGATTGATATAATAGAGATATGGGCCTGCGGGTGCTGTCCTGACACCACAGTAAGTTCCCAATGGGGTGGCTGGAGGCGTGAGATAGCACCTCTTGCCCTACAAGTATCACTTGACATCTATACCAATATTAATGTAGATCTATGACTTTGTTATCTATGGTCATCTGTTTCAAGGTCTGTAGTGCATATTAATATATGGCAAATAATGTTCACCTTTTGTATATTGATAAAACTGAATAAAAATAATTGATAGAAAAAAACAAAAACAAAAAAAAAACATATAACCAACAAACATAAAGAAAAAAAAAAGAAGAAAGAATGGGGGGGGGGGATTTAATGTCCTCTCCCTTCAAGGGAGAGGAAACTATGTACTCCTGTTCACTGTGCTGTAATTAACCCATGGTTCCCATTTAGCATGGAACTATTCCAATCTATTACTATTAGTACAAACCTAATTCTCATCTGCCCTTAGCTGCATCCAACAAATTTTTTTATATGCCCTGATGGAACTTAGGGTACCATGAAAGAGGCATAGCACCGTGTTGTCCCTGATCGAGGCCATTATTATTTGTAAGATCGCTTTCCTAAGCGCAGCCCAGAATGGCCTAATCTTAGGACATTCCCACCAGATGTAAATATGGGAGCCTTGTTGCCCGCGGCCCCACCAGCATCTATCTGAAACTGAGGAGTATGCGATGTCCAGCATCTTTGGAACCCTGTACCACCTGGACAAAAGTTTCTAATTTGTTTCCCTGTCTTTTAATAGTTATAATAGATGTATGTACTACTGTAGTCTTAACATATTCCTTTCCTGTTATGCCCTGTACACACGATAGGATTTTCTGATGAAAAATGTGTGATAGGACCTTGTTGTCGGAAATTACGACCATGTGTAGGCTCCATCACACATTTTCCATAGGAATTTCCATCACACAAAGTTTGAGAGCTTGCTATAAGATTTTCCGACAACAAAATCCGTTGTCGGAAATTCCGATCGTGTGTACACAAATCCGATGCACAAAGTGCCACGCATGCTCAGAATAAATTAAGAGACGAAGGCTATTGGCTACTGCCCCGTTTATAGTCCCGACGTACGTGTTTTATGTCACCGTGTTCAAAACGATTGGATTTTCCAACAACTTTGTGTGACCATGTGTATGCAAGACAAGTTTGAGCCAACATCCATCGGAAAAAATCTATGGATTTTGTTGTCGGAATGTCCAATCAATGTCCGACCGTGTGTACAGGGCATAAGTCTGTAAAATGATGGCCTAACTCTGATTCCCATAATGGCAAAAAACAAGTAAAAATTTGCGCTGAACTGTAAAAAGCAAGCGGCCAGCAGAGTTCGTAGATAACAAACAAAAAGTCACATGCATAAAAATTATTGCGGCGCTGAAAAGTTCAAAATGAAATTGAAGAGTGGGAGGAATTCAATCACCAAATATATTGTGCAGATCTAGAAAGAGTCACTCGTCACTATGTGGTAATGTAGTCTGCTTACCAGAAGGTGTTAAGAATTAGGCATAGATGATAAATTCTCAATAGCATCCAGCAAATCCAGCCCACTGGAACCCCTCATCAGACCACAACATCCTTCACATATAAACATCTCCCAATGGTCACTTCAGAATTAGGCATTCAGGCATGTAGTCATCATATATCCGAGAAAAGAAAATGAAGGACCCATAGTGAAGCCCGTAATGATAGATAAAAAAACTTTTATTGTAGTAACTTACAGTTGAAGCTTAAAACAGCATGCATCAATGATAGGAACAAACGGCTGCAGCAATCAGCGTAGGGATGTCAGCCTGCCTGACATGTTTCATCATAACAGATGTCTTCAGAGGCATGGCTACAGCTACAACCGCACGCTATATACCGTGTTTCCCCGATAGTAAGACACCCCCGATTGTAAGACGTATCGGGAGTTTCAGAGGGGTCAGCTAATATAAGCCATACCCCGAAAGTAAGACATATGTCTTACTTTCGGGGAAACACGGGGGGATTTGCCTGCAGTGAAGTGCGGTACCCCTCCTTCTCTGTCCCCCTCCGTTCTCCCCCTCCGTTCCGCTTTCCTCCTCTGTGCCTCCCCGCTGTCCCCTCCGTTCCCCCCTCCTTCTCTGTCCCCTCCGTTCTCCCCCTCCGTTCCGCTTTTCTCCTCTGTGCCTCCCCGCTGTCCCCTCCGTTCCCCCCTCCTTCTCTGTCCCCCTCCGTTCTCCCCCTCCGTTCCGCTTTCCTCCTCTGTGCCTCCCAGCTGTCCCCTCCGTTCTCCCCTCCTTCTCTGTCCCCTCCGTTCTCCCCCTCCTTCTCTGTCCCCTCCGTTCTCCCCCTCCGTTCCGCTTTCCTCCTCTGTGCCTCCCCGCTGTCCCCTCCGTTCCCCCCTCCTTCTCTGTCCCCTCCGTTCTCCCCCTCCGTTCCGCTTTCCTCCTCTGTGCCTCCCCGCTGTCCCCTCCGTTCTCCCCCTCCTTCTCTGTCCCCTCCGTTCTCCCCCTCCGTTCCTCCGTCCTCCCCCTCCTTCCCTTGTGAATAGACAGAGTCAGCTGACTCTGTCCATTCACATAACTGAAACATTGTAATCTCCTGTGATTACAATGTGTCAGTTTATGAATGGAGAGAAGCCGCTGTCTTCTCTCCTTTCATTCTCAGAGCAGCTGACGCTGCAGAGAAAGGGACTGGGGAATCTCTATCCTCTGTCTCTTTCTCTGTCTCAAGGGGGAGATATCAGAGGTCTGTTAAGACCCCTGATATCTCACCAAAGCCCCCCAACAGGGCTGATTAAAAAAAAAAAAAAAAAAAAAAAAATATTGCAATAAAAAATAAAAAATTTTTTTTTTTCCCAATATAAGACATACCCCGAAAGTAAGACATAGTGGGGCTTTTAGGGATAAAAAGAAAGTAAGACACTGTCTTACTTTCGGGGAAACACGGTATATGGTATGGTTAGTGGATAGATCAGAGGGGATATAATCAAACTCATCACTAACAGCTGGGTGAGATGTGTGTCTTGTGCAGCGTGCCCTGGTGCTGACAGGATAAACCTGGTTAGCAACTGATGACGCGACAGCGCACGGCCAATCAGAAAAAAGAGAGGATAGGAAAAAAAAAGAGGGTGGCAACAGATGACTCAGTGCCACCTCATTGGTTAACCTATCTCTCAGTGAACAGAAAAATTGAAAAATGCCAGGTAAGCATGAACAGGCGACGAGGAAGAACGCCGGCTGTGCGGTCCAGCTCAGGGACATGAAAAAGGCTAAAAATGTATTTCTAATTGATCAGACAAAAACCTGATATCATATAACTCAATATTCAAAATAAAAAAAATGGAAAAGAATTAACACCCGCACAGATAGGCTATGAAATTAACGCCTGTCATGCAGTATAGATCAAAGGCATAGAAAAAAACGCTAGACTTTATATAACAAATCAGTGCCTGCATGGGAAAAAACACTAACCTATGTATAACAAACCAGCGCCTCACATGCAACTAAGCAATAGACATTGTGAATGCGATTAATCGCACACAATTCAATAAAAATACATGAATGCAATATACATCAATACATGTGTTAAAATCAATACAGATGATTGTAAACATCATTTAAAAAATATTGTTTTAAAAAAAAAAAACTGACCTAGACCCAAGATTTGCAAATAAATAAAGGAGAAAAAACAAAAAATAAGTACACTATGAGAGCCATGAATGTGCGAATAAAGTAACATATAAAAAACATAAAGAAAGGTTTTCCTAAGCACACGGTCTCACGTCACTATTTAGAATGTCATAACAGAAATCCAGTAGGGACTCTGATTACCGCCATCGATCGTTTCACACCCCATTGGAGAGGTAGTTACACCGAGAGAGAAATCTCAAGGTTGGAAACGCGATGGATACACACCCTCAAATGCTATACGCCATATGGGTTAAACGTAGAGTGGGATGTTAATAGCTTCATTAATAATAGTTAGCATCGATACACTCCTTTATTCGTTTTATTTATTTTTTGTTTTTTCTCCTTTATTTATTTGCAAATCTTGGGTCTAGGTCAGTTTTTTTTTTTTAAAACAATATTTTTTAAATGATGTTTACAATCATCTGTATTGATTTTAACACATGTATTGATGTATATTGCATGCATGTATTTTTATTGAATTGTGTGCGATTAATCGCATTCACAATGTCTATTGCTTAGTTGCATGTGAGGCGCTGGTTTGTTCTACATAGGTTAGTGTTTTTTCCCATGCAGGCACTGATTTGTTATATAAAGTCTAGCGTTTTTTTCTATGCCTTTGATCTATACTGCATGACAGGCGTTAATTTCATAGCTTATCTGTGCTGGTGTTAATTCTTTTCCATTTTTTTATTTTGTATATTGAGTTATATGATATCAGGTTTTTGTCTGATCAATTAAAAATACATTTTAGCCTTTTTCATGTCCCTGAGCCGGACCGCACAGCCGGCGTTCTTCCTCGTCGCCTGTTCATGCTTACCTGGCATTTTTCAATTTTTCTGTTCACTGAGAGATAGATTAACCAATGAGGTGGCACTGAGTCATCTGTTGCCACCCTCTTTTTGTTCCTATCCTCTCTTTTTTCTGATTGGCCGTGCGCTGTCGCGTCATCAGTTGCTAACCAGGTCTATCCTGTCAGCACCAGGGCGCGCTGCAGAAGACACACATCTCACCCAGCTGTTAGTGATGAGTTTGATTATATCCCCTCTGATCTATCCACTAACCATACCATATATATAGCGTGCGGTTGTAACTGTAGCCATGCCTCTGAAGACATCTGTTATGATGAAACATGTCAGGCAGGCTGACATACCTACGCTGATTGCTGCAGCCGTTTGTTCTATCATTGATGCATGCTGTTTTAAGCTTCAACTGTAAGTTACTACAATAAAAGTTTTTTTTTTATCTATCATTACGGGCTTCACTATGGGTCCTTCATTTTCTTTTCTCAGATATATGATGACTAAATGCCTGAATGCCTAATTCTGAAGTGACCATTGGGAGATGTTTATATGTGAAGGAAATTCCACGGATGTTGTGGTCTGATATGGGGTTCCAGTGGGCTGGATTTGCTGGATGCTATTGAGAATTTATCATCTATGCCTAATCCTTAACACCTTCTGGTAAGCAGACTACATTACCACGTGGTGACGAGTGACTCTTTCTACATCTGCACAATATATTTGGTGATTGAATTCCTCCCACTCTTCAATTTAATTTTGAACTTTTCAGCGCCGCAATAATTTTTATGCATGTAACTCTGATTCCCACTTCCCATAAAATCTAAGGCCTGTGGTGTCACTACGTCTGTTCAACAATCCATGCAAAATAGAGAGCAAGCCAACCTCCCCTAGCTGTTTATACCAAAGAGATTTGAAATCAGAGAGAGGTTCCAACCTACCAATCTCCTTTAGGTGGACAGTATAAAAATGCTGTAATTGCTGATACCTCCAGGTATCCATTGGGAACTCACCATATTCCTCTCTAAGGTCCCTCAGCGGACATAATCTCCCATTCCACATAAGCTTAAGACAGCTAGTGTCTCCATTAATAGCCCAAGATTTAAAAAAAATGTAATGACTTCCTTGGGGGAAACCAGCAGAATCCCCCCAATGGTAATAGTTGATTTTTTTAGCTAGAGATTCTTGTTTGTTAACTGAGACCCAGAGCTTCATTTGTAGGTAGTAAGAAAAGAGGCAGTTTTGGACAGCCCTCTATATAGGTACAGGACCCATGGAGCTTGGGCTAAATTATGACCTCTAGTTCCCCATAAACCTTATACATAAAGTGCAATTTGCAATACATCTGCAATAGGTACTTGCCCAATTGCTAGTGAAATAATACATGTGCTAACAGAGTTGATATAGTGCTAATAAATAAACTTCAATAAATACCAGCTGGGCTACTAAACAAAGCCCTCATTAGCAGTCCCACTAGATAGAAGCAAACAGCAACTCTTCAGCCTGCGCTCTCAATCAATCACCATGGATTTTGTAAAGTGATGCCTCTACAATGGGAACCGATATAGATGCTCATGCAGATAAGTCATATACTTGTGGATGTTGACCCCAAAAGAAAGACTGCTAATGAGGGCTTTGTTTAGTAGCCCAGCCGGTATTTATAGAAGTTTATTTATTAGCACTATATCAACTCTGTTAGCACATGTATTATTTCACTAGCAATTGGGCAAGTACCGATTGTGGATGTATTGCAAATTGCACTTTATGTATAAGGTTTATGGGGAACTAGCAGTTTATTTGTGTATTGCACCCAGTGTACACTAATATTCACTACCCGTGTCATTTATGGATTTAAGTATTTCAGTATTGCACAGAGCACTTTACATATAGGAAATTCATGGTATAGCACATTTTTTACCAGCGCTGTATATGTTTGTTTAATAAATTTTCAAGTACTTGTACTTTCCTACAGCAGCGGTAACATATCATTTAGTTTATTGTTGCTAGCGCTGCTCTATTCACATATTTCTAAATTATGACCTGCCAATGTCTTTTCTAATATCATCCAGACCTTTTGGGTGGTATGATGTCTTCAACTAATGGGTATGTGTTACTGCAAAATTTCGTATTTGTTATAATTAATTTTGAAATTCGACATAATAGCAAAATCCTTTAGGTCCACCATTAAATTAGGTAATTGTATTAATCACTTCAGCCCCAGAAGATTTTACCCCCTTACTGACCAGGCCATTTTTTGCAATATGGCCCTGTGTCACTTTAACTGACAATTGTGCAGTCATGCAACACTGTACCCAAACAAAATGTGCGTCCTTTTTTCCCCACAAATAGAGCTTTCTTTTGGTGGTATTTGATCACCTCTGCAGTTTTTATTTTATTTTTTGTAATATTAATAAAAGAAAAGCACCAATTTTGAAAAAAAAAACAATATCTTTTACTTTTTGCTATAATAAATATCCCAAATAGCCCAGTTTAGGCTGATATGTATTCTTCTACATATTTTTGGTAAAAAAAAAAATCGCAATAAGCGTATATTGATCAGTTTGTGCAAAAGTAATAGCATCTACAAAATAGGGAAAAGATTTATCCCCACTTTAAAACCGTGGATATTGGGGTTTTCTCTTATTTTACATAACAGTGCCTCCATGACCACTGCGAACAGTGGGGGTGACAAAGGGCACCCCTGCTGAGTCTCGTTCTTTATCTCAAAAGAGGAGGAAAAGCCACCATTGACCTTCACCCTAGCCGTGGGTTTCCTATATAGGGCCATAATCCAGCATAACATTCTTGGCCTCAGGCCCGCGATGGCTATAACCTCCTCAAGGAATGACCAGTCTACCCTATCAAATGCTTTCTCGGCATCTGTAGACAGGAGTAGACTGGGCATTTGTGTTTTTACTAGCCAAGTAAATCAAATGCAAGGCTCTTACTGAGTTGTCTCTGGCTTCCCTGCCCTTGATAAACCCTGTCTGATCAAGGTCAATCAGGGACGGTAGGTAAGGCTGTAATCTAGAAGCCAATACCTTTGCTAATATTTAATATCTAAGTTTAGAAGAGATATTGGATGATAACTTATACATAGTAAAGGGTTCTTTCCCTCTTTAGGGATTACTGTTACATAGGCCATAAGGGCCTCTGGGAAGATGTTGTTATATTAGATACATTATTTTTGGTCAGTGAATTTATCCCTGTGGCGGGCGGTCCTGACCATGTGAGGTGAGGTAGGTGTTCTCTCTCACTCCGACCTCCGCTCTCCCGAGCTCTCCAGGGCTCTCCCCACTTTCTGGACTAATGTGGCATGTAGCTAAGATCTGAAGCGTGTTGGGCTGTGGGCTAGGGTTGCAGGTGGAGAGAGGAGTGACATGGACTGAATCTGTGGAAGTTGAGGGCAGCTTGATAGCTAGATAGCTAGCTGGCTGGAGATTAAAAAATAGACTTGGGCTGTCACTGTGACTTGAATCCGCACCTAGGAGTATGCACTCAGGAGGAAGGCTGGGAGCTGGACAGCTGCGAAAGTGAAGGTGGAGGAGAGCCAAGGCAGACGAATTATGAGCTTGAGAACTGTATCTTAGGTTCTATTAACACCTGAGCATTTTTTAGCTTGAGGCCTGAAGCTACAAAGCGCTGGAGGGAAAAAAAATCAATTATTCTCTATGGAGATGGTACACATCTCCACTCCAAAATGCCTGAAGCCAGACGCTTCAACATGCCTG
Source organism: Lithobates clamitans (assembly GCA_037952925.1). NCBI lineage: Eukaryota > Metazoa > Chordata > Amphibia > Anura > Ranidae > Lithobates > Lithobates clamitans. Next base: position 10,429,719 of record JBBGZY010000037.1, read on the forward strand.
GAGCTCAAACAAGTTTTGAAACTTTTTTAGGCAGATTTGAGCGTTTTTCTACTTTTTACATTGGTGACCTTTTGACCTGTACAAAATCGCGTCAAAATCGTGACAAAAATGCTGCACAAATCAAGGCAAAACACGGTAAAATCATGCGGCTTTCTGCCTGAAAACGCTACACTCAGGTGTGAATGGGGCCTAGAGTGAAGAGGTGAAGCAGGCTGCTGCAAAGTGGTAGCAGTGTAACAGTGTGACAGTGTGTAGCAGAGGCAGAGACAGCCTCTCCCTGGGTTAGCTGTGTCTGCCCCCCTCTCCTCCCTGGACTGGATGTCTGTGCAGACTCGTCCTTTGACAGTGCACTCACCTCTCCGCAGTTCCTGTGGCTTAGAAAGATCTCATAGCTATAGTGTAAGTACAGTGGACATTAAACAGTCTTGCATACCTGCCATACCTGTCACATCCTCTGTCACATCCCCTGCCCATATGGCCAGGAGGCAGAGAAGGGCTAATCAGCCTAAACAGCAGGTCAGCAAAGAAATATATTGTGTGGCCAGACATCTCTCTTCCAGGAGAGAGGAAAGGGTTCCTCTGTAGCTGTTGCAGCTGTTGCAGCTGTCATGGCTGTCACAGCACCTTCAGGATCTATGAAAGGGGGTGCAGGAGTTCCTGCATCAGCCATCGTCAGTTCGGAAGATGGGGATAATGAAATAAGCTTACTTGGTTCAAGCAGCAATTAGAGAACCCAGCAAACAACAAGTGTCAAGATCAGAGGAAGCAGGTTGGGAGTAAGTCTTGATGGATTTTATTTGCTTGAATTACCTATGTCTCTCCCTATATCTGCACCTATATCTGCACCTTCTTCATACCCTGCACCGCTTGAATCTCTTCAAATTATAGAGCAGCCACAGCTAGCTACACAGCCACCTATACAGCTTTCTATACAGTCATCTTTGCAGGCCCAATCACAGGTCCAACCACAGCAGGAATCTCAAACGCAGCCACAGCCTCACCTACAGTCAGTATCGCAAATACAACATACACAGTTACAGCCAATACCACAATTACAGATTCTGCCACACTTACAGTTACAATCACAATTACAACTAGAACAGCAATCAGAAAAATCGGAACAGCGGCAACAGCAGCATCAGCTAGGGTTACAGCAAGAGCAGCGGCAGCAACAGTCACAAACTCTGCTACAGCAGCAGATGGGGCACCAGCTACAGCCTTTGCAAACACAGCAACAAACCCATACGGGTTTGTTGCTGTAGCTTAGGTCCGCTCTCCAAGAACAGACATTGCCACAGTCACAGACATGGATGAAGACACTAACACAGGAGTACTTGATGCCCCAGACCTCTCAGCACCAGACATATCAGAAGCAATTGCAAATGCAGCAGCACCTGGACTTGCACCTAGATTTACAGCAAGGGCCACAGCTACTGTCCCAACAGCAGGAACAAGAACAGATATCACAATGGGCACAGTTGCAATTACAGCAACAACTACAGTTAGAGCTACAGAAAGAAGAGCCACAGTTACAGATGCAGTCGCAAATACAACTTCAGACTCAACTGCAGATACAGCATTTGCATCAGATACAGACACAGGAAGACTTGGCTCCCCAAAATCAACTGCAACCACATCAGCAATTAGAGCAATAATTAGAGGTACAGTCACACTTACAGATTGGCCTGCAGAAATATCCCCCACTATATCCTCTCTTGCAGAACCAGATACATCTGCTGCAACAGCAGCGGTCAGAGCAGCAACTACATTTAGAACCACATTCAGAATCACAACTACAGATACAGTTAGAGAGACAGTTGCTGCCACAGATACAAGGGTAATCACAGTCTCCATCGCAGGCACAGCTATTGCAGACATGGCCTCAGCTGGGGGCACAGCTGCAGTTAAAAGTGTAAGCGGGGTAGCAGATACAGCAGGCACAATTGTAGGGCCCAATCGTAACAGCAGACGAGATTACAGCAGCAATTACAGCCACAGCTGTATCAGCATTCACAGATGCGGATGCAGCAGTTACCTTCTGAGCTGCATCTACAGTCTTAGTCACAGACACATTTGCTGCTACAGCAAGAGCTTCAATTACAGAAGCAATTACAGCAACGATCTCTGATTCAACTGCTGCATCAAATGCAAGTTAGCCAGAACAGCTGAAACCATTGGAACAGCTACGATCACAGAATCCGATACAAAAACAACCCAATGATCAGTTAGGTCCAGGTGCTGCGGCACCCATCTCCCCTGAATGGGACTGGGATTTTAGAGAGCATATTAGATCTCTCCCTATCAAGGTGGACCTTGAAGCCATGTTGAGAAAAATGGAAACTGCGTTTAAACAGGAATTAGACTGCCTTAAAGTGGATACCAAGAAAAAAGAGAAAGGTCTGGTGTCCCCAGTAACACACTTCCATCCCTATAACATATAGTAAAATGAAGGATTCGCCCTGGGACTTTAAATGAAGTACCGTTTCCGCCAGTAAATATAACAGTAGTAAATACAGTATATGGTTTTTTCAAGTAAAATTGTTTACATGCATAGATAACACCAACAGCTGCCAAAAAGAGATATATAAACAAGAAATATTGGTACATGGATGTAATAGCAGTCATAATACACGAGCATCATACAACCCGACTAGTTTCGCGAGATCCAGATCGCTCTACAGGGGTGGATGTGTGTAACATTGTACCTAAGATAAAAAAGTATATAGTTGGCAAAATGGCACAGTATTAGTTATAAAGGCACAGGGTAGGAGGGGTTATGGGTCCCCATACTCACCACTGAGCTTGACCATGGCTACAGGTGTGTGGCTCCAAGATAGCGGCAGCAGGTGCCTCACAAGGGAGCTGAGGGGGCGAAGTCAGATGGGACCCCACCAGGGGCCAAACGGTGAGCAGGCATGGCATAGGTGTAGTGATGTAACCCTAGAGACCTCGTTAGTTCATAAATAGTGTAGGCTGTAAAGATAAGTATGTTTGTCAGGCATCTAAAGTAGTAAAGTAGAATCAATAAGTATTAACATAAAGATATATATGCATGAATGAGAGGCCTGGACCCAAAGATGGTAGGGAACATGGAGATGGTAAGAAACATAGAAACATAGAAACAACTGTTAGTATCCCTCTGTTATCATATGTTTCTTACCATCTCCATGTTCCCTACCATCTTTGGGTCCAGGCCTCTCATTCATGCATATATATCTTTATGCTAATACTTATTGATTCTACTTTACTACTTTAGACCCTGATTTACTTTGATTGGGTGCACCGGGTATTCAGGCAGTCTACTCTGGGCACTGATGCCCTGAGAGATGTGATCTGTAGAATGCACAAATACTCACTTAACGATGGTGTCATCAACAGGATGTGTTCTAGACAACCTCTGGAATTTGAAGGAGCTCAATTAAACTTTTTCACAGATATCAGTAGATGTACCTTATCAAAACGGCACTCATTGCGACCTCTTTTAGAGGCCATAAGACAGGCAGGGATTACATAACACTGGGGCTTTCCCTTTGGGTTATATGCTAAAAAAGGTGATGTTACCGTGGTCTATAGATCACATTTAGCAGGCTTCATGGAAGCTTTAGGCCTTTCAGAGGTGACGTCCCCTGAAAATCAGAGGACGGATTTTGCCCAAATCCCGTTACCATCAATTCCTTGGAGTAAGGTCTCTAGTGGTTCTCATAGGAGACAAAGAGAGATGACTGAGAGGAGGTCGACTTAACTTAAACCTATAGACTCAAGTGGACATGGTATTAAATTAAGGGAGGTACTAATATAGCTTACAGGTTTTTTACTTACTCTCCATGGAAATCAAATGACTAACTAGTGGTGTACTACAACGTTTCTCCAAGGTGAAGAAGAGCCTTCATTTAAGAGACCCATAACTAGAACGGAGGGGCGGTATCATGGCCACAATGGTTTAGTATAAAGTAAGAGACTGTGCAGACTATGTATAGGTCTTGATTAGCTTGGGAGGGGGGAGGGAGGTAAACCTAGATCATGGTGGGTTTCAAATATCCTATAGGGAGGACTCCGTTGTTCAGAGCCAGGTCCTTTTTGGACACGCGCGCATGGCTTGCGGTGTGCAAGCAGGCCACATGTGAAACCTTGGGTTTTGTTTTTTCTTGTCTTTGTTTTTTCTTGCCTGGTTTTGTTTTTTCTTGTTTTGGGTTGATTTGTTTTGGGGGATTAATGAAGGTTTTTGGAATTGGGCGAGTGGCGTATGAGTGTTGGTTGGGATTGTGTTCTCTGCGTGTGTGGTTTGTGGTTTTTTCTTTTTATTTCTTCTTTGGGGGAAGAGGGACCTGGTCCTGTCACATCTACGTTACATGGATTATTCCTGATCCTCTTTTTATAGATACCATCTCTGACAAACATCTAAGGTGATTTCTTATGTCCAGGGAATGTGTTCTCCGATTAAACAAAATAAAATTTGGTTAGAATTAAGGTATTTGAATCCTCAGATTCTCAGAGACACATTTTAAGACCACTAGAACCCCTAAATTGCCTACATATACATTTACCAGTGGTATTTAAGTTTATCACCGGTTTCAAAGGCCAGAGGGGTGGCTGTAGGAATTCACAAGAACTGCCCTTTCGTGATCAATGATTCCTGTATAAACCCCGAGGACCGTTCCTTTTTTTTTTTTTTTTTTTTTTGAAAGGTCAGATCCAGGGCCATAAATACACTTTTGCTACAATATATGCCCCTAATCTTTGTCAAATAACATTCATAGAAGGGGTTCTCTCCAAATTGGTACTTTAATTTAAGCCCCAACCCAGAGCTACACAAATCAACTGGAAAGTCGGTACTATCCAACTGGGTCTTAAAGCGTTTTCCTAAGACTATGCAGTCAAATCATTTAATTGACTGCTGGAGGATGCTTAATGCATCTATAAGGAATTATAGTTATTATTCTAAGGTCCAAAAGATGTATTCTAGAATTGATCTGTTATGGTTGTATCAGTTTTATTTAGATCTGTTAGAGGGAGCAGTCATTGAACAGATTACTTTGTCGGATCATGCCCCGGTCTCAATCGCGATTAGACCTCCCAATGGGATGGAGAGGGAATGGATCTGGAGCATGAACAACAACATTTTGGAAGACCCTACAGCCTTAGCAGCAGTTACTGATGCAATTACAACATATTATGAGATAAACAATACAGACAAAGTCTCCCAAAAGGTAATATGGGAAGGGCACGAAGCAGTTATTAGAGGTGTTCTAATTTCACAAGGTTCAAAGCTCAAGAGGCAAAAATCTGCGGAAATGCGGCGATTACTTTCAGATATACAACATATGAAAAACATATATAAACGCTTCCAATCTTCTCAAATCAAGAACCGTCTCAATGAGGCAGTGATTGTCCATGTTCCTGGACCAACAGGTTAAGAAAAGATTAAGGATCTGGGCTCATAGGTTTTATGAATAGAGCAACAAATCTGGGAAAATGCTAGCTAAAGTTTGGAGGAAGAGAAAGGAGAAGTGTCGTGTTCGTAAGCTTGTGTCCCAGGATGAAAAACCGGTATTTCAATCATCCAATATAGCTAAGCTGTTCCAGGAATTTTATGGCAATCTCTATTGCTTATTTCCAGATAGCTCGTTGCATGCTTCTTTTAAACAGAGAGAGAGAATCAGGAGCTACTTGGCAGAGATAAAATATCCAAAACCTGACCTAGTTATTTCCTGTGAGGAACCAATTACTCAGGAAGAAATAGAGAATATTATTAAGAACCTACCTAAGGGGAAGAGTCCGGGACCAAAGGGATTTAACCACTTGACCACTGTGCACTTAAACTCCTTCCTAACCAGACCAATTTTCAGCTTTCTGTGCTCTCACATTTTGAATGACAATTACTTAGTCATCCAACACTGTACCTATATGAAATTTTTGTCCTTTTTTTCAGACAAATAGAGCTTTCTCTTGGTGGTATTTAATCACCACTGGGTTTTTAATTTTTTGTGCTATAAAAGAAAATAGACCGGCAATTCTGTAAAAGAATGCATTTTTCTTAATTTCTGTTATAAAATTTTGCAAATTGGTAATTTTTCTTTAAATATTTTGGGCAAAATTTATACTACTTATCTTTGGTAAAAATAACCCAAATCTGTGTATATTATTTGGTCTTTGTGAAAGTTATAGAGTTCACAAGCTATGGTGCCAATCTCTGAAAATTGATCACACCTGATGCACTGACTCATTTCTTGAGACCCTAACAAGCCAGGAAAGTACAAATACCCCTAAAAGGACCCCTTTTTGGAAAGTAAACATTCCAAGGTATTTAGTAAGAGTCATGGTGAGTTTTTTGAAGTAGTTTTTTCCCACAATTCTTTGCAAAATCAAGATTTTTTTTTTTCTTTTTTTTCACAAAATTGTTATATTAGCAGGTTATTTCTCACACACAGCATATGCATAGCACAAATTAAATCCCAAAACACATTCTACTACTCCTCCTGAGTACGGCGATACCACATATGTGAGACTTTTACACAGCGTGGCCACATACAGAGGCCCAACACGCAGGGAGCGCCATTAGGCGTTCTTGGAGCATAAATTACACATATCATTTCTTGACTACGTCTAACACTTTTAAAGGTTATGGAACTCCAGGACAATGGAAACGCCCCAAAAATGACCCAGTTTTGGAAAGAAAACAACCCAATGTATAATCTATAAGGCATAATGAGTCTTTGAAGATGTCATTTTTGTTCTACAAGTTTTTGGAAAATGTGTAAAAAAAAAAAAAAAAAAAAAAAAAAAAAAATGAAAACGCATTTTTTTTTACACAAAGTTGCCCATTTATACAATATTTCTAACGCATAGCATGTACAAATAAAACATTGCACCCCAAAATAGATGATCCGACTTTTACACAGCCTGGCCACATAGAGAGGTCCAACATGCAGGGAGCAACCTCAGGTGTTCTAGGGGCATAAGTTTAAATTAATGTGACTACCTATTACACTTTTGTGAGGCACTGTAGTGGCATGGATGTGGCATGAATGAGAACTGATGTTGTGTGGATGAGCATAAATAGGGATGGATGAGCCATGGATGGGGATGGTTGAGTATGGATGGAATGACTGAGAATGGCTGGGTAAGGCTGGGTACGGCTGGGTAAGGCTGGGTACGGCTGGGTACGGCTGAGTATGGCTGGGTATTGCTGGGTATTGCTGGGTATTGCTGGGTATGGCTGAGTATTGCTGGGTATGGCTTGGGATGGCTGAGTATGGATGGATGGATGAGTATTGCTGAGGATGGATGGATGAGTATGCTGAGTATGGATGGCTGAGCATGGATGGATGGATGAGTATGGATGGCTGAGCATGGATGGATGGATGGATAAGTATGCAGAGTATGGATGGCTGAGCATGAATGTCTGCAATGGGCACATATCAGCGCTGTGGGCACTACACATCCAGCCCACAGCGCTGCTGCCACCAATCTCTCCCCTCTCTGCTCACACTGTACCGATCGGTACAGAGAGGGGAGAGAGGAACTGGACATGACGCTGGTTTGTTTACAAGTGATCACTCTGTCATTATGCAGTGTGATACATGGAGGAGATTGAGAGAACTTGAGCTAGATTAGGGAGGTTAGTTAGTGGTGTGGAGGCAGTTTATTTATATATATATATATATATATATATATATATATATATATATATATATATATATATATATATATATATTAGTGCATTCAGTGTAGACTATATATACAGTGCAGGCAGTATAGTGTAATTATATATATGCATATATATCAGTGCAGAATATATATACAATGCAGTCAAAGTACGGTATCTAATACAGTGCATTAAAGTGGTTAAGGTGGACATGGCCGTCCTAGTACTGACAATGTTGCCCAGACCCTTAATGGATGCCCACAGAGGATCCCGAGACATGCATGAGTGTGCGCTGCGCATCAGCGTGCATTGGCGCACGCCGTTGCACACGCACGCACAATACGGTGCATGCGTGACGGCGCGCAAGTGGCGTGACAGACGCTGGCGCCAGTGGCCCTATTTAAACCAGCCTGTGACCACAGGATGTTGCTGGATTATCTCCTCAGCTCCCTTGTGTACTTTGACCTTGCTTCCTGATCTGTGAATACCCATTGTGACCCGGCTTGCCTTGACCTTACTTCCTGATCTCCTGGTTTGACCCTTGGCCTCCTTCTGGACTCTGCTTCTGCATTCTGATCTTCCGGCTTGACCTTCGGCTTGTACCTGGACCCTGTCTGTGTATGACCTTGGCTCGCCCCTGTGTTTACTCTGGACTGACTTATCCTTGTATGACCCCTGGCCTGTCTCTTGGTTTCTCCATTTACCTGAACACCGCAAGTCCTGCTTTGCCAGCATTGGCCATCCCTCAGTGGCCGAGCTCATCGGACTGCGAACAAGCACCTGGCCAACCATGCTTCTTTGGGCACCGCGATTCCTGTTCCCAAATCCAGGAACATGCTGCACTTATCCGCAAGGGGAACCCTCTTAGCATCTCAATCTCCATACCCGCATCTGACAGGAACGCTATGACAGAATTAAGAAAAAAACGGCATGGGGCCCCCGAAAATCCATACCAGGACCCCAAAGCACTCTCCCCATGTTGAGGGCAAGCAGCCTGGTATGGCTCAGGAGGGGGGGTGCGCTCGCTCGACCCTCCCCTATCCTGTCCTCCAGGCTGCATGCTCGGATAAGGGTCTGGTATGGATTTGGGGGGGAACCCACGGCAATTTTTTTTAATTTTGGCGTGGAGTTCCCCATAAAATTCATACCAGATCCGAAGTGCCTGGTATGGAGGAGGGGCACGCCATTTTTTTTCCTTCATTTTTCATCTATATTGCTGGGAGCCGGCTATGCATTACAGCTGGGAGCATGTTTAAATTAATTTTTTTTTTTCCTTTTAGAAATGTAATTTTGCTGTGGCACTGTTCTACATATCAAGCAGATGCACCACTTTGCAGGCAGACTATGGGGACCCCCCCCCCCATGCACATTATTTAAAGGAATATTTCATTTTTATTGTTTCACTTTAAGCATTATTAAAATCACTGCTCCTGAAAAAATGGTTGTTTTAAAAACGTTTTTTGCATTGATGCATGTCCCCTGGGGCAGGACCCGGGTCCCCATACACTTTTTATGCTTGCATATAAACCTTTAAAATTTGCACTTTTGATTTTTTTCATGTTCGTGTCCCATAGACTTTAATAGGGTTAGCATGTTCGCTCTAACTTTTTGCTTGTTCACATGCGCTGATGCGAACCAAACCAGGAGAATTTCGTCCAATCCCTAGTCCCAATGCTGAACATTTAAATTTACTCAAATGCTCTTAAGGTCACTTTCACACTGAGGCGTTGAGGGCATTGGCGGTAAACCAACACTATTTGTAGCGGAGCTTTGCTGTCATTTTAGCTGCACTTTTCGGCCTCTAGCAGGGTGCTTTTAACCCCCGCTAGCAGCCAATGGAGGGGTTAATAGCACCCGTGTAGCGTCACTGCCGAAGCGCTTCGCAGGCGCTTCGTGGCCACTGGCCATTGGTTTCAATGGGCAGGGGCACTTTAGAAGCGGCGTATATACCGTGCCTAAAGATGCTGCTTGCAGGACGTTTTTTAACATCCAGCAAGCGCACCGCTCCAGTGTGAAAGCACTCGGGCTTTCACAACGGAGTGACAGGAGAGGCACTTTACAGGCACTTTGCAGGCCCTATTTTTAGCGCTAAAACGCCTGTAAAGTGCCTCAGTGTGAAAGTAGCCTTAATGTCCTTTCCTTCATAATACATTTATCCTTCTTATATGGTGGAAACTAGAATAAAAACACACATTAGTTGTTTCCTTTAAACATTTCTCACCTTAAAACAGTGTTATGCAGTGAGGAAAGGATAATATCCGCAGAAGGAAGAGTCACTTTGATAGACACAAGCTCAACTTGATCTCTCAAAATGATATTGATTTTTTTTGTGTGTTTCAGTTTTATTTTCTATGCTCAAACAGTTTATCATCTCTTCAGTCAGCCTGATCCCTTGCTACTAAAAGTTGAATAGCAAGTGTAATAGAGAGAGATGCTGGCAACGGCAGACAAATTCATCTTTCAAACAAGTATCAGTTCCTTTGATAGGACAAGTTCAATAACCAAAACTATTTTTAACGAGTCTCCTGATAAATGATGTGAGACGAGTAGAGAGAGAGAAAATGAAAGGGACTACATGTTTCAGTGTTCAGAGATCATACCTAATGCTCATGAATACTTACACTTTTGAATTGCCTTTTAAAAGCCTTGTTTTGTAGGTTTCATAATGAGGAGCAATTGTTTAAATAAAATTCCTTACTACATGTACTGATTCAAAAACACAGCTGTGGAATGTGATAAATTATAATTATGGTACCCAAACTATAGATTACAATTTTATGACATTGATGATTTTGAAAAAAAGGTCTTTTAGCTGCATTTGATTTTTGATATAATATTTTAATTTCTCCAGGTAAAAGGAGAGACAGGAATCAGTTTGAACAACAATAACCTGCATGTCTAATATTATAACAGTTGGATCATGCATGCAAGTCTAACCATAATCAATTGTCTTCTATAGCTTTTAAAGAATTCCTGTCCTTTGTACAAGTAGGTTTGCATTAATATACTTGTGTCCCACGGGATTTCCCATGGCATATCCTAACCTTTCCTTCACTGCTCCTTTCAGCCACCATTGGTAGAAAGTAAAATACCCTGTACTTGTGGGTATGAAGGACCTTATGACTCATTTGCCCCCCTCTCATGCATTGGTGCCTGGTGATTGGTCCTCACTGCCACATGAAGGTGGTAGGGAACTTTTGCCCTGTACAAGCTCCATTAGAACAACTAGGAGCCAACATAGGGCTTTATTTCCTCACTCCTAAAGCCTGAGCAAAGGAAGGGATCAAGAAATATGTGAGTATGTGTACTACTGGGCATTAAACCAAAATTGTTGATTTTCCTAGCATGGTTAAAGTGACAGTAATCTTAAAGGTAAAAAAAAACGTTATTCCTGCAAGGGAAAGCCATAATGTGCTAGTATGCATTGCATACTAGCACATTTTGAAAGGCTTACCTTGAAACAAAGCCCTCCAGCAGCACTCTGTCACCACTACAGATGCTTCCATCTTCGCCCAGTCTTCCTTCCGGGTTCACAGGCTGTGGCCCTTAGAATTGTCAAGCCACAATTATGTGCAGGCGGGAGTCTCGGTTTTTGCACACAGCTCTGAAAGTACGAGGAATATCTCCTAAACGGTACATTTTTAGTAGATATTCATTTTACCTACAGGTAAGCTTTATTATAAGCTTACCTGTAGGTAAAAAACACATTCAAGAGTTTATTACCACTTTAAACAAGGGTTTACTTTAAGCTGGACATCGTTATGCTCCATACACACGATTGGATTTTCCAACAACAAAACCGTGGATTTTTTTTGGAAGGATGTTGGCTCAAACTTGTCTTGCATACACATGGTCACACAAATGTTGGCCAAAAATTCTGAACGTGAGAACGCAGTGACGTACAACATGTACGACAAGCTGAGAAAAAGGAAGTTCAATAGCCAGTGCGGCTCCTTCTGCTTGATTCAGAGCATGCGTGAACTTTATGCGACTGACTTGTGTACATACAATTGGACTTTCCTACAACAAGTTTTGTTTTCGGAAAATTTGAGAACCTGCTCTCAAACATTTGTGTGAGGAAATTCCAACAGCAAATGTTCAATGGAGCATACACATGGTCGGACTTTTCGACAACAAGCTCACATCGAACATTTCCCACTGGAAAGTCTGATCGTGTGTACGCGGCATTCGATTTTTCAGCAGAATATCTGGCTGACTGCTTTAGTTGCAATTGTTGTGCTGTGAGTTTGAATTTCAAACTTTGAGTTTGAATTTTGTGGTGAACAAATATGACAAAATATTATCCTTCAGTGGTTTGACAAGGTGGAACATCAATACACAGTATACTGTATGTATATGTGTATATGTATATAATATAATTTTTTTTTTTTTTTTTTCCTTGACAAATATCCTCATGGTGTATGGTGAACTCATAGACCAGCAGCTAGTAGTCTAAGTTTTATTTACTTGCAGAATTCTTGGACTTCTGTTATATAGCAGCACTCAAAGCGACGCCATATTTCAGTCAGAACTAAAGAAATAAATACATTTTCATAAACATCATATGGAGGTTTAAGATTGAATAAGCCCCAGAACAAAGGTCAGATTCAGGACATGCCACCTAAGCTTCAACCAAAAGATATGTTTTTTTTTTTCTCTCTGTTAGAGGTATGTAAACGGGCTATTTGCAGAACTGGGAATATAATAGTCAAGGATAAATATATTTTATGGTCTCTAAACAGAATTTATTTGAGGATCCTTACACCAGTGATAAAACACACCCTAAAAGCATCAACTGACTTTCTAAGGCCCTATGTATATTCAAATTGGCTTATTGACAGAAAGGATAGTTATCCATTGACCAGCTATTGTCTCAGCTCTGAGAAAGATAAACACAGAGCAAATCCCCCTCTTAGAAAGAACTGTTTTTTTTCTCTCTTGTAACAATTTCATACATCCCAGACATCATTTAACTACTTCAGCCCCGAAAGGATTTACCCCCTTCCTGACCAGAGCATTTTTTGCGATACAAAGTTGTGTCACTTTAACTGACAACTGCGCGGTCGTGCAACGTTTCACCTACACAAAATTGACGTCCTTTTTTTCCAACAAATAGAGCTTTTTTTGGTGGTATTTGATCAACTCTGAGGTTTTTATTTTTTGCGCTATAAACAAAAAAAGAGCGACAATTTTAAAAAAAGCAATATTTTTTTACTTGTTGATATAATAAATATCCCCAAAAAATATATATATAAAAAATATTTCTCAGTTTAGGCCGATATGTATTCTTCTATATATTTTTGGTAAAAAAAATCGCAATAAGCGTATATTGATTGGTTGGCACAAAAGTTATAGCGTCTACAAAATAGTGGATATATTTATGGTATTTTTATTATTTTTTTTTTAAGGCCAGCTCTGTTCATGAAAATTTCTTAAATTATACACTGAATAGGTGAGTAAATACGCATAACCTCATTAGACTCTTTTCAAAATGTGCATGTGCAGTGACATTGTTTATGGAAGGTTTGATCTCTATTTTTATGTGTAGCACCCTCTAGCTAGTGTGCTAGTTGTAAATAGTTTAGTTGTTAGTGTAGGTAAATTGGCTTGGCTGAGAGCCAGGCCTGGGCTGAATCTGGGTCAGGGTTTAGCGACCCAGGGAGGCTGGATGACTCATCTGATAGGTCTTCTGGTGCCTCCCCCTGTTTTCTGGAACCTTGGAGAAGGTTCTAGATGCAGTGGGTGGAAGCTAGAAGGAGCTGTCATGCATATTTATGAAGATCCTGGCAAATTCCCAGCAAAAAGGAGCTGGAAAGGGGGCAGTTCACCTCATAAATAGGTATGAGTTATGCCAGCAGGGGTGGTCGGGTGGAAGATGGAGATGGAGAGCTGAGGAGGCTGTCGGAGGCCCTTGCAGGGCGCCACCTAGGGGGGTGACCTTGGGTATGGGGCTTGGGTGCTGGAAGATTCCCCCACAACACAGAGTGGAAACCCTTCCTGGAGGCATGGGAGCAAGGAGAGAGGACAGTGGGAGCAGGTCAGAACATTTGGGAGATCTCCTGAGAAGTCTGCCGGGTGGACTGGTGAGTGTTCAATCTTGGAGGACTGTGGAGAAGTTAGCCAGTAGGGCCAGCAAAAGGGGCAGCTGCAGCAAGGTGGGCTGGCAGTGCCTGAAGAGGTGGTGCTGGGATCAGTAGCCACAGGAGGGGTAATTAATGCTGACTTACTTTTTGCTACACATCTAAGGAGCCTCAGGTTCCTGCTTTTAACAGGCTTTTGCTCTGATCTGACTGAGTGGTTTGTCAGATTCGCTAACAGTGTGCCAGTAGAGTTCTGCAAGCGAGTGCTGGAGTAACCAGTGGAGTGTATATAGACTGTATATAGAACTACATATAGAAAGAGTTGTCCCTGAAGTTGTTGTGAAGTCAAGTGGGCATCCTATAATCTCCAATCCCTATCCAAGTTATATCCCTCAATAAAATAAAAAACAAAGTCACTGACTGTTCTCTGACTCAAGAGTGCCTGTGGAAATTTGGTGTGCCTGGCTTCAGCGGACTTTTTCTGACAAAAATGAGACGGACTTTAGATTTTGAACATGTTTCAAATCTTTCCAATGGACTCGAGTCCGGTCGAAAAATCCGTTCTTGTGTATGCTAGTGCGACGGACAAAAAAGGATGCAAGGGCAGCTATTGCTACTGGCTATGAACTTCTTTATTCCAGTCCCTTCGTACGTCATCATGTTCAAACCAACGGACTTTCGAACGGACTTTAGTCCATTCGTGTGTGGGCCAGTCCTGTCGTCCGAAAGTCAGTCGTAAAGCGGTCAAAAGTCAGTCGGAAAGACCGTCGGACCTTTGATGCTGAAAAGTTCTCTCTCTCTCTCTTTCTCTCTCTTTCTCTCTCTCTTTCTCTCTCTTTCTCTCTCTTTCTCTCTCTTTCTCTCTCTTTCTCTCTCTTTCTCTCTCTTTCTCTCTCTTTCTCTCTCTTTCTCTCTCTTTCTCTCTCTTTCTCTCTCTTTCTCTCTCTTTCTCTCTCTTTCTCTCTCTTTCTCTCTCTTTCTCTCTCTTTCTCTCTCTTTCTCTCTCTTTCTCTCCTTTTCTCTCCTTTCTCTTTCTCTCTCTTTCTCTTTCTCTCTCTTTCTCTCCTTTTCTCTCCTTTCTCTTTCTCTCCTTTCTCTTTCTCTCCTTTCTCTTTCTCTCCTTTCTCTTTCTCTCCTTTCTCTTTCTCTCCTTTCTCTTTCTCTCCTTTCTCTTTCTCTCCTTTCTCTTTCTCTCCTTTCTCTTTCTCTCCTTTCTCTTTCTCTCCTTTCTCTTTCTCTCCTTTCTCTTTCTCTCCTTTCTCTTTCTCTCCTTTCTCTCCTTTCTCCAGGTTCTGCTATGTTGCAATGGGGCTCTGTAGTTTGGAGATCCTACAGAGACTTGGATGGGATCTTTAACCCTGTGTGCCCAGGTGCACACAGCCCATATAACGAGGGGCTAGTGAGAGTGGAGGAAGGTGGAGTGTTGCTGCATCAAGACAGACCTGTGTCTGAAAAGCTGTCTCCCCTGTGTGAAATTACATCCCTGGTAAGGGGGAACTTGGTGTCTGAAGGACTGGGAAGGTTGGGATGGCCACAAGGGCCTGTGAGACCAGAGAAGGGTCTGGGAGGCTGCGAGAGCCGAGGCGACTAGCAAGTCCAAGGGGGCTGAAGGAAGTCCTGAAGTCTGGTGGACAGTAAGCAAACCCAGGGGTCTGGAGAATCCTGTTGAAGCCAGGAGTAGGCATTTTTGGTTGTATGAATTTACTGGAGAAGAACCCCTGTGTGGGAAATCCTGTGTATAAACTTTTATTTTGTTCCTGTTAATAAAAATGGACTGCCGTGCCCTCAAACCTGATAACTGACTGCTGTGGACTCACTACGTGAAGACGCATCTACCACTGAGCTAAACACCCCAATATCACTATATATATATATATATATATATATATATATATATATATATATATATATATATATATATATATATATATATATATATATATATATACACAGTGGCTTGCGAAAGTATTCGCCCCCTCGAACTCTTCAACCTTTTGCCACATTTCAGGCTTCAAACGTAAAGATATAAATTTTTAATTTTTTGTGAAGAATCACCAACAAGTGGGACACAATTGTGAAGTGGAACGAAATCTATTGGATATTTTAAACTTTTTTAGCAATTAAAAAACTGAAAAGTGGTGCGTGCAAAATTATTCAGCCCCTTTGCTTACAGTGCAGCAAACTCACTCCAGAAGTTCAGCGAGGATCTCTGAATGATATCCAATGTTGTCCTAAATGACTGATGGTGATAAATAGAATCCACCTGTGTGTAATCAAGTCTCTGTATAAATGCACCTGCTCTGTGATAGTCTCAGGGTTCTGTTGAAAGCGCAGAGAGCATCATGAAGACCAAGGAACACACCAGGCAGGTCCGTAATACTGTTGTGGAGAAGTTTAAAGCCGGATTTGGATACAAAAAGATTTCCCAAAACATCCCAAGGAGCACTGTGCAAGTGATCATTTTGAAATGGCAGGAGTATCAGACCACTGCAAATCTACCAAGACCTGGCTGTCCCTCTAAAATTTCAGCTCAGACAAGGAGAAGACTGATCAGAGATGCAGCCAAGAGGCCCATGATCACTCTGGATGAACTGCAGAGAACTACAGCTGAGGTGGGAGAGTCTGTCCATAGGACAACAATCAGTCGTACACTGCACAAATCTGGCCTTTATGGAAGAGTGGCAAGAAGAAAGCCATTTCTCAAAGATATCCATAAAAAGTCTCGTCTAAAGTTTGCCACAAGCCACCCGGGAGACACACCAAACATGTGGAAGAAGGTGCTCTGGTCCGATGAAACCAAAATCCAACTTTTTGGCCACAATGCAAAACGATATGTTTGGCGTAAAAGCAACACAGCTCATCACACTCAACACACCATCCCCACTGCCAAACATGGTGGTGGCAGCATCATGGTTTGGGCCTGCTTTTCTTCAGCAGGGACAGGGAAGATGGTTAAAATTGAGGGGAAGATGGATGCAGCCAAATACAGGACCATTCTGGATGAAAACCTGTTGGAGTCTGCAAAAGACCTGAAACTGGGACGGAGATTTATCTTCCAACAAGACAATGATCCCAAACATACAGCAAAATCTACAAAGGAATGGTTCACAAATAAACGTATCCAGGTGTTAGAATGGCCAAGTCAAAGTCCAGACCTGAATCCAATCGAGAATCTGTGGAAAGAGCTGAAAACTGCTGTTCACAAACGCTCTCCATCCAACCTCACTGAGCTCGAGCTGTTTTGCAAGGAAGAATGGGCAAGAATTTCAGTCTCTCGATGTGCAAAACTGATAGAGACATACCCCAAGCGACTTGCAGCTGTAATCACAGCAAAAGGTGGCTCTACAAAGTATTAACGCAAGGGGGCGAATAATTTTGCATGCCCCACTTTTCATTTTTTTATTAGTTAAGTTTCAAAAATCCAAAAGATTTCGTTCCACTTCACAATTGTGTCCCACTTGTTGGTGATTCTTCACAAAAAATAAACATTTTATATCTTTATGTTTGAAGCCTAAAATGTGGCAAAAGGTTGAAAAGTTCAAGGGGGCTGAATACTTTCGCAAGCCACTGTATGTATGTGTGTATGTGTGTGTATATATATATATATATATATATATATATATATATATATATATATATATATATATATATATATATATATATATATATATATATATATATATATATATATATATATATATATATATATATATATATATATATATATATATATATATATATATATATATATAATATTTTTCCCATACAAGAGCATAGCATGTATTAATTTTGTAATGAACCAACAACCCATTTTTTTTATTAACTCTTCTTGTGTACTTTGCCAGTGTTAATGAAGATGGTATAGATATATCATATTTTTGTGTTTTCAGTTTTGATAAGTTACTGGCATTACTCCCCAGCCATCTGCAGTTTCAGAGCACCTCATTGTGAAAAAGTGTGAAAGAATAATAATCACATTAAGGTAATGTTAAAGTATCATTCATATCCTTTTTTTTTAGATGGGATTGGGATATCAAAATCAAGTAGGTTGGATAGACGTCAAGTGAACATGTTTTCCTTAAAGTTTAACAGACATGAACTGTAAGGCCTATTACAAAAGACATAAAACAATTAATTTTTTAACATAGAAATAATAAAAATATTATAAATATAAAAATATTTTTTGGTCCATGCTTCTGCATGGATGACATGCTGTAAGTAGAAGAGGATGCTATGCAGATGTTGTGACAAGGGTTCTGTGTAATTTGTGGATATTGTGTGAGGTGGAAAGAAATTACTGTTTTTGCACTTGAGGTGTGTTTGGAGAGGGGGAGGGATTGGACAAGGAATACCTGGATCAGATGGGGAGATAATGAGTGATGGGGTAATACTGGAAGGGTAAGTTCTGGAAGGGTAGTAAGGATAGCGCTGTCTTTGGAGGCCAGAACATGGAAGAGGAGGTATTTGTGGGGCATATGATCTTAGTGTTTCTTGAAATGGGACAGATGGTTGATGAGGGGCAGTGAAGGAGTGGATGCACTCCTGTGCAGATATCCTCATTTCATAATACCTTTCAGGTAGTACTTCTTTTAAAACGGTGCATTAAACTGAGGCCAAATGTGGTATGCTTACAATGCTGTGACATTTTTTCTGAAATTTAGCTGACTATGCCCAGCAGTCTTTCAGTTGTCACAGGGGTAGCTCTCCCTCCCCCATTTGCTGTGGGCATTTTTCATTGTCCCCTCCCTAACTGCAAGACTTTATCCTTCCTTTTGATGGATGCCTGTAGAAGAAGAGTTACACAATATGGATTTGAAACTGATGTACAAAATGTAATCTCTTCACCAGCAGGCTGATCTTCAGCTGATTCCTCCACATTACTGTCTTCCTGGTCCTCCTCTGTCTCTGCCTGGGCCTCTTCCCAACTTAATTGCTTGTTGTAAATACAAATATTTTTTATTGCTTCATTGAGTTATTATGCTATGTCTTATTACATAACAATTGTATGATATATGCTAGCTTACCTTCTCATTTCTAGGACTGGTTTTAGAAACTCCAGATTCCTGGCTTACATATACGGAGCCTGATGACGTCACATTTGATGAAACGCATAGGGTGGAGCCGGAACACATGCCACTGTGCATATGCCAACCATCCATGGCCATTTTGCTAGTGGAAAAGATTGAAGCTTGCTTTGCTTTACACGCCTGTTTATACTACGAAAATTGTAAGTGCAAATAAACAAAGGTGTTTTAAATAGAACTACACTATGGAGAGTGCTTTCTCTTTTTTTTGTGAATTTTGACACATGGAGCCAGAGTGTCCAGCAAATTTAGTGACAGATTGAGTTGTGGATTTTTCTGCTGTATTAAAACAAATTGACCAGAGGTCCTGTAAAGCCAGTGTATATCCATAAATGCATTTTATGAGGGTCAATATTATCTGCTAAGCCTCCACCTTACCTCCACTGTGGTGCCCCTTTGGGATTTGGAAATCTGTTCCTTCTGAGACACACCTTACTATCCTAACAGATCATCATTCACTTGGAATTTTTTTGTATGAGACTTTTTATATCCAGCTTTTGCATGGAATTATTGTAACACATATTGCGCTAAATTTTGTGATATATTTTAAGTGCTGTACTTTTGTGTTTACATAAATGGAGGTCTTTTGCTTGCTGCAGCTCCACTTCTCTCCTCACAAGTCTCTTTAGGTGCCTAATGTAGGTGTTTATTATACCATGCCACCATATGCATGAGGCTTCAGCTGCAAGACATAAAAAAAACTGAAATTATTATTCGTCTTTTTTCCTTTCAGGTACCTAGCGATGAGTAATTAATTTGCAAGTCTGAAATATGAGTTTACAGTGGGGAAATCAACTGTGAACTGTATTATCCATGACACCTGCAGAACCATATGGGATGTGCTTATGGGTGTGGTCATGAAGAAACTAACTGAGGAAGAATGGTCCAATATGACTGGTCTTTTCTGGGAGTTCTGCAATTTGCCCAATTGTATGGGAGCTATTAACGGCAAACACATCAACGTCATCAAGCCAATTAGTAGCAGCAAATTCTTTAACTATAAAAAATGTTTCTCTTTTTGTTCTGTTGTTAGTGGCTGAGGCAATTTATTCTTTTAGCTACACTGACATTGATTTCTATGCAAGCAGCTCAGACTCTAGTGTTTTTGCTCACTCTTCATTTGGTCAAATGCTACCTGACAATGGACTTGACCTACCAACTAACTGTCCACTACTAGGAACAAGTTCTCTATCTCTACCCTATGTCTTTGTAGGGAATTAGGCCTTTGCTCTTGGTGAGCACCTGTTAAGATAGTATTCTAATCGCACTGACTGTAGAGAAGAAGGTTTTCAATTATCACCTCTCCAGGGCATGAAGGGTTTTATAGTGCGCTTTTGGTATTCTTGCAAATAAGTGGTGTTTGCTGTATACTTTGCCCAATTTTTAACTTGGAGAAGGTCTGTTGTAAAAGCAGAATGTGTACACCACAATTTTGCTTGTGAGTGTGATGGCTACCTTTTTGAGGACTCACTAATCATAAATTGGAAGGGGCAAGTGGTCCAAAATGAGGGCAACAGCAATGATGCTAAAATTTGTCAAGATTTTGCATCCTTCCTTATGTCTCAAGCTGGTCAGGTCCCATGGCTGCTTGATGATGTTGCATTATCAAAACATATTACACTTTGGAGAAAAAATTACTATCCATGTAAGTTTTTTTTTTTTTTTTTTTTTTTTTTTTTTAGTTTTTCCTAATAAAATATATTCTGATGGTCACATGAGTGCAATGTATTTCTTTGCTTTCTGTTTATGACTGATGCGGCTATATATAGAGAATAGAACCACACAACTCCCTGATAACAACTTGCTTAGCTTAGAGACACTGCGTAAAATTGAAATATGACACCACAAAGATGATTTTTTTTAAAAGGGGGAACACTGTGGACTCTTGTGTAAAGGGGAACTCTGATGTAAGGTAGTTTCTGCCCACCAAACCCCCAATTACATCAGCGTTCTCAGCAGTCCCCCTTAAATTAGGGTTCCCAACCCCCCCACAACAGGACACCTTTTACATCTGAAACCCCCTTACCTTGGTGTACTCACTCACTTAGAGGCAGGAGAGAGTTGGGAGGGGGAAGACTTTAGTCACAGACTGTGGAGAGGATGAAGGCTCAGGCATAGACACCTTTCATCAACAATGTATCTATCGGTTGCTGAGCTTCAAACTTCCAGCCCACACATGCCTTTCCTGAGGCACAGAACGCTGGGAATTGGTGTGTGGGTGGGCAGACAGAGGGGTAGGGATTGGAGGAGGAGGAGCAGATCAAGCCCTTTCTCCTCTCCTGTATAGCGGTGGGGCCCGTGTGCACTCGGCTGTTGTGGTACCTGGTTACTTAAGGAGCCACAGTCCATTCTGAAACAGATGTGTCTTTTTGCACACAGAAGCAGGAAAATTGTGCCAATCTGGCTACAGGATGTGGCCAATATCTAGGCTCTCTCTTATTGTGGCTTTTATGAAGGGGTCCCAGGTATCATTTAGATATGGCTGCTCATGGACCAAACAAATAAGGTCCTCATCATATCACTTGCAGTCATCTTGCCTCTAATATCCATGACTACTCTCTGTCTTGAGCACTAGGGATGAGCAGAACACCCCCCAGTTCGGTTCGCACCAGAACATGTGAACAGGCAAAAAGTTTGAGCGAAATTGCACACCCTAATAAAGTCTATGGAACACGAACATGAAAAATCAAAAGTGCTCATTTTAACCACTAACTGCCTATGTAAACAAGGCGATTCCTCATTCTGCCTAGTGACATGACAGAGATCTACTGTTCCCAGTGATCGGGAACAGTGATCACTGTCATGTTCCAGTAAGCCCATCCCCCTAGGGTTAGAAAATACCTAGGGAACACACTTAACCCCTTGATCGCTCCTTAGTGTTAACCCCTTCCATGCCAGTGTAATTTTTACATTGATCCATGCATTTTTATAGCACTGATCAATGTAATAATGTCACTGGTCCCCACAAAAAGAATATATCAGCCTAAACTGATGAATAAATTAGTTTTTTTATATATTTTTTAGTATATGTATTATAACAGAAAGTAAAAAAATGTTTTTTTTTTTTAATTATCTGTATTTTTTTGTTTATAGCACAAAAAATAAAAACCACAGACATGATCAAATACCACCAAAAGAAAAGCTCTATTTGTGGGTAAAAAAGGACGTCAATTTTGTTTGGTTACAGCATCGCCCGACCACACAATTTTCAGTTAAAGCGATGCAGTGCCGTATTGCAAAAAATGGACAGGTCATTAAGGGGGCAAATTCTTCCGGGGCTGAAGTAGTTAAAGGCTTATTTGCAAGTTAGGCAAGTGGCCTGGTATGGTTCAGGAGGGGATTCTGTTTGCTTGTCCTCTCCCTTCCTGGCATGCCTGGCTGCTTGCTCAGATATGGGTCTGGTAGTGATTATCAGGGGACCCCACAACAAGTTTTTTAAATTGTGGCATGGAGTTCCCCTTAAAATCTATGCCAGCCCAAAGGGCCTGGTATGGATTTTGGGGGGACCCACGCTGTTTTATTTTAAATTTTGACGTGGAGTTCCCCTTAAAATCTGCCAGACCTAATGGGCCTGGTAAAGATGTTGGGGGAGACCCCATGCTGTTTTTTTTTCTTAATTCTGTCATAGGGTTCCCCTTAACCACTTCAATGCACTGTATTATATACTCTGCACTGACTTCACTGTATATATAGTCTACACTGAATGCACTATATATATATATATATATAATATGCAAAAATGTGTGGAAATACCGCCTCTACCTCACATTTCTCTGCGCCTAGGACTACTCCTGAGATCAAGTGTAGTGAAATAAAGAAGCTACTTAAATGATAAACATATATACATAAGCAATAAATTATAAATCAATGGTGCCAAGTCTCTGATTCCTTATTGCAGCAGCGCTATGTGCCAGATGTCAAGACACATATAAGTAAGACCAAATGATTAAAGAAGATTCATAGGAAAGTTCAAAAAGATTGTAGTCTGTGGATATGAAGAGTTTCTTTCACCAAGAGTAATCACCGCGTGAGGGGGTGTCCCCCAGTGAGATTGCGCTCACCACAATTCCAGCAAAAACAAGCCTTTATGCTGTTATTTTTGATAGCTTTCTATCTTTTCTATCCAACCACCAGATGTCGCTAACACTCTCAATTAATGTTGTGTCACATAAGGGGAGAAAATAACATGCCCATATAGCGTAATATTGCTAAAGAAAGTTTATTGACATGAAAAAATCACTCCCCCCCCTTATGAACTGTGTACCAGATAAAATAAACAGTAAAGCATTTGTAAAGTGCACTGTGCCTGAATCTAAATCTCCCGGGAGATGTTTCCAGAGCGCTCGCTGTATACAGCTGATCTCACTCGCCTCCTGGTTCCTTCCGGTGCGTGGAACGCACACGTCACTTCCGGTGGATTACGACCCTGACGCGTTTCGTCACTTCCGGATGTCATCTGAGGGTGTAATCCACCTATCATTCGGTCGGTATTTATACTAGTGACAGGTTCAACAGCCAATGGGAAAGGACCAATGGAAAAAACTCCCCCCATAACACTGAAGACTTGCAGAGCTGTCAGCAATGGGAAACTCAGTACGCAATGCCAACAGACTGCTTTAAACATGCCACTACTGACTGTACAGGGAAACTGTGACATATATGTTCAATACATGACCGTACCTTATTAATATTTGTCGCTAAATACTATATGCATAGCACTGCTGTATTTATTTAGCGACAAATATTAATAAGGTACGGTCATGTATTGGACATATATGTCACAGTTTCCCTGTACAGTCGGTAGTGGCATGTTTAAAGCAGTCTGTCGGCATTGCGTACTGAGTTTCCCATTGCTGACAGCTCTGCAAGTCTTCAGTGTTATGGGGGAGGAGTTTTTTCCATTGGTCCTTTCCCATTGGCTGTTGAACCTGTCACTAGTATAAATACTGGCTGAATGATAGGTGGATTACACCCTCAGATGACGTCCGGAAGTGACGAAACGCGTCAGGGTCGTAATCCACCGGAAGTGACGTGTGCGTTCCACGCACCGGAAGGAACCAGGAAGCGAGTGAGATCAGCTGTATACAGCGAGCGCTCTGGAAACACCTCCCAGGAGACGTAGATTCAGGCACAGTGCACTTTACAAATGCTTTACTGTTTATTTTATCTGGTACGCAGTTCATAAGGGGGGAGTGATTTTTTTCATGTCAATAAACTTTCTTTAGCAATATTACGCTATATGGGCATGTTATTTTCTCCCCTTATGTGATACAACATTAATCAAGAGTGTTAGCGACATCTGGTGGTTGGATAGAGAAGATGGAAAGCTATCAAAAATAACAGCATAAAGGCTTGTTTTTGCTGGAATTGTGGTGAGTGCAATCTCACTGGGGGACACTCCCTCACGCGGTGATTACTCTTGGTGAAAGAAACTCTTCATATCCACAGACTACAATCTTTTTGAACTTTCCTATGAATCTTCTTTAATCATTTGGTCTTACTTACTTTGGTCTGACATATATATATATATATATATGTCGCAGTCATGATAAAAATCGCTGATCACCGTCATTACTAAAAAAAAAAATAATAATAAAAATGCTATAAATCCATATTTTGTAGACGCGATAAATCTTGCGCAAACCAATCACTATATGCTTATTGCTTTTTTTTTTTTACCAAAAATATGTAGAAGAATACATATCGACCTAAACTGAGGAAAAAAATATTTTTTTTATATAATTTTTGGGTATGTTTATTATAGCAAAAAGTAAAAAAATATAGTTTTTTTCAAAATTGTCGCTCTTTTTTTATTTATAGCGCAAAAAATAAAAACTGCAAAGGGGATCAAATACCACCAAAAGAAAGCTCTATTTGTGGGGAAAAAAGGACATCAATTTTGTTTGGGTGCATCGTCACATGACCACACAATTTTCAGTTAAAGCGATGCAGTGCTGTATCGCAAAAAGTGCTCTGGTCAGGAAGAGGGTAAATTCTTCTGGGGCTGAAGTGGTTAAAGTGGAGTTCCCCCAATTTACTACTGCAGCTGCTTACTTTTAAAATATGGACACTTACCTGTCCAGGGCGCCCGCGATGTCGGCACCCGAAGCAGATCTGGCCCTCGCATGGAGGCGCCGCCATCTTCGGTAAGGGAATCGGGAAGTGAAGCCTTGCGGCCTCACAGCCTGGTTCCCTACTGTGCATGGGCAAGTTGCGCTGCGTGATCCCACTGGTCCCTGCTGTCTTCTGGGACCTGTTTCTCCCAGAAGATAGCGGGGAGGGCGGAGGAGGAACCAGACATGGCGTAGATATCCCCGGATACTGCGGCTATATATGCCCAGAAGTGGGAGCAGATATCTGGATTATACAGGTATCTGCTCCCCCTCCCCTCTGAAAGGTGCCAAATGTGACACCGGAGGGGGGGAGGAATCTGAAAAGCGGACTTTCAATTTTTGGGTGGAACTCTGCTTTAATATTACACTTGTAAATTAGCTACAGGGCAACTCTCCTACACAAATTTGAGGTAGGAGATTTTAAAGAGTTTACTTATTCCAATGACACTGTACAACTCTTCCACAATATGTAGAGTGTACTATAGCAGTGATAGACCCTTCCACATTTCATTATTATACCAGTGTTGTAATGAGGTGAAGCTGTACCCCTTCTTATTACAACCACTCCAGGGAATAAAAGCAATTCATTCCTACAATAATTATAAATATAGTAAAGCAGTTCAATGACTTAAAAGTGCAGATTGTTTAGCAATTAAAAATATATCATTCCATAGTAGCAACTTTGGAAATAGCAGATATTTGCACTTTTAGAATACTAAAGAATACATCTGCAGCATGTTATTTGAAAGTTGGTGCATGGAGTCACTTTTAAAACAATGTGAAAGTACACAAAGGCAACTTTTTCTTAAAGTTTTTTTTTTGAAAAATCTTTTTTATTGAGTTTTAGTTTCATTCTAAACAAAACTAGCCCACGAAGGGGCCAAACATTATTTGCCCATGCAAGGGCAAGTCTCATGTCACAGCAACAAGCCGTAAAATTAATACTTAACAAAACTTAACATATACAACTAAACTACTACACCAAAGTGGGGAGAGGTTCCAGTTCAGGGGGATCTGTGCTCAAACTGGTGTTAGCAGGGTACTTAAATAGAAGAATATCTGGATTCATTCACTTGAAATATAATATTAATCTAGGTCTTACTTACTTCTTCACTTGCTGTGGTGTCATCATCCAGCCAACATGTCCACACTTTATCAAACTTTTGTGGGCAACCTCTGTTCGAGTAGGTGGCCTTGTATAAGGGCAAGCTGGCATTTATGAGGCATTTCCAAAGTCTAACAGAGGGGGGGATAATTGTTTGCAGATCATCGTGGTGGCTTTATGAGCACAATACAGTAGTAGGGATATAAGTAATTTTTGCACTCTAATCACTGGCATTTGTTCAACCAACCCCAGCAGACAGTATTTAGGATCATAAGGTAAGTAGGTCCTGGTGACCTTTACAATTATCTGAATAACCTCCTGCCAATAATGCTGAATTGCTGGGCAGCTCAAAAAATGTGAAAAAACTCTCCGGGCTGATTTGAGCAACACCAACACAACAGAGAGTATGCCGCCAACATCCTGTGGAGACTGTGGGGTGTGTAGTGAGCTCTGTGCAGAGTTTTGTACTGGACCAGTTCTCTTGCTGAAACTAGATGGGAGAATGGAAAGTCCCAAATCTCCCTCTAGTCGTCATCATCCAGTTCTGGGATGTCCCCCACCCATTTCCTGTGGAGGGGGGACAACTCAGGACTGGCAGCAACAAGCAGGCACCCATAGAGCTAGGACGTGGGTTTCTCCAAGTCCTTCACCCGAAGGGTAGATTCAAGCTCTGAGTATGATAACTCAACTGGTTGGCCCAGGAACTGACACCTATAGGCATGCGCAATTTGAAGGTACCTAAAATGTGCATGTGTGGGTACATTAAATTTGGTGCTTAAAATGTGAAAAAGGGTCAAATGTGTATTATATTTTTCTCTGCAGTCCATTAAAAATAGAAAATATAGTGGATTGCCTTACAAAATAAATATACTGTTCCCAGCAGCATGGCCTGGCCCTGGGTATACATTTATTTTTGCTGTAAACAAGCTGTTCCTGACCACAAATAGAAGATGTTGTTAGGATATTAGAAACTGGCCCTGCATTGAGCTATCAGTCACCAAGTGGCAGATTTATTTTTTTATTTCAAAAATCTTATTGGTTATAATAAGGGTTTACAAAGGAGCAAAAATAACAAAAGTAAAAGAAGAATATGTGTAGGCAAAGTATACATACATAGTGACAACTAGGGATGAGCTTCGAGTTCGAGACAAACCCATGTTCGACTCGAACATCGCCTGTTCGATTGTTTTTTAAATTGCGAACATTATGGGCCGTTCGCGCCAAAGTCGAGTGGCGCATCACGGCCCATAATTCACTGCGGCATCGCAATACATTGCTGGCTGATGATTGGCCAAGCATGCACTATGACCCACATAATTGGCCAATAACAGTGCCATCTTAACAGAGGTGGCTCTGGCCAATTATGGCTCAGGGGATTTAGTACACGCCCAACACTATATAAGGCCGCATTCGTGTAGTGTGTTGCGGCGGCAGAGAGAGATAGACAGAGAGACAGTGTCATTTGATTTAAGTTAGATAGAGTAGGCAGGCGAGTCAGTTAGCTGCACTCACAGTTTATTGTGTATATATAAATGCATTCTAGGTGATATATATATATATATATCACCTAAAGCTACCTGAAGAAAATTGCTGGTGTTCTTCTGATCCTATTAGTACCACAGGCAGGCAGCTGCAGTATTTACAGTTAGTGTACTGTGTCCTCTGCACAGTGTGCACCTAAACCTACCTGAAGAAAATTGCTGGTGTTCTTCTGATCCTATTAGTACCACAGGCAGGCAGCTGCAGTATTTACAGTTAGTGTACTGTGTCCTCTGCACAGTCTGCACCTAAGGCTACCTGAAGGCAATTGCTGGTGTTCTGATCCTATTAATACCTCAGGCAGGCAGCTGCAGTATTTACAGTTAGTGTACTGTGTTCTCTGCATAGTGTGCACCTAAAGCTACCTGAAGGCAATTGCTGGTGTTCTGATCCTATTAAAAGCACAGGCAGGCAGCTGCAGTATTTACAGTTAGTGCACTGTGTCCTCTGCACAGTGTGCACCTAAAGCTACCTGAAGACAATTGCTGGTGTTCTGATCCTATTAATACCACAGGCGGGCAGCTCCCGCTGCCGCCTCCCGCACACATGCAGCCCACGGTGGCCGCCTTTCTGTAGCGGCGCCACTGTGTATGGGCGTGCTTGTCATGTATCTCACACCCCCCTACTCTCTGACAAGCATGCCCATACACCATGGCTCCGCTACAGAAAGCCGGCCGCCGTGGGCTGCATGTGTGCGGGAGGCGGCAGAGGGAGCCGGGAATCGGCAAGACGGGTGGGGGGGCTTTCTCTCATGCGGGGGGGCGGCATGTGTCACTCGCTTCCCCATAAGCAACAGGTGACAGGTGGAGCCTTAAGCTCCGCCTACCCTCCCCTGCACTGCTTTCCTGCAGTGAATCTTCTCCTCGGCCCTGGGGCGGGATCTGGCTGTGAAGTCAGGAGGAGAGAGAGGAGCACGAGGGAAAGCCCCAGGACAGCAGGTACAATGATTGAATAAAGTATATCAGTGTTATGGGCACTGGCAGCATTTGATGGGCACTGGCAGAATTTGATGACCACAGTGGCAGCATTTGATGGCACAGTGGCTGCATTTGATGGGCACAGTGGCTGTGTTTGATGGCACAGTGGCTGCGTTTGAGGGCACAATGGCTATGTTTGATGGCACAATGGCTGTGTTTGGCACAGTGGCTGCATTGATGGCACAGTGGCTGCATTTGATGGGCGCAGTGGCTGCGTTTGATGGGCACAGTGGCTGCATTTGATGGCACAGTGGCTGCGTTTGATGGCACAGTGGCTGCGTTTGAGGGAACAGTGGATACGTTTGATGGCACAATGGCTACGTTTGATGGCACAGTGGCTGCGTTTGATGGGGCACAGTGGCTGCGTTTGATGGGGCACAGTGGCTGCATTTGATGGGCACAGTGGCTGCAATCGATGGGCACAGTGGCTGCAATTGATGGGCACAGTGGCTGCGTTTAATAGCACAGTGGCAGCATTTGATGGGCACAGTGGCTGCGTTTGAGGGCACAGTGGCTGCGTTTAATGGCATAGTGGCTGCGTTTGAGGGCACAATGGCTATGTTTGATTGCACAATGGCTACGTTTGATGGCACAGTGGCTGCGTTTTGATGGGGCACAGTGGCTGCATTTGATGGGCACAGTGGCTGCAATTGATGGGCACAGTGGCTGCAATTGATGGGCACAGTGGCTGCATTTGATAGCACAGTGGCAGCATTTGATGGGAACAGTGGCTGCGTTTTATGGGCACAGTGGCTGCGTTTTATGGGCACAGTGGCTGCGTTTGATGGGCACAGTGGCTGCGTTTGATGGGTATAGTGGCTGCATTTGATGGGCACAGTGACTGCGTTTGATAGCACAGTGGCAGCATTTGATGGGCACAAGGGCTGCGTTTGATAGCACAGTGGCAGCATTTGATGGGTACAGTGGCTGCGTTTGAGGGCACAGTGGCTGCATTTGATGGGCACAGTGACTGCATTTGATGGAGCACAGTGAGGCTGCAATTGATGGGCACAGTGAAACCCCCCCGTGATAGCATTAAAACTCAGCAGCTAAAAATACTGTAGCTGCTGACTTTTAATATTAGGACACTTACCTGTCCAGGGATCCAGCGATGTCGACACCTCAGCCGATTTTCGGATTGGCTCTTGGGTTTTGCCACTATCATTCATGGTAAGGGAAACCGACTGGTTCCCTACTGCACATGTTCGAAGTGCGTTGCACTTTCTGAATGGCCCAGTGGAGGAAGGAGGAGGGGGGGCAAACTTCAGAGGGGACAGCGCAGTCTCCCGGAAGTGGGGAAGGGTACCTGTCAGAAACAGGTACCCGTTCCCCCCTGAAAGGTGCCAAATGAGCCTAAAGAGGAAGGGGTTTTGATTACAGATGATAGGGTGGGTCTTAAACAGGAAGGGGTATAGCCTCAGCAGGATGGGGTGGGTTGTATTTAAATAAGGGGGGTGCATGCGTTTAGTCAGGCCTAGGGCAGCACAAAACCTAAATACACCACTGCTCTGCACAGTGTGCACCTAAAGCTACCTGAAGTAAATTGCTGGTGTTCTTCTGAACCTATTAACACCACAGGCAGACAGCTGCAGTATTTAAAGTTAGTGTACTGTGTCCTCTGCACAGTGTGCATATAAAGCTACCTGAAGACAATTGCTGGTGTTCTGATCCTATTAATAGCACAGGCAGGCAGCTGCAGTATTTACAGTTAGTGTACTGTGTCCTCTGCATATTGTGCACCTAAAGCTACCTGAAGAAAATTGCTGGTGTTCTTCTGATTCTATCAGTACCACAGGCAGGCAGCTGCAGTATTTACAGTTAGTGTACTGTGTCCTCTGCACAGTTTGCACCTAAAGCTACCTGAAGACAATTGCTGGTGTTCTGATCCTATTAAAAGCACAGGCAGGTAGCTGCAGTATTTATAGTTAGTGTACTGTGTCCTCTGCACAGTGCGCACCTAAAGCTACCTGAAGACAATTGCTGATGTTCTGATACTATTAATACCACAGGCAGGCAGCTGCAGTATTTACAGTTAGTGTACTGTGTCCTCTGCACAGTGTGCACCTAAAGCTACCTGAAGACAATTGCTGGTGTTCTGATCCTATTAATTGCACGGGCAGGCAGCTGCAATATTTACAGTTAGTGTACTGTGTCTTCTGTACAGTGTGCATCTAAAGCTACCTGAAGACAATTGCTGGTGTTCTGATCCTATTAATAGCACGGACAGGCAGCTGCAGTATTTAATGTTAGTGTACTGTGTCCTCTGCACAGTGTGCATCTAAAGCTAACTGAAGACAATTGCTGGTGTTCTGATCGTATTAATAGCACGGGCAGACAGCTGCAGTATTTACAGTTAGTGTACTGTGTCCTCTGCACAGTGTGCACCTAAAGCTACCTGAAGACAATTGCTGGTGTTCTGATCCTATTATTACCAGAGGCAGCTGCAGTATTTACAGTTAGTGTACTGTGTCCTCTGCACAGTGTCCACCTAAAGCTACCTGAAGACAATTGCTGGTGTTCTGATCCTTTTAATACCACAGGCAGGCAGCTGCAGTATTTACAGTTAGTGTACTGTGTCCTCTCTACAGTGTTCACCTAAAGCTACCTGAAGACAATTGCTGGTGTTCTGATCCTATTAATAGCACAGGCAGGCAGCTGCAGTATTTACAGTTAGTGTACTGTGTGCTCTGCACAGTGTGCACCTAAAGCTACCTGAAGAAAATTGCTGGTGTTCTGATCCTATTAATACCACAGGCAGACAACTGCAGTATTTATAGTTGGTGTACTGTGCCCTCTGCACATTGTGCACCTAAAGCTACCTCAAGAAAATTGCTGGTGTTCTTCTGATTCTATTAGTACCACAGGCAGGCAGCTGCAGTATTTACAGTTAGTGTACTATGTCCTGTGCACAGTGTGCATCTAAAGCTACCTGAAGACAATTGCTGGTGTTCTGGTCCTTTTAATACCACAGGCAGGCAGATGCAGTATTTACAGTTAGTGTACTGTGTCCTCTGAACAGTGTCAACCTAAAGCTACCTGAAGACAATTGCTGGTGTTCTGATCCTATTAATAGCAAAGGCAGGCAGCTGCAGTATTTACAGTTAGTGTACTGTGTCCTCTGCACAGTGCTTTAGGTTGTGTGCACCTAAATGCACAGTGTGCACCTAAAGCAACCTGAAGACAATTTACAGTTAGTGTACTGTGTCCTCTGGACAGTGTGCATCTAAATCTACCTGAAGACAATTGCTGGTGTTCTGATCCTATTAATAGCACAGGTAGGCAGCTGCAGTATTTACAGTTAGTGTACTGTGTCCTCTGCACAGTGTGCACCTAAAGCTACCTGAAGACAATTGCTGGTGTTCTGATCCTATTAATTGCACAGGTAGGCAGCTGCAGTATTTACAGTTAGTGTACTGTGTCCTCTGCACAGTGTGCACCTAAAGCTACCTGAAAACAATTGCTGGTGTTCTGATCCTATTAATAGCACAGGCAGGCAGCTGCAGTATTTACAGTTAGTGCACTGTGTGCTCTGCACAGTGTGCACCTAAAGCTACCTGAAGACAATTGCTGGTGTTCTGATCCTATTAATACCACAGGCAGACAATTGCAATATTTACAGTTGGTGTACTGTGCCCTCTGCACATTGTGCACCTAAAGCTACCTGAAGAAAATTGCTGGTGTTCTTCTGATTCTATTAGTACCACAGGCAGGCAGCTGCAGTATTTACAGTTAGTGTACTATGTCCTCTGCACAGTGTGCATCTAAAGCTACCTGAAGACAATTGCTGGTGTTCTGATCCTTTTAATACCACAGGCAGGCAGATGCAGTATGTACAGTTAGTGTACTGTGTTCTCTGCACAGTGTGCACCTAAAGCTACCTGAAGACAATTGCTGGTGTTCTGATCCTATTAAATGCACAGGCAGGAAGCTGCAGTATTTACAGTTAGTGTACTGTGTCCTCTGCACATTGTACACCTAAAGCTACCTGAAGTCAATTGCTGGTGTTCTTCTAAACCTATTAACAACACAGGCAGGATGCTGCAGTATTTACAGTTAGTGTAATGTGTCCTCGGCACAGTGTGCACCTAAAGCTACCTGAAGTCAATTGCTGGTGTTCTGATCCTATTAATAGCACAGGCAGGCAGCTGCAGTATTTACAGTTAGTATACTGTGCCCTCTGCACATTGTGCACCTAAAGCTACCTGAAGTCAATTGCTGGTGTTCTTCTGAACCTATTAGCATCACAGGCAGGCAGCTGCAGTATTTCCAGTTAGTGTACTGTGTCCTCTGCACAGTGTGCACCTACAGCTACCTGAAGACAATTGCTGGTGTTCTGATCCTATTAATAGCACAGGCAGGCAGCTGCAGTATTTACAGTTAGTGTACTGTGCCCTCTGCACATTGTGCACCTAAAGCTACCTGAAGTCAATTGCTGGTGTACTTCTGAACCTATTAGCACCACAGGCAGGCAGCTGCAGTATTTCCAGTTAGTGTATTGTGTCCTCTGCACAGTGTGAACCTAAAGCTACCTGAAGACAATTGCTGGTGTTCTGATCCTATTAATAGCACAGGCAGGCAGCTGCAGTATTTACAGTTAGTGTACTGTGTCCTCTGCACATTGTGCACCTAAAGCTACCTGAAGTCAATTGCTGGTGTTCTTCTGAACCTATTAACACCACAGGCAAGCAGCTGCAGTATTTACAGTTAGTGTACTGTGTCCTCTGCACAGTGTGCAAATAAAGCTACCTGAAGACAATTGCAGGTGTTCTGATCCTTTTAATACCACAGGCAGGCAGCTGCAGTATTTACAGTTAGTGTACTGTGTCCTCTGCACATTGTGCACCTAAAGCTACCTGAAGTCAATTGCTGGTGTTCTTTTGAACCTATTAACACCACAGGCAAGCAGCTGCAGTATTTACAGTTAGTGTACTGTGTCCTCTGCACAGTGTGCACCTAAAGCTACCTGAAGACAATTGCTGGTGTTCTGATCCTATTAAAAGCACAGGCAGGCAGCTGGAGAATTTACAGTTAGTGTACTGTGCCCCCTGCACAGTGTGCACCTAAAGCTACTTGAAGACAATTGCAGGTGTTCTGGTCCTTTTAATACCACAGGCAGGCAGCTGCAGTATTTACAGTTAGTGTATTGTGTCCTCTGCACAGTGTGCATCTAAAGCTACCTGAAGACAATTGCTGGTGTTCTGATCCTAATAATACCAAAGGAAGGCAGCTGCAGTATTTACAGTTACTGTACTGTGTCCTCTGCACAGTGTGCACCTAAAACTACCTGAAGACAATTGTTGGTGTTCTGATCCTTTTAATACCACAGGCAGGCAGCTGCAGTATTTACAGTTAGTGTACTGTGTCCTCTGCACAGTGTGCAACTAAAGCTACCTGAAGACAATTGCTGGTGTTCTGATGCTATTAATACCACAGGCAGGCAGCTGCAGTATTTACAGTTAGTGTACTGTGTCCTCTGCACATTGTGCAACCTAAAGCTACCTGAAGTCAAACGCTGGTGTTCTTCTGAACCTATTAACACCACAGGCAGGCAGCTGCAGTATTTACAGTTAGTGTACTGTGTCCTCTGCACAGTGTGCACCTAGAGGTACCTGAAGACAATTGCTGGTGTTCTGATCCTATTAATAGCACAGGCAGGCAGCTGCAGTATTTACAGTTAGTGTACTATGTCCTGTGCACAGTGTGCATCTAAAGCTACCTGAAGACAATTGCTGGTGTTCTGGTCCTTTTAATACCACAGGCAGGCAGATGCAGTATTTACAGTTAGTGTACTGTGTCCTCTGAACAGTGTCAACCTAAAGCTACCTGAAGACAATTGCTGGTGTTCTGATCCTATTAATAGCAAAGGCAGGCAGCTGCAGTATTTACAGTTAGTGTACTGTGTCCTCTGCACAGTGCTTTAGGTTGTGTGCACCTAAATGCACAGTGTGCACCTAAAGCAACCTGAAGACATTTTACAGTTAGTGTACTGTGTCCTCTGGACAGTGTGCATCTAAATCTACCTGAAGACAATTGCTGGTGTTCTGATCCTATTAATAGCACAGGTAGGCAGCTGCAGTATTTACAGTTAGTGTACTGTGTCCTCTGCACAGTGTGCACCTAAAGCTACCTGAAGACAATTGCTGGTGTTCTGATCCTATTAATTGCACAGGTAGGCAGCTGCAGTATTTACAGTTAGTGTACTGTGTCCTCTGCACAGTGTGCACCTAAAGCTACCTGAAAACAATTGCTGGTGTTCTGATCCTATTAATAGCACAGGCAGGCAGCTGCAGTATTTACAGTTAGTGCACTGTGTGCTCTGCACAGTGTGCACCTAAAGCTACCTGAAGACAATTGCTGGTGTTCTGATCCTATTAATACCACAGGCAGACAATTGCAATATTTACAGTTGGTGTACTGTGCCCTCTGCACATTGTGCACCTAAAGCTACCTGAAGAAAATTGCTGGTGTTCTTCTGATTCTATTAGTACCACAGGCAGGCAGCTGCAGTATTTACAGTTAGTGTACTATGTCCTCTGCACAGTGTGCATCTAAAGCTACCTGAAGACAATTGCTGGTGTTCTGATCCTTTTAATACCACAGGCAGGCAGATGCAGTATGTACAGTTAGTGTACTGTGTTCTCTGCACAGTGTGCACCTAAAGCTACCTGAAGACAATTGCTGGTGTTCTGATCCTATTAAATGCACAGGCAGGAAGCTGCAGTATTTACAGTTAGTGTACTGTGTCCTCTGCACATTGTACACCTAAAGCTACCTGAAGTCAATTGCTGGTGTTCTTCTAAACCTATTAACAACACAGGCAGGATGCTGCAGTATTTACAGTTAGTGTAATGTGTCCTCGGCACAGTGTGCACCTAAAGCTACCTGAAGTCAATTGCTGGTGTTCTGATCCTATTAATAGCACAGGCAGGCAGCTGCAGTATTTACAGTTAGTGTACTGTGCCCTCTGCACATTGTGCACCTAAAGCTACCTGAAGTCAATTGCTGGTGTTCTTCTGAACCTATTAGCACCACAGGCAGGCAGCTGCAGTATTTCCAGTTAGTGTACTGTGTCCTCTGCACAGTGTGCACCTACAGCTACCTGAAGACAATTGCTGGTGTTCTGATCCTATTAATAGCACAGGCAGGCAGCTGCAGTATTTACAGTTAGTGTACTGTGCCCTCTGCACATTGTGCACCTAAAGCTACCTGAAGTCAATTGCTGGTGTACTTCTGAACCTATTAGCACCACAGGCAGGCAGCTGCAGTATTTCCAGTTAGTGTATTGTGTCCTCTGCACAGTGTGAACCTAAAGCTACCTGAAGACAATTGCTGGTGTTCTGATCCTATTAATAGCACAGGCAGGCAGCTGCAGTATTTACAGTTAGTGTACTGTGTCCTCTGCACATTGTGCACCTAAAGCTACCTGAAGTCAATTGCTGGTGTTCTTCTGAACCTATTAACACCACAGGCAAGCAGCTGCAGTATTTACAGTTAGTGTACTGTGTCCTCTGCACAGTGTGCAAATAAAGCTACCTGAAGACAATTGCAGGTGTTCTGATCCTTTTAATACCACAGGCAGGCAGCTGCAGTATTTACAGTTAGTGTACTGTGTCCTCTGCACATTGTGCACCTAAAGCTACCTGAAGTCAATTGCTGGTGTTCTTTTGAACCTATTAACACCACAGGCAAGCATCTGCAGTATTTACAGTTAGTGTACTGTGTCCTCTGCACAGTGTGCACCTAAAGCTACCTGAAGACAATTGCTGGTGTTCTGATCCTATTAAAAGCACAGGCAGGCAGCTGGAGAATTTACAGTTAGTGTACTGTGCCCCCTGCACAGTGTGCACCTAAAGCTACTTGAAGACAATTGCAGGTGTTCTGGTCCTTTTAATACCACAGGCAGGCAGCTGCAGTATTTACAGTTAGTGTATTGTGTCCTCTGCACAGTGTGCATCTAAAGCTACCTGAAGACAATTGCTGGTGTTCTGATCCTAATAATACCAAAGGAAGGCAGCTGCAGTATTTACAGTTACTGTACTGTGTCCTCTGCACAGTGTGCACCTAAAACTACCTGAAGACAATTGTTGGTGTTCTGATCCTTTTAATACTACAGGCAGGCAGCTGCAGTATTTACAGTTAGTGTACTGTGTCCTCTGCACAGTGTGCAACTAAAGCTACCTGAAGACAATTGCTGGTGTTCTGATGCTATTAATACCACAGGCAGGCAGCTGCAGTATTTACAGTTAGTGTACTGTGTCCTCTGCACATTGTGCAACCTAAAGCTACCTGAAGTCAAACGCTGGTGTTCTTCTGAACCTATTAACACCACAGGCAGGCAGCTGCAGTATTTACAGTTAGTGTACTGTGTCCTCTGCACAGTGTGCACCTAGAGGTACCTGAAGACAATTGCTGGTGTTCTGATCCTATTAATAGCACAGGCAGGCAGCTGCAGTATTTACAGT
Source organism: Lithobates clamitans (assembly GCA_037952925.1). Classification (NCBI taxonomy): domain Eukaryota; kingdom Metazoa; phylum Chordata; class Amphibia; order Anura; family Ranidae; genus Lithobates; species Lithobates clamitans. The sequence continues at coordinate 10,466,724 of JBBGZY010000037.1, forward strand.
TAGTATACTGTGTCCTCTGCTAATTGTGCACCTAAAGCTACCTGAAGTCAATTGCTGGTGTTCTTCTGAACCTATTAACACCACAGGCAGGCAGCTGCATTATTTACAGTTAGTGTACTGTGTTCTCTGCACAGTGTCCATCTAAAGCTACCTGAAGACAATTGCTGGTGTTCTGATCCTATTAATAGCACAGGCAGGCAGATGCAGTATTTACAGTTAGTGTACTGTATCCTCTGCACAGTGTGCACCTAAAGCTACCTGAAGACAATTGCTGGTGTTCTGATCCTATTAATACTACAGGCAGACAACTGCAGTATTTACAGTTGGTGTACTGTGCCCTCTGTATATTGTGCACTTAAAGCTACCTGAAGAAAATTGCTGGTGTTCTTCTGAACCTATTAACACCACAGGCAGGCAGCTGCAGTATTTACAGTTAGTGTACTGTGTTCTGTGCACAGTGTGCACCTAAAGCTACCTGAAGACAATTGCTGGTGTTCTGATCCTATTAATAGCATAGGCAGGCAGCTGCAGTATTTACAGTTAGTGTACTGTGTGCTCTGCACAGTGTCCACCTAATCTACCTGAAGACAATTGCTGGTGTTCTGATCCTTTTAATACCACAGGCAGGCAGATGCAGTATTTACAGTTAGTGTACTGTGTGCTCTGCACAGTGTGCACCTAAAGCTAACTGAAGACAATTGCTTGTGTTCTTCTGAACCTATTAACACCACAGGCAGGCAGCTGCAGTATTTACAGTTAGTGTACTGTGTCCTCTGCACAGTGTGCACCTAAAGCTACCTGAAAACAATTGCTGGTGTTCTGATCCTATTAATAGCACAGGCAGGCAGCTGCAGTATTTATAGTTAGTGCACTGTGTGCTCTGCACAGTGTGCACCTAAAGCTACCTGAAGACAATTGCTGGTGTTCTGATCCTATTAATACCACAGGCAGACAACTCCAATATTTACAGTTGGTGTACTGTGCCCTCTGCTCATTGTGCACCTAAAGCTACCTGAAGAAAATTGCTGGTGTTCTTCTGATTCTATTAGTACCACAGGCAGGCAGCTGCAGTATTTACAGTTAGTGTACTATGTCCTCTGCGCAGTGTGCATCTAAAGCTACCTGAAGACAATTGCTGGTGTTCTGATCCTTTTAATACCACAGGCAGGCAGATGCAGTATTTAAAGTTAGTGTACTGAGTCCTCTGCACATTGTGCACCTAAAGCTACCTGGAGTCAATTGCTGGTGTTCTTCTGAACCTATTAACACCACAGGCAGGCAGCTTCAGTATTTACAGTTAGTGTACTGTGTCCTCTGGACAGTGTGACTCTAAAGCTACCTGAAGACAATTGCTGGTGTTCTGATCCTATTAATATCACAGGCAGGCAGCTGCAGTATTTACAGTTAGTGTACTGTGTCCTCTCTACAGTGTTTACCTAAAGCTACCTGAAGACAATTGCTGGTGTTCTGATGCTATTAATACCACAGGCAGGCAGCTGCAGTATTTACAGTTAGTGTACTGTGTCCTCTGCACATTGTGCACCTAAAGCTACCTGAAGTCAATTGCTGGTGTTCTTCTGAACCTATTAACACCACAGGCAGGCAGCTGCAGTATTTACAGTTAGTGTACTGTGTCCTCTGCACAGTGTGCACGTAAAACTACCTGAAGAAAATTGCTGGTGTTCTGATCCTAATAATACCACAGGCAGACAACTGCAGTATTTACAGTTGGTGTACTTTGCCCTCTGCACATTGTGCACCTAAAGCTACTTGAAGAAAATTGCTGGTGTTCTTCTGATTCTATTAGTACCACAGGCAGGCAGCTGCAGTATTTACAGTTAGTGTACCATGTCCTCTGCACAGTGTGCATCTAAAGCTACCTGAAGACAATTGCTGGTGTTCTGATCCTTTTAATACCACAGATAGGCAGATGCAGTATGTACAGTTAGTGTACTGTGTCCTCTGCACAGTGCTTTAGGTTGTGTTCACCTAAATGCACAGTGTGCACCTAAAGCAACCTGAAGACAATTTACAGTTAGTATACTGTGTCCTCTGGACAGTGTGCATCTAAATCAACCTGAAGACAATTGCTGGTGTTCTGATCCTATTAATAGCACAGGTAGGCAGCTGCAGTATTTACAGTTAGTGTACTGTGTCCTCTGCACAGTGTGCACCTAAAGCTACCTGAAAACAATTGCTGGTGTTCTGATCCTATTAATAGCACGGGCAGGCAGCTGCAATATTTACAGTTAGTGTACTGTGTCCTCTGCACAGTGTGCATCTAAAGCTAACTGAAGACAATTGCTGGTGTTCTGATCCTATTAATAGCACAGGCAGGCAGCTGCAGTATTTACAGTTAGTGTACTGTGTCCTCTCTACAGTGTTCACCTAAAGCTACCTGAAGACAATTGCAGGTGTTCTGATGCTATTAATACCACAGGCAGGCAGCTGCAGTATTTACAGTTGGTGTACTGTGCCCTCTGCACATTGTGCACCTAAAGCTACCTGAAGAAAATTGCTGGTGTTCTTCTGATTCTATTAGTACCACAGGCAGGCAGCTGCAGTATTTACAGTTAGTGTACTATGTCCTCTGCACAGTGTGCATCTAAAGCTACCTGAAGACAATTGCTGGTGTTCTGATCCTTTTAATACCACAGGCAGGCAGATGCAGTATGTACAGTTAGTGTACTGTGTTCTCTGCACAGTGTGCACCTAAAGCTACCTGAAGATAATTGCTGGTGTTCTGATCCTATTAATAGCACAGGTAGCCAGCTGCAGTATTTACAGTTAGTGTACTGTGTCATCTGCACATTGTGCACATAAAGCAACCTGAAGACAATTGCTGGTGTTCTGATCCTTTTAATACCACATGCAGGCAGCTGCAGTATTTACAGTTAGTGTACTGTGTCCTCTGCACACTGTCCACCTAAAGCTACCTGAAGACAATTGCTGGTGTTCTGATCCTTTTAATACCACAGGCAGGCAGCTGCAGTATTTACAGTTAGTGTACTGTGTCCTCTACACAGTGTGCACCTAAAGCTACCTGAAGACAATTGCTGGTATTCTTCTAAACCTATTAACACCACAGGCAGGCAGCTGCAGTATTTACAGTTAGTGTACTGTGTCATCTGCACAGTGTGCACCTAAAGCTACCTGAAGTCAATTGCTGGTGTTCTGATCCTATTAATAGCACAGGCAGACAGCTGCAGTATTTACAGTTAGTGTACTGTGTCCTCTGCACAGTGCTTTAGGTTGTGTGCACCTAAATGCACAGTGTGCACCTAAAGCACCCTGAAGACAATTTACAGATAGTGTACTGTGTCCTCTGGACAGTGTGCATCTAAATCTATCTGAAGACAATTGCTGGTGTTCTGATCCTATTAATAGCACAGGTAGGCAGCTGCAGTATTTACAGTTAGTGTACTGTGTCCTCTGCACAGTGTGCACCTAAAGCTACCTGAAGACAATTGCTGGTGTTCTGATACTATTAATAGCACAGGCAGGCAGCTGCAGTATTTACAGTTAGTGCACTGTGTGCTCTGCACAGTGTGCACCTAAAGCAACCTGAAGATAATTGCTGGTGTTCTGATCCTATTAATACCACAGGCAGACAACTGCAATATTTACAGTTGGTGTTCTGTGCATTCTGCACATTGTGCACCTAAAGCTACCTGAAGAAAATTGCTGGTGTTCTTCTGATTCTATTAGTACCACAGGCAGGCAGCTGCAGTATTTACAGTTAGTGTACTATGTCCTCTGCACAATGTGCATCTAAAGCTACCTGAAGACAATTGCTGGTGTTCTGATCCTTTTAATACCACAGGCAGGCAGATGCAGTATGTACAGTTAGTTTACTGTGTTCTCTGCACAGTGTGCACCTAAAGCTACCTGAAGACAATTGCTGGTGTTCTGATCCTATTATTAGCACAGGCAGGCAGCTGCTTTATTTACAGTTAGTGCATTGTGTGCTCTGCATAGTGTGCACCTAAAGCTACCTGAAGACAATTGCTGGTATTCTTCCAAACCTATTAACACCACAGGCAGGCAGCTGCAGTATTTACAGTTAGTGGACTGTGTCATCTGCACAGTGTGCACCTAAAGCTACCTGAACTCAATTGCTGGTGTTCTGATCCTTTTAATACCACGAGCAGGCAGATGCAGTATGTACAGTTAGTGTACTGTGTTCTCTGCACAGTGTGCACCTAAAGCTACCTAAAGACAATTGCTGGTGTTCTGATCCTATTAAATGCACAGGCAGGCAGCTGCAGTATTTACAGTTAGTGTACTGTGTCCTCTGCACATTGTGCACCTAAAGCTACCTGAAGTCAATTGCTGGTGTTCTTCTAAACCTATTAACACCACAGGCAGGATGCTGCAGTATTTACAGTTAGTGTACTGTGTCCTCTGCACAGTGTGCACCTAAAGCTACCTGAAGACAATTGCTGGTGTTCTGATCCTATTAATTGCACAGGTAGGCAGCTGCAGTATTTACAGTTAGTGTACTGTGTCCTCTGCACAGTGTGCACCTAAAGCTACCTGAAAACAATTGCTGGTGTTCTGATCCTATTAATAGCACAGGCAGGCAGCTGCAGTATTTACAGTTAGTGCACTGTGTGCTCTGCACAGTGTGCACCTAAAGCTACCTGAAGACAATTGCTGGTGTTCTGATCCTATTAATACCACAGGCAGACAATTGCAATATTTACAGTTGGTGTACTGTGCCCTCTGCACATTGTGCACCTAAAGCTACCTGAAGAAAATTGCTGGTGTTCTTCTGATTCTATTAGTACCACAGGCAGGCAGCTGCAGTATTTACAGTTAGTGTACTATGTCCTCTGCACAGTGTGCATCTAAAGCTACCTGAAGACAATTGCTGGTGTTCTGATCCTTTTAATACCACAGGCAGGCAGATGCAGTATGTACAGTTAGTGTACTGTGTTCTCTGCACAGTGTGCACCTAAAGCTACCTGAAGACAATTGCTGGTGTTCTGATCCTATTAAATGCACAGGCAGGAAGCTGCAGTATTTACAGTTAGTGTACTGTGTCCTCTGCACATTGTACACCTAAAGCTACCTGAAGTCAATTGCTGGTGTTCTTCTAAACCTATTAACAACACAGGCAGGATGCTGCAGTATTTACAGTTAGTGTAATGTGTCCTCGGCACAGTGTGCACCTAAAGCTACCTGAAGTCAATTGCTGGTGTTCTGATCCTATTAATAGCACAGGCAGGCAGCTGCAGTATTTACAGTTAGTATACTGTGCCCTCTGCACATTGTGCACCTAAAGCTACCTGAAGTCAATTGCTGGTGTTCTTCTGAACCTATTAGCATCACAGGCAGGCAGCTGCAGTATTTCCAGTTAGTGTACTGTGTCCTCTGCACAGTGTGCACCTACAGCTACCTGAAGACAATTGCTGGTGTTCTGATCCTATTAATAGCACAGGCAGGCAGCTGCAGTATTTACAGTTAGTGTACTGTGCCCTCTGCACATTGTGCACCTAAAGCTACCTGAAGTCAATTGCTGGTGTACTTCTGAACCTATTAGCACCACAGGCAGGCAGCTGCAGTATTTCCAGTTAGTGTATTGTGTCCTCTGCACAGTGTGAACCTAAAGCTACCTGAAGACAATTGCTGGTGTTCTGATCCTATTAATAGCACAGGCAGGCAGCTGCAGTATTTACAGTTAGTGTACTGTGTCCTCTGCACATTGTGCACCTAAAGCTACCTGAAGTCAATTGCTGGTGTTCTTCTGAACCTATTAACACCACAGGCAAGCAGCTGCAGTATTTACAGTTAGTGTACTGTGTCCTCTGCACAGTGTGCAAATAAAGCTACCTGAAGACAATTGCAGGTGTTCTGATCCTTTTAATACCACAGGCAGGCAGCTGCAGTATTTACAGTTAGTGTACTGTGTCCTCTGCACATTGTGCACCTAAAGCTACCTGAAGTCAATTGCTGGTGTTCTTTTGAACCTATTAACACCACAGGCAAGCAGCTGCAGTATTTACAGTTAGTGTACTGTGTCCTCTGCACAGTGTGCACCTAAAGCTACCTGAAGACAATTGCTGGTGTTCTGATCCTATTAAAAGCACAGGCAGGCAGCTGGAGAATTTACAGTTAGTGTACTGTGCCCCCTGCACAGTGTGCACCTAAAGCTACTTGAAGACAATTGCAGGTGTTCTGGTCCTTTTAATACCACAGGCAGGCAGCTGCAGTATTTACAGTTAGTGTATTGTGTCCTCTGCACAGTGTGCATCTAAAGCTACCTGAAGACAATTGCTGGTGTTCTGATCCTAATAATACCAAAGGAAGGCAGCTGCAGTATTTACAGTTACTGTACTGTGTCCTCTGCACAGTGTGCACCTAAAACTACCTGAAGACAATTGTTGGTGTTCTGATCCTTTTAATACCACAGGCAGGCAGCTGCAGTATTTACAGTTAGTGTACTGTGTCCTCTGCACAGTGTGCAACTAAAGCTACCTGAAGACAATTGCTGGTGTTCTGATGCTATTAATACCACAGGCAGGCAGCTGCAGTATTTACAGTTAGTGTACTGTGTCCTCTGCACATTGTGCAACCTAAAGCTACCTGAAGTCAAACGCTGGTGTTCTTCTGAACCTATTAACACCACAGGCAGGCAGCTGCAGTATTTACAGTTAGTGTACTGTGTCCTCTGCACAGTGTGCACCTAGAGGTACCTGAAGACAATTGCTGGTGTTCTGATCCTATTAATAGCACAGGCAGGCAGCTGCAGTATTTACAGTTAGTGTACTATGTCCTGTGCACAGTGTGCATCTAAAGCTACCTGAAGACAATTGCTGGTGTTCTGGTCCTTTTAATACCACAGGCAGGCAGATGCAGTATTTACAGTTAGTGTACTGTGTCCTCTGAACAGTGTCAACCTAAAGCTACCTGAAGACAATTGCTGGTGTTCTGATCCTATTAATAGCAAAGGCAGGCAGCTGCAGTATTTACAGTTAGTGTACTGTGTCCTCTGCACAGTGCTTTAGGTTGTGTGCACCTAAATGCACAGTGTGCACCTAAAGCAACCTGAAGACATTTTACAGTTAGTGTACTGTGTCCTCTGGACAGTGTGCATCTAAATCTACCTGAAGACAATTGCTGGTGTTCTGATCCTATTAATAGCACAGGTAGGCAGCTGCAGTATTTACAGTTAGTGTACTGTGTCCTCTGCACAGTGTGCACCTAAAGCTACCTGAAGACAATTGCTGGTGTTCTGATCCTATTAATTGCACAGGTAGGCAGCTGCAGTATTTACAGTTAGTGTATTGTGTCCTCTGCACAGTGTGCACCTAAAGCTACCTGAAAACAATTGCTGGTGTTCTGATCCTATTAATAGCACAGGCAGGCAGCTGCAGTATTTACAGTTAGTGCACTGTGTGCTCTGCACAGTGTGCACCTAAAGCTACCTGAAGACAATTGCTGGTGTTCTGATCCTATTAATACCACAGGCAGACAATTGCAATATTTACAGTTGGTGTACTGTGCCCTCTGCACATTGTGCACCTAAAGCTACCTGAAGAAAATTGCTGGTGTTCTTCTGATTCTATTAGTACCACAGGCAGGCAGCTGCAGTATTTACAGTTAGTGTACTATGTCCTCTGCACAGTGTGCATCTAAAGCTACCTGAAGACAATTGCTGGTGTTCTGATCCTTTTAATACCACAGGCAGGCAGATGCAGTATGTACAGTTAGTGTACTGTGTTCTCTGCACAGTGTGCACCTAAAGCTACCTGAAGACAATTGCTGGTGTTCTGATCCTATTAAATGCACAGGCAGGAAGCTGCAGTATTTACAGTTAGTGTACTGTGTCCTCTGCACATTGTACACCTAAAGCTACCTGAAGTCAATTGCTGGTGTTCTTCTAAACCTATTAACAACACAGGCAGGATGCTGCAGTATTTACAGTTAGTGTAATGTGTCCTCGGCACAGTGTGCACCTAAAGCTACCTGAAGTCAATTGCTGGTGTTCTGATCCTATTAATAGCACAGGCAGGCAGCTGCAGTATTTACAGTTAGTGTACTGTGCCCTCTGCACATTGTGCACCTAAAGCTACCTGAAGTCAATTGCTGGTGTTCTTCTGAACCTATTAGCACCACAGGCAGGCAGCTGCAGTATTTCCAGTTAGTGTACTGTGTCCTCTGCACAGTGTGCACCTACAGCTACCTGAAGACAATTGCTGGTGTTCTGATCCTATTAATAGCACAGGCAGGCAGCTGCAGTATTTACAGTTAGTGTACTGTGCCCTCTGCACATTGTGCACCTAAAGCTACCTGAAGTCAATTGCTGGTGTACTTCTGAACCTATTAGCACCACAGGCAGGCAGCTGCAGTATTTCCAGTTAGTGTATTGTGTCCTCTGCACAGTGTGAACCTAAAGCTACCTGAAGACAATTGCTGGTGTTCTGATCCTATTAATAGCACAGGCAGGCAGCTGCAGTATTTACAGTTAGTGTACTGTGTCCTCTGCACATTGTGCACCTAAAGCTACCTGAAGTCAATTGCTGGTGTTCTTCTGAACCTATTAACACCACAGGCAAGCAGCTGCAGTATTTACAGTTAGTGTACTGTGTCCTCTGCACAGTGTGCAAATAAAGCTACCTGAAGACAATTGCAGGTGTTCTGATCCTTTTAATACCACAGGCAGGCAGCTGCAGTATTTACAGTTAGTGTACTGTGTCCTCTGCACATTGTGCACCTAAAGCTACCTGAAGTCAATTGCTGGTGTTCTTTTGAACCTATTAACACCACAGGCAAGCATCTGCAGTATTTACAGTTAGTGTACTGTGTCCTCTGCACAGTGTGCACCTAAAGCTACCTGAAGACAATTGCTGGTGTTCTGATCCTATTAAAAGCACAGGCAGGCAGCTGGAGAATTTACAGTTAGTGTACTGTGCCCCCTGCACAGTGTGCACCTAAAGCTACTTGAAGACAATTGCAGGTGTTCTGGTCCTTTTAATACCACAGGCAGGCAGCTGCAGTATTTACAGTTAGTGTATTGTGTCCTCTGCACAGTGTGCATCTAAAGCTACCTGAAGACAATTGCTGGTGTTCTGATCCTAATAATACCAAAGGAAGGCAGCTGCAGTATTTACAGTTACTGTACTGTGTCCTCTGCACAGTGTGCACCTAAAACTACCTGAAGACAATTGTTGGTGTTCTGATCCTTTTAATACTACAGGCAGGCAGCTGCAGTATTTACAGTTAGTGTACTGTGTCCTCTGCACAGTGTGCAACTAAAGCTACCTGAAGACAATTGCTGGTGTTCTGATGCTATTAATACCACAGGCAGGCAGCTGCAGTATTTACAGTTAGTGTACTGTGTCCTCTGCACATTGTGCAACCTAAAGCTACCTGAAGTCAAACGCTGGTGTTCTTCTGAACCTATTAACACCACAGGCAGGCAGCTGCAGTATTTACAGTTAGTGTACTGTGTCCTCTGCACAGTGTGCACCTAGAGGTACCTGAAGACAATTGCTGGTGTTCTGATCCTATTAATAGCACAGGCAGGCAGCTGCAGTATTTACAGTTAGTATACTGTGTCCTCTGCTAATTGTGCACCTAAAGCTACCTGAAGTCAATTGCTGGTGTTCTTCTGAACCTATTAACACCACAGGCAGGCAGCTGCATTATTTACAGTTAGTGTACTGTGTTCTCTGCACAGTGTCCATCTAAAGCTACCTGAAGACAATTGCTGGTGTTCTGATCCTATTAATAGCACAGGCAGGCAGATGCAGTATTTACAGTTAGTGTACTGTATCCTCTGCACAGTGTGCACCTAAAGCTACCTGAAGACAATTGCTGGTGTTCTGATCCTATTAATACTACAGGCAGACAACTGCAGTATTTACAGTTGGTGTACTGTGCCCTCTGTATATTGTGCACTTAAAGCTACCTGAAGAAAATTGCTGGTGTTCTTCTGAACCTATTAACACCACAGGCAGGCAGCTGCAGTATTTACAGTTAGTGTACTGTGTTCTGTGCACAGTGTGCACCTAAAGCTACCTGAAGACAATTGCTGGTGTTCTGATCCTATTAATAGCATAGGCAGGCAGCTGCAGTATTTACAGTTAGTGTACTGTGTGCTCTGCACAGTGTCCACCTAATCTACCTGAAGACAATTGCTGGTGTTCTGATCCTTTTAATACCACAGGCAGGCAGATGCAGTATTTACAGTTAGTGTACTGTGTGCTCTGCACAGTGTGCACCTAAAGCTAACTGAAGACAATTGCTTGTGTTCTTCTGAACCTATTAACACCACAGGCAGGCAGCTGCAGTATTTACAGTTAGTGTACTGTGTCCTCTGCACAGTGTGCACCTAAAGCTACCTGAAAACAATTGCTGGTGTTCTGATCCTATTAATAGCACAGGCAGGCAGCTGCAGTATTTATAGTTAGTGCACTGTGTGCTCTGCACAGTGTGCACCTAAAGCTACCTGAAGACAATTGCTGGTGTTCTGATCCTATTAATACCACAGGCAGACAACTCCAATATTTACAGTTGGTGTACTGTGCCCTCTGCTCATTGTGCACCTAAAGCTACCTGAAGAAAATTGCTGGTGTTCTTCTGATTCTATTAGTACCACAGGCAGGCAGCTGCAGTATTTACAGTTAGTGTACTATGTCCTCTGCGCAGTGTGCATCTAAAGCTACCTGAAGACAATTGCTGGTGTTCTGATCCTTTTAATACCACAGGCAGGCAGATGCAGTATTTAAAGTTAGTGTACTGAGTCCTCTGCACATTGTGCACCTAAAGCTACCTGGAGTCAATTGCTGGTGTTCTTCTGAACCTATTAACACCACAGGCAGGCAGCTTCAGTATTTACAGTTAGTGTACTGTGTCCTCTGGACAGTGTGACTCTAAAGCTACCTGAAGACAATTGCTGGTGTTCTGATCCTATTAATATCACAGGCAGGCAGCTGCAGTATTTACAGTTAGTGTACTGTGTCCTCTCTACAGTGTTTACCTAAAGCTACCTGAAGACAATTGCTGGTGTTCTGATGCTATTAATACCACAGGCAGGCAGCTGCAGTATTTACAGTTAGTGTACTGTGTCCTCTGCACATTGTGCACCTAAAGCTACCTGAAGTCAATTGCTGGTGTTCTTCTGAACCTATTAACACCACAGGCAGGCAGCTGCAGTATTTACAGTTAGTGTACTGTGTCCTCTGCACAGTGTGCACGTAAAACTACCTGAAGAAAATTGCTGGTGTTCTGATCCTAATAATACCACAGGCAGACAACTGCAGTATTTACAGTTGGTGTACTTTGCCCTCTGCACATTGTGCACCTAAAGCTACTTGAAGAAAATTGCTGGTGTTCTTCTGATTCTATTAGTACCACAGGCAGGCAGCTGCAGTATTTACAGTTAGTGTACCATGTCCTCTGCACAGTGTGCATCTAAAGCTACCTGAAGACAATTGCTGGTGTTCTGATCCTTTTAATACCACAGATAGGCAGATGCAGTATGTACAGTTAGTGTACTGTGTCCTCTGCACAGTGCTTTAGGTTGTGTTCACTTAAATGCACAGTGTGCACCTAAAGCAACCTGAAGACAATTTACAGTTAGTATACTGTGTCCTCTGGACAGTGTGCATCTAAATCAACCTGAAGACAATTGCTGGTGTTCTGATCCTATTAATAGCACAGGTAGGCAGCTGCAGTATTTACAGTTAGTGTACTGTGTCCTCTGCACAGTGTGCACCTAAAGCTACCTGAAAACAATTGCTGGTGTTCTGATCCTATTAATAGCACGGGCAGGCAGCTGCAATATTTACAGTTAGTGTACTGTGTCCTCTGCACAGTGTGCATCTAAAGCTAACTGAAGACAATTGCTGGTGTTCTGATCCTATTAATAGCACAGGCAGGCAGCTGCAGTATTTACAGTTAGTGTACTGTGTCCTCTCTACAGTGTTCACCTAAAGCTACCTGAAGACAATTGCAGGTGTTCTGATGCTATTAATACCACAGGCAGGCAGCTGCAGTATTTACAGTTGGTGTACTGTGCCCTCTGCACATTGTGCACCTAAAGCTACCTGAAGAAAATTGCTGGTGTTCTTCTGATTCTATTAGTACCACAGGCAGGCAGCTGCAGTATTTACAGTTAGTGTACTATGTCCTCTGCACAGTGTGCATCTAAAGCTACCTGAAGACAATTGCTGGTGTTCTGATCCTTTTAATACCACAGGCAGGCAGATGCAGTATGTACAGTTAGTGTACTGTGTTCTCTGCACAGTGTGCACCTAAAGCTACCTGAAGATAATTGCTGGTGTTCTGATCCTATTAATAGCACAGGTAGCCAGCTGCAGTATTTACAGTTAGTGTACTGTGTCATCTGCACATTGTGCACATAAAGCAACCTGAAGACAATTGCTGGTGTTCTGATCCTTTTAATACCACATGCAGGCAGCTGCAGTATTTACAGTTAGTGTACTGTGTCCTCTGCACACTGTCCACCTAAAGCTACCTGAAGACAATTGCTGGTGTTCTGATCCTTTTAATACCACAGGCAGGCAGCTGCAGTATTTACAGTTAGTGTACTGTGTCCTCTACACAGTGTGCACCTAAAGCTACCTGAAGACAATTGCTGGTATTCTTCTAAACCTATTAACACCACAGGCAGGCAGCTGCAGTATTTACAGTTAGTGTACTGTGTCATCTGCACAGTGTGCACCTAAAGCTACCTGAAGTCAATTGCTGGTGTTCTGATCCTATTAATAGCACAGGCAGACAGCTGCAGTATTTACAGTTAGTGTACTGTGTCCTCTGCACAGTGCTTTAGGTTGTGTGCACCTAAATGCACAGTGTGCACCTAAAGCACCCTGAAGACAATTTACAGATAGTGTACTGTGTCCTCTGGACAGTGTGCATCTAAATCTATCTGAAGACAATTGCTGGTGTTCTGATCCTATTAATAGCACAGGTAGGCAGCTGCAGTATTTACAGTTAGTGTACTGTGTCCTCTGCACAGTGTGCACCTAAAGCTACCTGAAGACAATTGCTGGTGTTCTGATACTATTAATAGCACAGGCAGGCAGCTGCAGTATTTACAGTTAGTGCACTGTGTGCTCTGCACAGTGTGCACCTAAAGCAACCTGAAGATAATTGCTGGTGTTCTGATCCTATTAATACCACAGGCAGACAACTGCAATATTTACAGTTGGTGTTCTGTGCATTCTGCACATTGTGCACCTAAAGCTACCTGAAGAAAATTGCTGGTGTTCTTCTGATTCTATTAGTACCACAGGCAGGCAGCTGCAGTATTTACAGTTAGTGTACTATGTCCTCTGCACAATGTGCATCTAAAGCTACCTGAAGACAATTGCTGGTGTTCTGATCCTTTTAATACCACAGGCAGGCAGATGCAGTATGTACAGTTAGTTTACTGTGTTCTCTGCACAGTGTGCACCTAAAGCTACCTGAAGACAATTGCTGGTGTTCTGATCCTATTATTAGCACAGGCAGGCAGCTGCTTTATTTACAGTTAGTGCATTGTGTGCTCTGCATAGTGTGCACCTAAAGCTACCTGAAGACAATTGCTGGTATTCTTCCAAACCTATTAACACCACAGGCAGGCAGCTGCAGTATTTACAGTTAGTGGACTGTGTCATCTGCACAGTGTGCACCTAAAGCTACCTGAACTCAATTGCTGGTGTTCTGATCCTTTTAATACCACGAGCAGGCAGATGCAGTATGTACAGTTAGTGTACTGTGTTCTCTGCACAGTGTGCACCTAAAGCTACCTAAAGACAATTGCTGGTGTTCTGATCCTATTAAATGCACAGGCAGGCAGCTGCAGTATTTACAGTTAGTGTACTGTGTCCTCTGCACATTGTGCACCTAAAGCTACCTGAAGTCAATTGCTGGTGTTCTTCTAAACCTATTAACACCACAGGCAGGATGCTGCAGTATTTACAGTTAGTGTACTGTGTCCTCTGCACAGTGTGCACCTAAAGTTACCTGAAGTCAATTGCTGGTGTTCTGATCCTATTAATAGCACAGGCAGGCAGCTGCAGTATTTAAAGTTAGTGTACTGAGTCCTCTGCACATTGTGCAACTAAAGCTACCTTAAGTCAATTGCTGGTGTTCTTCTGAACCTATTAACACCACAGGCAGGCAGCTGCAGTATTTACAGTTAGTGTACTCTGTCCTCTCGACAGTGTGACTCTAAAGCTACCTGAAGACAATTGCTTGTGTTCTGATCCTATTAATACCACAGGCAGGCAGCTGCAGTATTTACAGTTAGTTTACTGTGTCCTCTGCACATTGTGCACCTAAAGCTACCTGAAGTCAATTGCTGGTGTTCTTCCAAAACTATTAACACCACAGGCAGGCAGCTGCAGTATTTACAGTTAGTGTACTGTGTCCTCTGCACAGTGTGCATCTAAAGCTAATTGAAGACAATTGCTGGAGTTCTGATCCTATTAATAGCACGGGCAGACAGCTGCAGTATTTACAGTTAGTGTACTGTGTCCTCTGCACAGTGTGCACCTAAAGCTACCTGAAGACAATTGCTGGTGTTCTGATCATATTATTACCAGAGGCAGCTGCAGTATTTACAGTTAGTGTACTGTGTCCTCTGCACAGTGTCCACCTAAAGCTACCTGAAGACAATTGCTGGTGTTCTGATCCTTTTAATACCACAGGCAGGCAGCTGCAGTATTTACAGTTAGTGTACTGTGTCCTCTCTACAGTGTTCACCTAAAGCTACCTGAAGACAATTGCTTGTGTTCTGATCCTATTAATAGCACAGGCAGGCAGCTGCAGTATTTACAGTTAGTGTACTGTGTGCTCTGCACAGTGTGCACCTAAAGCTACCTGAAGAAAATTGCTGGTGTTCTGATCCTATTAATACCACAGGCAGACAACTGCAGTATTTATAGTTGGTGTACTGTGCCCTCTGCACATTGTGCACCTAAAGCTACCTCAAGAAAATTGCTGGTGTTCTTCTGATTCTATTAGTACCACAGGCAGGCAGCTGCAGTATTTACAGTTAGTGTACTATGTCCTGTGCACAGTGTGCATCTAAAGCTACCTGAAGACAATTGCTGGTGTTCTGGTCCTTTTAATACCACAGGCAGGCAGATGCAGTATGTACAGTTAGTAAACTGTGTTCTCTGCACAGTGTGCACCTAAAGCTACCTTGAAGACAATTGCTGGTGTTCTGATCCTATTAAATGCACAGGCAGGCAGCTGCAGTATTTACAGTTAGTGTACTGTGTCCTCTGCACAGTGTCCACCTAAAGCTACCTGAAGACAATTGCTGGTGTTCTGATCCTATTAATAGCAAAGGCAGGCAGCTGCAGTATTTACAGTTAGTGTACTGTGTCCTCTGCACAGTGCTTTAGGTTGTGTGCACCTAAATGCACAGTGTGCACCTAAAGCAACCTGAAGACAATTTACAGTTAGTGTACTGTGTCCTCTGCACAGTGTGCACCTAAAGCTACCTGAAGACAATTGCTGGTGTTCTGATCCTATTAATTGCACAGGTAGGCAGCTGCAGTATTTACAGTTAGTGTACTGTGTCCTCTGCACAGTGTGCACCTAAAGCTACCTGAAAACAATTGCTGGTGTTCTGATCCTATTAATAGCACAGGCAGGCAGCTGCAGTATTTACAGTTAGTGCACTGTGTGCTCTGCACAGTGTGCACCTAAAGCTACCTGAAGACAATTGCTGGTGTTCTGATCCTATTAATACCACAGGCAGACAATTGCAATATTTACAGTTGGTGTACTGTGCCCTCTGCACATTGTGCACCTAAAGCTACCTGAAGAAAATTGCTGGTGTTCTTCTGATTCTATTAGTACCACAGGCAGGCAGCCGCAGTATTTACAGTTAGTGTACTATGTCCTCTGCACAGTGTGCATCTAAAGCTACCTGAAGACAATTGCTTGCGTTCTGATCCTTTTAATACCACAGGCAGGCAGATGCAGTATGTACAGTTAGTGTACTGTGTTCTCTGCACAGTGTGCACCTAAAGCTACCTGAAGACAATTGCTGGTGTTCTGATCCTATTAAATGCACAGGCAGGAAGCTGCAGTATTTACAGTTAGTGTACTGTGTCCTCTGCACATTGTACACCTAAAGCTACCTGAAGTCAATTGCTGGTGTTCTTCTAAACCTATTAACACCACATGCAGGATGCTGCAGTATTTACAGTTAGTGTACTGTGTCCTCTGCACAGTGTGCACCTAAAGCTACCTGAAGACAATTGCTGGTGTTCTGATGCTATTAATACCACAGGCAGGCAGCGGCAGTATTTACAGTTAGTGTACTGTGTCCTCTGCACATTGTGCACCTAAAGCTACTTGAAGTCAATTGCTGGTGTTCTTCTGAACCTATTAACACCACAGACAGGCAGCTGCAGTATTTACAGTTAGTGTACTGTGTCCTCTGCACAGAGTGCACCTAAAACTACCTGAAGACAATTGCTGGTGTTCTGATCCTATTAATAGCACAGGCAGGCAGCTGCAGTATTTACAGTTAGTGTACTGTGTCCTCTGCACATTGTGCACCTAAAGCTACCTGAAGTCAATTGCTGGTGTTCTTCTGAACCTATTAACACCACAGGCAGGTAGATGCAGTATTTACAGTTAGTGTACTGTGTCCTCTGCACAGTGTGCATCTAAAGCTACCTGAAGACAATTACTGGTGTTCTGATCCTATTAATACCACAGGCAGGCAGCTACAGTATTTACAGTTAGTGTACTGTGTCCTCTGCACATTGTGCACCTAAAGCTACCTGAAGACAATTGCTGGTGTTCTGATGATATTAATACCACAGGCAGGCAGCTGCAGTATTTACAGTTAGTGTACTGTGTCCTCTGCACATTGTGCACCTAAAGCTACCTGAAGTCAATTGCTGGTGATCTTCTGAACCTATTAACACCACAGTCAGGCAGCTGCAGTATTTAAAGCTAGTGTACTTTGTCCTCTGCACAGTGCGCACCTAAAGCTACCTGAAGACAATTGCTGGTGTTCTGATCCTATTAAAACCACAGGCAGGCAGCTGTAGTATTTACAGTTAGTGTACTGTGTCTTCTGCACAGTGTGCACCTAAAGCTACCTGAAGATAATTGCTGGTGTTCTGATCCTATTTATACCACAGGCAGACAGCTGCAGTATTTACAGTTGGTGTACTGTGCCCTCTGCACATTGTGCACCTAAAGCTACCTGAAGAAAATTGCTGGTGTTCTTCTGATTCTATTAGTACCACAGGCAGGCAGCTGCAGAATTTACAGTTATAGGGCGTACACACGGTCGGACTTTGATCGGACATTCCGACAACAAAATCCTAGGATTTTTTCCGACGGATATTGGCTCAAACTTGTCTTGCATACACACGGTCACACAAAGTTGTCGGAAAATCTGATCGTTCTAAACGCGGTGACGTAAAACACGTACATCGGGACTATAAATGGGGCAGTGGCCAATAGCTTTAATCTCTTTATTTATTCTGAGCATGCGTGGCACTTTGTCCGTCAGATTTGAGTACACACGATCGAAATTTCCGACAACGGATTTTGTTGTCGGAAAATTTTATCTCCTGCTCTCCAACTTTGTGTGTCGGAAAATCCGATGGAAAATGTCCGATGGAGCCCACACACGGTCGGAATTTCCAACAACACGCTCCGATCAGACATTTTCCATCGGAAAATCCGACCGTGTGTATGGGGCATTAGTGTACTGTGTCCTCTGCACAGTGTGCACCTAAAGCTACTTGAAGACAATTGCTAGTGTTCTGATTCTATTAATACCACAGGCAGGTAGCTGCAGTATTTACAGTTAGTGTACTGTGTCCTCTGCACAGTGTGCAACTAAAGCTACCTGAAGAAAATTGCTGGTGTTCTGATCCTATTAATACCACAGGCAGACAACTGCATTATTTACAGTTGGTGTACTGTGCCCTCTGCACATTGTGCACCTAAAGCTACCTCAAGAAAATTGCTGCTCTTCTTCTGATTCTATTAGTACCACAGGCAGGCAGCTGCAGTATTTACAGTTAGTGTACTATGTCCTCTGCACAGTGTGCATCTAAAGCTACCTGAAGACAATTGCTGGTGTTCTGATCCTTTTAATACCACAGGCAGGCAGATGCAGTATGTACAGTTAGTGTACTGTGTTCTCTGAACAGTGTGCACCTAAAGCTACCTGAAGACAATTGCTGGTGTTCTGATCCTATTAAATGCACAGGCAGGCAGCTGCAGTATTTACAGTTAGTGTCCTGTGTCCTCTGCAAAGTGT
Source organism: Lithobates clamitans (assembly GCA_037952925.1). Lineage (NCBI taxonomy): Eukaryota > Metazoa > Chordata > Amphibia > Anura > Ranidae > Lithobates > Lithobates clamitans. The sequence continues at coordinate 10,484,989 of JBBGZY010000037.1, forward strand.
GCACCTAAAGCTACCTGAATACAATTGCTGGTGTTCTGATCCTTTTAATACCACATGGAGGCAGCTGCAGTATTTAAAGTTAGTGTACTGTGTCCTCTGCACAGTGTGTACCTAAAGCTACCCGAAGACAATTGCTGGTGTTCTGATCCTATTAATACCACAGGCAGGCAGTGGATTCTGCTAGCTGCAGTATAATCAGCATATATATACATCCCAGCTTTGTGCAGCTACATCTCACTGTAGGCCATTAGTATGTCTGGAAGGCCCACAAGAAGAGGCAGACAGTCACAAGCCAATAAAAGAGGGCAAGCAGGCTCTGTGTCTAGAGGCAACAGTGCTGGTCGTGGACACGGTGCATCCTCATCTGCACGTGGCCATGGGACACTTTTTTCGGCAGCTGGCCGCGTTAAGCCGCAACATGCGGAAGACTTGGTAGAGTGGATGACCAAGCCATTCTCATCCTCCTCATCCTCTCTTACCCAGGCTCAGGGTACTTTGTCTGGTAAAGCAGCTGCCAACGCGGCATCTTCCCTCGGCTCAATGGCATCAGTCACTCCTTCTCTAGCCCCACCATGTCCTCTTGAGGTGTCCACCAAACTGTTTGACCACAGTGTTGGGTACATGCTCCAGGAGGATGCCCAGTGTTTTTAGGGCTCTAATGATGGTACCCAGCTAGAGGAAGGCATTAATGTGAGCCCAGAGAGAGGGGGTGCCCAAGAAGGACAGCAATCTGGCAGTTATGTTCCGCCAGCTGCAGCATACTGCCAGCTTTGCTCCAGTGATGAGAGAGGGGAAGATGAGGAATTCACTGACTCCACGTGGGTGCCTGATAGGAGAGAGGAGGAGGAGGAGGCACATCTCCCGCGAGGCAGTATTATTTTTATTATTATTATTATACAGGATTTTTATATCGCCAACAGTTTATGCAGCGCTTTACAATATAAAAGGGAGACAATACAGTTATAATACAATAAAATACAAGAGGATTAAGAGGGCCCTGCTCAGAAGAGCTTACAATCTAATAGGGTGGGGCAGGTGGTACAAAAGTTTGTAACTGTGGGGAATGAGCTGGTGGAAGTGGTAGGAGATTAGTTGGAAACGTGATAGGCTTTCCTTAAGAGATGAGTTTTCAGGGATCGCTTGAAGGTAGCAAGAGTAGGGGATAGCTGGATAGATGGAGGTAGCAAGTTCCAGAGGATGGGAGAGGCTCTGGAGAAACCCTGGAGATGAGCATGGGAAGAGGAGATGAGAGAGCTTGAAAGCAGGAGGTCTTGAGAAGAGCGGAGAGGTCGATTTGGGTGATATTTGGAGACAAGATTAGTGATGTAGCTTGGGGCAGAGTTGTGTATGGCTTTATATGTTGTGGTTAGATGCCCTCCAGGGGCCAGCTTAAGGGCAGCACACCGACTGCATCACACCGCAGAGCTCCGCATGTGCAGGGCGCTGCTGTCTCTCCAGGTTATTCCAAAAGTTCTTTGGTGTGGGCCTTTTTTGAGATAAGTGCAACAGATTGCACCGCTGCTATTTGCAACATATGTCTCAAGCGTATCTCGCATGGCCAAAACATCACCCACTTGGGCACTAGGGATGAGCTTCGAGTTTGAGTCAAACTCATGTTTGACTCGAATATCGGCTGTTGGCCAGGTCGCCGAACAGCGAACAATTTGGGGTGTTCGCTGCAAATTCGAAAGCCACGGAACACCCTTTAAAAGTCTATGGAAGAAATCAAAACTGCTAATTTTAAAGGCTTATATGCATGGTATTGTCATAAAAAGTGTTTGGGGACCTGGGTCCTGCCCCAGGGGACAAGGATCAATGCAAAAATTTTTTTAAAAACTGCAGTTTTTTCGGTAGCAGTGATTTTCATAATGCTTAAAGTGAAACATTAAAAGTGTAATATCCCTTTAAATTTCGTACCTGGGGGGTGTCTATGGTATGCCTGTAAAGGGGCGCATGTTTCCTGTGTTTAGAACAGTCTGACAGCAAAATGACATTTCAAAGGAAAAAAGTCATTTAAAACTACTCGCCGCTATAATGAATTGCCGGTCCCACAATACACATAAAAGTTCATTGATAAAAACAGCATGGGATTTCCCCACAGGGGAACCCCGAACCAAAATTTTTAAAAAAATGGCGTGGGGTCCCCCTCAAAATTTATATCAGACCCTTCAGTTCTGGTATGGATTTTAAGGGGAATCCCATGCCAAAATAAAAAAAATGGCGTGGGGTCCCCCCAAAATTCCATACCAGACCCTTATCCGAGCACGCAACCTGGCAGGCCACAGGAAAAGAGGGGGGACGAGAGAGCGCCCCCCCTCCTGAACTGTACAAGGCCACATGCCCTCAACATTGGGAGGGTGCTTTGAGGTAGCCCCCCAAAACACCTTGTCCCCATGTTGATGGGGACAAGGGCCTCATCCCCACAACCCTTGCCTGGTGGTTGTGGGGGTCTGCGGGCGGGGGGCTTATCGGAATCTGAAAGCCCCCTTTAACAAGGGGACCCCCAGATCCCGGCCCTCCCCCCTGTGTGAAATGGTAAAGGGGGTACAAAAGTACCCCTACCATTTCACAAAAAAACTGTCAAAAATGTTAAAAATGACAAGAGACAATTCCTTTATTTAAATGCTTCTTTTTTTTATATTCTTTCTTCTATCTTCTATCTTCCTTCGGTTTCTTCCTCCATCTTCTTCTTCTTCTGTTTTTTTCTGGTTCTTCCTCCGGTGTTCTTGTCTGGCATCTTCCTCCGCGGCGTCGGTGCGTGTGTGCAGCAGCCGCAATGTCCGCCGGGCACCCGTGATTGCCTGTTAACCGAGCAGGACCGTGGATCTATGTGTATAAATGTGAATGGTCCCAAAAATGTGTCAAAAGTGTCCGATGTGTCCGCCATAATGTCGCAGTCACGAAAAAAAATCGCAGATCACCGCCATTACTAGTAAAAAAAATATATAAAACTTTTTTTAAAAATGCCATAAATCTATCCCGTATTTTGTAGACGCTATAACTTTTGCGCAAACCAATCAATATACGCTTATTGCAATTTTTTTTACCAAACATATGTGGAAGAATACATATCGGCCTAAACTGAGGAAAAATTTTTTTTTTTTTTTAAAATGGGGATATTTATTATAGCAAAAAGTATAAAATATTGTGTTTTTTTCAAAATTGTCGCTCTTCTTTTGTTTATAGCGCCCCCCTCCTGAACTGTACAAGGCCACATGCCCTCAACATTGGGAGGGTGCTTTGGGGTAGCCCCCAAAACACCTTGTCCCCATGTTGATGGGGACAAGGGCCTCATCCCCACAACCCTTGCCTGGTTGTTGTGGGGGTCTGCGGGCGGGGGGCTTATCAGAATCTGGAAGCCCCCTTTAACAAGGGGACCCCCAGAACCCGGCCCTCCCACCTGTGTGAAATGGTAAGGGGGGTTCAAAAGTACCCCTACCATTTCACAAAAAAACTGTCAAAAATGTTAAAAATGACAAGAGACAGTTTTTGACAATTCCTTTATTTAAATGCTTCTTCTTTCTTCTATCTTCTATCTTCCTTCGGTTTCTTCCTCCATCTTCTTCTTCTTCTGGTTCTTCCTCCGGTGTTCTTGTCCGGCATCTTCCTCCGCGGCATCGGCGTCCTCTTCACCGCGTTGCTCGGGACCCGGTGCTTGTGCCCAGCGGCTGCGATGTCCGCCGGGCACCCGTGATTGCCCGTTAACCGAGCAGGACCATGGATCTATGTGTGTAAACACACAGATCCAAGTCCTGTCAGTTGAGAGGAGACCGATCTGTGTTCCCAGTACAGAGGAACACCGATCGGTCTCCTTCCCTTGTGAGTCCCCACCCCCTACAGTTAGAATCACTCCCCTAGGAAAAAACACACTTAACCCCTTGTGTCCCCCTAGTGGTTAACCCCTTCCCTGCCTGTCACATTTATACAGTAATCAATGCAATTTTTTAGCTTTGATCGCTGTATAAATGTGAATGGTCCCAAAAATGTGTCAAAAGTGTCTGATGTGTCCGCATAATGTCGCAGTCACGGAAAAAAAAATTGCAGATCGCCGCCATTACTAGTAAAAAAAAAATAAAATAAAACTTTTAAAAATGTCATAAATCTATCCCGTATTTTGTAGACGCTATAACTTTTGCGCAAACCAATCAATATACGCTTATTGCAATTTTTTTTACCAAACATATGTAGAAGAATACATATCAGCCTAAACTGAGGAAAAAAATTTTTTTTTTTTTTAAAAATGGGGATATTTATTATAGCAAAAAGTATAAAATATTGTGTTTTTTTCAAAATTGTCGCTCTTCTTTTGTTTATAGCGCCCCCCTCCTGAACTGTACAAGGCCACATGCCCTCAACATTGGGAGGGTGCTTTGGGGTAGCCCCCCAAAACACCTTGTCCCCATGTTGATGGGGACAAGGGCCTCATCCCCACAACCCTTGCCCAGTGGTTGTGGGGGTCTGCGGACGGGGGGCTTATCAGAATCTGGAAGCCCCCTTTAACAAGGGGACCCCCAGATCCCGGCCCTCCCTGGTGAAGTATTGCAGAGTAATGTAATCACTTGCGCTACAAAGCGCTACTCACAAAACCTCGGCTGCAAACAGGCATGTCAGAGAGCTTCCGTAATCGCCGCTGGTAGCGTGCATTCCACGGAGCCAGGAAGGGAAAGTCACTTGCTTAAGGCGTCAGCCCGGATGTTGCGTCGACGCGTTTCGCCCCTCCCGCAGGGCGTCATCAAAGGACTCCAAAGGAGTCCTTTGATGACACCCTGGGGGAGGGGCGAAACGCATCGACGCAACATCCGGGCTGACGCCTTAACCAAGTGACGCCTTAACCAAGTGACTTTCCCTTCCTGGCTCCGTGGAACGCACGCTACCAGCGGCGATTATGGAAGCTCTCTGACATGCCTGTTTGCAGCCGAGGTTTTGTGAGTAGCGCTTTGTAGCGCAAGTGATTACATTACTCCGCAATACTTCACCATATTATTTTTTCCTTTATTTTTGGGTGGATATCCACAAGCCTCATTCCGAACATCAACACTCCTATCTGTATATCCACGCTAGAGGTACCGCTTTGCAAATGCATGTGGGATTGACTGACAGTACAGTTTAAAGAGTTGATGTCTGTGTTCCAGTGAAGCTGCCTGTTAAAAAAACTCTGGGTCAGCCTGGATGGGGTAGTTCACTTTGGGACTATTTGCAAGCAGTCACCATTTCTTTTATATTAGCCTAAGGGGTGACATTTTTTGTGGATTTCATAGCATTTGCACTTATTGTATGGCACTTATGATTGACATTTATTTATTGTCAGCACGCAGCACTTTTATTTTCTGATGGTATATTATCATCAATTATATTATTTTGTAAGCACTTACCATTTTAGTTTTTGATTGTATTGGTCATTCTATCAGCGCTGTAATTGTTTTGTTTTTAAAAATTGGTCTGGGAAGGAAGGGGGTGAAAATGCCATGTATTGAACCGGTTAAGAACCGTCAGAAGAGGAGAAGCGTCACACAACGGGAGCCTCCCTCCATGCCATCATGGATGCGGAGCAGCCCGAGGAGAAGAAGGAAAGAAGACGCCGACGCCACGGAGGAAGATGCTGGATGAGAACACCGGAGGAAGAACCAGAAGAAGATGGAGGAAGAAACCGAAGGAAGATAGAAGATAGAAGAAAGAAGAAGCATTTAAATAAAGGAATTGTCAAAAACTGTCTCTTGTCCTTTTTAACGTTTTTGACAGTTTTTTGTGAAATGGTAGGGGTATTTTTGTACCCCCTTACCATTTCATACAGGGGGGAGGGCCGGGATCTGGGGGTCCCCTTGTTAAAGGGGGCTTACAGATTCCGATAAGCCCCCCACCTGCAGACCCCCACAACCACCGGGCAAGGGTTGTGGGGATGAGGCCCTTGTCCCCATCAACATGGGGACAAGGTGTTTTGGGGGCTACCCCAAAGCACCCTCCCAATGTTGAGGGCATGTGGCCTGGTACGGTTCAGGAGGGGGGTGCTCTCTCATCCCCCCTTCTTTTCCTGTGGCCTGCCAGGTTGCATGCTCGGATAAGGGTCTGGTATGGATTTTTCGGGGACCCCTACGCCATTTTTTTAAATTTGGGCGCGGGGTTCCCCTTAGAATCCATATCAGACCTGAAGGGTCTGGTATAGATTTTAAGGGGGACCCCATGCCATTTTTTTTTTTAATTTTGGCCGGGGTTCCCCTTAGTATCCATACCAGACCTGAAAGGCCTGGTATGGAATTTAGGGGGACCCCCACGTTATTTTTTTTTTAACATTTTGGTTCCAGGTTCCCCTGTGGGGAATTCCCATGCTGTTTTTATCAATGAACTTGTATGTGTATTGTCTGACCGGCAATTCATTAATAGCCGCAAGTAGTTTTAAATGACTTTTTTTCCTTTAAAATGTCATTTTGCTGTCAGACTGTTCTAAACATGGGAAACATGCGCCCCTTTACAGTCATAGTATAGACACCCCCAGGTACAAAATTTAAAGGGATATTACACTTTTGTTGTTTCACTTTAAGCATTATTAAAATAACTGCTCCCAAAAAAACATCAGTTTTTAAAACTTTTTTTGCATTGATCCATGTCCCCTGGGGCAGGACCCAGGTCCCCAAACACTTTTTGTGACAATAACTTGCATATAAGCCTTTAAAATTAGCACTTTTGATTATTCATGTTCGTGTCCCATAGATTTTAATGGTGTTCACGTGTTCGAACAAATTGATTGCCTGTTCGCAAGTTCTGGTGCGACCGAACAGGGGGGTGTTCGGCTCATCTCTATTGGGCACCACATGCTTTACCAGACATATGTCGACCTGCCATGCAGTTCATTGGCAAGCGTACCTAAAAGACCTGCACCAAAGAACAAAGCGGACCTCTCCTTGTTCCTCAGCAGCTGGGATCTCCAACCCCACTATACCTTCAGTCCTCTCTGAAACATTCACTGAGAGGAATGAAGGTGTAGAATAAGGTGTGTCACAGCCAAGTACTTGCGGGCAATCTGCTATCGGTACACCAACGTCAGATTGTACCAGGCAAATTTCCCTGCCCCAGCTGCTACACCGCTGAAAGAAGCTTGCTCCCAGCCATCCACATGCCCAGCGGTTGAATGCTAGTTGAATGCTAGCTTGGCTAAAATGCTAGCACTTCAACTGCTGCCTTTTCAGTTGGTAGACTCTGCCCCTTCCGTGAGTTTGTGGAATGTGCGGTTCCCCAGTGGCAGGTTCCCAAATGCCACTTTTTCTCATGGAAGGCGATTCCGGCTCTCTACCCCCATGTGGAAGGCAATGTCTTGGCCTCACTGGACAGGGAGGTCAGTGGTAAGGTGCATATTATCACTGACTCATGGTCCAGCAGGCAGAGACGTTACCTATTTTTCACCGCGCACTGGGTGACTCTTCTGGCAGCTGGGAAGGATGCAGGAAAGGGTGCAGTAGTGTTGGAGGCTTTTCTGCCACTACGCCTCCAAAATTCTACTAGTGCTGATTCTGCCACACCTCTCTCCTCCACCCCCTCCTCTTCTTCTCCCTCCATAGCCTCTTCCTGTGCTGATTTGTCCTCGGAACCAGCGGTGCTCCTTAGGTGTTCAAGGGGCTACGCTGGGGCAGAGATTGGGGGACAGGAACCACACTGGGGCAGAGATTCTGTCAGCTCTGCAGGGGCAGGCTCAGAGGTGGTTGACGCCATGCCAGCTTAAGCGAGGAACGGTGGTTTGCGACAATGGCACCAAGCTCCTCTCTGCCCTCTGACAGGGACAAATGACCCATGTGCTCTGTTTGGCTCACATCCTTAACTTGGTGGTGCAGCGGTACTTGGGCAGGTACCCGGGCTTACAGGATGTCCTGAGGCAGGCCAGGAAAGTCTGTGTGCATTTCCGCAAGTCATATAATGCCAGTGCTCGGCTGGCTGACCTCCAAAAGGAATTTAACCTGCCCAAGAACCGCCTAATCTGTGACATGCCCACCAGGTGGAACTCAACGTTGGCCATGCTGCAGCGGCTGCACACGCAGCAGAGGGCCATAAATGAGTACCTATGCGACTATGGCACCAGGACAGGATCAGGGGAGCTTGTTTTTTTTCCCCATGACAGTGGGCTATGATCAGGGATGCATGCACTGTCCTGTCACCATTTGAGGAGGCCACAAGGATGGTGAGCAGTGACAGTGCATGCATCAGTGACACTGTCCCTCTTGTCCACCTGTTGGAGCACACGCTGGGTGGAATAATGGACAGGGCACTTGAGGCAGAACAGAGGGAGAAAGAGGAGGACTTCCTTAACTCTCAAGGCCCCCTTTATCCAGACAGTGTTCCTGCGTGCCCGCCGATCAAACTGGAAGAGGACGAGGAGGAGGAGAAGGATTGTGTCAGCATGGAGGTTAAGCCTGGCACACAGCATCAGCAGCAGTCTTCAAGGGATCATTTACAGTCCGATGAAACCCATGGACTTGTACGTGGCTGGGAGGAGGTGGCTGCAGATCATGTCGTCCTTACTGACCCAGAGGACTCTGGACCGAATGCCTTAGAAAACCTACGCTGCATGGCCTCCCTGATCTTGCGGAAGGATCCTCCTATTCGTGGTATCAAGGGGAGGGATCATTACTGGCTGGCAACCCTCCTTGATCCACGTTACAAGGGTAAGGTTGCGGACCTTATCTTGCCATCACAGAGGGAGCAGAGGATGAAATATCTTTGGGAGGCCTTGCAGATAGGTTGTGCAACGCATTTCCAGAGCCTGGGAGGTTACAATTTCCTGTTCCTCCTGGACAACGTGTTGCTGAGGCTTCGGTCAGTCACAGAAGGAGCGGTGGAGAAGGTAGCCGTCTGACCGATGCATTCAGACAATTTTTTAGTCCGCAGCCCCAAGGTCTGATAGGTTCCAGCAACCATCGCCAGCGTCTGATTCACATGGTGCAGGATTACCTAGGGGCAAGATCAGACTTGGACCCCTTTCCCACCAAAAATCCTCTGGGTTACTGGGTCCTGAGGATGGATCACTGGTCAGAGCTTGCACAGAATGCAATTGAGCTACTGGCCTGTCCTGCATCCAGCGTTCTTTCGGAACGCACATTCAGTGCTGCTGGAGGCTTTGTAACCAATCACAGGGTGCACCTGTCCACCGAATCGGTCAATCAGCTGACCTTCATAAAAATGAATCACTCTTGGATCACCAGCTACCAAGCACCTGATGCTGATCTAACCAAATTTTTTTTTTTTTAATGTGAGATCCCTTCAAAACTGCCTATGCTGATGCTGAGTGACTATCCTGTTATGCTGAGTGACAATCCTCTTCCTCCTCAATTTTCATGCCAATAGCTTGTAAGATTTTTGGTTCTGGGCACCACCACCAGTGGCTAAGGCCCAATTTTTCTGCCCCTGTTTAACAGGGGTGTGTAAATACAATTTTTGATGCAATACTTTGCAGCAGGGCTCATTCCTGAGCTCCAACTATAGTATCTGTGAGAGGTTGCAGTGTCATGGCACCAGCACCAGTGCCCAAGGCCCAATTTTTCAGCCCCTGTTTAACAAGGGCATATAATTACAATTTTTGATGCTATACTTTGCAGCAGGGCTCATTCCTGCGCTCCAACTATAGTATCTGTGAGGGGTTGCAGTGTTGTGGCAGCAGTGGCTAAGGCCGAATTTTTCTGCCCCTGTTTAACGGGGGAGTGTAATTACAATTCTTGATCTAATATTTCACAGCAGGGCCCATTGCTGCGCCCACCAAGAGTAACTGTGCGGGCTTACAGTGTTGTGGCAACACCACCACCAAAGGCCCAATTTTTCTGCCCCTGTTCAACAGGTGCATGTAAGTAAAATTCTTGATATAATATTTCACAGCAGGGCCCGTTCCAGTGCCCACCAAGAGTAACTGTTAGGACTTACAGTGTTGTGGCAACACCAACACCTAAGGCCCCAATTTCTGCAGAGTATATAGGGCAGGCCCCTACTTTCAAACATCCAACTTACAAACGACTTCTACTTGCAAACAGAAGAAGACAACAGGAAGTGAGATGAAATCTACCCCTAGGAAGGGAAATTCTCTCCTGCAAGAGTTAATATGGGAAAAATGTGTCTCCTCTCCACTGATGCTTTATCACCAATCCTTGTTTCACTGCAACCCCCACATTTTCAAAAAACACTTGTCATTGGGACAGAAAGTGAGGTGAAATCTTCTGAAGAGGTGCACAGACAGCAAAACAAATGTTACAGGAGTAATAACCCTTCCCTATGTTTTCCAAAAAGCTTAAAAATAGTTTTTTTGGCTGGAGCTACACTTGTACCAGTTCAAAATTACAAACAGATTCTGCTTAACAACAAACCTACAGTCCCTGTCTTGTTTGAACCACCTGGATACTGCTGTTCAGCGTATATAGGGCCTTTTTTTAATTTGGGTGCGGGGTTCCCCTTAATATCCATACAAGACCCAAAGGGCCTGGTAATGGATTGGGGGGGTACCCATGCCATTTGTTTCACTGATTTTCATCCATATTGCCAGGACCCGACATTACATAAAGCCCGCAAGCAGTTTTTAAATGACCATTATTCCTTTACAAATGTCATTTTGTGCAGAGACTGTTCTAAGCACGGGAAACACACGCCACTTTACAGGCATACTATAGACACCCCCCAGGTATGATATTTAAAGGAATATTTCACTTTTGTTTTTCACTTTAAGCATCCTTAAAATCACTGCAAAAACGGCCGATTTAAAACTTTTTTTTGCATTGATACATGTCCCCTAGGGCAGGACCTGGGTCCCCAAACCCTTTTTAGGACAATAACTTGCATATTAGCCTTTAAAATTAGCACTTTTGATTTTAAGCGTTCGAGTCCCAAAGATTTTAATGGGGTTCTAACGTTCGCGCAAACTTTCGGTCCGTTCGCAGGTTCTGGTGTGAACCGAACTGGGGGGTGTTCAGCTCATCCCTAGTGACAACCTTTAAGTCATATCATGCTAAATAGGAATAATCATCTTCATAATAATCATCCATCTGTCATATGAGTAATAAAGCCAATAGTTATTCACTTAGCATCACCAAAGCACATCAAGGTATGTCAGTCATCGATATGGAGATTATCAACCTTGTGTGTCAGTGGCAGACATAGTAAGAAGATATATATATATATATATATATATATATATATATATATATATATATATATATATAGTATGTAGTGAAAATGACTGGCATTAGCTCACTCCAGAAAAGGGAAAGGCACTCTTTGAATTTTGGAGGCGTGTGCAAAATTTAAAAGGTGACAAAATGGCCAATGAGTTTGTTCAGCTTACGTATTATTCGGGGAGTTAAAAGAGAAGTATGGCCACTTTCACATTGAGGAGCTGGCCGCGTTGACGGTAAAGATTTAACCCTCGCTAGCACCTGAAAAAGGGTTAAAAGCACCCTCAAAGCTGAGTGCTGGCCATTCATTTTAATGGCAGGGGCGGATAAGAATTGGTGTGTACACCACTCCCACACCACCCCAAAGATGCTGCTTGCAGGACTTTTTTTCCCGTCCTGCAAGCGCACCGCACCAGTGTTAAAGCACTCGGGCTTTCACACTGGGGAGGCATAAGAGGCAGTTTACATGCACTTTTCAGGTGCTATTTTTAGCACAAAAACTTCTGTAAAACACCTCAGCGTAAAAGTGGAATCATACTTACCTAGGTGGATGCATCTGTCCCCCACTGGCTCTAACACTGAGAACCGAGGGATCAAACACTGCCAATCGCTCGATTCTGAGTGATCAGCTCTCTTCTCTGCCCCCTGTGCTCACTGGAGTGCTGGGCTGTACAGGGGGTGGGAGTGGCTGGCTCAGGCTCTCAGTGGCACGCTGAGAGACAAGCTTTGGCTGTACTTCTCCCTTAAGTTTTACCTGTATGGTATTTGGGTAATGATGTTCTAAACAAGACAGAGATTGGGGAGAAAAGATATGAGAATAGAGAGAAAAGGAAAAAAGAGAAAGAAAAATAGGGAGGGTAAAAAGTGAAAAAGGAACAGAAGTAGGGGAGAGCAGGGACTCTGGAAGGTTCTCTGGCTAAAGCCTCATTAACTTTGTCCGGAAAGTGGGAAGGGGTGTGAAGGTATGCTAAAATGTAGCAGCCAAAATGGTACCAACTACCTGATGGCAGCGTCAACATCAGTCAGGGATTAAGGGATTAAATTTGTGTAACAAAACGGGAATCCAGTACAAACGTGACAACAGCTTGTATTTATTTACCTGGATGTAGACATAAAACCTTTATGAATGTTACGATTAGGGATGAGCTTCGAGTTCGAGTCGAACTCATGTTCTACTCGAACATTGGCTGTTCGCAAGTTCGCCGAACAGCGAACAATTTGGGGTGTTCGCGGCAAATTCGAATGCCGCGGAACACCCTTTAAAAGTCTATGGGAGAAATCAAAAGTGCTAATTTTAAAGGCTTATATGCAAGTTATTGTCATAAAAAGTGTTTGGGGACCCGGGTCCTGCCCCAGGGGACATGGATCAATGCAAAAAAAAGTTTTAAAAACGGACGTTTTTTCAGGAACAGTGATTTTATTAATGCTTAAAGTCAAACAATAAAAGTGTAATATCCCTTTAAATTTCGTACCTGGGGGGTGTCTATAGTATGCCTGTAAAGGGGCGCATGTTTCCTGTGTTTAGAACAGTCTGACAGCAAAATGACATTTGGAAGGAAAAAACTCATTTAAAACTACCCGCGGCTATTGCATTGCCGACAATACACATAGAAGTTCATTGATAAAAACGGCATTGGAATTCCCCACAGGGCAACCCCGAACCAAAAAAAAAAAAATGATGTGGGGGTGCCCCTAAATTCCATACAAGGCCCTTCAGGTCTGGTATGGATATTAAGGGGAACCCCAGCCAAAATTTTAAAAAAAAATTGACGTGGGGTTCCCCCTAAATTCCATACCAGACCCTTATCCGAGCACGCAACCTGGCAGGCCGCAGGAAAAGAGGGGGGGACGAGAGTGCGGCCCCCCCCCTCCTGAACCGTACCAGGCCACATGCCCTCAACATTGGGAGGGTGCTTTGGGGTAGCCCCCCAAAACACCTTGTCCCCATGTTGATGAAGACAAGGGCCTCATCCCCACAACCCTGGCCGGTGGTTGTGGGGGTCTGCGGGCGGGGGGCTTATCGGAATCTGGAAGCCCCCTTTAACAAGGGGACCCCCAGATCCTGGCCCCCCCCCTGTGTGAAATGGTAAGGGGGTACTTACCCCTACCATTTCACTAAAAAACTGTCAAAAATGTTAAAAATGACAAGAGACAGTTTTTGACAATTCCTTTATTTAAATGCTTCTTCTTTCTCCTTCATCTTCTTCTGGTTCTTCTGGCTCTTTTGGTTCTTCCTCCGGCGTTCTCGTCCAGCATCTCCTCCGCGGCGTCTTCTATCTTCTTCTCCTCGGGCCGCTCCGCACCCATGGCATGGGGGGGAGGCTCCCGCTCTTCTCTTCATCTTCTTCTCTTCTTCATCTTCTTCTTCATCTTCTTCTTCTTCTCTTCTTCCTTCTTCTCTTCTTCATTTCTTCTCCGGGCCGCTCCGCAGCCATGCTGGCATGGTGGGAGGCTCCCGCTGTGTGACGGCGTCTCTTCGTCTGACGGTTCTTAAATAACGGGGGCGGGGCCATCCGGTGACCCCGCCCCCCTCTGACGCACGGTGACTTGACGGGACTTCCCTGTGATGTCACGGGGAATGCCACAGGGAAGTCCCGTCATGTCCCGTGCGTCAGAGGGGGGCGGGGTCACCGGATAGCCCCGCCCCCTGTTATTTAAGAACCGTCAGACGAAGAGACGCCGTCACACAGCGGGAGCCTCCCACCATGCCAGCATGGCTGCGGAGCGGCCCGGAGAAGAAATGAAGAAGAGAAGAAGGAAGAAGAGAAGAAGAAGATGAAGGGGCGTGGCTTAACCTCGTAGAGAATGGCTGCTTAACTTCAGAGCTCCGCTGACAGGGATAGAAATCTGAATTCCAAGGACGGTCAACGGCCTCCCAAACACCCGAAAAGCGATGGGTACATCCTCCAGAACTTCGTCGACCTCCCGGTCCCATTCTCCCCATGAAATACCGGCAAGATCCAGTCAGAACATCCCAGAGATGTTCCGGGCACAGATGGGAACTTCGGCGCCGGCTCCCACCTCACGGAGCCAGCATCAGCATCCTCCTCACTCTAATGCTGCTACCTCTCCATCTCACGCTGAACTCAGTGACGGGGGAATTCTCCTCACTCCTCATCAGCATCCGAGCCTGAGCGATCTCAGATCCGTGGCTGAGGACATTAAGGACACCCTGACAGCAGCAATCTCAGATTTAAAAATTGAAATCCAAGCTATTACAGGCAGAATTCAGGCGGTGGAACAAACGACTGCCCTCCATTCATCCAAGATCCGTCACCAGAATCTGGCGATTGACACACATACACGGCAATTAAGAGATGTCAATCGCCACTTGGAAGATTTAGACAATCGCGGCAGACGCCATAACCTCAGGCTGAGAGGTTTGCCTGAAACCGTGGATGCGGATCACCTTCAAAGTGAAGTTATTCATATCTTTAATAACATACTCGGCAGACCCAGAGAGGTTCCTATTGCGATGGAAAGAATCCACCGTGCCCTGAGACCGAAGGGAAAGGACTCTGACCCGCCTAGGGATGTGGTATGCTGCATTATTGACTACCGTTTGAAGGAAGACATCCTGAGGGCTGCACGTTCCCTGACCCCTTTACTACATAACGGCACAGAACTTCGTCTATTCCAGGATTTATCAAATATAACCTTGCAGCACAGAAGGGAACTGCAACCCCTTCTGTCAGTACTCCGGGCCAAGGGTATAATTTACCAGTTCCCTTTTGGTTTGGCGGCAACAGTACAAGGACGCTCAGCTCTCCTCAGAGTCCCTGAGGATCTACATTCCTTCTGTGACACTCTCGGAATCCCTCTCATGGAGGTCCCAGATTGGTACGCGGAATTTCGTACCCCTACAGCATCTAAAGCACCTTCCAGGAGTGAAGCAATGGAGACCCAACACACATGCTACCGAAGACACCGTTCGCCATCGGAACCAAGAATTCTTCAACCGGACCCGCAGTCTCCTTCCATCTACAGCCCGACGAAACCTCCACGCTCCAGAAGAGCTAGAAGAGATCGGTGAACACAGATGGCATCTGCAACATAGGCTGAAAGATTTCCTCTGACTGTTCATGTGCCGTTTTTAGAGTATTGAAAGTTCATACCCCGGCTGGTAATATGTTCCTAAAGTATTTCAATATGTTAAGTTTAGTTTAGGTAGATCATAGTTCTTACACACAGACATATCTCTATTCCCCTTAACGCTGACTACCAAAGCAGCGCTGTGTCTGCATGGTTTGTTCTGTCACACCTTACTCTCCAATACAGCCCTACACTAGCAGTTCCACCCTTCATTAGAGCTCTATTATAATTAAATTCTTATGTGACTGTATTTTCCAATCTAATGAGGTATAGGGTCATCAGAGATCTCCAATCTACTTTATCTCTCCCTCCTCTAGCTGATCGGTACACTGACAGTTTAACAGGGTTTCATCCTGCTCCGATTACACGGATTGATAATTATAAATGCAAATATGCCCTTCTCTTACACACAACAGGCTGCTAGTAATGTTCATTGACACCCCTATTTTAATCCTGTATTAACTCTCTGTTCCTCTTAGATAGCAACTACATTATTAGGTGACTACTAGAACTACCACACAATCTTATTGCTATGACAACCAGCTGTTCATCGCTCTATTGGTTGCTGTCTTTTGGCGCGAATTCATGAGAGGAGCCAAGGTCTGAGGTAAAAAGTTCTCCCCCAACATGACTCATGCAGTCGCTCATTGGCTCTCACAAGGTTAGAGACCTGACTTGTTACCATGGTGACACACTGCAGACCTCTCTCCCCTGCCTCCACACACGCACCTCCCATAGGAGGATGCCTGTATCATCCCAGCCCGAGATGGTTGTGACACATGATTCATCTCCTTAGAAGTCCTAACATCACCTTATCTGTCATGAATTACGTAAAGATTAGGGCACCCACTACCCTGTATGATTATATAGAACTTATCCTTACGATTGCCTTTTCCTGACTAGACAGCTGTCTACATGCCAAAACGGAACTGACAGGCTTCTCAGATAAAGGCACTCTAAGGGAGTTTCACAGACACTGATCTTTCTCATATATTCATCCCCTCCTATCCACTGAGATATGCTCCTTATTAGCATAACGATCTACATGGATACTTCGTTTTATTAATTATTTTGACAAGCTTCTTCATAGCCTTCAGGGGTAGTTAATTATTAATTAGTTCAGGCATGGTTTATCTATCTTAAGAGATAATACTTTCTACCTATGTTGAATACTCTGATCTGCAAACTGTTCAAGTTTTCTGGCTGACTGTTTAACTGAATTATTACATAGACTTTTGCGCTATGAATATCTACGCCTCACCAGATGTTTATTTTATGTGCTACTCATGGGGATGTTTATTTCTTTTATTTCTTTTATGTTTCTGGTTTTTTTTTTTCATTCTTTCCTCTCACTTAATGATCACCAGGGGAACGATCTCACAAAATATGTCATTAACTTAATGTTTCATCTGACCATACACCTAATTTTTTATCTGCTTTTCGCAAATCTGACCCATGCTGTTTCTCCAAATCCACTGAGAAAGTTAATAGGCGGCATTCACAGCAATCTCAATGCAACCATTTCACACATGGACCGTCTTCAGTCCATGCCTTCTTCCTACATCTATCCCATATGTCAGCGGCTCTTGTCCCTTACTGACAGGTTTTACTTTTTTCTACGTTACCGTTTGGTCACCTTCCCAAACAGTGGTTTCAATTGATTACCTGATTTCTTCACTCAACCCTCCTTTAAACCACCACTGACCCATTCCGGTACCTTATATCACGAGTGCATACTCGTACATAGCCTAGCGAGCAGGCATCGCTAGTCCCCGGATTACTTTCCACTACCTATAACCCCTAACAACACTACACAGTGGTCTTCACAGTTTCCTCTTCCCCGCATACCCAATATCCCTCACATCCCTCCCTATTCCTGAACAATCTACTCTCATCCTGAATAGAATCTCATCACTCTCCTAGAACGCGCCTTCCACACATAAGAGCATAAGGCACAAGTCCAACTACTGTTCTTTTTCTGCCACACATACACCTGCAACGCGGACTATATTCAGTAAACACCACTCCAGTCTAACTCACAACACTTCCCAAATTACAGAATGACAACGGTCTCACACAATTCTACATCAATATCTCGCCACAACGCCACTACTAAACTAGTCTCACTCAACGCACAGGGACTAAATGTCCCTGAGAAACGTACACAAGTTCTCCTTTATATGCATAAACTCAAGGCAGACATTATATACATCCAGGAAACGCATTTCAAAACGGACTCTATCCCCAAATTCTCCAACTTACGTTATCCAACAGCTTTTCATGCTACCAACAAACAATCAAAAACAAAAGGAGTCTCTATCCTTATCTCAAAACAGTGTCCACTCATAATCAAAGACACTCTAGCGGATGAAGATGGAAGATTTCTATTTGTCAAAGGTTCACTTTTCGGTAAACCTTTAACCTTAGCAAACATATACGCCCCCAACATTAAACAAGTCCCGTTCTTCCGACACACACTGCAATTGCTCGCATCGTTTCAAGAGGGTATACTATTAACTGGAGGAGATTTTAATGTTCCCTTAAACCCAATACAAGATACATCCTTGGGTGCATCCAAATTACCCTTCTCCGCGTTACGAGCAATTAAACAATGTTTTCAAGAATTGACATTACATGACGCATGGCGTACTTTAAACCCCTCAACTAAAGATTACACTTTTTTCTCCAACCCACATGGCAGTTACTCCAGACTTGACTATTTCTTTATTTCACAAAGCGATCTCACCATGCTCAAGCACACCTCCATCGAACCAATGTACATATCAGATCACCACCCGATAACCATGTCCTTGGAATTTCCATCCAAACATACTCGCTCACAAATATGGCGTCTTGATCCCTCACTGCTGACAGACATTTCAATAGTGTCTACTATACACGACAATCTAAAACTTTATTTCCAGGATAACGACCCCTTTGAAATATCCCCAATGATAAAATGGGAAGCCCACAAATGCACCATACGGGGAAAACTAATAGCTATCGCTTCCAAGAGAAGACGAGAAAGACAAGCGCATATTTCTATCCTTTCCAAACGCATACAGGATTTAGAAAAAATATATAAGAAAACTCGAGCTCTCTCCACACTTGAGGAACTTACTCAGGTGAGGACAGAGTTGAAAGAAGTGTTACATAAACAAATAAAACGCAAATACATATTATCACAAAAAATATTCTACGAACATGGCAACAAATCCGGTAAAATTCTAGCCAGAGCCCTCCGTGCAAAAAGATCATCTACAACACTTCATTCCATTAATGACCCTTCGGGTTCTAAAGTAACGTCTAATACACTGATAGCAGACCAATTTGTGAATTATTTCTCGCAGCTCTATAATATCAATCCACATAAACCCATGATAAACAATGATCGTAGAACACACTTGATTAAAGATTTCCTAGCCCAACATGGTCCCAAACCCATTTCTGATGCAGAAGCATCGCATCTAGAACGTCCCATCTCTAAGGATGAACTAGAGACTGTGCTCAAACAACTCAAAACAGGCAAAAGTCCAGGTCCAGATGGCCTAACAGCAGGATACTATAAGGAATTCATTGCTACGCTTTATCCTCACTTTTCAAATGCTTTCAACTCCCTTTCATCCGAGAACCCCCCTCCCAGAGATCTTCTCACAGCCCACATAGTGGTTATTCCAAAACCTGATAAAGATCCAAATTTAGTTCACAACTACAGACCAATATCTCTACTAAATGTTGACCTGAAAATATATGCAAAAATTTTGGCTAATAGACTTTTACCCCTTCTCCCTGGCCTCATCTCCTTGGACCAAGTTGGTTTTGTCCCAGGTAGAGAGGCAAGGGACAACACCCTAAAGGCAATCAGTATTCACAATTGGCTGACTTCAAAGAAACAACCAGGATTCCTTCTTTCCCTTGATGCGGAGAAGGCATTCGACAGGGTAGCTTGGGACTACCTAAAAGAGGTCCTAACACACATTGGCATACGAGATCGCATGCTACAATTTATTCTTGCTCTATACTCCACCCCAACTGCCAAAGTCCGGATAAATGGACACCTGTCGAGTGCCTTCTCCATATCTAACGGTACAAGACAGGGATGCCCACTCTCTCCGCTTATTTTTGTCTTGGCACTGGAACCATGTCTAACGCATCTAAAAAACAATCCAAACGTTAAAGGAATAACCATCGCAAAATCTACCTATAAATTAGCGGCATTTGCGGATGACATCCTACTATTCCTGACAGAGCCACACATTACGCTACCCAATCTCCTCAAAGATCTTACTCTCTTTGAAAATCTCACATATCTTAAAATTAACTTCGCTAAATCAGATGCCTTAAATATCACTCTACCACCAGATATAGTGAAACAATGTCAAACTAATTTCCCTTTCAAATGGAAACCGAGCGCCATTAAATACCTTGGGGTCTACATTCCAACCTCGCTATCGGACTTATACAGCAAAAACTATACTCCCATTATCCAAAATATTCAAAAAGACCTCAACACTTGGTCAACGGGTTTGTTCTCATGGTTTGGCAGAGTTTCCATTATAAAAATGACTATAATGCCAAAATTTCTATACCTGCTCCAAACAATCCCAGTGTCACTACCACAAACTTTTTTCAATGCATACCGCAAATCCTGTATGAAATTCATCTGGAACGATAAGCGACCTAGAATGAGTTTCAACAGAATGACCATACCCAAAATGAAAGGTGGGTTAGGCCTACCGGATCTTCAAAAATACTATTGGGCCTGTCAACTCTCTCGAATAGTGGACTGGAATGTTCACCCTAAAACTAAAGCGTGGATCGCAATTGAACAAGCCTTCTCACAAATCCCGCTCCATAATCTACCATGGATTCACCCTCGCCACATCTCTCCACATTGCAAACAACATCCCCTTATCGGTACAACACTGAATTCCTTTAAAAAGACATGTAAACATTTGCACATTTCCTCCTCTCCAGGCCCTCTCACGCCAATCAAACATAACCCTGACTTTCCACCAGGCATTGATGATTCTTTCCTTCATCAAATAGGATCCCAGACAAGGATGACAGCGGGAGATTTCTTCGCTAAGGGGAATATTAAACCGCTGTCCTCATTGAACTCCCAAGAAAAGAATCACCAGATCCCTTTCTGGTCTTATATGCAACTCAGACATTTTCTTCTTGACCCCCAAACTAGGGCTGCATACTCAAGAAACCAATCACACTTTGAATCCCTTTGCTCTGCCACTGAACCACAAAGACACCTGATATCCACCATATACTTGAACCTCTTTCTCGAGCATACTCCTAAAACAAATATAGCTAGTACAAAATGGGAAAAAGATCTTTCCATCCACCTCTCTGATAAGGAATGGGAAAAGATATACTCTAACATACACAAAGGCTCCATTAATGTAACAACTCAAGAAAACAGATACAAGCTTTTCTCCAGATGGTACAAAACGCCTCTCAAGTTACACACCATTAATCCAGAGATCCCATCTAATTGTTGGAGATGTAATGACAAAAACGGATCACTCCTTCACATATGGTGGGACTGCCCTGCGATTTCTGCCTTCTGGACTAAAGTTTTTCACCTCTCCTCCCAAATCACTGCACTTCAGCTAGATTTCTCTCCAGCACAAGCCCTCCTACACCACTCCTCCCTACCGATGAAATCTTATCACAAATCCCTAGCACTACATCTAATCAATGCTGCTAAACTCTGTATCCCAGTTCTCTGGAGATCTCCCAACTCACCCACAATCGCAGACTGGTTCAAAAAAGTAAACAAAATAGCTGAAATGGAGGAACTTGTACATCAAGCACAGGATTCCTATACTAAATACAGGAACACTTGGGCCTGTTGGCTACATTTCCGCACAACATCTGAATATACCCAATTAATCAGTCAGGAATTCTCCTCCAGCACACCATAAGACACAACATACATCCCAACTGTCTATAGTCCTCCCTATAGCCGAGGCAACTATATCATTACGCATACAGAATTCACTTCAAAAGCTCTATTATGCTTTTCTTCCTGGGACTTGGTCCTTCTGTAAAGATATTTCCCGTTAGACCCATGGCTGAGCCAGGGACGGGAAATAACTTTCCCCTACCTTCCTTTTGTACTTCTCACTATATTTTGACCACCATTTAATCGAAACTTTGCTATGTTAGGTATCTATTGTTGTATGCTATGATTATATCTCTATCTACAGACATTACCCGACTTCTAGACACCATGCACCAGGATCAATTTTACACTCTCACACAGACATAGTAATTAACGATTATTCCAAACAAAATCCAACAAAAATCTCAGACTCATATACTAAGGCTATCATAGGCAATCTATTATAATACGGTTTTTACTCCTCTCTCCCTTTTTAATCTTTTTCGCCCTCAAAAATCAACATGTTTATAAAATGTTTTACCTGATTTAATATATGTTCTTTATATTTTCTGCCCACACTACTCTGTAATCCCATATATCCACACCCCAGATGTAATGTGTTTTTCAACAACTCCACAGTCGTAGATTTGAATACTTGTTAAAATACAACGTTGTACTCTCTGGACTGTTCCCTCTGTATAACACTGTTATCATTTTATCTCAAACCTTGCTTTTGTGTACTACTTTTCTGTATGAATTTAACTTAATAAAGCTTTATTTGGAAAAAAAAAAGAAGAAGATGAAGAAGAAGATGAAGAAGAGAAGAAGATGAAGAGAAGAGCGGGAGCCTCCCCCCCATGCCATGGGTGCGGAGCGGCCCGAGGAGAAGAAGATAGAAGACGCCGCGGAGGAGATGCTGGACGAGAACGCCGGAGGAAGAACCAGGAGAGCCAGAAGAACCAGAAGAAGAAGAAGATGAAGGAAGAAAGAAGAAGCATTTAAATAAAGGAATTGTCAAAAACTGTCTCTTGTGATTTTTAACATTTTTGACAGTTTTTTAGTGAAATGGTAGGGGTAAGTACCCCTTTACCATTTCACACAGGGGGGGGGGCGGGATCTGGGGGTCCCCTTGTTAAAGGGGGCTTCCAGATTCCGATAAGCCCCCTGCCCGCAGACCCCCACAACCACCGGCCAGGGTTGTGGGGATGAGGCCCTTGTCTTCATCAACATGGGGACAAGGTGTTTTGGGGGGCTACCCCAAAGCACCCTCCCAATGTTGAGGGCATGTGGCCTGGTATGGTTCAGGAGGGGGGGGCCGCACTCTCGTCCCCCCCTCTTTTCCTGCGGCCTGCCAGGTTGCGTGCTCGGATAAGGGTCTGGTATGGATTGTTAGGGGGACCCCACGCCGTTTTTTTTTTTTTTTTTGGCGCGGGGTTCCCCTTAAAATCCATACCAGACCTGAAGGGTCTGGTATGGAATTTAGGGGGAACCCCACGTCAATTTTTTAAAAAATTTTTGGCTGGGGTTCCCCTTAATATCCATACCAGACCTGAAGGGCCTTGTATGGAATTTAGGGGGACTCCCACATCATTTTTTTTTTTTAATTTTGGTTCGGGGTTGCCCTGTGGGGAATTCCCATGCCGTTTTTATCAATGAACTTCTATGTGTATTGTCGGCAATGCAATAGCCGCGGTAGTTTTAAATGTGTTTTTTCCTTCAAAATGTCATTTTGCTGTCAGACTGTTCTAAACACGGGAAACATGCGCCCCTTTACAGGCATACTATAGACACCCCCCAGGTATGAAATTTAAAGGGATATTACACTTTTATTGTTTGACTTTAAGCATTATTAAAATCACTGCTCCTGAAAAAATGGCCATTTTTAAAACTTTTTTTTGCATTGATTCATGTCCCCTGGGGCAGGACCCAGGTCCCCAAACACTTTTATTGACAATAACTTGCATATTAGCCTTTAAAATTAGCACTTTTGATTATTCATGTTCGTGTCCCATAGACTTTACCGGTGTTCGCGTGTTCGAACGAATTTTTTTCCTGTTCGCATGTTCTGGTGCGAACCGAACAGGGGGGTGTTCGGCTCATCCCTAGTTACGATAGATGAGTTTCCAATCATCTTGAGAAAGAGCTAACTTGAGGTCTTGAGCCCAGGCTCTACAAGTTTTTACAGAGTCTAGGGTTTTGTTCGCCCAGAAGAGATTGTAAATTGTAGAGATTACAAGTGCTTGGGGGGAAGATGTGGAGTAGAGACTCTCAAAGGGGATGAGGGATCTTGAAATTGCAGGAGTTAGGGTCTGAGAGAGGAGAGAATGGTGAAGTTGGAAATACTCCCAAAAGGACATATGGATTCCAGCCAATGAGTACCTATTTGGTTGCAGTTGAGCAGTTTGCCTTTATCGAAGAAATGGTGCACACGTAACTCACCATCCATGTTCACTCCAGCCTGAAAGATGCTGACCATCCCTGGTTGGAAGTCCAGGTTTATACGGATGGGTGTCATGGGACCAGGTATCAGGAATGTGTTGAGATTCTTGCATATGTCCCAAAAGCATGATAACATTGGCCCATAAGCAGGTGATTTTGCATGGGTTTGGGAATGGTTTGACCAGACAGCTAAGGAGCGGCATTCAGAGGTACTTCTGAAAATGAGACTTCTAAGCATACCCAATCTTTTATGCGGTAGTGAATGTTCCAGTCTACTATACTAAATGGCACGCCTAGTAATAAGATCTTAATCTGTGATTCCGATCCCTCCCTGCAATTTGGGTAAGGTTGGGGACAAACTAGTGCTCTCTGTATACATTAATTTATTCAACAAATAAAAAATAAAAAAAATGTATTTATTTATTTTTTTATTTGTCAAATAAATTAATATATACAGAGAGCACTAGTTTGTCCCCTTCCTCTCTTTTTATGATTGCTTATTGTCAGACACCTAACGGCTTTACCTATTTATTACCATCACCCCAGGAGAGGGTACAAGGCTATGTGACCTGTTTCAGGTCGAATATATGAGATGAGAGGCTTGGACTACCTGTGGTGGAGTGACCTCAATCACTGTTACATTGTCCTGTCTGCCTGAGTCACTTGAGGAGCTGTTTTTGGATTTTTGCCTGATGCCTGCCTTTGCTTTTTTCATAAGAGCGTGTGATTTGCTAAAATTTATTTTGAATTTAGAGACATACTGAAAAAACTGGAAATCTTTCAGTAGATTGGGAAGTGTAATGTGTGGTTTTGAGAGAAAAAGCAGGATATCATCCGCAAATGCTGACAATTTATACTTGACAATCCACCACTTTACTGCCATGAATGTCCTTATTTACACGCAAACCAAGCAAAAAAGTTTCCAGTGGGAGTATGAAGAGTAATGGGGGACAAGGTGCAACCTTTCCTTGTGCCATTGCATAAGGCCATAATAAAGTGGATCAAAGGGTTCCCAAGCCTATTGCTTGTAAAACTTCCATTAGATAGTCCCAGGCCAGCCGGACAAATACCTTCTCCACATCCAGTGACAGAAAAAAGCCTTGTTGTTTGTAATTTGTGAGCCATTGATGGATGTTCAGTGCTTTTAGGGTGTTGCCTCTAGCCTCTCTGCCTGGGACAAACCCTACCTGGTCTTTGGCAATGAGGAAATTGATCAAGAGGAGTATTCTGTTCGCTAACATTTTGTCAAAAATTTTAAGATCGAAGTTTAACAATGAAATCACCCGATAATTGGTAATGAATGAAGGGTCTTTACCAGGTTTTGATATGAACAAGATATGAACTTCTAGTAAGGTGTTTCACGGTGGGTTCGGTGTCGCAAGTGAATTGAATTAATACAAAAAGGGTTGAGCAAGTATATCAGGGTTTGTTTTGTAATATGCTGCATTGAACCCACAGATTTTAAATAGTGTAGTAAAAAAAAACATTTAAATTGATACTAAAGGCTTATTTTTTTAAATAACAAACATGTTATACTTTCCTGCTCTGTGCAAGGGTTTTGCAGTGTGGTTCGGATCCTCCTCTTCTCGGGTACCCCATGGGGCTCTGGGCTCCTCCCTCCTGCCAAGTGCCCCCACAGCAAACCGCTTGCTATGGGGGTACTCCTGTGTGCTTGCTCAGAACAGGCCTTGGCCTTGGCCTTGCCCCTGCTTCCTTCTCACTGGCTGTGATTGACAGCACAGAGAGAGGGGATAGCAGCCGCTCTTGTGCTCATCACTGGATCACAATCGGATCTTAAGTAGGTATTATATGGGGGTGCAGGGGGAGCTGCATACTGAAGGCTTTTTACCTTTATGCATAGAATGCATGAAGTTAAAAAAAAAATCAGACTTTACCTACTTACTTTAACTACTTTAGCATTTTGTAGGGATCCTGGGACAAGTACAAAGATTTAGTCTTGAAAAAGTAAACCTGAAGTGGGACTGTCCATAAGCATGCATTCTGGTTCAGTTAAGGTTACATATTTGCATTTAACATCTTTTTAGTGCTGAAATGTCAAAGATAGCATTACCCAGCAGCTGTTCCTACTTTAGGCATGCAGAATAGCTGTTTGTAACAGGTTTGTTAATATTTTTCAATGTTACATAAAATTAGTCTGTATCAGGGAAATTTTCAAATACAATCCTTTTAAAAGTTTTAGTTTCCTGGCTGCTTTTGGCTACAATATTTTATGAGCCACAAATCTGAAACAAGCATGCAGCAAGTATAAACATAAGGTCAGTGTTATGCCCTGTACATACGGTCGGATTTTCCAATGGAAAAAGTGCGATTGGATTGTGTTGTCAGAAATTCAGATCGTATGTGGACTCCATCGGACTTTTTCCATAGGAATTTCCGACACACAAAGTTTGAGAGCAGGATATAAAATTTTCCGACAACAAAATCCGATCGTTTAAATTCCGATCGTGTGTACACAAATCCGACGCACAAAGTGCCATGCATGCTCAGAATAAATTGAGAGATGAAAGCTATTGGCTATTGCCCCGTTTATAGTTCCGACGTACATGTTTTACATCACCGTGTTCAGAACGATCAGATTTTCTGAAAATTTTGTGTGACCGTGTGTATGCAAGACAAGTTTGGCCCAAAATCCGTCGGAAAAAATCCGATGGATTTTGTTGTCAGAATGTCCAATCAATGTCCGATCGTGTGTACAGGGCATTACAGAAAGTGCTGAAGCCACTGAATTAGTATGCTAGCCATAGAAACTAGCATTTTTTGAATTTTAAGTCAGCAATGGCAGCTTCCATATCTATCTCAAAATAGGGAAAGTCTTTCCAATGTGGATGTGGGCAGAAATCATTAAGTGAGAAAGGGTTTAGAGCGCATAAGGTTTTCTTCTCTGCTTGTATATCCATTAGGTAGGTTTTCCTTCTATTTTTGTACCAGAATAGTCACAGGGAAAGAAATCAAGAGAACATCTTCCTAACAGTAATATAGGCATGAGTAAAAACTTGAAGCAAGGTCCAATCCTTGCCTGTTATATATCAAACTCTGCTGTGCTGCTCTAAATGCCTAAATACAAATTTAAAACATCACAAAATGTAATTTGTTATTTACACTGTCTATTAGTAACTCAGTTCTTTTGTGAAGTATAAATGGCACAATTTTTGACATTTGTGTTAACTTTTAATGTAACTTTCTATTAAAAAGTGTTCTAAAAATATGAAAATGTCATGATATAATTTCTGGCAGACATTTTTTCCACAGTATTGTTTTTCCTTATTTGCTTTCTTGGATGATATGCGTTTTGAATCTTTGAAAATACACCAAAGGAACATTACGATGACCCCTTGCACAGGACATTCTAGCACGTTTTTGCATTGCAGGCATCATTTTTATGAAATGCAATCTTCAAATAACCTGGAGAAATGTAATCCCACAAAACCTTTTGTTGGGTCACAGTCAAGCAACCTTTTACCTTTCTTCCACCTAGCAAGAAAGTTTTACCTTTGGTTTTATAGAATTTTAATCAGATCACTGAATAGAACAAAGCTTTACTCCCACCATAATACGTTTTTTACACTTTACATTCTAGCATATTGCTAGTTCTGTAACCTTTCCCTGTATATAGAAAGTTCTCAAGGTTTGAGATCCAAGTATTTAATATATACTGTATATATATATATATATATATATATATATATATATATATATATATACCGTATTTATCGGCGTATAACACGCACTTTTTTCCCCTTAAAATCAGGGGAAAGTCGTGGGTGCGTGTTATACGCCGATTCCCGCTATCGCTATGTGAATGTCGGCGATCGCCGCCGACATTTACATAGCGAGTAGTTTCAAATATGGCGCCGCGGACTTCGGAGGGGCTCGGCAGTGCTGAACGAGCGCCGCCGAAATCACAGAGCCGAGATACACATAGTCGGGTGTATTCGGCTCTTTCCGGCGCCGCTCACTGTCACGCCCAGTCCCGCCATTGGACCTGTGTTATGTCCATCATAGGGCGGGACTGGGCGGGACTGTGAGCGGCGCCGGAAAGAGCCGAGAACCCTCGGCTATGTGTATCTCGGCGGCGTTCGTTCACTTCCGCCGGCGCCGAGTCTCTCCGAACTCCGCGGCGCCATATTTAAAACTACTCACATGTGTATGGCGGCGGCGGTGGCAGCGGCAGGAGGCATGAAGCATGGAGCATGGACACTAGGCTGCAGGGACAAGGCTGCATTGGGGACAAGGCTGCAGGGACAAGGCTGCATTGATAAGGCTGCACTGGGGACAAGGCTGCAGGCACAAGGCTGCATTGATAAGGCTGCACTGGGGACAAGGCTGCATTGATAAGGCTGCACTGGGGACAAGGCTGCATTGACAAGGCTGCACTGGGGACAAGGCTGCACTGGGGACAAGGCTGCACTGACAAGGCTGCACTGGGGACAAGGCTGCACTGGGGACAAGGCTGCACTGACAAGGCTGCACTGGGGACAAGGCTGCACTGACAAGGCTGCACTGACACTGAAAAGGCTGCAATGACACTAACAAGGCTGCAGATGAACACTGATGAGGCTGCATTGATGGGCATTTTAATGTAAGTTTCTTTTCCTTAAAATTCTCTCCTAAACTTGGGGTGCGTGTTATACGCCGGCGCGTGTTATACGCCGATAAATACGGTATATATATATATATATATATATATATATATACTTATATATATATATATATTTTTTTTTTCAATGAACTGTGTGTGGGTGTGTCTATCTATCTATCTATCAGTGTTGGGCGAGCGGTTTGGCCTGAACATGAATTCAGGTCGAACATTGGCTGTTCACCTGTTTAGCGAACAGCCAAACTGTTGTGGCGTTCAACCGTTTATTCAGCCTGTCGAGCACCCCACAATGCACTGCATGCCACCACTCCTGATTGAAATTCAAAGTGCATTGAAAGTGCATTGAAAGTCCTGATTGGCTGAATCAATGAAGGATTTGCCCAATCAGGGCACAGAACACTGTCAGAGCCATGATTGCAGAAAGTAATGATGACTCTGCTCAATCATGGCTCATTGATCATAGACCCACTCCCTTCTATAAAAGGAAAAAGTGTAAAATGCAGCGCTAAATAAAGAAATAAACAAAATATCATCAAGTCCACAAATCTTAAATTCAGTGGTGCATCTAGTATTAAATAAATCATAAAGTCTCAAAGTGAAAGATTATGAAATGTGATAGTGTCCAATGGTGTCAGAACACGGGAGGGGTCAATCCTGGGTGATGGGTGGCAAGCATGGGTTGATAGGTGGTATAAATCCATAGAGGAAGTCACCATCAGTAATACTCAACATCGGTGGATGAGAAAAGATGGGTACTTTTTCCAGATAAGGTGGACCCCCCTGTCAGCGACATGGAGTCAATCAAGCGGTAAGCCCAACCGGGCAGAAGAGAGGATTTCAGCAGGGTAGGGGTGGTTAGATGAACTTGAGCCGAACTTCCAGGGGTCATCAACGGAACCTCAAGGAATCTTCCAGATAGGTCATCTAAGTGAGGGTTCCAAACTCCAGGTACTGAAGGCAGGACATGTCACAAGAAGCCCAAACAGGATAATCGCTCTCATCCAGGTGGTATGCAAAGAAAAATTAAAACTTCCGCATAGTGCAGGTAAAAAAGGGAGGTTTTTTAATTTATAGAAAAAACTCTACAAATAAAATCATGATCACATGAAAAACAAAAAAGTAGCATGGAGAGGGGGCAACCGCCCGACGCGTTTTGACCAACTGGTCTTCAACTGGGGCATGGACTACCCACTCCATACTGCTAATATTTATAAATAACCAAATAACACATCACCAATTAGGAAGGGGAACT
This sequence comes from Lithobates clamitans, assembly GCA_037952925.1. Classification (NCBI taxonomy): domain Eukaryota; kingdom Metazoa; phylum Chordata; class Amphibia; order Anura; family Ranidae; genus Lithobates; species Lithobates clamitans. The sequence continues at coordinate 10,514,424 of JBBGZY010000037.1, forward strand.
CCCACTAGATTTGATTGGACCAAAGACATCTACTGGGTCGGGAGGAAGAGATATAGGGATTATAGCGGTGCCAAAAACAACAACCTTATTTAAGTAAAAACATGTATTTTTATTAACAAAGTCTTAAAAAAACAACTTATAGAGGTTACAGACATAAGGTGTGCATCAAAAAGTAGACCATTTAAAACCCTTTGTAGCGATTTTTAACGAGGTTCGGCCTGAGAGTGTGGTGGCCCGTCCCATAAATAGGTATTTTAAGCATCCTACATGTTTCGCCAGAGGTGGCTTCCTCAGGGACAGATGGTTATACCTATAGCGCTACTCTATAATCTATAGAAAAGATATAACAGTCACACACTTTGTATGCAGCGTTACAAATGCAATAATATAAAAAATGCATTAAGGACATTTAAAGAATAATTTCTACTATGTTTGCGAGCCGTCATGCATGAACCCAATCAACATTAACCCAAAGGAGTGGCCGGAGACGCTACACCGCACACTCACAGTTCAGCCCACCACCGGTCCATTCCCCCGAGCCAGGTCACCCACAAGGGGAAAAAAAAAAAAAAGTGTGACTACCTTAAAATCACCGGGGTTAAGCACGGAAAGCCTCAGAGGCCCCACCAGGAGCACCAGGTACAATAGGTGGCTGCAGGGGGCAGAGAAGATTGAACCTGGCAGAAAGATATCCATAAATAGTATTTATAGATGATAAATATAGCAAGTGAAGTGGAGCCACAAATGTTAATGGGGTCCACATCTAAACATATCGAAAATTGGACTAACATAGTCTCTAAATCATACTTACAATATTTAGTTCTAAGGCTTGTATACAGGACACCGGGTAATACTCATTTGTATTAAGCCACATATAAAATGATGAAGTCTAGAAGTAAACTAAATCTGAAATGAAGGAGATAAAAAGAGAGGGGAAAGGGAGGAAAAAGGAAGCATATATCAGAAACTTGCCAGCCTGACTAAATGAATTTTAGAAAAGTGGGAACATGGATATGAATGTTCTGAAGTATAGTCAGAACCTAGATCAAAAGATGTATTAGGACTTACCAAAAGGATGGTGTAGTAAATTAATTAAGTGCCTGGTATATAAGAACACATTTGGATGTAGTGTACAATCCAGTGTGCTGAAAAAGACAAGGTATGTATAAGTATAAGACCCAGGGGGGAGAGGGGAGGGCTCCTGTTAGCCCCAAAAAATTAGGTAAAAAGTATATATATATGTACCATAGCCAGATGAAGATGAGGCGTCCGTGTCCTGTGAGTCCCCGGCGGTGTAATGATCCGGGAAGCCGGCGCTCTTATGCCCCCCACACACGTGCAGCGTCTGACGTCACTGCACGTGTGAGCGGACAAACATCGCCACTGCGCATGCGCTGCACGGCAAAGCCTCCGGGCCTAAAAAGACCAGGAGGCTTAGCGGTGATGTCACATGTAGCGTTGTAAACACGCTACAGACCCAGCGCTGTACTGTAACGGCATACAGTACCCTGGAGATGAAGTGATCTGTAGATCACCAGGTGTCAGTGGCTTGGGTCGGGCAATTGCTATAAAGCAATGCCCTTGAGTGTCCATACAGCCAAGGTACCCCGTGAGCTCAGGTGGCAGCCTCGGAGTGAACCCGTGCTGTCCTCGGGGGGTCACATACAGATGTAGTTTAAAAGACCTCGCCCGGCGAGGAGGGGCAAAGGGATGGTAAAGGAAAAGAGGGGGGGCGATGGGACATACCACCATGCAGCGAGCCCCCCGGACACACCAAGGGCCAAGTATGAATGGGTAGAGACAAGCTGGGGACACAAAGAGGCCCTGAGGCACGCCCGCACACAAAGGGCGAGGGGGGATGTGGGAAGGAAGGGGAGGGAAGGGGAGGGAATAGGGGAGGGGGAGGAGAAAAAAGGAAGGGCCAGTCCGCAGCGTGTATTCCAAAAAGACAAGCATGACAGTTTGCAAATACCCATAACAATATATAACAAAAACAAACATCTATTTGCAATATGATACAGCATTTAGTGAGGGCTGTTGTTTTGTACATATTGAATGTTACACATCTGGAACCAATGTTGTAGGCAACGAACATTAACAAAAATTCAAAATTAATAAATCATATCGATTGAAAACTAGATCCTAATTAGCCAGAGCCAATCTTAAATGTGGGGAAGGAGGTGGAGAGGATATAATGTGAAAATTAATGTGAATTCTATAATACAATTAAAGAAAAGGCTTAAAGCTTATATGTTCATTAAGTCCTGGGTATCTAGTGGCATCCACGATATGTATCCATTTTGTCTCCAATTGTAGTAATTTTTGGTCTATGTCACCACCTCTGACATGTACTGGGACATGTTCCAAAGCTGTAAACCCGACAACGTGAGGATCAAACCTATGATGGTCTGCTACGTGTCGGTTAATCGAGGTAGACGTCTTGTGCTTGTACAGTGGTTTTATATGATCACAAATTCGTACATTAAAGGGGCGTTTGGTTTTCCTGACATAGTAACTGCCACAGACACAGGTGGCTAGATATACTATGCCTATAGACTGACAAGTGACTTTATGTTTAGTTTTGTGGATTTGACCATTTGGAAGCAGTGTTTCACATGCATCATAAACAAAATCGCATACATCGCAGTTGCCACAGGGAAATGTGCCAAAGGATGTCAGTATAGTGTCTTCTCTAGGTGCATCATGACTAGCTATAATCTTATCTCTTAATGATGGGGAACGTCGATAAGTGATCTGGGGTTGAGATTTGATGTATTTCTTTATTGTCTTTATTATCTGCGGTAAGAAGAGGCCAAAATTTATTCAAAATCTCTCTGTCTTCATTATGGTGTTCTGAAAACTGTGTTATCAAGCGGACAGGCTGAAAATTGTCCCTCTGTTTGTAAGAATAAATCAATTTCTTCCTATCTAATTTTTTGACTTTGTTGAAAGCTTGTTTTAGCAGTCTGTGACTATATCCTCTGTTCTTTAATCTCTCATACAAATCACGAGAGGCTACAAAGAAGTCCTTCTCGTATGAGCAGTTACATCTAATACGAAGGTATTGGCTATATGGAATGCTGTTTAAAAGTGGTTTGGGGCGCGCACTGTTTGCGTGAAGAATAGTGTTTCCAGATGTCTCTTTGCGGTATAGAAATGAAGAAAGATTACCATCTGGATCCAGTTAAATCTCTAGATCCAGAAAAGTGATCCTCTGCTGACTACATGCCATCGTAAATTTGAGATTGTATGAGTTAGTCCCTAGACTGTCAACAAATTGTTGAAGATGTTCGTAAGTACCAGACCAAAAGAAGATCATGTCGTCAATATATCTGTGCCAGGACACCACGTGGCACAGAAATTTTGTGAGGTCGGGGTTAGCAAATAGTTCCCTTTCCCACCCCCCCAGGTACAGATTGGCATAGGACGGTGCACATTTGGTGCCCATAGCTACACCCTGTACCTGGAGGTAGTGGGAAGTACCGAACAGAAAATGATTTCACGTCAGAATAAACTTTAACAGATCAATAACAAATTGGCCATAGGCCTCAAATTGTGGGCCTCTTTCTTGTAACAGATGAGAGATTACTTTAATGCCCTTACTATGAGGTATGGTATTGTACAAGCTCTCTACGTCTAGCGCCACCAGCCAGACACCGGGCGGTAGGTGTAGATTTTCTAAAATACGAAGGAGATGTATAGTATCCTTAACATGGGAGGGAAGTGCCACAATGTGTGGATTTAGATATTTATCTACAAGAGCACTTGCATTTTCAGTCAGACTTAAACACCCTGACACAATTGGACGGCCAGGAGGACATTTGAGAGATTTGTGGAGTTTCGGTAAAGCGTAAAATGTAGGTATTTTAGGCTCCTTTACATTTAGGAATTTCCAGGTGTTAACATCTATGGTCCCTTTTTGGTACGCAGAAAAGATAAGTTCATAGTATTCAGTGGCAAAGTTGTCAATCAACGTACGTGAAATGGGCCGGTAGCAATTTTTGTTGTCCAGGATGTTGCGGTACATGAGTTCATATGCCGCAACATCCATCACAACCACATTCCCACCCTTGTCAGCCAGCTTTATTACCAGCCCAGGGTGGTTCTGTAAGGATTTGAGAGCCTGTTTGAGGGCAAGAGACAAATTAGGTGGGTATGAAGTGGAAAATTCATAATGTTTGATAGTATGAGAAATTTGTTCCACAAAAGCCCAGATGTTTGGGTTAGCTGAAAGGGAAGGGAAGGATTTCGATTTTGGTTTAAAAGAGGACGGAGGGGGAAAGGAAACACCAGAGACCACAATGCCACCACCGTCAATCTGTAGTTGGCATTCGTCCTCAAGGGCCTGAATTTCGGGCAATGTAGGGACCGTATTTTCCAATGATGGCTCTGTGGTTTGGGTTTGTAAAGGTTTATCATAGATAACCTTATACATTAATTTTCTTGCAAAAAGGTGGATGTCCTTGACAAATTGAAATTTGTCAAATTCTGCAGAAGGGCAGAATGTGAGACCTAGTTGGAGTACTTTGATCTGTTGTTGAGTTAAAGGGAATGAGGAAAGGTTTATGACATCTAAGTCATGTGTTCGTTGTGGTCGCAGGATTCCAAAAAAAAGGAAAGGAGAGTTACCTACCACCTCCACGGACTCTATCCAACGCACTTTTGGAGCCACAAACGCCACTAAACCTATGTTGGCTCGACCAAAAACCACCAGCACCTCCACTCCGCTCACACGAGCATTACCACGACCCCCACTCACGAGCACTCGTTCTGCGCACCCGGCACTCACTTCAATGACTACGGCACCTCTTGCTCTCCCTGCTACCATTGGAAGACGGGTAAGTGAACCAAATTTGACCACTATGTTTCCCCCTACACAACTATCCACGGATCCCAAGTTAGCTCCGATTTTTTTAGCCCAAGCACTGGACTCGGTACAGAGTCCCACACCTCAGCACCTAGAAGCCTCCGACCACAACGAACACATGACTTAGATGTCATAAACCTTTCCTCATTCCCTTTAACTCAACAACAGATCAAAGTACTCCAACTAGGTCTCACATTCTGCCCTTCTGCAGAATTTGACAAATTTCAATTTGTCAAGGACATCCACCTTTTTGCAAGAAAATTAATGTATAAGGTTATCTACGATAAACCTTTACAAACCCAAACCACAGAGCCATCATTGGAAAATATGGTCCCTACATTGGCCGAAATTCAGGCCCTTGAGGACTTACTCATGCTTCTTGAAGAGGGAGGAACCGAGGACGAATGCTAACTACAGATTGACGGTGGTGGCATTGTGGTCTCCGGTGTTTCCTTTCCCCCTCTGTCCTCTTTTAAACCAAAATCAAAATCCTTCCCTTCCCTTTCAGCTAACCCAAACATCTGGGCTTTTGTGGAACAAATTTCTCATACTATCAAACATTATGAATTTTCCACTTCATACCCACCTAATTTGTCTCTTGTCCGCAAACAGGCTCTCAAATCCTTACAGAACCACCCTGGGCTGGTAATAAAGCCGGCTGACAAGAGTGGGAATGTGGTTGTGATGGATGTTGCGGCATATGAACTCATGTGCCGCAACATCCTGGACAACAAAAATTGCTACCGGCCCATTTCACGTACGTTGATTGACAACTTTGCCACTGAATACTATGAACTTATCTTTTCTGCGTACCAAAAAGGGACCATAGATATTAACACCTGGAAATTCCTAAATGTAAAGGACCCTAAAATACCTACATTTTATGCTTTACCGAAACTCCCCAAATCTCTCAAATGTCCTCCTTGCCGTCCAATTGTGTCAGGGTGTTTAAGTATGACTGAAAACGCAAGTGCTCTTGTAGATAAATATCTAAATACACACATTGTGGCACTTCCCTCCCATGTTAAGGATACTATACATCTCCTTCGTATTTTAGAAAATCTACACCTACCGCCCGGTGTCTGGCTGGTGGCGCTAGATGTAGAGAGCTTGTACAATACCATACCTCATAGTAAGGGCATTAAAGTAATCTCTCATCTGTTACAAGAAAGAGGCCCACAATTTGAGGCCTATGGCCAATTTGTTATTGATCTGTTAAAGTTTATTCTGACGTGAAATCATTTTCTGTTCGGTACTTCCCACTACCTCCAGGTACAGGGTGTAGCTATGGGCACCAAATGTGCACCGTCCTACGCCAATCTGTACCTGGGGGGGTGGGAAAGGGAACTATTTGCTAACCCCAACCTCGCAAAATTTCTGTGCCACGTGGTGTCCTGGCACAGATATATTGACAACGTGATCTTCTTTTGGTATGGTACTTACGAACATCTTCAACAATTTGTTGACCACGTGGTGTCGTGGCACAGATATATTGACAACGTGATCTTCTTTTGGTCTGGTACTTACGAACATCTTCAACAATTTGTTGACAGTCTAGGGACTAACTCATACAATCTCAAATTTACGATGGCATGTAGTCAGCAGAGGATCACTTTTCTGAAACTAGAGATTCAACTGGATCCAGATGGTAATCTTTCTTCATCTCTATACCGCAAAGAGACATCTGGAAACATTATTCTTCACGCAAACAGTGCGCACCCCAAACCACTTTTAAACAGCATTCCATATAGCCAATACCTTCGTATTAGACGTAACTGCTCATACGAGAAGGACTTCTTTGTAGCCTCTCGTGATTTGTATGAGAGATTAAAGAACAGAGGATATAGTCACAGACTGCTAAAACAAGCTTTCAACAAAGTCAAAAAATTAGATAGGGAGAAATTGATTCATTCCTACAAACAGAGGGACAATTTTCAGCCTGTCCGCTTGATAACACAGTTTTCAGAACACCATAATGAAGACAGAGAGATTTTGAATAAATTTTGGCCTCTTCTTACCGCAGATAAGACAATAAGGAAATACATCAAATCTCAGCCCCAGATGACTTATCGACGTTCCCCATCATTAAGAGATAAGATTATAGCTAGTCATCATGCACCTAGAGAAGACACTATACTGACATCCTTTGGCACATTTCCCTGTGGCAACTGCGATGTATGCGATTTTGTTTATGATGCATGTGAAACACCGCTTCCAAATGGTCAAATCCACAAAATTAAACATAAAGTCACTTGTCAGTCTATAGGCATAGTATATCTAGCCACCTGTGTCTGTGGCAGTTACTATGTCAGGAAAACCAAACGCCCCTTTAATGTACGAATTCGCGATCATATAAAACCACTGTACAAGCACAAGACGTCTACCTCGATTAACCGACACGTAGCAGACCATCATAGGTTTGATCCTCACGTTGTCGGGTTTACAGCTTTGGAACATGTCCCAGTACGTGTCAGAGGCGGTGACATAGACCAAAAATTACTACAATTGGAGACAAAATGGATACATATCCTGGATGCCACTAGATACCCAGGACTTAATGAACATATAAGCTTTAAGCCTTTTCTTTAATTGTATTATAGAATTCACATTAATTTTCACATTATATCCTCTCCACCTCCTTCCCCACATTTAAGATTGGCTCTGGCTAATTAGGATCTAGTTTTCAATCAATATGATTTATTAATTTTGAATTTTTGTTAATGTTCGTTGCCTACAACATTGGTTCTAGATGTGTAACATTCAATATGTACAAAACAACAGCCCTCACTAAATGCTGTATCATATTGCAAATAGATGTTTGTTTTTGTTATATATTGTTATGGGTATTTGCAAACTGTCATGCTTGTCTTTTTGGAATACACGCTGTGGACTGGCCCTTCCTTTTTTCTCCTCCCCCTCCCCTATTCCCTCCCTCCTCCCCTTCCCTCCCACATCCCCCCTCGCCCTTTGTGTGCGGGCGTGCCTCAGGGCCTCTTTGTGTCCCCAGCTTGTCTCTACCCATTCATACTTGGCCCTTGGTGTGTCCGGGGGGCTCGCTGCATGGTCGTATGTCCCATCACCCCCCCCCTCTCTTTTGCTTTACCATCCCTTTGCCCCTCCTCGCCGGGCGAGGTCTTTTAAACTACATCTGTATTTGACCCCCCGAGGACAGCACGGGTTCACTCCGAGGCTGCCACCTGAGCTCACGGGGTACCTTGGCTGTATGGACACTCAAGGGCATTGCTTTATAGTAATTGCCCGCCCCGAGCCACTGACACCTGGTGATCTACAGATCACTTCATCTCCAGGGTACTGTATGCCGTTACAGTACAGCGCTGGGTCTGTAGCGTGTTTACAACGCTGCATGTGACATCACCGCTAAGCCTCCTGGTCTTTGTAGGCCCGGAGGCTTTGCCGTGCAGCGCATGTGCAGTGGCGATGTTTGTCCGCTCACACGTGCAGTGACGTCAGACGCTGCACGTGTGTGGGGGGCATAAGAGCGCCGGCTTCCCGGATCATTACACCGCCAGGGACTCACAGGACACGGACGCCTCATCTTCATCTGGCTATGGTACATATATATATACTTTTTACCTAATTTTTTGGGGCTAACAGGAGCCCTCCCCTCTCCCCCCTGGGTCTTATACTTATACATACCTTGTCTTTTTCAGCACACTGGATTGTACACTACATCCAAATGTGTTCTCATATACCAGGCACTTAATTAATTTACTACACCATCCTTTTGGTAAGTCCTAATACATCTTTTGATCTAGGTTCTGACTATACTTCAGAACATTCATATCCATGTTCCCACTTTTCTAAAATTCATTTAGTCAGGCTGGCAAGTTTCTGATATATGCTTCCTTTTTCCTCCCTTCCCCCTCTCTTTTTATCTCCTTCATTTCAGATTTAGTTTACTTCTAGATTTCATCATTTTATATGTGGCTTAATACAAATGAGTATTACCCGGTGTCCTGTATACAAGCCTTAGAACTAAATATTGTAAGTATGATTTAGAGACTATGTTAGTCCAATTTTCGATAATGTTTAGATGTGGACCCTATTAACATTTGTGGCTCCACTTCACTTGCTATATTTATCATCTATAAATACTATTTATGGATATCTTTCTGCCAGGTTCAATCTTCTCTGCCCCCTGCAGCCACCTATTGTACCTGGTGCTCCTGGTGGGGCCTCTGAGGCTTTCCGTGCTTACCCCTGGTGATTTTAAGGTAGTCACACTTTTTTTTTTTTTCCCCTTGTGGGTGACCTGGCTCGGGGGAATGGGCCGGGGGTGGGCTGAACTGCGAGTGTGCGGTGTAGCGTCTCTGGCCACTCCTTTGGGTTAATGTTGATTGGGTTCATGCATGACGGCTCGCAAACATAGTAGAAATTATTCTTTAAATGTCCTTAATGCATTTTTTATATTATTGCATTTGTAACGCTGCATACAAAGTGTCTGACTGTTATATCTTTTCTATAGATTATAGAGTAGCGCTATAGGTATAACCATCTGTCCCTGAGGAAGCCACCTCTGGCGAAACATGTAGGACGCTTAAAATACCTATTTACGGGACGGACCACCACACTCTCAGGCCGAACCTCATTAAAAATCGCTACAAAGGATTTTAAATGGTCTACTTTTTGATGCACACCTTATGTCTGTAACCTCTATAAGTTGTTTTTTTAAGACTTTGTTAATAAAAATACATGTTTTTACTTAAATAAGGTTGTTGTTTTTGGCACCGCTATAATCCCTATATCTCTTCCTCCCTCCTCATATGATTTTCTCAAATCTTGGGATGAGGTGTCGTATATCAATGAGGGCCACCCAACCACTTTCTAGACATCTACTGGGTCATGAGGCCTGTCAAATGGTCATATAGGCCATTAGACAAAGCGCTAGAGGAGGCAGGAGGATATGTCCTCCAATGAGTGCAGGACCGGAAGTAATCGGTCCCTAAGGGGAGCTTCCCGCGTGTCAAACATAAGGATGTGACATAGCAAAGTAAAGCCTGCCAATCCTCATAGAGAAGTCACATAAACGGGAAGGGGGAGAGCATATCACATGACCATGAGGAACTCCCGCCATCACAACAATAGGAATCGTCACCACGGCCAGGCGAAAAGGTTCCCAGCCAATCACGCTACCCCCCCTCCCTGACCACGTGATCTGAGGAGAGCCAATCACCTGATCGCGGGGCCACGACCAAGTGGCGGCACCTCATCCAATCAGGGCCGGGTGGTATGAATCGAGGAAACACAACATCACGTGACCAAGGGGAAATCCTGCGATGATGGCGGGAATAGTCACCACGGCAACGCGAATGCGTCTCGCAGGCGGCACCTCATCCAATCAGAGCCAGGTGGTATGAATCGAGGAAAAGCAACATCACGTGACCAAGGGGAAAACCCGCAATGGCGGTGGGAATAGTCACCTCGGTAACACGAGTGCGTCTCACAGATCAAAGCAAAAGGGCCAAACACACTGCAGTAGATGGGGTAAATTAAACATACTGGATTGAGAATGAACAAATCCCCCATAGCAGATATATTTCTATAAAGAACATTTCTCATAAAAATTAATGAATAGAAAGACATCTAATAAATAAATAAATAAATAAATGAATAAAAAATGATGTCAAAAATAAACCAGCTGGAAGATGTAAAACACCAAAAAAGGAAATAATCTCAAAGGCAATAGTTTAGGTATGGAAAGGAATTCTGTGTGTTCCTCTAGCGACACCTAAAGGGGGTATCTAATAAAGAAGCTACTAAAAAGAAAACAAAAAACACACAAGTAACTCCAAAGACAACCAGTTTGGGTGTCAGGGGCATATCAGTGGCCGTCGGGCGAATATGCGTGCACACAGGTGCACAAGAAGCTCTTCCAGGACAATTCTGCCCAATCCCCCACCAGGGGGCGCCGGAGCGCTCCCGCGTGTGCCCGTACGCGCGTTCGCGCATGCGCGCGCGCGCCCGTTCGCGCTAGCGCTGTTTGGCGCCAAGGCCCCTTTAAAAGGATGACAGGTGCTTCTGTCAGATGCTGTTTGTCTGCAGCTCTGTACCTGCGTTCCTGCTTTCCGCTTGATTTGTATTTACCTGTGACCCGGCTACGTCTGACTATTCTCCAGTCTCCAACCCGACCCGGCTTGCCTGACCTTGTTTATCTGATTACCTGTTGCCGAACGTCTGCCTGCCTGACTATTCTTGGATCACCCCTTTGCCATACCTGCCTGATCTCCTGCTGAAACGGACTGTCTGACTTTCTTCTGCCTGTGTCCTGGGACGCTGTTCCAGCCTGCCTGTCAAGCACCCTGCTGCTGCCTTCTCAGCTACCTGCCCGTCTACCGGCCTGCATCCGCATACCTGCATCCGCAGCTCAGCCATCCCTGAGGGGCATCCTTCCAGACCATCATCTGCTTCCGCTGGAACCGCATCAGGCCCTCCTACCCACTGTGCTCAAGAGACCACTGTTCCCACTTCCAGTGGCTCCTGAACCAGCGCTTAAGAGAGGTCTCCTTCTACCAGTCAGGCTCAACTACCAGGTACCTTACAGTACAAACAGCCATGACTGAGCCTGCAGGAGAGACCTCTCCCATCAAGGAGATCTGTACGCACTTAGCAGCACTTACTCAGGCAGTACAAACCTTACAGGACAGTTACAACAGACTGGAGGGTCAAGTATTGAACCTCAGTGGGCCCAGTAATATGGCCCCTGCTGCAGCCGCTCCAGTACAGGCTGCTGCACCGCTCTCTGTGGTAATGCTTCCACCTGAGCCAAGAGTACCTACCCCCGAAAGTTTTCTGGTGATCGAACAAAATTTGTGGCCTTCCGCAGCACTTGCCAACTCTATTTTGCCCTACAGCCACGGACTTTTTCTTTGGAGGCCACCAAAGTGGGATTTGTTATATCCCTCCTTCAGGGGGAACCCTTGACCTGGGCCCACCGCCTGCTTGAAACCAACGCTGCACAGGTCCAGTCTCTGCCCGCCTTCTTTGAAGCCATGGCCCAGCTTTATGAAGACCCTCAATGGACTGCTACCGCTGAGGCAGCTTTGTTCGCGCTCCAGCAAGGCCGTAGGCCAGCCGAGGACTATGTAACAGACTTTCGACGCTGGAGCGCGGACACTCAATGGAACAACGCAGCCCTGCGTCACCAGTTCCGCATGGGACTGTCTGAGGGTCTGAAGGATGAGCTTGCTCGAGTAGGGATGCCTGATACCCTTGAGGAACTCATCGCCATTACCATCCAGATTGACCGACGCCTTCGTGAGCGCCGGTCTGAACGCTCTTCCCAACCAACACGCCCTATGTGGATGACTCCAAGAGTTCCGGTTCCTGCCTCCCGATACCTACCTTCTGCTTACCCAAGTCCAGTCACCCAAACAACCGAGGCTCCTGAATAGGGATGAGCCGAACACCCCCCGGTTCGGTTCGCACCAGAACCCGCGAACGGACCGCAAGTTCGCACGAACGTTAGAACCCCATTGACGTCTATGGGACTCGAACGTTCGAAATCAAAAGTGCTCATTTTAAAGGCTAATTTGCATGGTATTGTCCTAAAAAGGGTTTGGGGACCCGGGTCCTACCCCAGGGGACATGTATCAATGCAAAAAAAACTTTTAAAAACGCCCGTTTTTTCGGGAGCAGTGATTTTAATGATGCTTAAAGTAAAAAAAAAAAAGTGAAATATTCCTTTAAATATCGTACCTGGGGGGTGTCTATAGTATGCCTGTAAAGTGACGCGTGTTTCCCATGTTTAGAACAGTCCCTGCACCAAATGTCATTTTTAAAGGAAAAAATCTCATTTAAAACTGCTTGCGGGTTTAATGTCATGTCGGGTCATGGCAATATGGATGAAAATCAGTGAGACAAACGGCATGGGTACCCCCCAGTCCATTACCAGGCCCTTTGGGTCTTGTATGGATATTAAGGGGAACCCCGCACCCAAATTAAAATAAGGAAAGGTCCCTATATACTCTGAACAGCAGTATACAGGCGGTGCAAACAAGACAGGGACTGTAGGTTTGTTGTTAAGTAGAATCTGTTTGTAGTTTTGAACATTTTTAATGTGTTTAGCTCCAGCCAAAAAATCTTTTCTAAGCTTTTTGGAAAACATAGGGAAGGGTTATCACCCCTGTGACATTTGTTTTGCGTCTTTCCTCCTCTTCAGAAGATTTCACCTCACTTTTTTGTCCCAATGAAAAATGTTTTTTGAAAATTTGGGTTTTTTTGTGGAACAAGGATTGGAAAGCATCAGTGGAAAGGAGAAATTGTTTTCCCATATTAACTCTTACAGGAGAGAATTTCCCTTCCTTAGGGGTAGATTTCATCTCACTTCCTGTTGTCTCCTTCCGTTTGCAAGTAGGAGTCGTTTGTAAGTTAGATGTTTGAAAGTAGGGTCCTGCCCTATATACTCAGCAGAAATTTGGGCCTTAGGTGTTGCTGTGGCCAAAACACTGTAAGCCCTCACAGGGCCCTGCTGTGAAATATTAGATCAAGAATTGTAATTACATGCCCCTGTTGAACAGGAGCTGAAAAATTAGGCCTTAGGCACTGGTGCTGGTGCCACAACACTGCAACCCCTCACAGACACTCTAGTTGGAACGCAGGAACGAGCCCTGCTGCAAAGTATTGCATCAAAAATTGTAATTACACGCCCCTGTTAGACAGGGGCAGAAAAATTGGGCCTTAGGCACTGGTGCTGGTGCCACAACACTGCAACCCCTCACAGACACTCTAGTTGGAACGCAGGAACGAGCCCTGCTGCAAAGTATTGCATCAAAAATTGTAATTACACGCCCCTGTTAGACAGGGGCAGAAAAATTGGGTCTTAGGCACTGGTGCTGGTGCCACAACACTGCAACCCCTCACAGACACTCTAGTTGAAACGCAGGAACAAGCCCTGCTGCAAAGTATTGCATCAAAAATTGTAATTACACGCCCCTGTTAGACAGGGGCAGAAAAATTGGGTCTTAGGCACTGGTGCTGGTGCCACAACACTGCAACCCCTCACAGACACTCTAGTTGAAACGCAGGAACAAGCCCTGCTGCAAAGTATTGCATCAAAAATTGTAATTACACGCCCCTGTTAGACAGGGGCTGAAAAATTGGGTCTTAGGCACTGGTGCTGGTGCCACAACACTGCAACCCCTCACAGACACTCTAGTTGGAATGCAGGAACGAGCCCTGCTGCAAAGTATTACATCAAAAATTGTAATTACACGCCCCTGTTAAACAGGGGCTGAAAAATTGTGCCTTAGGCACTGGTGGTGGCGCCCAGAACCAAAAATGTTCTTACAAGCTATCAGCGTGATGATTGAGGAGGAAGAGGATAATTACTCAGGGATAGTCACTCAGCATCAGCATAGGCAGTCTTTGAAGGGATCTGAGATTTCAAAAAAAATTATTCGGTTACATCTGCATCAGGTGCTTGGTAGCTGGTGGTGATCCAAGACTGATTCATTTTTATGAAGGTCAGCCGATCGACCGAGTCGGTGGACAGACGCACCCTGTGATCGGTTACCACGCCTCCAGCAGCACTGAATGTGCGTTCCGAAAGAACGCTGGATGCAGGACAGGCCAGTAGCTCAATTGCATACTGTGCAAGCTCTGGCCAGTGATCCATCCTCAAGACCCAGTAACCCAGAGGATTTTCGGTGGGAAAGGTGTCCAAGTCTGATCTTGCCCCTAGGTATTCCTGCACCATGTAAAACAGACGCTGGCGATGGTTGCTGGAACCGATCATACCTTGGGGCTGCGGACCAAAAAATTGTCTGAACGCATCGGTCAGACGGCCACCTTCTCCACCGCTCCTTCTTTGACTGACCGAAGCCTCAGCAACACGTTGTCCAGAAACAGGAGTTTGTAACCTCCCAGTCTCTGGGAACGCGTTGCACAGACCTTTCTGCAAGGCCTCCCGAAGATGTTTCATCCTCTGCTCCCTCTGCGATGGCAAGATAAGGTCCGCAACCTTACCCTTGTAACGTGGATCAAGGAGGGTTGCCAGCCAGTATTGGTCCTTCTCCTTGATACCACGAATACGAGGATCCTTACGCAGGCTTTGCAGGATCAGGGAGGCCATGCAGCGTAGGTTTGCTGAGGCATTCGGTCCGGAGTCCTCTGGGTCACTAAGGACAACAACGTCCGCAGCCACCTCCTCCCAGCCACGTACAAGTCCATGTGTTCCTTGGGACTGATCCCTTAAAGACTGCTGATGCTGAGTGCCAGGCTCCACCTCCATACTGACACAATCTTCCTCCTCCTCCTCCTCCTCCTCCTCGTCCTCTTCCTGTGTGATCGGCGGGCACGCAGGAACACTGTCTGGATAAAGGGGGCCTTGAGAGCTAAGGAAGTCCTCCTCTTCCTGCCTCTGTTCTGCCTCAAGTGCCCTGTCCATTATTCCACGCAGCGTGTGCTCCAACAGGTGGACAAGGGGGACAGTGTCACTGATGCATGCACTGTCAGTGCTCACCATCCTCGTGGCCTCCTCGAATGGTGACAGGACAGTGCATGCATCCCTGATCATGGCCCACTGGCGTGGGGAAAAAAAACCAAGGTCCCCTGACCCTGTCCTGGTGCCATAGTCGCACAGGTACTCATTGATGGCCCTCTGCTGCGTGTGCAGCCGCTGCAGCATGGCCAACGTCGAGTTCCACCTGGTGGGCATGTCACAGATTAGGCGGTTCTTGGGCAGGTTAAACTCCTTTTGGAGGTCCGTCAGCCGAGCACTGGCATTATATGACCGGCGGAAATGCACAGAGACTTTCCTGGCCTGCCTCAGGACATCCTGTAAGCCCGGGTACCTGCCCAAGAACCGCTGCACCACCAAGTTAAGGACGTGAGCCAAACAGGGCACATGGGTCAGTTGTCCCTGTCGGAGGGCAGAGAGGAGGTTGGTGCCATTGTCGCAAACCACCATTCCTGCCTTAAGTTGGCGTGGCGTCAACCACCTCTGAACCTGCCCCTGCAGAGCTGACAGAACCTCTGCCCCAGTGTGGCTCCTGTCCCCCAAGCACACCAGCTCAAGCACCG
The DNA here is from genome assembly GCA_037952925.1 of Lithobates clamitans. Taxonomy (NCBI): domain Eukaryota; kingdom Metazoa; phylum Chordata; class Amphibia; order Anura; family Ranidae; genus Lithobates; species Lithobates clamitans. The sequence goes on from JBBGZY010000037.1 coordinate 10,530,331, forward strand.
CATGGCATCTTTTGGCCTGCGTACTTGCGTAGCCCCTTGAACGCCTACGGAGCACCGCTGGTTCCGAGGAAGAGGCCATGGAGGAAGAAGAAGAGGAGGGGGTGGAGGAGAGAGGTGTGTCACAATCAGCATTTTGGAGGCGTGGTGGCGGAACAACCTCCAACACTACTGCACCTTGTCCTGCATCCTTCCCAGCTGCCAGCAGAGTCACCCAATGCGCCGTGAAACTTAAGTAACGTCCCTGTCCATGCCTGCTGGACCATGAGTCAGCGGTAATATGCACCTTACCGCTGACCGCCCTGTCCAGCGAGGCATGGACATTGCCTTCCACATGCCGGTAGAGAGCCGGAATCGCCTTCCGTGAGAAAAAGTGGCGTTTGGGTACCTGCCACTGAGGAACCGCACATTCCACAAACTCACGGAAGGGGGCAGAGTCTACCAACTGAAAAGGCAGCAGTTGAAGTGCTAGCAATTTTGCCAAGCTAGCATTCAACCGCTGGGCATGTGGATGGCTGGGAGCAAACTTCTTTCGGCGGTGCAGCAGCTGGGGCAGGGAAATTTGCCTGGTACAATCTGACGTCGGTGTACCAAAAGCAGATTGCCCACAAGTACTTGGCTGTGACACACCTAATTCTACACCTTCATTCCTCTCACTGCAGGTCTCAGAGAGGACTGAAGGTCTAGTGGGGTTGGAAATCTCAGCTGATGAGGAGCAAGGAGAGATCGTCTTTGTTCTTTGGTGTGGGTCTTTTAGATACGCTTGCCAACGAACTGCATGGCAGGTCAACATATGTCTGGTCAAGCATGTGGTACCCAAGCGGGAGATGTTTTGGCCACGCGAGATACGCTTGAGACATATGTTGCAAATAGCAGCGGTGCGATCTGATGCACTCGTCTCAAAAAAGGCCCACACCAAAGAACTTTTTGAATAACGCGCAGAGACTGCAGCGCCCTGCACATGTGGAGCTTTGGGGTGTGATGCAGTCAATGTGCTGCCCTTAGGCTGGCCCCTGGAGGGCATCCTGCCTAGTTGGTGATGTGCCACCTCCTCCTCCTCCTCCTCCTCTCTCCTATCAGGCACCCACGTTGAGTCAGTGACCTCATCATCCCCTCCCTCCTCATCACTGGAGCAAACCTGGCAGTATGCTGCAGCAGGGGGAGCATGACTGCCAGATTGCTGTCCTTCTTGGGCACCCCCTCTGTCCGTGCTCATGTTACTGCCTTCATTGAGCTCAGTATCATCATCAGAGCCTTCCAAACGCTGGGCATCCTCCTGGAGCATGTACCCAACACTGTGGTCAAACAGTTCGAGGGAATCCTCATGAGGACATGGTGGAGCTAGGGAAGGAGTCACTGATGACATTGAGCTGAGGGAAGAGGCCGCTGCTTTGCCAGACAAAGCACCCTGGGCATGGGTGAGAGAGGATGAGGAGGATGAGGACGGCTTGGTCATCCACTCGACCAAGTCTTCCGCATGTTGCGGCTCAACACGGCCAGCTGCCGAAAAAAAGGCCAAGCGTGTCCCATGGCCACGTGCTGATGAGGATGCACCGTCTCCACGACCAGCACTAGACACAGAGCCTGCTTGCCCTCTCTTATTGGCTTGTGACTGTCTGCCTCTCCTTCTTGGCCTTCCAGACATACTAATGGCCTGTAGCTGCACTAAGCTGGGATAGAACACCTGTAATTTTCTTAAGGTAGCTTTATATACTGTAACCAGACAAGCCTGCCTGTCAGTAGGAAGATAACAGGAACGGATCTAGCTGAACACTGTGAGCAGGACACACTGTACTAAATGTAAATAGTCTAGCTGCCTGACCGTGGTACTAATAGGATCAAATAGAACACCTGTAATTTTCTTAAGGTAGCTTTATATACTGTAACCAGACAAGCCTGCCTGTCAGTAGGAAGATAACAGGAACGGATCTAGCTGAACACTGTGAGCAGGACACACTGTACTAAATGTAAATAGTCTAGCTGCCTGACCGTGGTACTAATAGGATCAAAAAGAACACCTGTAATTTTCTTCAGGTAGCTTTATATACTGTAACCAGACAAGCCTGCCTGTCAGTAGGAAGATAACAGGAACGGATCTAGCTGAACACTGTGAGCAGGACGCACTGTACTAAATGTAAATAGTCTAGCTGCCTGACCGTGGTACTAATAGGATCAAAAAGAACACCTGTAATTTTCTTCAGGTAGCTTTATATACTGTAACCAGACAAGCCTGCCTGTCAGTAGGAAGATAACAGGAACGGATCTAGCTGAACACTGTGAGCAGGACGCACTGTACTAAATGTAAATAGTCTAGCTGCCTGACCGTGGTACTAATAGGATCAAAAAGAACACCTGTAATTTTCTTAAGGTAGCTTTATATACTGTAACCAGACAAGCCTGCCTGTCAGTAGGAAGATAACAGGAACGGATCTAGCTGAACACTGTGAGCAGGACACACTGTACTAAATGTAAATAGTCTAGCTGCCTGACCGTGGTACTAATAGGATCAAAAAGAACACCTGTAATTTTCTTCAGGTAGCTTTATATACTGTAACCAGACAAGCCTGCCTGTCAGTAGGAAGATAACAGGAACGGATCTAGCTGAACACTGTGAGCAGGACGCACTGTACTAAATGTAAATAGTCTAGCTGCCTGACCGTGGTACTAATAGGATCAAAAAGAACACCTGTAATTTTCTTCAGGTAGCTTTATATACTGTAACCAGACAAGCCTGCCTGTCAGTAGGAAGATAACAGGAACGGATCTAGCTGAACACTGTGAGCAGGACGCACTGTACTAAATGTAAATAGTCTAGCTGCCTGACCGTGGTACTAATAGGATCAAAAAGAACACCTGTAATTTTCTTAAGGTAGCTTTATATACTGTAACCAGACAAGCCTGCCTGTCAGTAGGAAGATAACAGGAACGGATCTAGCTGAACACTGTGAGCAGGACACACTGTACTAAATGTAAATAGTCTAGCTGCCTGACCGTGGTACTAATAGGATCAAAAAGAACACCTGTAATTTTCTTCAGGTAGCTTTATATACTGTAACCAGACAAGCCTGCCTGTCAGTAGGAAGATAACAGGAACGGATCTAGCTGAACACTGTGAGCAGGACGTACTGCACTAAATGTATATAGCAGGAACGGATCTAGCTGAACACTGTGAGCAGGACGCACTGCACTGAATGTAAATAGCAGGAACGGATCTAGCTGAACACTGTGAGCAGGACGCACTGCACTAAATGTAAATACCAGGAATGGATCTAGCTGAACACTGTGAGCAGGACGCACTGCACTGAATGTAAATAGCAGGAACGGATCTAGCTGAACACTGTGAGCAGGACGCACTGCACTGAATGTAAATAGCAGGAACGGATCTAGCTGAACACTGTGAGCAGGACGCACTGCACTGAATGTAAATAGCAGGAACGGATCTAGCTGAACACTGTGAGCAGGACGCACTGCACTGAATGTAAATAGCAGGAACGGATGTAGCTGAACACTGTGAGCAGGACGCACTGCACTAAATGTAAATACCAGGAACGGATCTAGCTGAACACTGTGAGCAGGACGCACTGCACTGAATGTAAATAGCAGGAACGGATCTAGCTGAACACTGTGAGCAGGACGCACTGCACTAAATGTAAATACCAGGAACGGATCTAGCTGAACACTGTGAGCAGGACGCACTGCACTGAATGTAAATAGCAGGAACGGATCTAGCTGAACACTGTGAGCAGGACGCACTGCACTGAATGTAAATAGCAGGAACGGATGTAGCTGAACACTGTGAGCAGGACGCACTGCACTAAATGTAAATACCAGGAACGGATCTAGCTGAACACTGTGAGCAGGACGCACTGCACTGAATGTAAATAGCAGGAACGGATCTAGCTGAACACTGTGAGCAGGACGCACTGCACTAAATGTAAATACCAGGAACGGATCTAGCTGAACACTGTGAGCAGGACGCACTGCACTGAATGTAAATAGCAGGAACGGATCTAGCTGAACACTGTGAGCAGGACGCACTGCACTGAATGTAAATAGCAGGAACGGATGTAGCTGAACACTGTGAGCAGGACGCACTGCACTGAATGTAAATAGCAGGAACGGATGTAGCTGAACACTGTGAGCAGGACGCACTGCACTAAATGTAAATACCAGGAACGGATCTAGCTGAACACTGTGAGCAGGACGCACTGCACTGAATGTAAATAGCAGGAACGGATCTAGCTGAACACTGTGAGCAGGACGCACTGCACTGAATGTAAATAGCAGGAACGGATGTAGCTGAACACTGTGAGCAGGACGCACTGCACTAAATGTAAATACCAGGAACGGATCTAGCTGAACACTGTGAGCAGGACGCACTGCACTGAATGTAAATAGCAGGAACGGATCTAGCTGAACACTGTGAGCAGGACGCACTGCACTAAATGTAAATACCAGGAACGGATCTAGCTGAACACTGTGAGCAGGACGCACTGCACTGAATGTAAATAGCAGGAACGGATCTAGCTGAACACTGTGAGCAGGACGCACTGCACTGAATGTAAATAGCAGGAACGGATGTAGCTGAACACTGTGAGCAGGACGCACTGCACTGAATGTAAATAGCAGGAACGGATGTAGCTGAACACTGTGAGCAGGACGCACTGCACTAAATGTAAATACCAGGAACGGATCTAGCTGAACACTGTGAGCAGGACGCACTGCACTGAATGTAAATAGCAGGAACGGATCTAGCTGAACACTGTGAGCAGGACGCACTGCACTAAATGTAAATACCAGGAACGGATCTAGCTGAACACTGTGAGCAGGACGCACTGCACTGAATGTAAATAGCAGGAACGGATCTAGCTGAACACTGTGAGCAGGACGCACTGCACTGAATGTAAATAGCAGGAACGGATCTAGCTGAACACTGTGAGCAGGACGCACTGCACTGAATGTAAATAGCAGGAACGGATGTAGCTGAACACTGTGAGCAGGACGCACTGCACTAAATGTAAATACCAGGAACGGATCTAGCTGAACACTGTGAGCAGGACGCACTGCACTGAATGTAAATAGCAGGAACGGATCTAGCTGAACACTGTGAGCAGGACGCACTGCACTAAATGTAAATACCAGGAACGGATCTAGCTGAACACTGTGAGCAGGACGCACTGCACTGAATGTAAATAGCAGGAACGGATCTAGCTGAACACTGTGAGCAGGACGCACTGCACTGAATGTAAATAGCAGGAACGGATGTAGCTGAACACTGTGAGCAGGACGCACTGCACTGAATGTAAATAGCAGGAACGGATCTAGCTGAACACTGTGAGCAGGACGCACTGCACTAAATGTAAATACCAGGAACGGATCTAGCTGAACACTGTGAGCAGGACGCACTGCACTGAATGTAAATAGCAGGAACGGATCTAGCTGAACACTGTGAGCAGGACGCACTGCACTAAATGTAAATACCAGGAACGGATCTAGCTGAACACTGTGAGCAGGACGCACTGCACTGAATGTAAATAGCAGGAACGGATCTAGCTGAACACTGTGAGCAGGACGCACTGCACTGAATGTAAATAGCAGGAACGGATCTAGCTGAACACTGTGAGCAGGACGCACTGCACTAAATGTAAATACCAGGAACGGATCTAGCTGAACACTGTGAGCAGGACGCACTGCACTGAATGTAAATAGCAGGAACGGATCTAGCTGAACACTGTGAGCAGGACGCACTGCACTGAATGTAAATAGCAGGAACGGATCTAGCTGAACACTGTGAGCAGGACGCACTGCACTGAATGTAAATAGCAGGAACGGATCTAGCTGAACACTGTGAGCAGGACACACTGCACTAAATGTAAATAGTCTAGATAGAAGATAACAGGAACGGATCTAGCTAAACTGAATACAGTGTATATATATATATGCAACACCTGGGATGCATATATATACACAATACACTGTAAGTGCAGCTAACTGACTGACTGTTCTGCCTAATCTATCTAACTCAAATCAAATGACACTGTCTCTCTCTCTCTCTCTATCTCTCAGCACACCGGAACACACACTACACAGGGCCGCCGTGCAGGCGGCCTTATATAGTGTGGGGTGTGTACTAAATCCCCTGAGCCATAATTGGCCAAAGCCACCCTGGCTTTGGCCAATTACAGCTCTCTCTACTGATGGCGCTGTGATTGGCCAAGCATGCGGGTCATAGTGCATGCTTGGCCAATAATCAGCCAGCAATGCACTGCGATGCCGCAGTGAATTATGGGCCGTGAGGCGCCACACGAATTTGGCGCGAACGGCCCATATCGTTCGCAATTCGGCGAACGACCGAACAGCCGATGTTCGAGTCGAACATGGGTTCGACTCGAACACGAAGCTCATCCCTACTCCTGAACCGATGCAGCTGGGACTTATGCGGGCTACCCTGACCCCGGAGGAACGGGCACGCAGACGCCAGTTAAATCTCTGTCTCTACTGTGGTGGGACGGGCCACTATGTGAACAACTGTCCAGTAAAGACTCGTAAGTGCTTTTCTTCTACTCCAACCTGTTTATCTGCTTTAACCGCCAATACAACTCAACTTGTCCTTCCCCTCTCATTGCAGCTCCAGGGAAGAACAATCCAGGTCAACGCCATTGTTGACTCCGGGGCATGTAGTTGCTTTGTGGACTCTGCTTTTGCCACCCAACAGAATCTGCCTTTAAAGAACAAGACACATAGACTCTCAGTTTTCTTGGCCGATGGTTCCCATATAAAATCTGGACAAGTCTCTCAGGAAACCCTTCCGCTGCCTGCCACCTGCTCATCCCAGCATCAAGAGATACTAACCCTGGATGTTATTTCATCTCCATTATTTCCAATCATCTTGGGCATGCCCTGGCTCCAGGCCCACAACCCTCTGGTTGACTGGGTCACGGGCGAGATCAAGTTCCAGTCACCCTACTGCCAAAAACATTGTCTACCAGAAGCCTCTAAACCTGCTGCTACCTTACTTTGTATGGACATTGATCCAGACCTACCCCAAGATGTACCAGAAGTCTATCGGGAATTTGCGGATGTGTTCAGCAAGAAGGGGGCAGACACCTTGCCTCCCCATCGTCCCTATGACTGCCCAATTGAGCTGCTTCCTGGGGCTGAAATTCCTTTCGGGCGCATTTTTCCGCTGTCCGAAAAGGAGCAAGAGGCACTTAAGGTTTATTTAAACGAAAATCTTGAAAAGGGCTTCATCCGACCTTCCACTTCACCAGCTGGTGCCGGAATATTTTTTGTTTCTAAGAAGGATCAGTCTCTTCGCCCCTGTGTGGACTATCGGGAGTTAAACAACATTACAGTCAAGAACCGTTACCCGCTGCCACTGATACCTGAACTGTTCCAGAAGCTGAGATCTGCTACTATCTTTACCAAACTGGATCTGAGAGGGGCCTACAATCTGGTCCGCATTCGGGCCGGGGACGAGTGGAAAACGGCTTTCAGAACCCGTTTCGGACACTACGAATACCTCGTCATGCCCTTTGGTCTATGCAATGCCCCCGCCACGTTCCAGCATCTGGTCAATGACGTGTTTAGAGATTTCCTGGACATCTTTTTAATTGTCTATCTGGATGACATTCTAATCTTCTCCAGTTCACTTGAGCAGCACAGGGAACATGTCCGTAAAGTCTTGATCCGACTCCGTTTGCACAGACTGTATGCTAAGGCGGAGAAGTGCGAATTCGAACAGCAGGAGATCCAGTTTTTGGGATTGGTAATCTCCCCAACCGGCATCAAAATGGACCCTCAGAAGGTATCTGCTGTGTTAGAGTGGCCTGCTCCCATGGACAAAAAAGGTGTACAACGCTTCATTGGGTTCGCAAACTTCTATAGGAAGTTCATTAGGGGGTTTTCTGCTATTATATCCCCCATCACGCAGCTGACTAAGCAGAACTCCCGTTTCCATTGGAACCCAGAAGCCCAGAGGGCCTTTGAGGAATTGAAGAAACGTTTTACATCAGCTCCGATCCTTAGCCATCCGGATCCATCCTTACCTTTTATCCTGGAGGTTGATGCGTCCGAAGTAGCCGTGGGTGCTGTTATTTCCCAACGACAAGGCAACAAGGACTTGATGCACCCCGTAGGGTTCTTTTCCAGGAAACTTTCATCTGCGGAGCGGAACTATGATGTGGGGGATCGAGAGCTACTCGCTATCAAGACAGCTTTGGAGGAATGGAGGTACTTGCTAGAAGGCGCAGTTCATCCAGTACTGATTTATACAGACCACAAAAATCTCGAGTATTTAAGATCCGCCAAGAGGTTAAAACCCAGACAGGCCCGTTGGGCTCTATTTTTCACACGATTCTGTTTCCATATTACCTATCGGCCCGGATCCAAGAATGTAAAACCGGACGCGCTGTCGCGCATGTTCGATAACCCTAAAGACTTTTCGGTACCTGACACTATCTTGCCGGCAAATAGCTTCCTCCTTCTCCAAACAGATCTTCTGTCCATGATCAGAGAGGCATCTCCAGAACCTTCAAGCCTTCAGGGATCCTCTTTAACACCTCGTGATGGACTTTTGTGGAGAGGAAGTCAAATTTTTGTACCAGAGAGTGCCCGAGTCAAAGTGCTGACACTTCTGCATGACCACCCACTTGCAGGACATTTTGGGGTACGCAAGACCCTTGAGCTGGTGCAGCGCACGTTTTGGTGGCCTAACCTAAAGGAATTCTGCAAAACATACGTCAACTCATGTTCTGTCTGCATCCAGAATAAAACTCCCAGGAACAGAGCTTGGGGTTTACTGAGACCATTACCTATACCAGATAGGCCCTGGAGGATGATAGCGATGGACTTTATAGTAGAACTGCCTTGCTCTGAAGGATGTTCGGCGATCCTTGTGGTGGTCGACCGACTATCCAAAATGGCCCACTTTGTGCCTCTAAAAGGAACACCCTCTGCTGTGGAGACGGCCCGTGTATTCATCAAGGAGATTGTCAGGTTACATGGAATCCCTGCAAATATAGTGTCCGACAGAGGGGTGCAGTTTACATCACGTTTTTGGAGAGCACTTTGTGAGATCCTGAAAATTGAACTAGCCCTGTCCTCAGCATACCATCCCCAAACAAATGGGCAAACTGAGAGGACAAATCAGACTCTAGAGCAGTACATAAGGTGTTTTACATCTTTTGTACAAGATGATTGGGTATCTCTGCTGCCCCTAGCGGAATTCGCTTACAACAATGCCAGCCACTCTGCTACCGGTCAATCCCCTTTCTTTTCCAACTATGGTTTTCATGCATCTTTTTTACCAGATTTTCTTTCAGAATCCCCAGTTCCAGCGGTCCAGGACACAGTGCAGTTCCTTAGTCATAATAACCAGATCTTACGGGAAGCAATATCCAAGGCACAAGCGGACAACAAAAGGTTCTTTGATCAGAAAAGAAGAGGAGACCTAAACCTTCAGCTTGGTGACAAGGTATGGCTGTCTACTGATAATATTAGATTAACCTGTCCCACTAAGAAGCTTGCTCCTAAGTTCATTGGGCCCTTCCCTGTGAAAAGAAAGATTAATGAGGTGTCCTATGAATTGTGTTTACCTGATTCACTCAAGATTCACCCTGTGTTTCACGTGTCACTCTTGAAACCTGCTGTAGATGACCCTTTTCCTGACAGGGGCACCAGGGTCCCTGAACCGGTTCTGGTGGACGGCAATGAGGAATATGAAGTGGAGGCCATCCTTGATTGCAGAAAGAGAGCTGGGCAAGTACAGTTTTTGATTAAGTGGAAGGGGTATGGGCCTGAAAATAATTCATGGGAACCTGACTGTAATATCCATGCCAGACGTTTAATCCATGCTTACTTCTCTGCTCATCCTGAAAAAAAGGGTATTCTGGGCATCCGGAAGCTGCCCGTTGGGAGGGGGCAATGTCAGGGGCATATCAGTGGCCGTCGGGCGAATATGCGTGCACACAGGTGCACAAGAAGCTCTTCCAGGACAATTCTGCCCAATCCCCCACCAGGGGGCGCCGGAGCGCTCCCGCGTGTGCCCGTACGCGCGTTCGCGCATGCGCGCGCCCGTTCGCGCTAGCGCTGTTTGGCGCCAAGGCCCCTTTAAAAGGATGACAGGTGCTTCTGTCAGATGCTGTTTGTCTGCAGCTCTGTACCTGCATTCCTGCTTTCCGCTTGATTTGTATCTACCTGTGACCCGGCTACGTCTGACTATTCTCCAGTCTCCAACCCGACCCGGCTTGCCTGACCTTGTTTATCTGATTACCTGTTGCCGAACTTCTGCCTGCCTGACTATTCTTGGATCACCCCTTTGCCATACCTGCCTGATCTCCTGCTGAAACGGACTGTCTGACTTTCTTCTGCCTGTGTCCTGGGACGCTGTTCCAGCCTGCCTGTCAAGCACCCTGCTGCTGCCTTCTCAGCTACCTGCCCGTCTACCGGCCTGCATCCGCATACCTGCATCCGCAGCTCAGCCATCCCTGAGGGGCATCCTTCCAGACCATCATCTGCTTCCGCTGGAACCGCATCAGGCCCTCCTACCCACTGTGCTCAAGAGACCACTGTTCCCACTTCCAGTGGCTCCTGAACCAGCGCTTAAGAGAGGTCTCCTTCTACCAGTCAGGCTCAACTACCAGGTACCTTACATTGGGTATTGGACCTAAAGGGCACACACCAAAAAAGGACCACAGTGAAGATAAACTATACCTCTAAGATTGATTGATGAAAGAGTTGAGGTCCCACTCAACGTTTAATCCGAACGGAAAGTAGGACCTCAACTCATGGATCCAGTACGTCTCGAGGTGCGCAACGCCACAAAGTCGCGATTCACCCCTCCAATGGGGGACAAACCTATCTATCACCTTGAAAAGTGTGCCGGAGGGGTCTTTGTTATGGTACTGTAAGTAGTGTTGTGGTACAGTGTGTTTACTTTTCCCCCTTTTAATTCCAGTCACATGTTCGTTAACACGGATGGAAAAAGTCCTGATGGTACAGCCGACATATTGTTTATGGCAGGGACAAGTGAGCAAATAAACAATATATTAGGAAGAACAAGTAGCAAACTGTTTCATATGATAAATACGAGATGTGACAGTAGATTGGAATGTGAACATTTTGTGTCGCCCCCAATGTTGTGAGGGCACACGTTACATTTGTGACATGGGTAGTAACCCTGACAATCTTGGAAAAAGGATAATTTTTGGGGGGATCAATCACATTCAGGGCAACCTGCCCTTGAATGGATCGTGCACCCCTAAATATGATCGCCACCTGTTCAGGAAGAACAGGGCCTAATCTAATCATTCAAGAGCACTTTCCAGTGTTTTCTAAAGATGTTTCTAATTTGTTTAGATTGAATGGAGTGGGTGGTGGTAAAGGCCCATTTAAATCTAGAGTCGGAAGAGGTCTTGGGGTGCTCTATCAAGGTAGAGCTCCTCTCGAGTGACAAAATCTTATTGATCTCTTTATCTAAAAAATATAAACAATAGCCCTTTTCAAGGAATCTGTTCCTAAGTATCTGAGACTGGGATAGAAAATCGGTGGTTCTGGTGCAATTGCGACACAACCTCAAAAATTAGCCGCGTGGGATAGCCTTTAACCATTGATCCTGGTGACAACTGTCGACCGGAATGTAACCATTCTGGTCAGTAGGTTTGAAATAAGTTCTAAATTCCAAACGATGTTCCACCACCAGAATCTCTAGATCCAAAAAATGAATGCTGGAGGTACTAGCCTCATAACTCAAGGAAATTCCTCTATCTTTCATATTTAATGTGGCCATGAAATTATCTAATGAGTTGCGATCGTCATCCCAGAGGAGGAGGATGTCATCTATGTATCTAGCCCAGAGGACCAATGCAGGCCTCCGGGCTGCATAGACGACATCCTCCTCCCAATGGGACATGAAGAGGTTGGCAAGGCTGGGCGCGAATTTCGCGCCCATAGCCACGCCCCTCTTCTGCAGGTAAAACTGGTTCTGGTACCAGAAATAGTTGTGCCAAGTGGCAAACTCCAAAAGCTGCATAATGAAATTGCATTGCAGAAGAGGGAGTCTGGCATCTCTGGACAGATAACCCTCCACCGCATTGAAACCCAATTAATGGGGTATACATGTGTATAGTGAAATATAGCCATTTACAGCATGATTTTGGAGTGGAGACAGATAGAACAGGGCTCTGTTCATTGCTACTAGCAAGTTAGTGTGCATGTAGAGTATACGTGTACTGTGAATATAGTGATGGTGCAGTGTGAGTAAAGTGCAGCCATTGATTTTTACTTTAGTGTCAGTTTAGTGTTTCAGAGCAGGTTTACTGCAGTATATTGAACTGTGTTAGTGCACATTTACTGCAGTATATGCAGGTGCGTTATGCACTTTTATTGCAGTATATTGAAGTACATTAGTGCACATTTACTGCAGTATATTGACATGGGTTAGTGCACATTTACTACAGTATATTGAACTGCATTAGTGCACTTTTACTGCAGTATATTGAACTGCCTTACTACACATTTACAACAGTACATTGAGGGGCATCAGTGCAGTGCACATTTACTGCAGTATAATAAACTGCGTTAGTGCATGTTTACTGCAGTATATTGAATTGCGTTAGTGCATGTTTACTGCAGTATAATAAACTGTATTAGTGCACGTTTACTTCAGTATATTGAACTGCATGCATGTTTACTGCAGTATAATGCAGTAAATGTTAGTGCACATTTACTGCAGTATATTGAACTGCGTTAGTGCATGTTTACTGCAGTATACTGCACTAAATGTTAGTGTACATTTTACTGCAGTATATTGAACTGCATTAGTGCAAGTTTATTGCAGTATATTGAACTGTGTTAGTGTACTTTTACTGCGTTATATTGAAGTGTGTTAGTGCACTTCTACTGCAGTATATTGAAGTGCGTTTGTGAACGTTTATGGCAATATATTGATGTGCGTTAGTGCACTTTTACTGCAGTATATTAAACTGTATTATTGCATGTTTACTGCAGTATATTGAACAATGTTAGTGTACTTTACCTTTACCTTTACCTTTGATATTTATTATATCAAAGTGCAATAGTGCACGTTTACTGCAATATATTGTAATGTGTTAGTACACGTTTACTGCAGTATATTGAAGTGCGTTAGTTCACACTTACTGCAGTATATTGAAGTGCGTTAGTGCACTTTTACTGCAGTATATTGAAGTGCGTCAGTGCAGTTTTACTGTGGTATATTAAAGTGCATCAGTGCAGTTTTACTGCAGTATATTGTAATGTGTCAGTGGAGTGTGTCTGTGTAGTGAGTACTCAAGTTAAACTGCACCAAACACCACTTTCCGCTGATTAAAGTGCATCCAAGTACACATTTCCCCTTCTCTATTACATTTTGGTAATAAGTCCCCCATCATGTCTGGGAGGCCAACAAGGAGAGGCAGATGTTCTCACGGCACTAGGAGGGGGCCAGCAGCGTCTGTGTCCACCGGCAAAGGTGGTCGTGGTCTGTCCTCAGGCAGGGCACCATTTCCTCTGTTTAGTGATATTGCCCGTGCTATCTAGCCACAGCATGCAGAGGAGGTGGTGGACTGGCTTACTAAACCATCAGTGGCGGAATTACCAGGGTCACCACAGTCACACTTGCAATGAGACCTGGCATTCCGCCACTGTGGGAGGGGCCCAGTGGGGTTGCTCTTCACAGGGCCCTGAGCAGAGAGCGTGTCTCTCATGTAACAGCAGCACAGGCACAGGCATCGATAGTTTGTTTTATTTCCCTCTCCGTGCGTCCTCTCTCGCAGGACACACAGCTGATCTTCTCCCCCTCCCTCTCCTGTGTGCTCCGCGGGAAATGTGAGCTCCTTAGCTTCACACTTGACTGCCCGCGGAGCACACAGGAGAGGGAGGAGGGAGAAGATTAGCTGTGTGTCCTGCGAGAGAGGACGCATGGAGAGGGAAATAAAACAAACTATCGATGCCTGTGCTGCTGTTACATGAGATAATGAGGGAGGGGAGGTATGCACTGATGGATGGGGGTCTACACTGGGGTCTATAGTGATTGAGGGGGGTCTATACTGATAGATGGGGGTCTGCACTAAGGGGGTCTACACTGATAGATGGGTGTCTATGCTGATAGAGGGGGGCTATACTGATAGATGGGGGTCTGCAATGAGGGTGGCTATACTGATGGAGGGGGTCAGTACTTAGTGAGGGGGGTCTGTACTTAGTGAGGAGGATCTATACTGCGAGAGGGGGGTCTGTACTTAGTGAGGAGGGTCTGTACTTAGTGCGGAGGATCTATACTGTGAGAGAGGGGTCTGTACTTAGTGAGGAGGGTCTGTACTTAGTGAGGAGGATCTATACTGCGAGAGGGGGGTCTGAACTTAGTGAGGAGGGTCTGTACTTAGTGAGGAGGATCTATACTGCGAGAGGGGGGTCTGTACTTAGTGAGGGGGGTCTGTAATTAGTGGGGAGGATCTATACTGTGAGAGGGGGTCTGTCATTAGTGAGGAGGATCTATACTGCGAGAGGGGGGTCTGTACTTAGTGAGGGGGTTCTGTACTTAGTGAGGAGGATCTATACTGCGAGAGGGGGGTCTGTACTTAGTGAGGAGGGTCTGTACTTAGTGAGGAAGATCTATACTGTCTGTACTGCGAGAGGGGGGTCTGTACTTAGTGAGGAGGATCTATACTGCGAAAGGGGGGTCTGTACTTAGTGAGGGGGTCTGTACTTAGTGAGGGGGGTCTGTACTTAGTGAGGAGTATCTATACTTCGAGAGGGAGGTCTGTACTTAGTGAGGGGGGTCTGTACTTAGTGAGGGTGGTCTGTACTTAGTGGGGGGTCTATACTGAGAGAGGGGTCTGCAGTTAGTGGAGGGGGATCTGTACTGAGGGGGGCTATAGTTGGTGGAGGGGGGTGACACCAATTTTTTCCACACCGGGTGACACCAACCCTAGTGATGCCACAGGAGAGACACGCTCTCCGCTCAGAGCCGTGCTGTCCTGAGAAGACAGAGGACTCTGATGGGCACTGATAGACACCGATGGACACTGATAGAGGACTCTGATGGGCATTGATGGACACTGATAGAGGACTTTGATGGGCACTGATAAGATTTACTAATGAGCACTGAAGGGGAGGTACTGATAGGGGACACCGATGGGAGGCACTGATAGGGGACACTGAGGGAAGGCACTGATAGGGGACACCGATGGGAGGCACTGATAGGATTTACTGATGGGCACTGAAGGGAGGCACTGATAGGGGGCACTGAGAAGGCACTAGGGGGCACTGATATATGCAAAGAGCCTCTTTCCTGTAAAAAGGTATTCAAAGAGCTATGTTCATTGTTGAATATTATTTATGCATCTCCTTCTACTGTCCCCAAACGAATGGACTGGTAGAATAGTTCCTCTACATATGGACGTCAGGAAAGAGGCAAGTACCAGTCTCGCCAATATTGCTGCCTTCCTTCGCACATGCATGGTAGAGCGGCACTCCGGCGCATCCCTGGGCACAATACAGCGAAACGGCTAATGCGCGTGCACAATTCAGCTAAATGGCTAATGTTTGTGTGCAATTCAGCGAAACGGCTAATGCACGTGCGCGATTCAGCGGAATTCAGCGGAATTCAGCGGAATGCGAACGCGCGTACGCAATAGCACGCACAACATGAGCCTGCCACTGGCCTATAAAAGCCACTCTGTGCCATGACCAGATTGCTGGTTTGTCTTTCAGCTCCACATGTGTTTACTGATTGTATCCCGATTCTTGATTACCTGTTGTGACCCGGATTGACCTTGACCTGCTCTGATCTATTCCTGCATCTGACCCTCGGCTTGCCTCTTGGACTTCTCCACTTGCTTCCTGTGTTTGACCCTCGGCCTGTCTACGGATATTGCTTCCTGTCTCCAGTGATTGACCCTCAGCCTGCTCCTGGACTTTGCTATTGTCTTCAGTGCTCGACCCCTGGCTTGCTCACAGACTTTGCTTCCAGTTACCTGTGTTTGACCCTCGGCCTGTTTACGGACTTTGCTATCAATCTTCAGTACTAAGTCATCAGCCTGCTGACAGACCTGTGAACAGTCCTTTGCAATAGACTGTTTTTGCCTATCTAGAGACTTACTAGTCAACAGTGTTTGACCCCAGCCTGTTGTTTGGGTCAACTGTTCATCCTCCTTCTTGAGCTTCGGTATCTTCCAGTCCTGCACAGCTGTCTCCCTGACGATGACCTTCACGCAAGACCTGCCCAGCCTGCTGGTGACACGTGCCTCTTTGTGCCCTTTACCCCCTGTACCATCTCCAGGAGTGGAGTCCCCCAAATATATTCTAGACCCTTAATTCGAGCACACAGTCTGCAGACTGAGAAAGAGAGGGGCAGCTGCACTCCCCCCCCCCACTTGAACCACTTGAGGACAAGAGCCTGGTGATTGTGTGGAGAGCGTATCAAAATCTGTAAGCCCCCTTTAAGATAAGGTGGTCCCAGGTATCCAGTTCATGTGAATAAAGAAGGAGAACAGAGTATCCCTACTTATATATATAGAAAAAATCAATTGTAAAAAAGCACAAAATGTTTTCAATAAGTTCTTTATTAAGAATATTAGAAAAAACCCAATAAATTGAGCACTGTAAATTGAGCATTAAACACAATGACTATTGCACATCCATTGAGATTGCCAAAAAAAAAGTAAACCTTTTTATATGCTGACTCATTGATTTGGGCTACACTCGCACCATGATTGACAGCTCTCCAGAGTTGTCATTAGGTTTATATACAAGAGGGTGGCAATATGGTAACATCACTGACAAAATAATGCCATGGCCAAATTAATCTATGGCCATGGCAATATTTGATCAATGATGCCACCAACACCCTGCCCCTTTGCTTACATAGCTGGGGATTCCCAGCCATGTCAGTAAATGGGGCTGATTACATCACTAGTTGTTAAGAACTGACCGGTGCCTGCACCAGCTGGCGTCCTTAACAAACGTTGACAGCAGAAAGCTGTCATTTATAATAGAGGTAAAAATCCGTGACGTTTGGGTTCTGACAAATACAATGGAAAAACATTTGAGCATTTACCCAAACACTCGAACAGCCAAGGTTTGGTTCAAACTTGTGTTAGGACCAAACCTTGAGTTAATCCTTACTGGAGACTGTTATTTAAAACTGAACACAATTTCATGTGTTACTCTTAAGCACATGCAGCCTTCTCTACAACAAATTATTTCCTTGTTCTCTTTGTTTCCAGAGCAAAGATGAATTTCAAGCATGGATGTTTTTCGTAGATAGTTACATGGGTCTACCTTTGACCAAAGTAACTATGCATATACGGTACCTAGAGATGAGCCAAACTGCCCTGGGTTCTGTTCTAGCAGGGTTCAGCAAGTTTCAAAGAAGTTTGGATGCCAATCCTAAACCACATTAAACTCAAAGGGAAATGCGGCAAATGTGAGACCCTTAGCGTCTGATGATTGGCCAAAACATGCACCCGACCTGAATGCTTTGGCCAATTACAGCGCACTCTGCTGCGAGAGTCCTAATTGGCCAAAGGCAGGGTGCCTTTGGCCAATCATAGCCCAGGGGGACTAAGTCCACACCAACACTTAATAAGGCTTCTTACATAATGAATGGTGTGGACTAGGGATGAGCCGAACACCCCCCTGTTCGGTTCGCACCAGAACATGCGAACAGGAAAAAAGTTTGTTCGAACATGCGAACACCGTTAAAGTCTATGGAACACGAACATGAATAATCAAAAGTGCTAATTTTAAAGGCTAATATGCAAGTTATTGTCATAAAAAGTGTTTGGGGACCTGGGTCCTTCCCCAGGGGACATGGATAAATGCAAAAAAAAGTTTTAAAAACGGCCGTTTTTTCAGGAGCAGTGATTTTAATAATGCTTAAAGTCAAACAATAAAAGTGTAATATCCCTTTAAATTTCGTAGCTGGGGGGTGTCTATAGTATGCCTGTAAAGGGGCACATGTTTCCTGTGTTTAGAACAGTCTGACAGCAAAATGACATTTTGAAGGAAAAAACCCATTTAAAACTACCCGCGGCTATTGCATTGCCGACAATACACATAGAAGTTCATTCATAAAAACGGCATGGGAATTCCCCAAAGAGGAACCAAAATTTTTAAAAAAAATGACGTAGGAGTCCCCCTAAATTCCATACCAGGCCCTTCAGGTCTGGTATGGATATTAAGGGGAACCCCGGCCAAAATTAAAAAAAAAAAAAATGACGTGGGGTTCCCCCTAAATTCCATACCAGACCCTCCAGGTCTGGTATGGATTTTAAGGGGAACCCCGCGCCAAAAAAAAAAAACGGCGTGGGGTCCCCCCAAAAATCCATACCAGACCCTTATCCGAGCACGCAACCTGGCAGGCCGCAGGAAAAGAGGGGACCAAAGTGCGGCCCCCCCTCCTGAACTGTACCAGGCCACATGCCCTCAACATTGGGAGGGTGCTTTGGGGTAGCCCCCCAAAACACCTTGTCCCCATGTTGATGAGGCCAAGGGCCTCATCCCCACAACCCTGGCCGGTGGTTGTGGGGGTCTGCGGGCGGGGGGCTTATCGGAATCTGGAACCCCCCTTTAACAAGGGGACCCCCAGATCCCGCCCCCCACCTGTGTGAAATGGTAAGGGGGTACTTACCCCTACCATTTCACTAAAAAACTGTCAAAAATGTTAAAAATGACAAGAGACAGTTTTTGACAATTCCTTTATTTAAATGCTTCTTCTTTCTTCTATCTTCCTTCATCTTCTGGTTCTTCTGGTTCTTCTGGTTCTTCCTCCGGCGTTCTTGTCCAGCATCTCCTCCGCGGCATCTTCTATCTTCTTCTCCTCGGGCCGCTCCGCACCCATGGCATGGAGGAAGGCTCCCGCTCTTCTCTTCTTCTTTTCTTCTCTTCTTCTCTTCTTCATTTTCTTCTCCGGGCCGCTCCGCACCCATGCTGGCATGGAGGGAGGTTCCCGAGGAGAAGAAGATAGAAGATGCCGCGGAGGAGATGCTGGACAAGAACGCCGGAGGACGAACCAGAAGAACCAGAAGAACCACCTGGTGACCCCGCCCCCCTCTGACGCACGGGACATGACGGGACTTCCCTGTGGCATTCCCCGTGACGTCACAGGGAAGTCCCGTCAAATCACTGTGCGTCAGAGGGGGCGGGGTCACCGGGTGGCCCCGCCCCCCGTTATTTAAGAACTGTCAGACGAGGAGCGCCGTCACACAGCGGGAGCCTCCCTCCATGCCAGCATGGGTGCGGAGCGGTCCGGAGAAGAAAATGAAGAAGAGAAGAAGAGAAGAAGAGAAGAAAAGAAGAAGAGAAGAGCGGGAGCCTTCCCCCATGCCATGGGTGCGGAGCGGCCCGAGGAGAAGAAGATAGAAGATGCCGCGGAGGAGATGCTGGACAAGAACGCCGGAGGAAGAACCAGAAGAACCAGAAGAACCAGAAGATGAAGGAAGATAGAAGAAAGAAGAAGCATTTAAATAAAGGAATTGTCAAAAACTGTCTCTTGTCATTTTTAACATTTTTGACAGTTTTTTAGTGAAATGGTAGGGGTATGTACCCCCTTACCATTTCACACAGGTGGGGGGCGGGATCTGGGGGTCCCCTTGTTAAAGGGGGGTTCCAGATTCTGATAAGCCCCCCGCCCGCAGACCCCCACAACCACCGGCCAGGGTTGTGGGGATGAGGCCCTTATCCTCATCAACATGGGGACAAGGTGTTTTGGGGGGCTACCCCAAAGCACCCTCCCAATGTTGAGGGCATGTGGCCTGGTACGGTTCAGGAGGGGGGCCTCACTCTCATCCCCCCTCTTTTCCTGCGGCCTGCCAGGTTGCGTGCTCGGATAAGGGTCTGGTATGGATTTTTGGGGGGACCCCACGCCGTTTTTTTTTTTTTTTTGGCACGGGGTTCCCCTTAAAATCCATACCAGACCTGAAGGGGAATTCCCATGCCGTTTTTATCAATAAACTTCTATGTGTATTGTCGGCAATGCAATAGCCGCGGGTAGTTTTAAATGGGTTTTTTCCTTCAAAATGTCATTTTGCTGTCAGACTGTTCTAAACACAGGAAACATGCGTCCCTTTACAAGCATACTATAGACACCCCCCAGCTACGAAATTTAAAGGGATATTACACTTTTATTGTTTTGACTTTAAGCATTATTAAAATCCCTACTATATTACACCATGGAGTTCTCTTTTTCTCTTTTATGAATGATGTTTGGCTTTACCTGAGAGGATTGAATATACATCACTGTATCCTGAGTGAGCCCTAGAGTGGCCCCATTGCGTGTTTGACACTGTTTAACTACCGTGTCACACGAATAGAGGTGAGCGCAAGCACAAGTGGGGGATCACGGGAGAGCACATCTAGCTTGTTGTGATTTGGACACCTTTCAGGAGAAGCATGATGGACACTTAATTCATGGACACTGTTTACTTGCACCTTTTTGCTTTAGTTTGAATTTGCCGATCGTATTTTGATTGGACACTTGATTGTCACAGGATTTGCACTTAGATTTTAGGTGTATATCCATGCATGATGCACTTTGAGCATTTTATATATGGATTGCACTTTTATGTGTATGCACTTTGAGGTTTTTCATATATAAGGATTGCACAATATATTCATATATGTATGTCTTTATTAGCATATTAATTACGGTTTTAATTTAATATTTCTGCACAATTTTTTACTCAGTTCATATATTTTTTAGCGCAGGCACAATTGGTTATATATGTTTATTACACGGAATGAAACGTGGTGAAGTGTTTGCTGCTTAAAAATAGTTGATTCACGCCTTAGAGGCATTGGTACACTTGTGGCTCGCAAGAACCCCACATTTTTGTTTGTAAAATGAACACAGGACTCTCAAAGAGGCAGTTTGAGAAGTTCCAGCAGAAGATTTGTGAGCAGAGAAAGCTATGCTTTTTTTTTTGTAAGTCTGGATTGGGGCTGGAAACTTGAAGACTTCAAAGAGCATTGGGAGGGATGGAGTCTTCAGTCTTATGTCCAGGCTTTCCAGAAGTTCTGCAGGTTGTCAGTGTGTCCAGGTGCACACATTCATTTTAAGGCAGATCTGTGCATAGCTCAGGGGAGTTGGTGTAGGAGCAGTTGCTGCAGCTAGGAGGGAGGTGTGCTACTGTTTAAGAACCCAGGCAATATCCTTGAGACGGAACTCCATGTGGGAGAGGTTACAGGTCAGTGGACTGAGAGAGTTGGGGCAGCTGAGAGAGTCGGGGAGACCATAGCTGAGACAACTGGAAGAGAGAGTCCTGGGGACCAGAGGGGACCATAAGTCTTGGAGGAGTGTGAAAGCCTGGAATGTCAGGAGAGCCCCTTCCTAGAGGCCAGGAGTGGGCCTGTGCAGCTTTGTACTGCGACTAAGGCTAAGTAATTTTTGGGAGAAGAACCCATG
The DNA here is from genome assembly GCA_037952925.1 of Lithobates clamitans. Classification (NCBI taxonomy): domain Eukaryota; kingdom Metazoa; phylum Chordata; class Amphibia; order Anura; family Ranidae; genus Lithobates; species Lithobates clamitans. The sequence continues at coordinate 10,551,749 of JBBGZY010000037.1, forward strand.
TGTGGGCAACTTGTGCATGTATGAACTTTCATTTTTGTTACTTTCAAAAAAAGTGGGCTACCTCACCCTTAAACTGAAGTTTCTGTTGGCTGTGAACTCACTCAAAGCGCATCTACCATGGAGCTAGACATTCCCCAATATCACAATATATACCCTGCATTCAGTGTAGCCTATATATACAATGCATTTGGTGCTGTACAGTTTCTAATACACTTCAGGCGGTGTACACAGTATATAATACAGTGCAGCCGGTGTAGTTTCTAATACAGTGCAGGCAGTGTACAGTATATAATACAGTGTAGTGTGGTGTTAAAAAAAAAAACAACAAAAAAAAATCATGTCCGGAAGACCACCAAGGAGAGGCAGACTCTCACAGGCCACTAAAAGAAGGCAAGCAGCCTCTGTGTCTACAGTCAATAGTGCTGGTCATGGACATGCTGGTCATGGTGCATCCTCTGCAGGTGGCCATGGGTCATGCATGTCCTTTTTTTCTGCTGCTGGCCATGTTATTGAGCCACAACATGCAGAACAGTTGGTGAAGTGGCTAACAAAGCCTTCCACATCCTCCTCATCCTCTGTCACCCAGGCTTATAGTAGTTTGCCTTCCAACACAGCTGCCAAAGCGGTCTATTCCACCGACTCCTTGTCCACAGTTACTCCTTCCATAGTCCCACCATCATGCATGGAGGTATCACCAGAATTATTTGACCATTGTGTCTATTACATGCTGCTGGAGGATGTGCATGCTGCTGGAGGATGCGCAGCAATTTGAAGGCTTCAATGTTGGTTCCCAGGTTTAGGAAGGGAGTAACGTGAGCCTAGGGGGAGGGGGTGCCACAAAAGGACAAGAAATGGGCAGTTGCATCATACTGCCAAGTTTTCTCTAGTGATGAGGAGGGAGGGGATGATGAGATCACTGACTGTACTTGGGTGCCTGAGAGAAGAGAGGAAAGTGAGGAGGAGGAGACACAACTCCAACGAGGTAGGATGTCCTCCAGGGGGCAGCTTAAGGGCAACCACCCTATTGCATAACACCACAGAGCTCCGCAGGTGCAGGGTGCTGCTGACTCCCCGCTGACTTGCAAAAGTTCCTTGGTGTGGTCTTGTTTTGACACGTGTGCAGCAGATCGCACCATTGCTGTTTGCAACCTATGTCTGAAGCGAATCAAGCGTGGTCAGAACAACAGCCACTTGGGCACCACATGCTTGACCAGACATATGACGACCTGCCATGCAGTTCATGGGCAGCAGCATCTGAAAGACCCACATCAAAGAAAAAGTCGGACTTCTCCTTGCTCCTCATCTGGGATCTCAAACCCTACTATACCTCCAGTCCTCTCAAAAACCTGCACTGAGAGGAATGTAGGTATAGCAATAGGTGCCACAAGTACTTGCAGCCAATCTGCTAGCAGTACACTAGGGATGAGCTTCGTGTTCGGGTCGAACCCATGTTCGACTCGAACATTGTCTGTTCGCCGTTCGCCGAATTGCGTACGATATGGGCCATTTGCGCCAAATTCGTGTGGCGCATCACGGCCCATAATTCACTGCGGCATTGCAGTGCATTGCTGGCTGATGATTGGCCAAGCATGCACTATGACCCGCATGCTTGGCCAATCACAGCGCCGTCTGAACAGAGAGCCGTAATTGGCCAAAGCCAAGGAGGCTTTGGCCAATTATGGCTCAAGGGATTTAGTACACGCCCCACACTATATAAGGCCGCCTGCACGGCGGCCCTGTGTAGTGTGTGTTCCGGCATTGAAAGAGATAGACAGAGAGACAGTGTCATTTGATTTGAGTTAGATAGATTAGGCAGAACAGTCAGTCAGTTTAGCTGCACTTACAGTGTATTGTGTATATATATGCATCCCAGGTGTTGAATATATATATATATATACACTGTATTCAGTTTAGCTAGATCCGTTCCTGTTATCTTCCTACTGACAGGCAGGCTTGTCTTGTTACAGTATTTACAGCTACCTGAAGAAAATTGCTGGTGTTCTTTTGATCCTATTAGTACCACAGTCAGGCAGCTAGACTATTTACAGTTAGTGCAGTGCGTCCTGCTCACAGTGTTCAGCTAGATCCGTTCCTGTTATCTTCCTACTGACAGGCAGGCTTGTCTTGTTACAGTATATACAGCTACCTGAAGAAAATTACTGGTGTTCTTTTGATCCTATTAGTACCACAGTCAGGCAGCTAGACTATTTACAGTTAGTGCAGTGCATCCTGCTGACAGTGTTCAGCTAAACCTACAAGTTAGTGCGGTGCGTCCTGCTCACAGTGTTCAGCTAAAACTACAAGTTAGTGGGGTGCGTCCTGCTCACAGTGTTCAGCTAAACCAACAAGTTGGTGTAGTGACACCTCTGCACAGTGTTCATCTAAAGCTACAAGTTAGTGCAGTGCGTCCTGCTCACAGTATTCAGCTAGATCCGTTCCTGTTATCTTCTTACTGACAGGCAGGCTTGTCTTGTTAGAGTATTTACAGCTACCTGAATAAAACTTCTGGTGTTCTTTTGATCCTATTAGTACCACAGTCAGGCAACTAGACTATTTACAGTTAGTGCAGTGCATCCTGCTCACAGTGTTCAGCTAAACCTACAAGTTGGTGTAGTGAGACCTCTGCACAGTGTTCATCTAAAGCTACAAGTTAGTGCTGTGCGTCCTGCTCACAGTGTTCAGCTAAACCTACAAGTTGATGTAGTGAGACCTCTGCACAGTGTTCATCTCAAGCTACAAGTTAGTGCAGTGCGTCCTGCTCACAGTGTTCAGCTAAAACTACAAGTTAGTGCTGTGCGTCCTGCTCACAGTGTTCAGCTAAAACTACAAGTTAGTGCAGTGCGTCCTGCTCACAGTGTTCAGCTAAACCTACAAGTTGGTGTAGTGAGACCTCTGCACAGTGTTCATCTAAAGCTACAAGTTAGTGCAGTGCGTCCTGCTCCCAGTGTTCAGCTAAAACTACAAGTTAGTGCTGTGCGTCCTGCTCAGTGTTCAGCTAAACCTACAAGTTGATGTAGTGAGACCTCTGCACAGTGTTCATCTCAAGCTACAAGTTAGTGCAGTGCGTCCTGCTCACAGTGTTCAGCTAAAACTACAAGTTAGTGGGGTGAGTCCTGCTCACAGTGTTCAGCTACACCTACAAGTTAGTGGGGTGCATCCTTCTCACAGTGTTCAGCTAAACCTACAAGTTGGTGTAGTGAGACCTCTGCACAGTGTTCATCTAAAGCTACAAGTTAGTGCAGTGCGTCCTGCTCACAGTATTCAGCTAGATCCGTTCCTGTTATCTTCTTACTGACAGGCAGGCTTGTCTTGTTACAGTATTTACAGCTACCTGAATAAAATTGCTGGTGTTCTTTTGATCCTATTAGTACCACAGTCAGGCAACTAGACTATTTACAGTTAGTGCAGTGCGTCCTGCTCACAGTGTTCAGCTAAACCTACAAGTTGGTGTAGTGAGACCTCTGCACAGTGTTCATCTAAAGCTACAAGTTAGTGCAGTGCGTCCTGCTCACAGTGTTCAGCAAAAACTACAAGTTAGTGCTGTGCGTCCTGCTCACAGTGTTCAGCTAAACCTACAAGTTGGTGTAGTGAGACCTCTGCACAGTGTTCATCTCAAGCTACAAGTTAGTGCAGTGCGTCACATAGAGCACACATGGAGGAGACAAGTGTTAGTGCAGCCGAGTCCTGTCTCTTCCGATGCCTGACTCCTATCACAGGATCTGTTACACTCACACAGATCCTCAGTGTCTGGGAGCTGCCTGGGGGAGGGGCGCTGATGTTGTCCTAATCAGCAGGAGCCTGGGAGGAAGGACATCTCTCATGCTACAAGTTAGTGCTGTGCGTCCTGCTCACAGTGTTCAGCTAAACCTACAAGTTGGTGTAGTGAGACCTCTGCACAGTGTTCATCTCAAGCTACAAGTTAGTGCAGTGCGTCCTGCTGACAGTGTTCAGCTAAAACTACAAGTTAGTGCTGTGCGTCCTGCTCACAGTGTTCAGCTAAACCAAGAAGTTGGTGTAGTGACACCTCTGCACAGTGTTCATCTCAAGCTACAAGTTAGTGCAGTGCGTCCTGCTCACAGTGTTCAGCTAAAACTACAAGTTAGTGCTGTGCGTCCTGCTCACAGTGTTCAGCTAAAACTACAAGTTAGTGCAGTGCGTCCTGCTCACAGTGTTCAGCTAAACCTACAAGTTGGTGTAGTGAGACCTCTGCACAGTGTTCATCTAAAGCTACAAGTTAGTGCAGTGCGTCCTGCTCCCAGTGTTCAGCTAAAACTACAAGTTAGTGCTGTGCGTCCTGCTCAGTGTTCAGCTAAACCTACAAGTTGGTGTAGTGAGACCTCTGCACAGTGTTCATCTCAAGCTACAAGTTAGTGCAGTGCGTCCTGCTCACAGTGTTCAGCTAAAACTACAAGTTAGTGGGGTGAGTCCTGCTCACAGTGTTCAGCTACACCTACAAGTTAGTGGGGTGCATCCTTCTCACAGTGTTCAGCTAAACCTACAAGTTGGTGTAGTGAGACCTCTGCACAGTGTTCATCTAAAGCTACAAGTTAGTGCAGTGCGTCCTGCTCACAGTATTCAGCTAGATCTGTTCCTGTTATCTTCTTACTGACAGGCAGGCTTGTCTTGTTACAGTATTTACAACTACCTGAATAAAATTGCTGGTGTTCTTTTGATCCTATTAGTACCATAGTCAGGCAACTAGACTATTTACAGTTAGTGCAGTGCATCCTGCTCACAGTGTTCAGTTAAACCTACAAGTTGGTGTAAGGTTGCAGACCTTATCTTGCCATCGCAGAGGGAGCAGAGGATGAAACATCTTCGGGAGGCCTTGCAGAAAGGTCTGTGCAACGCGTTCCCAGAGACTGGGAGGTTACAAACTCCTGTTTCTGGACAACGTGTTGCTGAGGCTTTGGGCAGTCAAAGAAGGAGCGGTGGAGAAGGTGGCCGTCTGACCGATGCGTTCAGACAATTTTTTGGTCCGCAGCCCCAAGATATGATCGGTTCCAGCAACCATCGCCAGCGTCTGTTTTACATGGTGCAGAAATACCTAGGGGCAAGATCAGACTTGGACACCTTTCCCACCGAAAATCCTCTGGGTTACTGGGTCTTGAGGATGGATCATTGGCCAGCGCTTGCACAGTATGCAATTGAGCTACTGGCTTGTCCTGCATCCAGCGCTCTTTCAGAATGCACATTTAGTGCTGCTGGAGGCTTTGTAACCGATCACAGGGTGCATCTGTCCACCGACTCGGTCAATCGACTGACCTTCATAAAAATGAATCAGTCTTGGATCACCACCAGCTACCAAGCACCTGATGCTGATGTAACCGAATAATTTTTTTTGAAATCTCAGATCCCTTCAAAGACTGCCTATACTGATGCTGAGTGAATATGCCTGAGAAATTATCCTCTTCCTCCTCAATCATCACGCTGATAGCTTGTAAGAACATTTTTGGTTCTGGGCGCCACCACCAGTGCCTAAGGCCCAATTTTTCAGCCCTTGTTTAACAGGGGTATGTAATTACAATTTTTGATGCAATACTTTGCATCAGGGCTCATTTCAGCATTCCAACTAGAGTATCTGTGAGGGGTTGCAGTGTTGTGGCACCAGCACCAGTGCCTAATGCCCAATTTTTCTGCCTGTTTAACAGGGGCATGTAATTACAATTTTTGATGCAATACTTTGCAGCAGGGCTCGTTCCTGCGTTCCAACTAGAGTGTCTGTCTGTGAGGGGTTGCAGTGTTGTGGCACCAGCACCAGTGCCTAAGGCCTAATTTTTCAGCCCCTGTTCAACAGGGGCATGCAATTACAATTCTTGATCTAATATTTCACAGCAGGGCCCATTTCTGCACCCACCAAGAGCGAGTGAGGACTTACAGTGTTGTGGCACCAGCACCACCACCACCAAAGGCCCAATTTTTCTGCCCCTGTTCAACAGGGGCATTTAATTACAATTCTTGATTTAATATTTCACAGCAGGGCCCATTTCTGCACCCACCAAGAGCGAGTGAGGACTTACAGTGTTGTGACACCAGCACCACCACCACCACCACCAAAGGCCCAATTTTTCTGCCCCTGTTCAACAGGGGCATGTAATTACAATTCTTGATCTAATATTTCACAGCAGGGCCCTGTGAGGGCTTACAGTGCTGTGGCCACAACAACACCCAAGGCCCAAATTTCTCCTGATTATATAGGGCAGGCCCCTACTTTCAAACATCTAACTTACAAACGACTCCTACTTGCAAACGGAAGGAGACAACAGGAAGTGAGATGAAATCTACCCCTAGGAAGGGAAATTCTCTCCTGTAAGAGTTAATATGGGAAAAACATTTCTCCTTTCCACTGATGCTTTCCAATCCTTGTTCCACAAAAAAACCCAAATTTTCAAAAAACTATTGTCATTGGGACAAAAAGTGAGGTGAAATCTTCTGAAGAGGAGGAAAGACAGCAAAACAAATGTCACAGGGGTGATAACCCTTCCCTATGTCTTCCAAAAAGCTTAAAAAAGATTTTTTGGCTGGAGCTAAACACGTTAAAAATGTACCCGTTCAAAATTACAAACAGATTCTACTTAACAACAAACCTACAGTCCCTGTCTTGTTTGCTCCGCCTGTATACTGCTGTTCAGAGTATATAGGGCCTGGTGGCCCCACACCTTTCCTTATTTTAATTTGGGTGCGGGGTTTAAGACCCAAAGGGCCTGGTAATGGACTGGGGGGTACCCATGCCGTTTGTCTCACTGATTTTCATCCATATTGCCAGGACCGGACATTACATTAAACCCGCAAGCAGTTTTAAATGTAATTTTTTTCCTTTAAAAATGACATTTGGTCCAGGGACTGTTCTAAACACGGGAAACACGTGAAACTTTACAGGCATACTATAGACACCCCCAGGTACGATATTTAAAGGAATATTTCACTTTTTTTTTTTTTACTTTAAGCATCATTAAAATCACTGCTCCCGAAAAACGGCCGTTTTTAAAAAGTTTTTTTTGCATTGATACATGTCCCCTGGGGTAGGACCCGGGTCCCCAAACCCTTTTTAGGACAATACCATGCAAATTAGCCTTTAAAATGAGCACTTTTGATTTTGAACGTTCAAGTCCCATAGACGTCAATGGGGTTCTAACGTTCGTGCAAATTTTCGGTCCGTTCGCAGGTTCTGGTGCGAACCGAACCGGGGGGTGTTCGGCTCATCCCTACAGTACACCACCAGTTGATTTTAGCCGGCAAATTTCGCTACCTTAGTTTCTGAACTGTAAAAAGAAATTCTGTCCCAGCCATCCACATGCTCAGCGTCTAAATGCTAGTTTGACCAAATTGCTAACACTGCAACTGGTAGACTCTGACCCTTTTCGTGAATTTGTGGAATGTGCTGTACCACAGTGGCACAGTCTCTCTCTCTCTCTCTCCCTCTCTCTCTTTTTTATATATATATATATATATATATATATATATATATATATATATATATATATATATACAGTGGGGACAGAAAGTATTCAGACCCCCTTAAATTTTTCACTCTTTGTAGCCATTTGCTAAGTTCATTTTTTCCTCATTAATGTACACACAGCACCCCATATTGACAGAAAAACACAATTGTTGACATTTTTGCAGATTTATTAAAAAAGAAAAACTGAAATATCACATGGTCCTGAGTATTCAGACCCTTTGCTCAGTATTTAGTAGAAGCACCATTTTGATCTAATACAGCCAGAGTCTTTTTTGGAAAGATGCAACACGTTTTTCACACCTGGATTTGGGGATCCTTTGCTATTCCTCCTTGCAGATCCTCTCCAGTTCTGTCAGTTTGGATGGTAAACGTTCGTGGACAGCGATTTTTAGGTCTCTCCAGAGATGCTCAATTGGGTTTAAGTCAGGGCTCTGGCTGGGCCATTCAAGAACAGTCACAGAGTTGTTGTGAAGCCACTCCTTTGTTATTTTAGCTGTGTGCTTAGGGTCATTGTCTTGTTGAAAGGTAAACCTTCTGTGTAGAAACTCGCACAGATGTCTCTGAAATTGCCCCCGAAGTCAGGACTGACATGCAGGAATGAAATGGAGTTCAGCTGTCAGTGTGATCCTGGGTTTAATATACAATCTTTTACCTTTGGGATTTGTTGTGTGTGCAAATGTTTTGGAATAAGCCATTGGGCTGCATTTAATAAGTGAGAGATAAGTGAATTCTTATATTTTCTCACCAACATATCTGTGTTATTTAACAGGTAAATCCATGGGCCCATGGGTATATTAGTGCCTACTATGTGTTGAATATTGTAATTTCTCCTCAAAATAATTGTATTTTAGGAAAATTCCACCATATGTGTGCAGAAGTTCCTGAGAAGTTACATCCTCTCCAGCATTAAGGTGATATCTCTGTCTGAAACCTATATGACCCTATTATCAGGGTCACATACCCTAGTGCTAACAGTTTAAATCACATCTGACTAAGTGGTTAGCACTCTGACTAGCACTAGGGTCATTGGTTTGAATCCCAACCATGGCACTACCTGTCTGGAGTTTGCATGTTCTCCTTGTGCCTGCATGGGTTTCTACTGGGTACTCGTTTCCTCCCATGCTCTAAAGTCATGCTGATAGGTTGTTTGGCACCTGTCCAAGTTGGCCCTAGTATGTGTATGTATGAATGTGAGAATGTGAATATATTATACATACACATATATATATATATATATATATATATATATATATATATATATATATATATATATATATATATATATATATATATATATATATATATATATATATATATATATATATATATATAAGTTTATGTGTGTGTGTAAAGCACTGTGTAAATTGAAAGTACTATATATAAGTACATATAACAAATCAATAAATATCACTACCATTTTCTGATCTGTCAATGAAAAGCATGCTAACTTTACTATTTTTGCTTTCTGTCACCTGTTCAGGACTACCTCCAGTCCTTATTCACACTTATTTAAAGCCTAACTCCACTTTTGAGAAAAAAACATTCCCCCCTGGGTGATCTATGTACATTGCAAGCATTATAACAACCTTTGTTTCAGATTCCTACCTTTTGTTATTCTGAAGAAATCCATGTGTTTATCTGTGCCTCTGTTCTGAGTAGGTCTAATGGGAGTGGTTTCATAATATGCTGTCAGTTGTGGCAGCTGTAGGGCTCTAATGAGGAAGCTGATGGGCCTGCATCCTTTTAGATGTATTCCTATTTGAAATATCTCACCAAAAATTACATTTTTGTTGTAGGGGTTGCCTGAAATCTGACTTGTATCTTAGGTAGACTTCTGGGAAAATTGGTGAGCCAATCACACAAGCAGGAAATTATGTTTGTGGGGGGTGGTCAGTACACATTCTGTATACAGAACAACTTTATGTAGCCATATTGCATTGCATATATAGAAATCTACTGAAGCTGCAGATTTAAAAGGAAAGGTAATTTGTTATAACTTTCATTTACAATATGACTTGTATCACAATTGTGCACGCTATATTATTTTTTCTTTATTTGCTATTTTTTTTCCCCACGAAGGTGGAGTTACCCTTTAAATATGGCGGTATCCTAGGTGCTGTCAGTGTAACAAGTATGCTATAAATTAGAGAAATATAATGCAATGTATCATCTTACACACACACAACTCCTCTAATGGTAGAAAATGTTCTTCTGAGCATATCTGTTATGGTAGATAAATTATACAATTGGTTATTTGGCCATATCTCCATTCATCTAATGGTGCTACCCCACACTTCTGGCACAATTCTTAACAAGTGAACATATAGTGTTGTCACTCATTACATCTTTCAACTGCAGAATTTCTATTATAGCCCAGACCAAAAAAATATAGTTATCTTCCCTTGGAACAAAAAAACTAGTGGCATTAAACATTATTAATGGTGGATTGTACAAACACTTAAAGTGGTTGTATACCCCTTTAGAACTTTTGTATCTAAAGGTAAGCCTATATTAAGGCTTACCTGTAGGTAAAATTAATATTGCCTCATTCTAAGGTAAGTATTTCATAATGAGCTAGTATGCAGTGCATACTAGCTCGTTATGCCTTTGTCTTGCAGGGGGGGGTTTTTCTGTATTTTTTTAAATTTATTTTTTGTGGTTATACAACCACTTTAAATTGTCTATGTACTGTATCCCATATTTATTATATAAGTGCATTCAAGGTCTGTGCGTTAGTGTCCCTGGATAACTCTCAGAAATTCTGTGGTATTCAAATCACCTTATCAAGTGCCAACTTACTCTGTGTCATTTCTATCTTTTCTAAACTTCTATTAAAATTATTGTGAGCCCAATCCAACATGCGTGAAATGATTACTGCCTGATAATATCTCTATATAGCTAAACCTCCTTCTCCTTTTGCTTTCACTAGGGCCTCATACAGGATACTGGGAGGTCTTGTCTGCCATATAACTCTAACTATAAAAAAAAAACCTCAGTGTTTTAAAATATGCTTGAGGCAAGTGGATCGACAAAAATATCCTGTCTAATAGTATGCGTTAAAAACAGGGGTTTAGTGTGCACACATTTCCAAATACATGCGTAAGCTGCAGAGCCACTTCACGGCACCCCAGTATTATCTGTAGTTCTAACTCTAAATTTTGGGAGCCTCTGTTGTAGAATCACATGTATTATAATGGATAGGCAAAGGGCAGGTGAGCCTGAAGGAAGCCCACCCCTCTTTAGAGGCACATGGGCACACTGGGCATCCAGCATATAGCACAATGGCATTTAAAGGTGTCCAGTGCATCCCCTCATATTCCAACAGTAACTAAAACGGTATTGGCAGGATGTGATAGATGTGATAAACTCTATATATGATACTACGGTGACTCCTGATCCAGTCCTATATCTTCTTGGGTACATAAACTCCAATGATTTGGAATATGAAGAGGCAGTGGCCATTGTAAGAATGCTGTTCTTGTCCTGAAAATGAATAGCCTCTCAATGGGTTTCACCCAATCCTCCTACCCTCAGGGAATAGGTCTGGGAGTGGGAAATGGACAAACACATATTGTTTGATAAATATACTTATGCTCAACTTAAAGCATCTCAGAAATTTGAAAAAATGGATAGACGCCCCATGCTCCAATTTAAGCTGACAATAAAGAGCAGGGAATATCTGCTTTTCTCTGCTTTTCTCTCCTCCTTTCCTGGATAGGTCATCCCCTATAGATTTTTTTTTACTTCTTATTCTCTGTCTTTCTTTTCTTTAAATTACATGTATTGTTAACAATAAAATCATAGCAGTTGTTCTGAGATAATATAAAAATAATTTAGGTTGGGGATGTGGAGGGGAGGAGAGAGAGAAATCTTTTTTTTTTTTTTCCTTTTTTTTTCTTTCCCCTTTTTCTCTCTTGAATACTTATGGAAGGCTAAATGATAAATGAACTAAAAGTACGCTATTGTCTCATCTGAGAATATATCAGTTGGTATCCTTTTCCTATCTCCCATACTGCCATATACTCCTGCTGATGGCAATGATGGTGATGAAGAGTCTGTTTGTGAAAATCTGACTCTCTTTTGGGAAGCAATACAGGTAGAACTACAGTAGATCCTAAAACCAACCCTAGATGATCTAATGTTGGACTTGATAAATCTTGAATCATTCCAATTGTAAACCGTAAATTCAGAGTAATCCTATTTGTCCCCCATACATTTAGATTTAAATTTAGTTTAGTCTCTGTTAATCACTCTCAGGTGAATTCAGGGCCACGTTCAGTTTTGCTCCCAGTGTTGGACAGTTGGATGCTATTTTAAAATTCTCCAACTCATTCTGGACCTTTATCATCTCTATACAGTATGTGACTCATTGTGGCAAGTTTGTTTATAATCCAGCATAAGGGCACAATCATTTAAAAGAAGCTTCACTTAGAATTGTATTTCAATCATCCCTACATTTTTCTTCTAAAACCTCAAAAGAAGAAAATTTTGATCTGGGTATTATTTTCTCCTTTAGTTTCTCTGAGAAGCCACATCCCAGCATAACCACATTTTTCTACTGAGGAACTTTTGTCATTTTTCAACATTAATCTGCACATAGCTCCTTATCTTTTGGACATTCAGTCCCAAAGATTCTAGAACATTATGAATTCCTCTCCACTTCACTCCCTTTTACTTCACAACTTTTTCTCTTATCTAACCCCTTCTGCCCCCCCCCCTTTTTTTTTTTTCCTCGCTATTTTTAAGATGCAATTCAGGCTGAACTTTTAAAGATTTCATATGTATACATCTTATAATTATTGTGTTTGAATAAAGAGGTTGGTAGTGGGAAGTTTGAGAGCAATTAAAGGTGTTTGTATCATTGACATGACAATATTCATTTTAAATGAATATAACGGAGTTCATATATATCCCCTTTGCCCTTCCTCTCCTTTCTGTTGACTTCCCTCTTGTTCCCCCCTCTGCTTTTTCTTTTGTTTTTGTTCTCTTTTTCTTCCCCCTCCCCCTGGGGCTCGAACCCCCTTTCCTTCTCTTTGTGGTTACCTCACGCTGCTTGAGTGTATAATTACATCGTATTACTCTCAGTGATTTAGCCTGTCCAGGTTTGACATTGACATCCTTGTGGCTTTTCCTGGACTTTACTTCAACTTTCTAGGTTTTTCATATAACCAATGCCACTGTTTTCTTTTTTTTTTTTTGGTTGACAGTATGTGAAGTCTTCCTCTGAGTTATGCTGCCACTAAGCACCTGCTTGGGAAGTTTGGATGCTTCTTTGTTATTCTTCTAAAAATGTAATAAAATCATAGGTGTGCACAGTCTATTGCATTAGGGTGTGCACCCTAAATTTTGTAAAACATGGACAGTGTTAGTAGGGCAGTGGATGATGTCAGTAGGACAGTGGAGGGTGTCAGTAGGGCATAGGTTTGTGTCAGTATGGCAGTGGACCATGTCAGTAGTTTTTTATTTTTATTATTTTATTTTTTACAATTTTTTTTAAGACCCCGTTGGGGGGTTGATGAAATATCAGCAGGGGGAATCTGCACCACACGGGGTGATTAGGGTGTGCCCAGGCACATCCGGCACACCCCCTGTGCACACCTATGAATAAATTATTTGTATCAGAAATGTGGATAGTGGTTGTGAGATTTTGCAATGGTAATGTTGTAGCGATGAATCCAAATTATGCATTGACATTTCACTTCTGCATGTACCTTTTAACAAAGTCCTTTGTTTTAATTGCTTTTTGTATTTATTTAACCCATTTCAGATCACTCCTATCTCCATGATTAAGCCCTTCCATGTAAAATGTGTTAGAGAGGAGTGGCCTTTAGGCAGAGTTATGCATGTTACTGTTCATGACTGAATAAATGGAGATCCCAGTGATGTAACTGAAATGGGACATTTTGTGGTCATGTTATGCTTCCCAAAACAGTTACATTCAAGGCATGCCTCTGGTGCTAACTAGTGATGAGTGCACCAAGAAAAGTTAAATTTGCCAGATGTTCTCTGAACACTTAAAAACATTTGCAAACTCCGAGCATGGAACCCCACTGAGATCTATGGGAGCTGAATCTTGTAATTTTTGTCCAGCCTTTGTCAAGGTCAGTTTGAAAGAAGAGCACAGGTAGATGATCATTGCCATGGGGTACATGTACCAATGCAAAACATATTTAAAATAAATCCATTCAGAGAACTCTTCTGAAGAGAAAAGCAGATGAAGGTATTGCCAGGAGGAGTACTGCGATCTCTGTAAGAGGTAATAAATAGTCACAGATGTTACACATTGGTTAGCATGTATGCATTTAGTATTAACCTCCCTGGCGGTATGATTATTTCGGATTTTAGGTGCTGAAAGCGGTACAATTATTTTGCATGGAAATTTGGCATTTTATATTGTAAATAAGCAAGAAAAAGAAAAAAACCTCCACATAGTGTAAATCCTTGATTTGCAAAAAGCATAAGAGCACTTTATTTGAGGAGTGTACTCCAAAAAGAATTTTTACAAACGGGGGGCAGTAAAAACTCGGCTCAATATAAAAACCGGCATAAAAAGGTATAAAAACAGCGCAGTGGGTAGTGGTGGGGTATAATCATAAGGACCCGATGCATTTCGCCTCCAAAGGCTTCTGCTGGGGTATGAGTAAGCCCCCCACACAACTGCGCTTTATATAGTTAGGCATAAATGGAGTGTAACAGCTGATCGGCGCTGTTACACAGGACGACTTCCGGGTTCGGCAGCGTCATCCGTGACACAGCGGTCACATGATGTTTTGTGGCCAATCATAACCACAGGGAGATGGTCATGAACCAAGCCTCACTCCTGATCCCCAAATAGGCAGAGCGTCAATCCCATTCGTTCTAACAGTCATGTGATAGTCACATGATGTGGTAGTGACGATGGGACGCTCTGAATCTGCGTGTCAGAGGAAACAGGAAGCAGAGGCCCAACAGATTAAGGCGTGGAACGCAAACACAGCGGCGATCTACGCTGATGGTGTTTAATTTTAATGTAATAGTGCGGTCCCGATCCCGGAAGTCCTCCCAACACATCACCATATACAAATATAGACATATATGAAAGATACATGTTATATGCATATTCGCTAAAAATTCTTGATGTATAAACCTGCAATGTGCACAGGCAATATATATGACATTTTCATGTAATAAAAATTATAAAAGGCTAAAAAATGAATGGAACCTATAGAGATGTAAGAAAGCATACAGCAGAGACTCATGAAAGGATCTATGGAAGAAGTGACATATATGCTTAGTACTAAATGCACATGTGATTCAGTTAGATTGGAGTATTACTAAATGTGATTCAGTTAGATTGGAGTATTACTAAATAGAGTCAGGAATTAGGAAATTACAGGAACACAGTGTTCTATACATAAATGATAAATATTAAGAATATCCATTCAGCTGTGCAAAGGTGGGTGCTCGTTAAGAACCCTACAGGAAATTTGAGTACATAGCATGAGAGAAAGTCTATTGCTCAAAATAAGGTAACGACAGTCCAGCGACATTCGTGGATCTAAATGGTCTAGGGAGGTGTTATGTAGTCCCTAGATATATATTGCCAGAGGGGGAGGGGTATCAACGCCTAGGACTGGTTTATGAAGGCGTTGATATCCCACTCAACGTTAAGTCCATATGGCACATGAGGTGTATCCAAGAAGTCTCGAGTTTGGAGACACCCTGTTAGGTACCTGGTAGATGAGCCCGACTGGTGGAAGGAGACCTCTCTTAAGCGCTGGTTCAGGAGTCACTGGAGTGGGAACAGTGGTCTCCTGAGCACAGTGGGTAGGAGTGTCTGATGCGATTCCTGGCGACGACCAACACAGGAGCTGAGGAGACTTCTCCGGAATGACTGTATAGCGGATGCAGGCCAGCAGAAGCGGATCCGTTAGCAGACAGGTGGATGGTATAGCAGCAGCAGAACCTGAATCTTGGAAGAGCAGGTGGTGAACAGGGTCACAGGGCACAAGCAAAGCAGCGTCAGACAGTCCGGGTTGGCAGGAGATCAGGCAGGTATAAGGCAGAAGGAATAATCACAGAATGGTCAGGCAGGCAGGTATTCGGTAACAGGTAGCAGGATATCAACAAGGTCAGGCAAGCCGGGTCGGATTGGAGATAGCAGAGTAGTCAGACGGAGCCGGGTCAATAGTAAGGATAACAACAAGCAGGATACAGGGATTCAGGTGCAGAGCTGAGACGAACAGCACCTAATGGGAGTAACTGACACCCTTTTAAAGGGGCTTTGGTGCCAAACAGCGCTAGCGCGAATGCGCGAATGCGCGAACGCGCGAACGCGGGAGCGCGCCAGCGCCCCCCAGTGGGGAATTCAGCCTAGCAATTCTAGAAATGCTCCTTGTGCACCTACGTGCACGCAAGTTAGCCAGATTGCCACCGACATGTCCCTGACACACCCCTTGTATTTGGTTCCCCCCTCCAATGTGGAATGAATTTGTCAATAATTTGGAACTTCGTTCCAGATGGATTTTGGTTATGATGGTATAAGTAGTGTTTGGGAACACTGTGGTTGGTGCGTCCTTTTAAAATAGCTGTGATATGTTCGTTCACTCGTATAGAGAAATTGCGTATAGTTCGTCCTATATATTGCTTACCACAAGGGCAAGTGATGAGGTAAACTATAAACTTTGTGGTGCATGTCGCAAATTGTTTCATCTTGAATTCCCTCCCAGTGGTGGATGACATGAAGGTTTCAATTTTGCGGGATTTGCATACATTGAGATTGCATACTGTGCATTTCCTACAGGGGTAAAAACCCTTAAGGTCATGGAAAAAAGATGGCGTCTTCGGAGGATTAACCACCCCTGGTGCACTTCTGCCACCTACTGATGGTGCCCCTTTATAGATCACTCCAGCCTGATCGGGAAGTAATGGGCCTAGTATTCGGTCATTTTTCAAAATTTTCCAATGTCTGGAGATGATACTCTTTATCTGCTTATGTTGGATAGAATAGTTGGTGAGGAAGGCCCATCTGTGTTTAGCATCCAAAGGCTTTTTTGGTTGTTCCACTAATAGTGATGAGCGATCAATGTGTGCTATTTTCTGTATCTCCTGGTCAATTAGTTCTCCATCGTAACCCTTTTCTTGGAATCTAGACTTAATGGTTTCCGCCTATCTATAATAGTCCGGCAGGAGGGAACAATTGTGTCTGATTCTCATCAGTTGGCTTCGAGGTACTGATTTCAGCCATGCTGTATGGTGACAGCTGTCGGTCGGGATGTACCCGTTACGGTCGGTGGCCTTGAAAAAGGTTTTCGTCTCCAATTGGCCATTGGCAGCTGTGATTTCCAAATCAAGAAAGTGTATTACAGACGAGCTGGCTTCATATGACAAGTGGATGCCCACCTCATTCTCATTTAAGGTTGACATAAAATGGTTGAGGGAATCCATGGAACCTCTCCATAGGAGGAGGATGTCGTCGATGTACCTGGCCCAAAGGGCCAGCTGCGAAGGTTTCAGAACTCAGACGACATCCTCCTCCCACTTGGCCATAAAGATGTTAGCCAGACTGGGGGCGAATTTAGCCCCCATGGCTACCCCCTTCGTCTGTAGGTAATAGTGGTTGTCATACCAATTCCTGACTCTATTTAGTAATACTCCAATCTAACTGAATCACATTTAGTAATACTCCAATCTAACTGAATCACATGTGCATTTAGTACTAAGCATATATGTCACTTCTTCCATAGATCCTTTCATGAGTCTCTGCTGTATGCTTTCTTACATCTCTATAGGTTCCATTCATTTTTTAGCCTTTTATAATTTTTATTACATGAAAATGTCATATATATTGCCTGTGCACATTGCAGGTTTATACATCAAGAATTTTTAGCGAATATGCATATAACATGTATCTTTCATATATGTCTATATTTGTATATGGTGATGTGTTGGGAGGACTTCCGGGATCAGGACCGCACTATTACATTAAAATTAAACACCATCAGCGTAGATCGCCGCTGTGTTTGCGTTCCACGCCTTAATCTGTTGGGCCTCTGCTTCCTGTTTCCTCTGACACGCAGATTCAGAGCGTCCCATCGTCACTACCACATCATGTGACTATCACATGACTGTTAGAACGAATGGGATTGACGCTCTGCCTATTTGGGGATCAGGAGTGAGGCTTGGTTCATGACCATCTCCCTGTGGTTATGATTGGCCACAAAACATCATGTGACCGCTGTGTCACGGATGACGCTGCCGAACCCGGAAGTCGTCCTGTGTAACAGCGCCGATCAGCTGTTACACTCCATTTATGCCTAACTATATAAAGCGCAGTTGTGTGGGGGGCTTACTCATACCCCAGCAGAAGCCTTTGGAGGCGAAACGCGTTGGATCCTTATGATTATACCCCACCACTACCCACTGCGCTGTTTTTATACCTTTTTATGCCGGTTTTTATATTGAGCCGAGTTTTTACTGTCCCCCGTTTGTAAAAATTCTTTTTGGAGTACACTCCTCAAATAAAGTGCTCGTATGCTTTTTGCAAATCAAGGATTTACACTATGTGGAGGTTTTTTTCTTTTTCTTGCTTATTTGCACATATGACGGACCTCGGAGGAAACGGTCATTCGGCGATCGAAACTGCACCCTGGGGACCTCGGACTCCAAGTTGGTTCTTCAGTTGAGGACTGCTGACAAGATGTTCCACAAGTCTTCCCACAAACCTTCACCTTACACCGTCTGACGGTATATGCTCGTTTGACTCACCGCCACGGCCTGTGAGTCCACCTGATCTGGTAAGGGCATCCTTTTGCTTTTTCTTTCTCCTGGTTGGAATCATCCACATGAGTCAAGATTCAGCGTATTTATCAGGACCCCTCCTAACAACCTTTAACTACCTCTTAAGAAGACGGTTTGCACCCTGTTGTTTGTGGGACTGAATGGAACTGCCCCATCTTGTCATTTTAGAGACTTTTGAGTTTCCATTTATGTTTGTCCTCCCTTAGGGATTTCGATGTCCTCCCTCTGGGCTCCCATTCCTATTGAATATTAGTTCCGTTAAACAACATACTCAGCTTATCGAGATATCTTGCATTGATATTTACTTGCTTTGTTTTCCTCTGGAATAAGGTTTCATATGCATGACTGTCTCCTATTCAACCTATAGGTTATCACTGAGTATCCTACTTCTCTACACACACAAGTTCTCATTCTCATTTTTTATTTTTTTTCGGATGCTTTACAAAATAACTACTTTTCACTTCACAAATTTACACTGAAAGTGTTTTCACCCCTCCTCAAACTATTTTTACCTGTTTAGCAACAGGAGTTTCACCATTCACTAGCGCCACACTTTTTTACTTTTAATTTTCATTTGCAACGGTCATATTGCTGTGTCGGCTGCTTTATCCACATTTAGGAGTTGGCGCAATTTCTACACCTTTCTTTTATTTTATATTGTAGGTCTGTAATTCTTAACAATAACACACTTAGATCTGTCCAAACAAGAGTCTAGTAGATATCCCGGGTATGATAAAGTTTGAAACACAAAAACATAAATTATAATATAATAAAAAAAAAATAATAATTAAAAAAAATAAAAATAAATAGTAATAAAATAAATTTCCCCACGATTCACTATCGCTCAATTCTGCAAGTGTTCTAATTTACTATTGCTGTTTTCTAGCTGGTCTAAAGCCATTTTTGACGGAAAGGGACACTTTTTGGTTGCTATGGACAATCTCAAATTTCCAGGCAGAAAGAACAGTATATGCAATATAAAACTGCATGCAGGGCATGGGCCAAAGCACTGGGGACAAAGGGGATGTGAAATAATTTCATACAGTACTGTAATCTGTAAGATTACAGTACTGTATGTGTTATGATTTTACATTTTTTTTAATTTGCCGCCAGGCTCCGCCCCTGTGCGTCGCGACGCTCGCAGGGAACGGAGCCTGGCAAGGAGAGGCTTTGGAGGAGGACACAGCCCGCGGACACTGCGGGGGACATCGCAGGATCCCAGGGACAAGGTAAGTAAAGCCACACCAGGATCCTGCGATGCAATCCCAAGTGTGGCTCGGGGTTACCGCTAATGGTGCTGAAATGTAACCCCGAGCCACACTCTGGAAAACCGCCAGGGAGGTTAACAAATATATCTGCTTCTAGGTGTGGTAAGTATATGTTTCTTGTTAGGCTGCATGAACATGAACAGTGCTACTTTAATGCTGACATATAAGCGTTTTAACGGTTGGGTTTATTTACTATAGCTGGAAAGTGCAAAATCAGGCTCACTTCTGCATAGAAACCAATTAGCTTCCTGGTTTTATTGCCAAAGCCTAACTGAACAAGCTAAAGTTAGAAGCTGTTTGGTTATCATGCACAGCTACACCAGTTTTAGTAAATCTAGCCCACAGTGTCTTTGCTTCTGGTGCATGTAATCTAGCTGGGTGCAGATGCTCTCACCACAATGCAGTGCTCAACATAGTTATTCTACTTCCCAAGATTCTCTTGTTTTCACTCCTCCCAATAATGGTTAGATGGGATTAGAAGGAAGTGGTACAGGATCAAAATACTGCTCAAACTGTTTAAGAATTATATAATGATGCATATAGGCTAGTTAGGCCAAGCAAAGATAAATTATCACAATAGAGAAACACAAATGTAATGGTGCTGAAGGCATGATACGAACAATCTTGATTTCTGCACCATTTGAAAAGTCAGGCACTAAAATAATTTTGTAATAAGTACTTGTTACCAATTTCATTCTTTGTAGGTTGTGGATGATTTACTGCATCAGATTGATAATGTTAAAACTTACCCTGGGAATATGTAAACACTGACAGCACAAGTGTTATAAGTGTAATGCTTTACCCATGGGACATTTCATTAGTTTTAGTTATAAAAATACTCAGATAAATAAAAAAATAATGTACTTGGGGGATGCTTTGAACCTGCACATAAGTGGCACACTTGTAGAATTTCCTATATATAAAGGAGAGCCAACGATTCTCTCCTGCTAGATTCCCACTGGAAAAATGACAGTCATCTTGGCCAGCTGCCTAATGTCAGCAAACCAACTGGGAATGCTGGCTAACATCTTTGGCCAAATATAGTCATGATCCTATTTTGTAAATTACATCAACTGAGTGGCCCACCAACTTGTTTACAGTTTTAAATGTTACAAGGGGCAGGGGTAACCTGCGTGACATCATTGACCAAATATGGTCATGCACTTAAATATTCAATTACATCACTCCAGAGACCCTGCCTCTTGATGACTGTCATCTGTTCATCTTTTTGGGAGGCAAACTAATGGACTGGACATGTTTTGGTGGCAGATTTTATCTTTTATTTCAGTCAGAATCCTTATGGCTTGGATCTACGCCACTAAATGACATAACTGACAATGGGTATGCATCATGGGACTTTTTATTTTTTAATAAAGGACTGTGTTTGTTTTTTAACTGTTTGGATAGGGTGCCATGAAGTGGGTGTGGCGCTGCTTATGACAGTATATACCTCATTAGGGACTGTGCAAAAAGAACACAAATGTGCTTTTAAACCAATACAAAAAGTTATTGCGTATATACAGTCAGGTCCATAAATATTGGGACATCGACACAATTCTAATCTTTTTGGCTCTATACACCACCACAATGGATTTGAAATAAAACGAACAAGATGTGCTTTAACTGCAAACTTTCAGCTTTAATTTTTTTTTTTTTTTATATTTTAAAGCTTTATTAAAGAGCAGTGCAGTACATTGATGAACATAAGATACATAGGAATGTTGGAAGAATCCCTTGTAAGTATGGGATAGATATTATGCATGTATAACGCAAGTAAACAAAGGTTCAAAACCAATTACATTAGCCGTTGGTACAGTAGGTAAAACTAATGTCGAAGTCCCCTGTATGGGTTGAGAATCCCAACACCCCTAACGGGAACACACTGTGTTAGGATTCCACCCACCACAGGGAAAGCAATGAGGTTAATCCAGAAAACCTACTGTCCCCACTCCCGGGGACCTGCCACCACCCCGGAGGTGGGGAAAAAAGACCCCTAATGAGGCCAGAAGACACCTCCATCAGATAACCCCTGACAAGCAGTAATCCGTTCTGAGTCTATAGCTAGAACTCGTTAAAGACAATCTGATGGAGACAAGAGAGATTCTGCCATTATGTAAACAGAAGGAAAAACATAACTGTTACACTGCTAACTTGAAATCATTTTGTTGTACATAACTAAAAGATATGGTGAGACAGAAGAGAAGAAGAGAAGGAAAAGAGAAGAAGAAGAAGAAGAAGAAGAAGAAGAAGAAGAAGAAGAAGAAGAAAAAAGGGTTCGCTGGCAAAGGAGATACGGTTGTGTCCAGTCCAAGGTGTTTTCCTTTTTATATTATAGTTATTATTATTTTATTTTATAATTCCCCTATTTTTTTTTTTTTTTTAAATAAAAGACTCAACTTGGCTGAGACAATTGAATACCTGGGATGAGGGAAATGCCTAAGTGACCAGCCCAGGGCTCCCATGTCGCCTCAAATGACTTAGAGGTGTCCGTCATAGAGCTGACTATTTTTTCAAGGGACATGATCCACGATATCTTTCTTTTGGCAGCCTGGAAAGACACTGTGGGTTGCTTCCAGGCTTTGGCTAAAGTAGTCTTAGCTCCTAGTAGCATAAAGGAAATTAATTTTTGAGAGTGTTTTGTTGTTTTAGGGGATGGTGCATTGAGTAAGGCCACTTGGGCTGATTTAGTGATGGGAAGACCCGTTACTTTTCGGATCAAGGTGAATATTTTGTTCCAGAAACCTCTTATTTTCGGACACTCCCACCAGATATGGATCATAGAGCCCTGGGCTTGACACCCTCTAAAGCATAAAGGGGAGGCAGAAGAAAACATAGTTGCAAGTCTGGTGGGTACAAAGTACCATCGCATAAGCACTTTTGTATTAGCTTCTATCAATGCTGTATTTAGGATACCTTTAAAGGCTGTGGATCCTCTCTGATGCCATTCCTCCAGGCTCCAGGACTCCTGCAGATCCTTTTCCCACGAGTCCATGTATGAGAATTTTGCGGTGGGTTCCACAAGGGACGCATAAATGAGAGATATTCCTCCCCTTGTGTCAAGTGCTTGACCGCACCAACGTTCATAAGATGTAAATTCCAGAGGGAGTTCCTGTCCCTTCGTTAGGGAGGCAAGAAAGTGGGAAATCTGAGCAAATCTAAACCTCTCTGTGCCTGGGAGTTTGAGTTTAGTTAGGCATTGCTTTAGCGTAATTGGGCCAGATGGGTAGAGAAAGTGACCTATACGGTACATCCCCTTGTCTAACCACCATTTGAAGGACTTGATGTCCAGACCCGGAACAAAGCGGGGGTTGTGAAAGATGTGCTCCAGAGGGCGTGAAGGTGAGGTCAAAGCTGGGGAGCATTTCAGTGAGTCCCATAATTTCAAGGATTGAGACAGTGTTGGAGCTAAAATGGTGGGCCTTAATTTCATGGGGCACCAGAGCAAGTAGTCCAGGGTATACGTCGGAGCAGCTTGTCTCTCTATTTCTATCCAATCGGGTTTCTCGACTTTGAAATATACCATAGATAGTTGGGCCAACCTTGCCGCTTGGAAGTAACTGAACAGGTCTGGAAGACCCAGACCCCCTTTGGTTTTGGGGCTACAAAGCACATTACGGGCTATTCTATATCCTTTTTTACCCCATACAAATTTTATTATCTTCCCTTGTAGGGGTTTAAGATGGTGTTTTCTAATATCTATCGGGAGTGACCTAAACAAGTAAAGGAACTTGGGGAGTAGTGTCATTTTGATAGAATTAATTCTGCCCAGCCATGAAATATTGAAGTTGGACCATGTTTGGATGTCAGATTCTAGTGTGCGGAACATGGGAGGGAAATTAGCCTGAAAAAGTTGCTCAAACTTGGGGGTTAGGTTTATCCCTAGATATCGGATCGAGGAATCGCTCCATTTAAATTTGAAAGCAGGCTTGAGCCTATTTACGTCTGCTTCGGGAAGAGAAATATTTAATGCCTGAGACTTATCCATATTTACCTTTAAGCCCGACAAGGATCCAAATGCCCTCAAGAGATTACAAATGTTGGGTAGAGAGGTAGTAGGGGAAGTGACAAATAAAAGGATATCATCCGCAAAAAGGGCGCATTTGTGGGAATGTGCTCCGCACTTAACCCCCTTGATGTTTTGGTTAGACCTGATTGCAATTGCCAGGATCTCTATGGCTAAGGCGAAGATCACTGGAGAAAGGGGACACCCCTGTCTGGTTCCCCTGGTTATTTGAATGGGATCCGAGTAGAAGCCGTGCATTTTTACCTTGGCGCTCGGAGTGGAATACAGTGCTTTCAGGGTGTTTATAAAGTTGTCCCCAAATCCCCATCTCCCCAGGACTGAGAATAGGAAGGACCAAGATAGAGAATCGAAGGCTTTTTGGAGGTCCAAAGACAGTAATAAACCTTCCTGCCCTGGGCCTCCATCCCAGCCCGATTGTAATAAAGATACTATATCGACCGCCCTTCTGACCTGGTCCGGGCCTTGTCTTCCCGGCATAAAACCTACTTGATCTTTATGAATATAGAGGGTGATGAAGGAGTTGATTCTATTAGCCAGTATTTTAGTGAGTATTTTCAGGTCGTTGTTAATCAACGAGATCGGTCTGTAATTCTCGACTAGAGATGGATCCTTGTCGGGCTTGGGGATGACCGAGATAAAAGCTAAATTTAGTTGTGACTCAAGGGGTGACCCTTCTCTTTTGGAATTGAAGAATTTTGTAATAAAGGGTGCCAAAGTTTTCCTGAATGTTTTATAGTACTGATTGGAAAAACCATCGGGGCCAGGAGCTGAGCTCCCTTTTAAGTTTTTAATGACCTCTAATGTTTCTTCTATGGTGAAGGGGGCTTCCATGATATCCTTATGTTTTTTACTCAGGGTTGGAATGTTAATGCTATCTAGGAAAGCTTTTAAGGAGGATTCAGACATTGTGTCATTTTGCTGATACAATTTAGAGTAGAAGGAATGAAAGGCTTGCAGGATTTTTGGGGGGTTAAGGGTTGAGGTGCCATCCTGAAGTCTAATATTGGGGATGGAGAAGTTAGTGATTTTGGGAGATAGCTTTCTCGCTAGAAGGGTACTCATCTTATCTCGCTGAATATAAAATTTTGCGCTATTCCATTTCAAGTGTGTCTCTGCCCTTACTGTGTGGGCCATATTTAATGCTGATCTGGCTGCGTCTATTTGGGCTATTTTGACCGAGCAAGGGTCCCGTTTATGTTGCTTGCATAGAGCCCTGAATTCCCTCTCTAGTTTCTCTATCTCCGCCTTCTGCTCCTTCTTTTTTCTGGAAGCTATTTGAATGAGCTTTCCCCTTATGGTCGCTTTATGAGCGGCCCATAGAGTCTCGGCTGATATTCCCTCCACATTGTTCCGCAAAAAATAATCTTTTATGTCCTTCTCAAGCTCTATGACTGAAATATGGTCATTAAGAATAGTGTCATTGATTCTCCAATGGGTATTGGGCGGTTTGTGAGAACCGCCCCTTAGTGTTACAATCACCATGGCGTGATCTGAGAGGGCAGTGTCCTTTATATAGGCCTTAATCGCATAGGGTATATGTACTACCGACAGGAGTATGTGGTCGATCCTGGAGTATGTTTTGTGAGGGTTTGAAAAATGTGTGTAATCCCTCTTAGTGGGATTGAGTTCTCTCCAGATATCGGCTAGGCCTTGTCGATATAGTATTTTCGCTATTTTGGAGCTTGTTTTTGTGGGGCGGATTGATTGTGCTTTTAATGGTTTGGATTTGTCTAGACCTGGGTCAAAGGCCACGTTTGAGTCACCTCCGAAAATTACCGTTCCTTCCAATAGTGGGCTTAGAATTTGTATCATTGCTTGGAAGAAATTAGTTTGGCCCTTATTGGGGGAGTAATACGAGATGAAAGAATAGAGGCTTTCATCCATTTTACCTTTAACCAACAAGAATCTGCCTTCAGGATCTCTGTGAACTAAATCGGGCTTAAATTTACACTGTTTTGCAAATATTATCGCCACCCCTCTGGTCTTGTCCTCTGCATTCGCTAGGAAGAATGTGGGGTATTGAGCATGTAGAAATGTTGGGTTGTAATTGGAGGGGAAATGTGTTTCCTGGATCATGACTACCGCCAATTTTTGTGCGTGGTAAGATTGGAGTAATTTACGCCTCTTTACCGCTGAGTTAAGTCCCTGGGCATTATGGGAGGCTAATTTAAAGGACGGATGAACCAAAGTGTCACTAGACATGTCGGCTAATTGGGGGGAACGATTGTGGGGCGGTATTTCTTACCTCCTCTGGAGAGTGGTGGAGCATGGTTATTCGGATCGCGAGATAGGATCTGGAGCCTGGAGGAGAGAAGGCCGATCAAGAATCCTGTGGACTGGCACAAACAAAAAATAGGGTTAGAGAAAAGGACAGAAAAGAAAGAGAGAAGAGAAGAAAGTAAATGCAAGTGTTCTCGTGAGAATAGTCCCAAGAGGAACCTGCGGCATCGAGGGGGTGTAAAGATCCCCTCCATGTCGCCCAACAATAACCAATAGTAGCCCTCCGGAGGGGCTATCAGTCCATCTCCCGACCATGGAGGTTCCATTGTCGTGAGATGGGTGGAGGCGCATGACTGCTACCCCAGTCAGAGCCTGCCCAGTTGGTAGTCCTAAAGAATGAAATTAACAGAACCTAGTGAGGACAACCATTTCAATATTGTAGCAATTCGAGACGAATGTATCAAAGCCAGCCGGCTTAATAAAAAAAAAAAAAAAAAAAAAAAGATCAGAAAAAAAAGTCCTGCTGAGGGCCAAAACCGCCCAGGGGGGATGTGTGAAGGGTAAGGGGGGTGGGAGGGTGGAGGGAAAAGGAGAGGAGGGGGAACGGGGGGAGGGATGAGTTCAATCAGGGGGGTAGTTGTAGGGGCTGTAAAAAAAAAAAAAAAAAAAAAAAACCCCTATTAGGAGCTGTCCTTTCCCAATAGGCCCGTGAGTCATTGTGTCCGTCCCCTGGTCCACCACATCACCAGCCGGTGGTAAGGCTGACCCGCAGGTGGGAAGTCCCAACAGCTTGTTCTTCGGTGAACTTTGCAAATTTGATTGTAGAAGATCTATGCGCCCTCTGTGGGAAGGGGTGGGAGCCAAGTATTAGCGAATCGCTTGAGAAGGGACAGATGCCCCATTGGGAGAGGTCGCCTGACCAAGCGATTCTTTTTCTAGGTGAGGGGTGACCTGACCGGTCAGTTGTGTCGAGAACTGGAGAAGTCTATCTGGAAGTGGGAGTCCAGTGTCCCTGATGGGTTCAGGGATCGTGCATCCTGATCCTTAGTAGTACAAGATGGTCTTTTAGGGTGGTTGACGCCTTGGAAGGTGTCCTGAATAATGTGTCCGGGTACTGTCTGGACGTGTACAGGTAATTCAGGAGGGCATCGGTTCCCTTACTCGTCTACTCTTCGTGGTTTTCCACAAGGGGGAGACTGGGCTGGTAGGAGTCTGTCTCTTAGAAGATCCGGATTGCGTGTTTGATGTGTCCATCTCTAAATCCTGGGATATAAGCTTCAGTGACAGGAGAATCCGCTCTCCTTCAGATAGAGTGGTGAAGGAGTGTGTCTTGCCTTTGAAGGTGAATTTCAGAGCAAAGGGGAAAGCCCACCAGTATTTTATTTCCTTTTGTGTTAGGATTAGAAGTAGAGGTTTAAGGGCTCTACGTTTTTGAATCGTCATAGGCGATATGTCAGCAAATATTTGAATATCATGGCCTTGGAATGATATGTGTGGCTGCTGGCGGGAGAGCTTCATGATGCTCTCTTTCACTCCGTAGTGGTGCGGCTTCACCACAATATCCCTGGGAGACCCGTCTTTCCTGGGGGGACCCAGAGATCTGTGGGCTCTGTCTAATTCCAGGTTATGTTTAGAGATATCAGGGATAAGGGATTTAATTAATTCTTGTACTGCTGAGGGGACATCCGTGCACGCTTCTGGGATGCCTCTGACCCTGAAGTTCTCCCTTCTCGATCTGTTTTCCAAATCGTCAATCCTACTTAAGGCAGCATCTAACTGATCCTGCACGATCTGTATGTGATCAGAGTTTTGGTTAGTTCTGGAGACTGTGTAATCCAGTTTTTGTTCAATCGCTTCTATTCTGGTGCCCAGATTCTGGAAGTCGGATCGAATGTCATTTGTTATTTTGTGAGCTGTATTAGCTAAGCCCCTTTCCAGCAAGTCAGATAGTTTGAGGAAAAGATCCCCCGCATTCTGGGGCATGTCTGTGCCTGTGCTTCCCATATAGTCATTACTGTGCTGAGGAAGAGGAGAATGTCCCATAGGAGATAGCAAGGGGGCTGCCAGGGGGCTCTCATTCAGGAAAGCTGAGTTGTGGCCTGAGGGGGATGTGGTGGGATGAGAATAGGAGGTAGCAGAGGTAGGGTATGGGAGAGTAGCAGGAGCGATCACTTGCCTGGGATCTTGTATTCCCCCTGATGCTGCCTGTGTCTGAGGCGCTGCCTGTGTCTGAGGCGTGGCCGGCATCTTGGATTCGGCCTGTAACTTCACAGCCTCAAAACGGGGTCCCAGGTCCTTCTTGGCTGCCGTGGATGGCATGGGTGGGGAACCGCTGTGTTCCCCCAGCCGATTCTGCTGTGCTCGGGCTGGCAGCGGCTTCTGATACGGCGCTAGGGCGGCTGGCTGGCTGGGATAGTGAGGAGCTCCCGGCTTACGCGGCCATCTTGGAGTCCCTCGCGCATGCACACTCCTCAGCTTTAATTTGAGGGTATTTACATCCAAATCAGATGAACGGTGTAGGAATTACAACAGTTTGTATATGTGCCTCCCACTTTTTAAGGGACCAAAAGTAATGGGACAGATTAACGATCGTCCATCAAACTTTCACTTTTTAATACTTGGTTGCAAATCCTTTGCAGTCAATTACAGCCTGAAGTCTGGAACGCATAGACATCACCAGATGCTGGGTTTCATCCCTGGTGATGCTCTGCCAGGCCTCTACTGCAACTGTCTTCAGTTACTGCTTGTTCTTAGGGCATTTTCCCTTCAGTTTTGTCTTCAGCAAGTGAAATGCATGCTCAATCGGATTCAGGTCAGGTGATTGACTTGGTCATTGCATAACATTCCACTTCTTTCCCTTAATAAAAGTCTTTGGTTGCTTTCATAGTATGCTTCGGGTCATTGTCCATCTGCACTGTGAAGTGCCATCCAATGAGTTCTGAAGCATTTTGCTGAATATGAGCAGATAATATTGCCCAAAACACTTCAAAATTCATCTTGCTGCTTTTGTCAGCAGTCACATCTTCAATAAATACAAGAGAACCAGTTCCATTGGCAGCCATACATGCCCACGCCATGACACTACCACCACCATGCTTCACCGATGAGGTGGTATGCTTTGGATCATGAGCAGTTCCTTTCCTTCTCCATACTCTTCTCTTCCCATCACTCTGGTACAAGTAGATCTTGGTCCACTCTGAAGGCTTTTTTAGATGTTGTTTGGCAAACTCTAATCTGGCCTTCCTGTTTTTGAGGCCCACCAATGGTTTAGATCTTGTGGCCAACACTCTGTATTCACTCTGGTGAAGTCTTCTCTTGATTTTTGACACACATACACCTACCTCCTGGAGAGTGTTCTTGATCTGGCCAACTGTTGTGAAAGGTGTTTTCTACACCAGGGAAAGAATTCTTTGGTCATCCACCACAGTTGTTTTCCATGGTCCTCTGGGTCTTTTGGTGTTGCTGAACTCACCGGTGCATTCTTTCTTTTTAAGGATGTTCCAAACAGTTGATTTGGCCACACCTAATGTTTTTGCTATCTCTCTGATGGGTTTGTTTTGTTTTTTCAGCCTAATGATGGCTTGCTTCACTGATAGTGACAGCTCTTTGAAACTCATATTGAGAGTTGACAGCAACAGATTCCAAATGCAAATAGCACACTTGAAATGAACTCTGGACCTTTTATCTGCCCCTTGTAAATGGGATAATGAGGGAATAACACACACCTGGCAATGGAACAGCTGAGCAGCCAATTGTCCCATTACTTTTGACTGAGCAGCCAATTGTCCCATAAGCAATCCTATTTTTGCTTGGGGATAGATTGCAGAGGGATTGGAAGTTTTATCAGATGTTTTGAAGTTTTGTCACGCCTGATAGGGTGAAGACAAATCCCAAATTTTGCCAATTTCTCATTCTAAATTATACACTTCCTGTCACATAGCCAAACAGAAAGTGAGGGTAAAACCCTACCAATGTATGTCCTTGGGGACACACAGGTCAATCCAAATAGTTTCCCCATTCGGGAAATTGCACTCCAGCATTTTGCCATGTACATCCCAAATTATTATGTATCTTGGGGTTTATTTACTAAAAGGTAAATTCACTTTGCACTACAAGTGCACTTAAAAGTGCAGTTGCTGGAGATCCGAGGGGGACATGCAAGGAAAAGAAAAAAAACAGCATCTTTGCCTCTACATGATTGGATGATAAAATCACCAGGGCTTCCCCTCTGATTTTCATCAACTACACTTGAATTGTAAAAAAGGATTTGCCTTTAATAAACCCAAAAATACCTAATAATTTGAGGTGTACACAACAAAGTGCTAGAATGCAATTTGCATGATGGGGACACTAGTTAGATTGACCTGTGTGTCCCCAAGGAAAAATATTGTAATGCCCCGTACACACGGTCGGATTTTCCGACGGAAAATGTGTGATAGGACCTTGTTGTCGGAAATTCCGACCGTGTGTAGGCTCCATCACACATTTTCCATCGGATTTTCCGACACACAAAGTTTGAGAGCAGGCTATAAAATTTTCAGACAACAAAATCCGTTGTTGGAAATTCCGATCGTTTGTACACAAATCCGATGGACAAAGTGCCATGCATGCTCAGAATAAATAAAGAGATGAAAGCTATTGGCCACTGCCCCGTTTATAGTCCCGACGTACGTGTTTTACGTCACCACGTTTAGAACGATCGGATTTTCCTAACTTTGTGTGACCGTGTGTATGCAAGACAAGTTTGAGCCAACATTCATCGGAAAAAATCCTAGGATTTTGTTGTCGGAATGTCCGAACAAAGCCCGACCGTGTGTACGG
Source organism: Lithobates clamitans (assembly GCA_037952925.1). Lineage (NCBI taxonomy): Eukaryota > Metazoa > Chordata > Amphibia > Anura > Ranidae > Lithobates > Lithobates clamitans. The sequence goes on from JBBGZY010000037.1 coordinate 10,582,323, forward strand.
AGCATTAGGGTTTTACTCTCACTTCCTGTTTGGCTATGTGACAGGAAGCGAAGTCAATTTTAAGAAAAGGGACACAAAGCCCAACCAAAAAAAATTCTTGATTTCCCTTAAATGTCCACAATTATAATAGGTCAAAAAGGCGAGAAAGCAAGGCACGTGGTAGCCAAGAAGTAAAATGGTGGACATTTTTGGAATTTGTATTGATTGCCATAGGATACAAATGAGTATAACAGATACAACATGTAACAATGATAAAATGGTAATACAGTATATATAATATAAGATCAGTATCACATAATATAGCAAGCAAAATTTCTTCCAAAGTACACCAAAGCAGAGCTGGATAATCCAGTAATGCTTAATAATACTTGCAGGGTCTATGACCTCATTGGTCCAAAGAAAGGGTATTAAGGGTAAACTTGATATCCGGGTGATGTAAATTAAGAACATGGCGTATGGCAGCTCTATGGCAGGGCTGGTGACAAGAGGAAGGAAGGATTCCTGGACTAGCATGAATGTGTTGAGGAGCCTTGAGTGCCAGAACCCAACCGGCAGATGCCTATATAGGGGCCACGGCGATGACGCCACCGACGTCCCGTTATACTGATCTTATGATATTATATATACTGTATTAACATTTTATCATTGTTGCATGTTGTATCTGTTATACTAATTTTGTATCATATGGCAATCAATAAAGATTCCAAAAATGTCCACCATTTTACTTCTTGGCTACCACGTACCTCATATAAAGTCCCGCCCCCTTGCTTTCTCCCCATTTTGATGTATGACAGGGATGGAAATATGCGACCTTACCAGGCCACATTTTCACTTAAAGTCCCAAGAGATGGAACGATTGGCCTTACCAGGTCATATGTTCACTTAAAGTCCCTAAACCCTATTTTTTATTCAAATACACAATTAGAATAGGATTGTCTTCAGCTTGATTTTAGTTCAGTGCTCTAAAATCAGTGCTTCTCAAACCTGTCCTCAAGTCCCCCCCAACAGGCCATGTTTGCAGGTTTTCCTTCATCTTGCACAGATGTTTGGCTTTGTATTTTGGACAGCTATTTTAGATAAGATAAGTTTCCTAAACATGTCCTGTCGGGGGGGGGCGGGGGGGTACTTGAGGATTGAGGCTGAAAACCACTGCTTTAAAAAGAAAATTGAATACTTACCACTCTGAAATGTTACTTTCCTGGTCACTAGCACAATCCATGCATGTGCTACCATGAAGGAAGCAGGAAAGTAACTTAATACTAAAAAAAACAAAAAAAGGATTTGTCTAAGACATGCCAATCAGCCTAGTTAAGCTGCAGCTGGGAAATCTGTTGCATGAAGAGAACACACATAAAACATAAAAAATTGAAACAATTTTATTGGTCCAAAAAAAACAGGACTTGGAAAAGAAGCAAGGAAAGTAAAATACACACATGTATGTTAATTTGAGACACTAACAGAATAGGTTTGAGGCACAACATCTTGAGAAAGAATTTTAAAAACAATGCAGTACAGACAGTTAAATCAAAGTGAACAACGTAAAAAGAAGAAAAATGGCCAACATAAAAAAGATTTCATGGTAAAATAACCACCACCCAAAAAAATACAACAAACCAAAGTAACAAATAAATTGCATAAAAACAATCTGTTTTTCAACAACATAACAAACAAAATACAACAAACTCGATAAGGACACACACACACACACACACACACACACACACACACACACACACACACACACACACACACACACACACACACACACACACCTCTATTCAGGGCAAAGTAAAGAATGCTATCTGCAAGCTTTATATAACAAAGGTTTGTGTGCTAATGAGGCAATTGCAAACACATGCACAGTCCATGAAACACACAAAAACGGAAAATTGTATACTCACCTTTCCGTAATTTTCCTTTCCTGTCGTATCTTCATGGCAGCATACACTTTGGGTTGTGACTCCGCCCTCACAACCTGATAGGACTACATAGCTATAAGTTGTAGAGATGGCCCCTGCCCAGTATTCTCCGTATATATATATCTCACCTTAGACGGGTGGGAGATTGTATGCTGCCATGAAGATACGACAGGAAAGGAAAATTACGGAAAGGTGAGTATACAATTTTCCGTTTTCCTGTCGCATCATGGCAGCATACACTTTGGGGAGTAACTCGCAAAGACTGGGTGGGAATTCAAACTAAGTTTATTAATCAAATAATAGAGGAATTGGCCTGGATAACGGATCTTCCGAAATCCACCGTGGATAAGCAGGCGGAATCCACCTTGTAATGGGACATGAAGGTGTTCCTGGAGGACCAGGTAGCCGCTCTGCAAATCGTCTCCGCCGAGACTCTACAATATGCCGCCCAGGAGGTTGCCACTGCCCTGGTGGAGTGTGCCCTTAAGCCCTCAGGTACTTGATGGTTACTCAGTGAGTAAGATCTCTTGATGGTCTTTACTAGCCATGAAGCAATGGTGCGTGAGGATGCCGCTTGACCTCTCCTGAAACCGTGTGGGATAATTAGGAGGTTTTCCGACTTTCTAATGGATTTTGTTGCTGAGAGGTATTCTATAACGGTACCCTTAACATCTAGTGGATGAGGGTCTCCCTGATCCGTGCTGAGTGCTGGAAGATTAATCTCCTGATTAAAATGGAATGATGAGGACACCTTGGGGATGAATCGGTCCGAAGGCCTTAGGACTAGCCTGTCTGGAAGAACAACCAAGTATGGTTCGCTAACCATTAGAGCTTGCATCTCTGACACTCGCTTCGCCGATGTTATGGCTATTAAAAATGAAACCTTCAGCGTCAGATCCCAGAGGGATATGCTCTGCATTGGAAAAAAGGGTTCCTTGGATAATGACTCCAGAACAATTGAGAGATCCCAGACCGGGAATGACGGTTTTCTGGGGGGCCTCAGTTTTAGACAGGCCCTCTGAAACTGAACCACCAGAGGCTCTTGCGCCCATTTAACTCCTGTCAAGGCGGACAGGGCCGATACCTGGACCTTCAGGGTGCTTGACCTAAGGCCTTTCTCTAGGCCTGATTGAAGGAACTCCAAGATGTGAGACACCGACGGGGAGGACGAGTCCCAACCTTGCTGGTGGGAGAAGGAGACAAATTTTTCCCAAACTCTCCTGTACGTGATGTTGGTAGTAGGCTTTCTGGCCTGGAGCAAGGTATCCACCACCTTCTGGGAACAGCCCTGCTCTAGGTACCTAGCCCTTTCAGTCTCCAGGCCATCAAGTGTAGCTTCCCCGGGTTCGGGTGAAGAAGATGTCCCTGGGAGAGTAGGTCTGACGTCAATGGGAGAGGCAGAGGCTCTGCCGTGTTCAGCTGCATGAGGGTAGTAAACCATGGCCTCCTCGGCCAGAAAGGGATCACTGCTACCACCAATGCTGTTGACTTCTTGAGCCTCAAGAGGAATCTCGCTATGAGAGGTGTCGGGGGGAAAATGTACCCCAGGTGAAAGTTCCAGGGGTGTTGGAGGCAGTCCGTCCCCTCTGCTGAAGGAAACGGTGTCCTTGATAGGAATCTCTGGCACTTTGTGTTCTCCGGAGTTGCTGCTAGGTCTATCTCTGGAGGACCCCAGGTTCGGGATATGAGAGCATAGGCTTGTGGACTCAGAGACCATTCGTTGTTGGAGTGGAAATTTCTGCTTAGTGAGTCGGCTAAGGTGTTCTGGACTCCCGGGACATAAACCGCCTTCAGGTCCAGTAGATTCAGCTGCGCCCATTCCAGAACAGGACGGACCTCCTGTAACATGGACCTGCTTCTGGTGCCCCCCTGCCTGTTGATGTAGGCAACGGCCACCTTGTTGTCCATCCTTAGGAGGACATGCTTCCTCCTCAAGTGAGAACTGAAGGCCAGGAGAGCCTGGAACGCTGCTCTCATCTCCAGAACGTTCGACACTGTATCCTGTGCCCTGAAAGGCCAACGACCCTGAGCCGCAAGGTCCTGATAGTGGGCTCCCCATCCCTGTAGACTGGCATCTGAGGTCACGGTTTCTTGATAGGGAGTGACTATCTGCCTGCATCTTCCCAAGTTGTGAGGACGTACCCACCACATCAATGATTGCTTTACCTCCTGAGAGATGAGGATTGGTTGGGACATTGATGTGCCCTTCCACTGACGTAGGAAGGAGATCTGGAGAGGCCTCGAATTCCATTGCGCCCATTGGACCATTGGAATGGTGGAAGCTAGGGAGCCCAGGATACTGAGACAGGTCCTGGCCGGGAGCATTGTAGCGGAGATCGCCCTTTTCACCTTTTGGATTAGAGGAGGGATTTTTTCCCCCGGAAGTTCCACCGTATTCTCCCTTGTGTCCAGTTCGGCCCCCAGAAAGACCATTCTTTGTGTTGGATGGATGTTGCTCTTCCTCCAATTTATCAGCCACCCTAGGGACTGTAATGTGGAGACCAGGATTTCCCTGTGAAGGACAAGAGAGTCCTGGCTGTCTGAGAGAAGTAGGATGTCGTCCAGGTAATGGTGGACCCTCAGCCCGTTTTCTCTCAGGTGGGCTATTACAGGTAATAGGACTTTTGTAAACGTCCTGGGTGCGGTAGAGATCCCGAACGGAAGGCTTCGGAATTGGAAGTGCCGATGATTTAGGGTAAACCGGAGGAATTTTTGGAACTCGGAATGGATAGGGATATGCAAATACGCGTCCTGGAGGTCGATCGACAGCATCCAATCTCCCAAGTTTATTGCTTGGAGGATTGATTGAAGGCTTTCCATCTTGAATGTTTCCAACCGTATTGACCGGTTGAGGTTTTTTAGGTCCAAGACTGGACGAAGGTCCCCTGATTTCTTTTTTACTAAGAAAAGTGGGGAGTAGAAACCTTTGCCTCTTTGGGATGGTGGTACCTCCACTATTGCTTGTTTCTGGAGCAACTCTTGGATATACTGGACTAGGGATAGCCTTTTCTCTTGAGAGGGAGGAAGTCTGGTTGAGCAGAATTGGTCTCTTGGAGGACGACCTCTGAATGCCCACCTGTGTCCGAAATGAATGGTGGACACCGTCCATGGGTCCTTTATCATTCCCGCCCAGACCAACTTGAACTTTGTGAGTCTGGCCCCCACTACCGCTGGTTGGGCGGGCGAACCTTCAAAAGGACTTCTGGTCATTGGAGGCAGGGGTCTTGGGTTTCTGGAACTTAAGGAAGGACGTCTGGGGGTTCTTCCAGCTCCTTCTGTATTCCTTCCCGGGTCTATAGGATTTCGCATCCCTATATCTTTCCGGAAGGTTACGTTTAAAGGGAGGTGGCCTTTGTTGCTTCGGCCTTCTGTCCGATGGTATGAGACCCGACTTCCCGCCTGTTACTTTAGAGATTGCGGTATCCAGCTTTGCTCCAAAGAGGTTCACCCCATCATATGGAATCCTGCACCAGTTTGACTTTGAGGCGGGGTCAGCCGACCAAGGTTTCAGCCATAGCGCCCTTCTGGCCATTACAGAGGCTAACATGGACCTTGATGTGGATCTGATGGTATCTACGGAAGCCTCCGCCACGAAATCTCCCGCAAGGCTAAGTTCTTGTAAGGCCTTAGTGATCTGTTCCTGATCTGCGCCCTCAGTGACGAGCCTCGCTGTAGCTGAGGACCAGCTGGAGATAGCTTTCCCAACCGCCGCTAATGCCACCGCTGGCCTGCAGGCGCCTCCTGCGAACAGGTAAGCTCTCTTAAGGTCTGTATCCACCTTCCTGTCAAGCACGTCTCTGAACGTTACTGCATCTTCAATGGGGAGCGTCACATGCCTGGCTAGACGCATCAAAGATGCATCCACTACTGGAGGAGAAAGTAAAGGAGAAACTTTGGGTTCCTTGAGAGGGTACAGTTTGGTGAGTCTGTTGGACAGACTGAACTTCTTTTCCGGATTCTGCCACTCCTCCTTAATGAGCTCTTCTAACTCGTCGATGAATGGGAAGGCCTCCGGAACCTTCTTGAGGTTTGGGAAATATTTTCTCTGTTTAGGCTGTGTCTCCTCAAGCTCCTCCCAGTTAATCGCTTCCTTAACCGATCTGATGAACGGTTCTATGAGCGCGAAATCAAAGCCAGCTGAAGCTTCCGGCTCCTCATCATCCGACGGTAGGTCTTGCTCTCTTGAAGCACTGGGAATGGTGGGTGAGGTGCTATAGGTCGTAAACTCCACATCAGGAGTTGAGACCTGGGGAGTAGAGACTCCAGTGGGTTCTATGGCATCCGGCTCTTTCTGCCTGGTGGCTTCATCTATGCACTTGCGGCAGGCTAGTTTGTCTGGGAGGGCCGTGGCCCCACATACCCAGCAAGCGTTCCCGGCTGGACAGGAAGGGTGCATAGAGGATTGGTGTCCTCGTGCAGGGGATCTTCTGCGGTGGGAACGGCTATGCCTTGAGTGGGATCGACTCCGTCTGCGACTCCCCTTGCGGCCTGAGCGGCTTCTTCCGCGTGAGCGGCTGCGTCTATGGCCGGAGCGGCTTCTCCTGTGCGAAGATTCTCTTCGTGATTTAGATGATCTTGCGGACCTGACAGGGCTGACCAATTAGGTAGCATTAGTACGGTCCTGCTCTCTTTTTCAATCTTCTCTACTTACCGCTGGAATCCCCCCCCCTTACCTATTAGGCTGGTGGTGATCTGCTGGGGCAGCGGCCTCCATAGGAGAAGAAGGTGAATACCTGAGAAAGGTATAGGAAGGTAAGAGCATGCAGCCAGGTCCCAAAAAACAGTGTATAAGTATTAGACACTTACCCAGAGGGAGAGGGTAGCTTAGGAATGCAGAAGTTCAAAACAGCAGCAGTCAAAAGTCTTCCAGGGAGCAAGGAGAGCTCAGAAATGACAAACAGGGCTTTTAAATCTGCCGCCATGGCCGCCGAGGTCACGACCCGCTCGCACATGCGCAGTAGCGGCGCGAAGCGCCCGGCGCCATCTTGGAAACTGGCAAAAGCGAAAGTACGCCCTGACGGCGCGCACTGCGCATGCGCGGAAGTGCCGAGACGCTCGGGAAGCCTGTAGGGAGCACAGAGGGACCACAGAGCCCAGCATAGAGGGAAAAAGACCAAAAAAGTGAGGAAAGGAGGCATGGCGACCGCTGCACAACAACTAAGCCTGTTTAAGGCTTATATCAGACCGCAACATACCCCCGAGATCACCAGAGCGGGGCTCCTTCCATCTAGCTCGTTTAGAGGCTGTACAGGTAAGGACTTCCACCCAGGAGAGGCTAGAACCTGGCTGGGGCGAATTCGGTAAGGGGGTGCTTCTGATATGTTCAGTCCTTCAGGTGAGGAAAAATAAGAGAATATACGGAGAATACTGGGCAGGGGCCATCTCTACAACTTATAGCTATGTAGTCCTATCAGGTTGTGAGGGCGGAGTCACAACCCAAAGTGTATGCTGCCATGATGCGACAGGAAATGCAAGTTTACCCAATGTAAAGAGAACTTCAAAGTGGGTACACCTGTTAAGGATGTCCTTAAATTACTAACCCATAAAACACACTCTGAGCATGCCCAGAAACATACAAGTGCTGTTCACACACAAAAAGCACCACCAAAAAAAAACAAAGTCCAAGAGCATGCCCAGAACAACCCAAATGCAGCTAGCACAAAATAAGCCACCCCCTGTCCAAAATTAAGCACATCATCCAGCATGCACCAAAATTACAGATGGGACAAAACACCCCCCAGTCCAGGGGGGCAACTAAAGAGCCTAACATGTGCAAAAGTTATACAACAAATACCATTGCAGTCTAAGGAAACTGACTTGGTAATATTACTAGTCCCCACTTGGCTGGCTAATCTTCTAGTTATTGGCCTTAAAATGGGTATGGGGCCCAGGTCCCACCCTAAGGGACATATATCAATGTCACCAATTGGACAACCCCAAAAACGAAACAAGGAGAAATGCCTTTAAATACTTTTTGGATTGACGAGCTCGCCGCTCGTAGGATTTACATGTGTTATGCATCTACTGCATGTGAGTACATGCTTTTAACCTTAATAAAAATATTGATTTGTCGGAAATACTACACTATCTGGTACCCTTCTTATTCTCCCTTATGTTGGCTCTGCTACTGTTGATGCTGGTACTGAGGGATTAAAATACAGGGACCACCGGCTGTAAAGACCCCAAAGAGAGACCATCTCCTCCATATACCTTCTATGCGGTTGTCCCATTGCTCCGCATCCATGATGGGAGGCTCCAGCTGTGTGACGCTTCTCATCTTCTGACACTTATATAATGGAACCATGCTTCAGAGGGGGCGGGGTCATTCCGTTATTTAAGAATTGTCAGAAGAAGAGAAGCGTCACACAGCGGGAGCCTCCCATCATGGATGCGGAGCGGCCCGAGAACTAAGCCGGGCAGAAGACGCCACGGAAGAAGATGCCGGACGAGAACACCGGAGCAAGAAGCCGAGGATCAGAGGAAGAAGCAGAGGAAGAAGAAGATGGAGGAAGAAACCGAAGGATGAAGGAAGGAAGAAGACCCGAAGATGGAAAGAAGAGACTTTAAATAAAGGAATTGTCAAAAACTGTCTCTTGTCATTTTTAACATTTTTGACACTTTTTTGTTAAATGGTAGGGTACCCCCTTACCATGTCACATGGGGGGGAGGCCGTGATCTGGGGGTCCCCTTGTTAAAGGGGGCTTCCAGATTCCGATAAGCCCCCCGCCCGCAGACCTCCACAACCACCGGGCAAGGGTTGTGGGGATGAGGCCCTTGTCCTCATCAACATGGGGACAAGGTGCTTTGGGGGGGACCCCAAACCACCCTCCCAATGTTGAGGGCATGTGGCCTGGTATGGTTCAGGAGGGGGGGCGGTCTTTCATTCCTCCCTCTTTTCCTGCAGCCTGCGTGCTTGGATAAGGGTCTGGTATGGATTTTTTGGGGGACCCCACGCCATTTTTTAAAAAATTTTGGCGCGGGGTTCCCCTTAATATCCATACCAGACCTGAAGGACCCCACGCATTTTTTTTTATTATTATTAATTTTTTTTATGCTGTTTTTATCAATGAACTTTTAGGTGTATTGCTGGACCTACATTTCATTATAGCCGTGAAGTGAACCAGCGTTAAAAAAAAAAAAAGTGTAGAGGTGCGCCCGTTCAACCTATGCAAATTCATTTACGTTGCTTGACATTTACTAAGATTTTGCCGGCGCACTGAACCAACGTATTTGAACAAGCGCAAATGCCGTTTGAGCATCCGCAGTGCATAAATTGACCTCCCGCAGTTCGAAATGTATTTGCCGGCGCAGCCGGCTTGTTCGGAGAAAGTTACTTTCTTATTCTATTTTGGCCATATTTGTGACTTGGGCAGTTAGCACCATACTTCCTCACATCACCCACATAATATTGGCACTTCCAGCTTGTTTAAATTTTAAGTTAAAGATGCCGTGCGCCATGTCTATAGTGGCATAACAATCGCCTCTTCCCGTGCGCCGAGAAGAGAATAGTAAATCGGGAATTGCGCTGTGTTACCGGCGCATATGTTTTGTAAATACGAAAATGTCATTTGCGCATCGGCGTGCGCCGCAACTCATGGCGCAAATGCTTTGTAAATCAGCCCAATTGTGCCTATTGCATTAGCAGTTGGCATTGTATTTATATACGCAATAGCTTTCTGTATTTGTGGGTTTTTTGCACAGTCCCTAATGAGGTATATACTGTCATAAGCAGCTCCACACCCACTTCATAACACTCTATCAGTTTCTGACTCTACCTTGGTAGTTGTCCTAGTGGAGGCAGCAGATACATATATATAGATTCCTGTCCATAGCACAGAATCATTCCTAGAGATTTTTTTTTTACTGTTTGTTTTTTTGTGAATGAGTAAGAGTATTATGAATCCCAAACTCATTCATATGGGTGGCAGTATCTTGGTGCCTCTTTATTCTTAGAGCCCTTTCACACTGCTAGCACAGCTGCGTTAGTGGTAAAGTGCCGCTAGTTTTAGTGACGCTTTACCGGCGCTGTGCGGGCAGGAGCGCTGTGTTTTTAACCCCAAAAAAGAGGTTAAAAATGCCCACAAAGCGCCTTTGCTGAAACGCTTTGCAGGTGCTTCAGCAGCGCTGCCCATTGATTTCAATGGATTGGCGGTTTAGGAGCAGTGATCACACTGCTCCACACTGCCCCAAAGACACTGCTTGCAGGACTTTTTTTTGGGTCCTGCAAGCACACCGCCCCAGTGTGAAAGTACTCAGGCTTTCACAATGGGGAGGCTTGAGAGGCACTTTTCAGGCTATTTACAAGTGCCAGTTTTAGCACTAAAATGCCTGCAAAGCGCCTTCATTGTGAAAGGGGTCTTAAAGGGGTCTTCCAGATTTTGATAAGCTCCCCACCCACAGACCCCCATAACCACCAGACCAGGGTTATGAGGAAGAAGCAGTTGTCATTATCAACATGGAGACAACATGGAGACAATGGGGGTCATTTACTAAGATGAATGTGCTGCGCCGGTTCATACCTTAATTGGTACGTCGGATAAATCCTTAATTGAGCATGTGAACCAGCGCACGCACAGCAGTACCTGCCCGCGAGAATGTTTCAAGCGCAATCCCATCGCGCTGGTTCTTGGCGAGGTACATCTCGCAATCGCTGCAATAGGAATAACACATCTTCCTATTAAAGCAGCGCGAGAGAAACTGGCATGGGTTCCCCCTCCAGGGGTATACCAGGCCTTTCAGTCTGGTATGGATTGTAAGGGGAACCCCCTACGCTGAAAAAATGGTGTGAGGGATTGCCCCAAAATTCATACCAGACCCTTATCCGAGCAAGCAGCCTGGCCGGTCAGGAAAGGAGGTGGGGACGAGCGAGCCCCCCGTCCTGAACCGTACCATGCCGCATGCCCTCAACATGGGGGATGGGTGCTTTGAGGAAGGGGGGCGCGCTGCGGCCCCCCCACCCCAAAGCACCTTGTCCCTATGTTGATGAGGACAAGGGCCTCTTCCCAACAACCCTGGCCATTGGTTGGCGGGGTCTGCGGGTGGGGGGGCCTGTGCCATCATAAGGGGCGGGGTCACCCAGTGACATCACATGGTGACCACGCTCCATGCCTATATAAGTCGCCGCACACCTCGCAGACAGCATTACAGCAGGAGAGAGCGTCGTGTCCACATCAGAAGAAGAGAAGAGGGGAGAAGACGACGACGAAGACCGGGCCGCCACTAGCAAAATAGCTGGAAGAAGATAGTGGGGGAGTCCGGCAGAAGATACCAGAGAGTGGCAGAAGAACCGGACAGCGGCAGAAGAGCGGGCCACCGCTAGCAAAAGTGCGGCAAAAGAGCAGAAGATAGAGGAGGAGCCCGGCAGAAGAACCGGATAGCATCAGAAGACCAGGCCACCACTAGCAAAAGAGCGGCAAAAGAGCAGAAGATAGCAGAGGAGCCAGGCAGAAGAACCGGACAGTGCGGAGAAGAACCAGACACCGGGAGAAGAGGCCGGACAGAGTGGAGAAGAACCGGACACCGGGAGAAGAGGCCGGACAGCGCTGAGAAGAACGGGAGAAGAGGCCGGACAGCACAAAAAAAGGAGACCGGGAGAAGATCTGAAGATCGCAAAGAAGAGACCCCTGAAGTCAGAAGAAGACCCCCCGGAGCTGACTAATAAATTACTTTAAAAATCTGTCTAGTGTGTTTTTTTTTTCTTGACACTTTTTTCCCCCCAGGTGAATGGGTAGGGGTACCATGTACCCCATACTCATTCACATAAGGTGGGGGGCTGGGATCTGGGGGCCCCCTTATTAAAGGGGGCTCCTGGATTCTGATAAGCCCCCCGCCCGCAGACCCCAACAACCAATGGTCAGGGTTGTCGGGAAGAGGCCCTTGTCCTCATCAACATGGGGACAAGGTGCTTTGGGGTGGGGGGCCTGAAGCGCGCCCCCCTTCCCCAAAGCACCCACCCCCCCATGTTAAGGGCATGCGGCCTGGTACAGTTCATGGGGGCGCTCGCTCATCCCCACCCCCTTTGCTGACCAGCTGGGCTGCATGCTCGGATAAGGATCTGGTATGGATTTTGGGGCAACCCCCCACGCCGTTTTTTCGGAGTAGGGGGTTCCCCTTACAATCCATACCAGACCGAAGGGCCTGGTATGCTCTTGGAGGGGAACCCATGCCTTTTTTAAAATTTGGCGTGGAGTTCTCCCTCAAGATTCATACCACAGTGCCTGGTATTGGTGGGGATCCAAATGGGATCCCTATGCTTGTCACTCATTGGGAAAGGAAAAAACATTTTTTGCTTTCATGATGAGTGAGCCAACTCGGCGCTGCTATCTGCAGCTGACACAGTGCACTGCAATTACCTGTGGTTATGTGCAGATAGCTGCACTAAATCGCTCCTGGACGCAGTCAATTCTCCGCATCAAACCGCATGTAATCAAAATGCAGTGTGTAAATGGGGCCATAGGAAAGCATTGTGTACGTTTAGCTGCGGTAGAAAACGCAGCTAAAAGCACAATTCTATCCGTCCGTGTGAAAGGGGCCTAAGGTCCCTTTCACACTGGGGTGTTTTTCAGGCGCTATAGTGCTAAAAATAGTGCCTGAAAAATGCCCTAAAGAAGTGGCTCCATTCACTCCAGTGTGAATCGGGCTTTCACACTGGAGGGGTGCGCTAGCAGGGCAGTAAGGCCCCTTTCACACTGGGGCGGTAGGGGCGTCTGCGGTAAAGTGGCGCTATTTTTAGCGCCGCTTTACTGTCACTTTAGCTGCGTTATTCAGCTGCATTATTCAGCTGCTAGCGGGGCGGTTTTAACCTCCCTGCTAGTGGTCGAAAAGGGGTAAAATCCTCCCGCAAAACACTGCTGGAGCAGCATTTTGTCGGCGGTATTACATCGCTGCCCCATTGATTTCAATGGGGAGGAGTGGTGAGTTCATCGCACCAAAGAAGCTGCTGGCAGGACTTTTTGTGATGCCCTGCCAGCACAACATTGTGTGAAAGCCCTCACTGGAGTGAATTGAGCCGCTTCTTTAGGGCGTTTTTCCAGCGCCTTTTTTTATATTTTTTAGCGGGTTCTCGGCGTCGCCTGCCGACATCGCTGGACCCTGGGACAGGTAAGTGGCCATGTATTAAAAGTCAGCAGCTGCAGTATTTGTAGCTGCTGGCTTTTAATATTTTTTTTTTTTGGCGGTGTGGGTGAACCCCCGCTTTAAATTTTGCAAACTGCTTGGGACCACTGGTGGGCATTGATAGGTGGTACTGGTGGGCACAGATGAGGCAGAATTGACTCTTCGGGACCAATGTCCCTTGCACCTAAGCCAGCGATCAGATTTTATTTTTCTCCTCATGCTGTCAGCGTGAGGAGAAAAAAAATAAACAATTACCGAGCTTTAGTTTACATCATGTGATCAGCGTCATTGGCTGACAGCTAATTGCATGGTAAGGGGCCAGGATTGGCCCTTACTTTAATCTGTGATCACCTGAGTCTCAGTGCGTGCTGAGTCAAAGGCAACTGATGACTTTCTATTAAAGGTCTAAATGGGCCATTAAAATGCATCACAATTGAACTTAGGAATGTGTCTTTGCAAACTTAAACTAACTCAAATCCTCTCTTATTTTTTCTTGTTGATAGACTGCAGAGGGATTAGAATTTTTGTCAGATGTCTACACCCCTGATAGGGTGAAGACAGCTCCCACATTTTGCCAATTTCTCATTCAAATTTATTCACTTCCTGTCACATAGCCAAACAGAAAGGGAGGGGTAAAACCCTACCAATGTATGTCCTTGGGGACACACAGGTCAATCCAAATAGTTTCCTCATTCAGGAAATTGCACTCTAGCATTTTGCCATGTACATCCCAAATTGTTATGTATCTTGCGGTTTATTTACTTAGAGGTAAATCCACTTTGCACTACAAGTGCACTTAGAAGTGCAGTTGCTGGAGATCCGAGGGAGACATGCAAGGAAAAGAAAAAAAAACAGCATCTTTGCCTTACACTTGTATTGCAGAAAGGATTTGCCTTTAATAAACCCCAAAATACCTAACAATTTAGGTTGTACACAGCAAAATGCTAGAGTGCAATTTGTATAATGGGGACACTAATTAGTCTGACCTGTGTGTCCCCAAGGAAAAATATTGTTAGGGTTTTACTCTCACTTCCTGTTTGGCTATGTGACAGGAAACAAAGCCAATTTTAAGAAAAGGGACACAAAGCCCAACCAAAAAAAAAAAAAAAAATCTTGATTTCCCTCAAATGTCCACAATTAGAATAGGATTGTCTTCAGCTTGAGTTTAGTTCAGTGCTTCTCAACCCTGTCCTCAAGTACCCCCCAACAGGCAGTGTTTGCAGGTTTTCCTTCATCTTGCACAGGTGCTTGAATGTCAATGACTTTGTATTTTGGATAGCTATTTTAGATAAGATAAATTTCCTAAACATGTCCTGTCGGGGGGGTACTTGAGGACTGAGGCTGAAAACCACTGCTCAAAAAGAAAATTGAATACTTACCACTCTGAAATGTTACTTTCCTGGTCACTCTCCATGGTAGCATATGCACAATCCATGCATGTGCTACCATGAAGGCACCAGGAAAGTAACTTAAAACTAAAAAAAAAAAAAAAAAAAAAAACCTAAAAAAAAAAAGGGATTTGTCTAAGACATGCCAATCAGCCTAGTTAAGCTGCAGCTGAGAAATCAGTTGCATGAAAAGAACACACATAAAACATAAAAAATATTGAAACAATTTTATTGGTCAAAAAAAACAAAAAAAACAAAACAAAAAAAAAACAAAAAAAAAAAAAACACGACTTGGAAAAAGAAGGAAAGCAAAATACACACATGTATGCTAATTTGAGACACTAACAGAATATGTTTGAGGTTTGACCCTTTTGCAGTGTAAATTAACAGCAGTTAAAAGGAGTGCGCCCACAAATGAACATATATTAAGGGTTAAAACAACATTAGGCACAACATCTTGAGAAAGAATTTCAAAAATAATGCAGCACAGACAGTTAAATCAAAGTGAATGTAAAAACAACAAAAATGGCCAACATAAAAAAGATTTCATGGCAAAATAACCACCACCCAAAAAAATACAACATACCAAAGTATAAATAAAATTGAATAAAAACACATCTGTTTTGCAACAACATAACAAAATACAAATAGAGAATACATGTGTTAGAAACTCGATAAGGACACCCAAATGTACTCTCTTGCCGGTGTCTTTCCGAAAAAGTTCCCCTGGCGGATAAGGACCCCCACTGTACTGCGCAGGCGCAGCGCTTGCGCAGTACGAAGTACTACCGAGCCGCCAAAAATAGCCGAATCAGAGTCAGCTGTACACCACGCTTGCGCAAAGAAAACACCACATTTTAACAGACGCTCCCGATGCTCGTGCTACTCTGCAAGGGGCGTGTTTTGCAATCTGCCCAATAATTCAATATTTGGCCTCTTCTGTAGCATCCACCCCTTACCATGATATGACAGTATAGACCCGCCTCTTGCAGAGTAGCACAACCATTGGGACCATGCGGCAGCATCGGCCACAATGTCCTGCTCATTGTGCAGGTGCCGTGAACAGCTCACTCACAGCTGTTCAGCTTTGTTTTTCGTGATGCGCCTGCGCAGTACAGGGGGGTCCTTATCCGTCGAGCGGTAGAACACTAGCCCCACACACACACAATCTTAGCTCTTTTCAGGGCAAAGTAAAGAATGCTATCTGCAAGCTTTATATAACATAGGTTTGTGTGCTAATGAGGCAATTGCAAACACATGGACAGTCCATGAAACACACAAAATGCAAGTTCACCTAATGTAGAGAGAACTTCAAAGTGGGTACACCTGTTAAGGATGCCCTTAAATTACTAACCCAAAAACACACTCTGAGCATGCCCAGAAACATCCAAGTGCTGTTCACACACAAAAAGCACCACCAAAAAAAAAACAAAGTCCCTGGGCATGCCCAGACCAAATCAAATGCATTTCACACACCAAAAGGCACAGGAAAAAAAACAAAGTCCCCGAGCATGCCCAGAACAACCCAAATGCATCTAGCACAAAATAAGCCTACCCCCTGTCCAAAATTAAGCACATCATCCAGCATGCACCAATTTTACTAGTCCCCACTTGGCTGGCTTATCTTCTAGTTATTGGCCTTAAAATTGGTATGGGGCCCAGGTCCCACCCTAAGGGACATATATCAATGTCACCAATTGGATAACCCTAAAAATGAAACAAGGAGAAATGCCTTTAAATATGCCAAATTGCTTAAGGGCCAGTTCACACCAATGCAGTCCAGTGCATATTTTATGCATCAAACATGCATGTAAATTTGGTTATAAGGTTTTCAATGGCATAGTTCACACCAGTGCTGGCATTTCCAGTGCGTTCCAGTTTGTGAAAAAAAAAGTAGAACATGCTGCATTTTTTCTTCACTGGACTGTACTGGAAAGCTGTAAAATGCACTGGAACGCAGTTGTCCTTATTTAAGGTTAAGAAAAAAGAGGGGGGGAAGCACTGGACTGCATCAAAAACGCACCAAAAACGCACTGGAAGGCATCAAAAACGCGCAAGTAGAAAAGCACCTGGAACGCGCCCGGACTGCATTTCTATGGTGTGAACTGGCCCTAAGGGCCCTAAGTGCCAGATCACACCATAGAAACGCAGTCCAGATGCGTTCCAGGTGCTTTTCTGCATGCACGTTTTTGATGCTTTCCAGTGCGTTTTTGGTGCATTTTTGATGCAGTCCAGTGCTTTTTTTCCCCCTCTTTTTTCTTAACCTTAAATAAGGACAAGTGTGTTGCAGTGCATTTTTGGTGCATTTAGGTGCGTTCCAGTGCATTTTTGATGCATTTTACAGCGTTCCAGTACAGTCCAGTACATAAAAAATGCAGCATGTTCTACTTTTTTTTTTTAACTGGAAACGCACTGGAACTGCAAGCACTGGTGTGAACTATGCCATTGAAAACCATATAACCTACTTTCCATGCATTTTTGATGCAGATAAAAAATGCACTGGACTGCATGTGGTGTGAACTGGCCCTTAAGGAATAAAAGTTATTTAAAACTACTCGCGGCTATAATGAAATGTCGGTCCGGCAATACAAATAAAAGTTCATTGATAAAAACAGCATTAAGAAAAAAAACAAAAATTAAGAAAAAAAATGTGTGGGGTTCCCCCAAAATTCCATACCAGGCCTTTCAGGTCTGGTATGGATTTTAAGGGGAACCCCACACCAAAATAGAAAAAAATGGCGCAGGGGTCCCCACGTCAAAATAAAAAAAAAATGGCGTGGGGTCCCCCTCAAAATCCATACCAGGCCCTTCAGGTCTGGCATGGATTTTAAGAGGAAACCCACGCCAAAATGAAAAAAATGGCGTGGGGGTCCCCCAAAAATCCATACCAGACCCTTATCCCAACCTGGCAGGCCACAGGAAAAGAGGGGGGATGAGAGAGCACCCCCCTCCTGAACCGTACCAGGCCACATGCCCTCAACATTGGGAGGGTGCTTTGGGGTAGCCCCCCAAAGCACCTTGTCCCCATGTTGATGAGGACAAGGGCTTCATCCCCATAACCCTTGCCCGGTGGTTGTGGGGGTCTGTGGGTGGGGGACTTATCGGAATCTGGAAGCCACCTTTAACAAGGGGAACCCCAGATCCTGGCCCCCTGTGTGAAATGCTAAGGGGGTACAAAAGCACCCCTACCATTTCACAAAAAAGTGTCAAAAATGTTAAAAATGACAAGAGACAGTTTTTGACAATTCCTTTATTTAAAGTCTCCATCTTCGGGTCTTCTTCCTTCCTTCATCCTTCGGTTTGTTCCTCCATCTTCTTCCTCTGCTTCTTCCTCCGTACCTCGTCTTCTTCCCGGCTTAGTTCTCGGCCCACTCCGCATCCATGATGGGAGGCTCCCGCTGTGTGACGCTCCTCTTCTTCTGACACTTAAATAACGGAACCGTGCTTCAGAGGGGGCGGGGTCACTGGGTGGCCCCGCTCTCCGTTATTTAAGAAGTGTCAGAAGGCGAGAAGCATCACACAGTGGGAGCCTCCCATCATGGATGCGGAGCGGCCCGAGAACGAAGCGGGGAAGAAGACGCCGCAGAAGAAGATGCCGGACGAGAACAGAGCAAGAAGCAGAGGATCGAAGGAAGAAGCAGAGGAAGAAGAAGATGGAGGAAGAAACCAAAGGATGAAGGAAGGAAGAACACCAGAAGAAGATGGAAAGAAGAGGGCTTTAAGTAAGAAATTGTTAAACACTGTCTCTTGTCATTTTTAACATTTTTAACACTTTTTTTGTGAAATGGTATTACCATTTCACACAGGGGGGAGGCCGGGATCTGGGGGTCCCCTTGTTAAAGGTGGCTTCCAGATTCCGATAAGCCCCCCGCCCGCAGACCCCCACAACCACCGGGCAAGGGTTGTGGGGATGAGGCCCTTGTCCTCATCAACATGGGGACAAGGTGCTTTGGGGGGGCTCAAAGCACCCTCCCAATGTTGAGGGCATGTGGCCTGGTATGGTTCAGGAGGGGGGGCGCTTTCTCGTTCTCCCTCTTTTCCTGGGGCCTGCCAGGTTGTGTGCTCGGATAAGGGTCTGGTATTGATTTTTAAGGGGACCACACGCCATTTTTTTTTATTTTGGCGCAGGGTTCCCCTAAAATCCATACTAGACCTGAAGGGCCTGGTATGGATTTTGAGGGGCACCCCCACGCCATTTTTTTTTAAATTTTTGGCGTGGGGTTCCCCTTAATATCCATACCAGACCTGAAGGGCCTGGTATTGAATTTCAGGGGAACCCTACGCTTTTTTTTTTTCTTAAATTTGTTTTTTTCTTAATTTTGTTTTTTCTTAATGCTGTTTTTATCAATGAACTTTTATGTGTATTGCCGGACCGACATTTCATTATAGCCCCAAAGTGAACCAGCGTAAAAAAAAAAAAAAAGTGTAGAGGTGCGCCCGTTCAACCTATGCAAATTTATTTACGTTGCTTGACATTTACTAAGATTTTGCCGGCACACTGAACCAACGCATTTGAACAAGCGCAAATGCCTTTTGAGCATGCGCAGTGCATAAATTGACCTCCCGCAGTTCGAAATGTATTTGCCGGCACAGCCGGCTTGTTCCGAGAAAGTTACTTTCTCATTCTATTTTGGCCATATTTGTGACTTGGGCAGTTAGTACCATACTTCCTCACATCACCCCCCATAATATTGGCACTTCCAGCTTGTTAAGTTAAAGATGCCGTGCGCCATGTCTATAGTGGCATACCGATCGCCTCTTCCCATGTGCCGGGAAGAGAATAGTAAATGGGGAATTGCACTGTGTTACCGGCGCATATGCTTTGTAAATACGAAAATGTAATTTGCGCATCGGTGTGCACCGCAACTCATGGCGCAAATGCTTCGTAAATCAGCCCAAATGTTCTTTGCCATAAATATATAATTTTTGCTATAGGATGTGCAATAGCAAATGTTACGAAGAAAAAATGACAGTTTAAGTTGCAGAAAAATAACATTTCATTGCCAACTTCTTTTAAAAAAAGGCATACAGACCCCTCCAAAGATCTTCTTAATATTTTGTAGTACTTTGAGAGGCCTGTGCACTGTTTTTCTTAAATAGAAGGCAGATTGAAATGCGATTGCCAAACCCATTTCCTTTGTAAATGTCAGTGATTTAAAAGACACTATTTCTGGCCAAAATAGATTTTTTTTACTTTTTTTGCACTGGTACATGTTGCCCAGGGCAGTGACCACCCCGTGCTACTTGCGTTACACAAAGAACACCAAAAAACGAAAATATATTGGCGAGTTCTCTGGTGTGATGTTGGAGGATGCACCAAATAATTAATAGGAAATTGGAGGCATTTTTCACAACAATGATGCACTTTTCTGCTCTTATTGCATGTAAATTTACCTAACACCGAGAATTGAAATAGTCACGTTGCTTTTTTACTTTTAGATTTTTATTTTATATTTTCATTTTTTGGTCTTGGTTGTTGTTTGTGTAACACAGTAACACAAAGTCGCACTGTATAATAGGTTATTCATATTTTAATACTCATTTGAGTATTGGTATGCAGCTGCTTTAACCTATGAGTTACATCCTAGTGCTGGTGATTTGTGTTATTTGTGTACCACAGGCTATTGTTTTGACACATCTTTGACTATTAGCCTAGAAATTAGGCATTTTTATTTTGACAGATTCAGCTCCTATTTATTTCAATTGGGGTTTCGGTTCAATGTCCTAATTTCTTTGATGTTCATCAAACCGTGCTCACACAGAACCTAGGGCAGTTTGGTTCATCCCTAGTGATAACTATTATAGGTGCCATTGTGCTTATACCAGCTCTCAACTGAACGTTCAAGCCTTCAAATTGCTGGCATCATAATTGATCACATGTGCTGCACCATGGCAACTGTAGATCTAAAAAGAGGCTAAGATAGCATTGTCCTAGAATGTAAAGGGTAGAAGAATGTAAAGGGTAGAAGGGTTTAGCTCCACTTTAAGTAAGGCATATCAACATTTGTTCACTTCATTTTTTATATAATTTCTAGAAATTCAAGAAGCAACTGTTTTGATGTGTTTTTTTAAGAGTTGTTAATTTGTTCTCATCAGAAGGTAAAATTATCCTTCAAGGTTGAGTGCTTGTAATTGCACATCATATAAATCTCCTGGTAAATTGTATCCGCAGGCAGAATGTAGCAGTGATAATTGTTAAATTACATACATTTTATTGGGTTGACCAGACTCATCATTTGTATTCAACCCCATGTCTTTCAGAATGTGCAATTTATGTTTTTGCTCATCTATTACTGTGGACATTGTTTTGTAAAAATTATAGACAAAAATGGTATTTAAAAAAATACTGTTTTATCTGTGTTACCAACACATGTTTTAAGTGTCTGGTTTGCAATTTATAATTAGTAATAAGCAAACTGGTGGACATTTGGTGAAAATAGACTTTTTCAAGGTAATTTGCAAGGTTTACTTTTAAAAAGAACATGGGTAACTGGGCACTGCCATAGAGGACATGTACCATTGCAACAATTGCAAAACATTTAAAATATACAGTATATGGGGGCGTGTCCTGGATGGCAAGCTGGGAAGCCGTGTTGATCCTGAGCTCCTCGCTCTCATCACGGAATCAACTGCCATCCACTATCTTTCTCTGCCCAAATTTAGCTCCAGACCGCTTGTCCTGATTCCTGAGCCTTCCCTGCCCTTGTCTAGGGGCTAGCGGGAGTTTTGTCTGGCCGGGCCTAGACCTTCAGCTGACAATACAACGCGGCGGCCCCCACCATCTTGGGGCCTACTAAGCAGACGACGGCACCAGCGTCTCACGGCCGCGTTCTGCAGAAAAAACGGTTACTCTGACTGAGCACATGAACTGAGCTTCCCCCCGGGGTTACGGGGGCTGACTCCCAGCCTAAGACGGATACACCTAAGACGCGGCCTGTCATAGTCTCCGGCTGCCCACGACCTACCATCAAATAGAGGCCTATGATCTCGGACACAGATCGCGATCCGGAACGCATGATCCACACGCATTCTCATATGATTGATACCCTCTGATGTGAGTAATCCCTCAGGAGACATCACCTACCCGCAACAGGGGGTCTCTCTGTCCTTCCTGATGGAGTTTCCTATTGCCCGGCGACTGCACCTCAGGAAAGGCGGCGGCTTCGGCCTGCATCTGGAAGTCAGCGGCCATCTTGATGCTCCAAAGTACACTCTGACGGTACTCCCTCCACTCCTTCAGATAACCGGACTCTCATAAGGTACTGGGGCTCATAGAGACTGTCTCCCACCTCTCTTACTTGCAGTGGGGGTTGGTGGGGCTGCAGATTGGTAGTTCTTCTGAATCAACAGAGCATATTACTACCTATATGGAGGATACGGAGGTAAGCTTGTCTGACTACTAAATTCTCTGCACACCTCATGGGCAAAGTTGGCCAACAGCAACGATACTATAAGCCACAGTTTGGGTTGCGTGAGGAATTAAACATGGAACGTTATGTTACTAGGCCGCAACCTGCTTCTCGAATCCTTCCACAAACCCTTTTGCCTTGCTGGACCCATCCCTGGATTCGGAAAAGATGCTGCAAATCCCCCACTACCTAGCTCTCAGAGTCAAGCTCTCAATTCATCACCTTCACGTGAGACTCTCACCCTTGACATTTTGGACACTAAACTGCAATTTTTACTTCAACAAATCACGTCCAATGTCTCGGCAGAGGTGAGAAAACTAGCTGCTGAATTGAGATGGGAAATTACCCAAATTGGGGATCGTACAGACACCCTGGAGAATAAATTCAATGAGATGATAAGCTACGTACAGGCCATAGAGGAAGAAAATCATACCTTACGCCTCTCAGTCTCTCAACTACAACTACAACAAGAGGACTTGGAGAACAGGGAGAGAAGACAAAACCTACGCTTTAGAGGAATCCCGCTGACGGTGGGTGACTCTGATCTCCGGGCCTATCTTCTGGGTCTCTTTAACAATTTGGCCCCCTCAGTTGTGGACATAGATTGGCGCATGGGTAGGGCTCATCGGTCTCTGGACCCAAAGCCTCCGGCCGGAGCTATACCCAGAGATGTTGTGGTGAGGTTTCATTACTTCGAAAGTAAAGAGGCACTAACCATGGCAATGCATAACAAATCCCAAATTATGTATAAGGGTGCTAAATTGCAGATCTTTAGCGACCTTTCTCCCATCACCCTTGCTAAACGGAGGAATCTACGCTCAATCACTTCACATCTGCAACATAAGATCCCATATTATTGGGGATTTCCTTTCCGCCTAGCTGTATCCAAAAACGGAGCCCAATATACTTTGCGTGAACTGCAAGAGGCTGAGGCCTTCCTAAAAAATCTTGGTCTCCCTCCTCTCCCGGAGGAAGACATGATTCCTCCTGCCACCCAGGTCCGTCTACCTCCAAACACACCCAATCGCATCTGGACCCCTGTTAGGGGCAAGTCCAAGAAACACCTCTCTACTCCTCAACGCCTGCGATCCTCTAAGCAACCTCCTTGAACCCAACTCTGATCGTTCCTTTTTGGATTGTTTAGTAGGAAGTGAATGGAAGGCGCGTGATCAGACGCTTACATCAAGAAATGTATGGTTTATTTATGTAAAAGAATACAGACATATAGTCATATAGATATAAAATCATACAGATACTACATAATATTATAAAAAAAAGGAAAAACAGGTAACAAAATAAGTACTAGGAAGTTAAAATTGGGGTGTGCCCATATTGAGGCAGGTATTTAAGAAAGGCTGACGCGTTTCAAGGAAAACCTCTTCATCAGAGCCAGGAGAACTGGAGCACAGTCTGTATGGGCCGGTAGGCTGACATGTGTACATGGGGAGAGGTGGTGTGGCTAGTAGGAGGATGTGTCCTGTGATGGACAATTGATTATTCCAAGTTCCATACCCAGGTGTTCTAGATGGGGTATAAATAAGAACAATATATACCGTACACTACAGACTGGAGACGTAAGATAAGTTTACATTGAAAAATGCATTCAGAAATTAAAAACTATATAATATAAATATATTAGAAATAAAAATTACCATATCAGTACAAAGAATTAATTAATGATAGGTAGTGGGATTTTGAAGCACAGAACATGAGATTGTAGTCTAAATACATACAAATGAAAAAATCTACGCATACATAAGTGTACACACACATACTCGTGTACACATACATGCATATACATACACGTGCATAATACAAACGCATGTAAATGCATAAAAATCTCATGTTCTGTGCTTCAAAATCCCACTACCTATCATGAATTAATTCTTTGTACTGATATGGTAATTTTTATTTCTAATATATTTATATTATATACTTTTTATCATTTTATGAATGCATTTTTTAATGTAAACTTATCTTACGTCTCCAGTCTGTAGTGTACGGTATATATTGTTCTTATTTATACCCCATCTAGAACACCTGGGTATGGAACTTGGAATAATCAATTGTCCATCACAGGACACATCCTCCTACAAGCCACACCACCTCTCCCCATGTACACATGTCGGCCTACCGGCCCATACAGACTGTGCTCCAGTTCTCCTGGCTCTGATGAAGAGGTTTTCCTCGAAACGCATCAGCCTTTCTTAAATACCTGCCTCAATATGGGCACACCCCAATTTTAACTTCCTAGTACTTATTTTGTTACCTGTTTTTCCTTTTTTTTTATAATAATATGTAGTATTTGTATGATTTTATATCTATATGACTATATGTCTGTATTCTTTTACATAAATAAACCATACATTTCTTGATGTAAGCGTCTGATCACGCGCCTTCCATCCATTTCCTACTAAACAGTCCTTTCCAGACCACCCCTGGTCAGCTAAGGCAGCGGGACACGCTCCATCATCTCCCCCAGTCCTATCTCTGACTACAATACTACCTTTGTTTTACAGCAAACGATCTCACAAGCGCAGGAGTATTTTTCACCATATCTTGTTCACACTTTTGCATTAAGTTCCTTTTTGGATCTATACCTTATTACACTATGCATTTCCATTACCTCAAATTTTTGCTTGAAACGATGTTGCTGTTTTGGTTACTAAAGTTTTGAGTCTACCCTGTCCCCTCTTCGGGGTAGAATTTTTTCACATCCCATTGGGTGCTTCCACTAAAGGTTTTACTACTTTAAGTGACAAAATTTACCTGTTTATTTTCTACCTTTGCTTTTCCTAAGGTGCACAGGTTTTTTTGTTTTTATTTTTGATATCAAGCTCATAAGGTGAGCAGCGGGCCCTTACCATCTCTTCACCCAGAGTCTCCAGATTGAAGTCCGCACACGCCCCTATCAGGCCCTGGTCTATGCCCAGGGCTTCCTGAGATAGTTTTTTTTTTTCTCAGGACTACAGAGATTTGAATCTTTTTTGTTTCTTTTTTCTTTTTTCTTTTTTTTGCTCATGTCTATAGCTTTGTTTCACAGATTGAGATTACATTGTCATTGTTACCTTATTTCAAAACAGTATCAACATGGGGTTTGTCACCTAGCAGTCAGAAGTGGAGAAGTGATTGTTATCAACAATACCCATAAACTGCATTATATATATTTCTATGTTACCAATGTTCCAATGCTTTTATTACATACTACTTCTACACTAGCCCTATCTATCTAAATAGATTGCAACTATGGCTCTGAAAATTATGTCATATAATGTGAAGGGTTTGGGTTCCATTAGTAAGCGCTGGATGGCCCTGAAGGACTTTAGAGCCTCGGGCGCAGATGTGGTAATGATTCAGGAGACCCACTTACGGGCAGGCGGATCATTAAAATTTGCTTCAAAGTTTTTCCCCACCTCCTTCCTTGCCTCTGATCCCACAGGCAGGGCAGGAGTGGCAATCTTGATCAGAAAATCTTGCCCTGTTAAGGTCAGGAAATCTCACATAGATCCTCATGGGAGATTTCTCATCTTAGAATGCGAATACATGTCTGCCTCTTTTACACTGGTCAATTTATATGCTCCAAATACGGGCCAGACTTCCTCAGACTTTTTGATACCCCTCAATATCGCTCACAACCTTTTATGATAATTGGTGGGGACTTCAATCTGGTCATGTCACCCACTAGAGATAGACAAAACCTCTTTAGCACTGTACCATCCAAAAAGATCATGTCCCAAGTCAATGCCTTCCGTAAATGTGTCAGGTCACATTGGCTTTTCGACTCATAGAGGATAAAACACCCCTCTGCTAAACAATTTACGTTCTATTCACCAGCTCATAAAATGTACTCTCGCCTTGACCACTTTTTTATTTCGGCTCCACTTATCCCCTATGTGGTTGAGTCGGATATATCCCCCATTACATGGTCAGACCATGCGCCATTATGTTAGATCTTATGCTCTCTCAGACTTATACCAAATCCTGTCACTGGCGTCTTAATGACCACCTTCTGCAGTCTGATGTATCCCACTCCATTCTAGCAAATAGTTTGAAGGAGTACTTTCGGCTCAATACAGGATCAGTATCTCAAGATTTCTACGCTGTGGGAGGCACACAAGGCTGTATTTCGTGGTGCATGTATAGCTGAAAGTTCTCGGTTGAAGAGAGATAGAAATAGTGTTTTACAGTCTTTAAAGTCCGCCCTAGTAATCACAGAACGGAGACTTTTGTGTGGTCCCACAGTGATGAAATTACGCAAAGTCATCTATCTCAGAGAACAAATTAAATCAACAAAACTTGACAAAACAGTCAGGTCCATATTATGGACAAAACAAAAATTTTACGAATACTCTAATAAGCCTCATAGGATGTTAGTTAACAAACTATGCCCACGACCGTTTAACTCATTCCCTGACTTTCTTCAGCAGTCAGATGGATCTAGAGCACATTGTCCCCGTGAGATGTCCAAAATTTTTGCAAATTTTACAGCAATCTGTATAATGGCCTGACTCCGGAGAACCATTTTAACTTTACCCCTTTTTCTCTAACATAAAGCTACCGAAATTATCTACAGCAGATTTGGAGAGTATCGGCTGAAGAACTCCTAGCTATAATTAAAAGCCTCCTATTGCATAAGTCACCCAGCCCTGATGGCTTGCCTTATTCTTACTATAGATCTTGTTTTGTCATTTTATCCCCACACATGCTAGCCTTATATGATTCCCTCTTTAAAGGCACTCCTCCACACTCACACCTCTCTCACTTATTCATTTCGGTTATCCCAAAGCCTGGAAAGGATCCCTCTATCCCAGATAACTACAGACCCATAGCTCTTCTAAATTCAGACTATAAAATATTCACTAAAATTCTTGCTTCCCAACTATCCAAGCTTATCCCCAAACTGATCCACAGGGACCAAGTGGGCTTTGTGCCTGGTAGGCATGCGGGGGATAACACTTGGCGTACAATAGATCTAATAGACCTTCTAGAAAGAACCTCTCGTTCGGCATTAATTCTAAATTTAGTCACACAGAAGGCTTTTGACAGGCTGAGTTGGCCTTACATGTTTGCCACTTTTAAAATATATGGCTTTAACGGTTCTTTTCTAAAAGCCTTAGAGGCCCTATATTCAACTGTCACAGCGCAGGTGCAGATGTGGTCTTTCTTGTCTCCTGGCTTCCCCATGACAAATGGAACTCGTTAGGGATGCCCTCTATCGCCATTGCTTTTTATCTTGTGCTTGGAGCCCCTAGCCGATTCCATCCGTACCCATCCTGATATACATGGGGTGGTGATGAGACAAGGGGAATACAAATTGTCATTGTTTGCAGATGACATTCTGCTTACTTTTACTAACCCGTTGATATCTCTCCCCTTGTTACATAAACTACTGACTTCCTTTGGTGCCATCTCCGGTTATAAAGTTAACACTTCCAAAACTGAAGCCCTTCCTATACACATTCCGTCACCCTTATTATCTCAACTTAAAGAATCATACTCTTATAAATGGTGTAACATCTCTCTCAAATACTTGGGAGTCCTACTTACTCCTTCCTATGACTCCCTTTATAATACTAATTTTCCTCCTTTGATACTGGACATTAATAAATCTCTGTCGATCTGGACCAAATACCCCCTGTCTTTTATCTTTAAAAATGTCTATTTTACCCAGACTGCTTTACCACTTTGAAACACTGCCAGTAGCCTTGCCTGCTTCACAACTAAAAGGCACTCCACAGGAATTTTCTAAAATTTATATGGAATGGTAGGGCCCACCGCATAGCGAGTTCAGTGATGTTTTCTCTTAGATCCAGGGGAGGTTTGGTAGCCCCGGACATTACTAAATACTACTACGCCACACACTTAAGGGCTACTTCATGGTCTTCCTTACACGCACCAAATCAATGGACTGCCATTGAAAAGGGTTTACTTTATCCAGTTCACCCATGCTCCTTGATTTGGGGCGCCCCCCCTCCCTGGATCCCATCTATAAACGTTAGTGCACTGGTCCAATGACATTTACTTTAACCATTTGGCATCAGTGTCTTAAACATTATTCCCTCACTTCACCTTGTCCTCCTCTTGTGAATGTGCTATTCAACCCACTCATACCAGATAGTATGTCCCTGGGTAGGGTTTTCCCATGGCTGAATGCACCTCTTTTTCAGCTCCGGAACCTGGTCCATCCCACCACGAGGAGACTACACACTTTCAATATGAGAAATTTGACATACCCACCCACCTTTTCCATTTCTATCTACAGGTTAGACACTTCTTCCACTCTAAATCCCTGACCCTGGATAAACCAATCACCTTTGAATACCTATGTGCTCAGGGCCCTCACTGCATTTAATTTCATGTATTTACCGTATCCTCCATGAGTCGACTCCTATCACGGAAATCACGCATCATTATATGAGCAGGTGGTCCCATTTGGTGGGCCGACCTATCACAATACAGATGTGGGATAGGAATTGGTCCTCTACTTTTAAATTTTCCAAATGTGTGACTCAGAGGGATACTTCCATTAGGATTGTCATGTTTTGGTATAGAACCCCTGATGTAATTCATAAGTATGAGCCCTCAGTCTCGCCGCGCTGCTGGCGGTAAAGGACTGACATAGGTTCTCTATTTCATATCTTTTGGCAATGTTCCCTGATTCAACCTTTTTGGCGTGATGTGCATCTACTTATACTAAAGGTGGTGGGGGTGTCCCCTCCACTGGATCCTTTAAATTATCTGTTGGGTCTCCCTTCTCCAGGTGTATCTAAAAAGGCAAATCGACTAATATCCTATATTTTGTTAGCCACCAAGAGGCTTATCCCATTGTCCTGGCTATCCAATACGCCTCCTTCATGGTCCAGATTTCTGCACCTGGTGGCTGACATTCGGACGATGGAGTTTTTGATGGCCTCGGTGCATGACTGCATCTCCCAATTTAATAAAGTATGGGAGCCATGGGATCTTTCAGATTACGGGACTTCCATACCACACATCACGCCCTAATATTATATTAACGCTACATTGATGGTGTCCATTTGACTTCCCCTCTCCCCCATTCCTGTGCACATCATTTGATGCCTTACTAGATTTTCTATCACATAATCTACACCCTCCGTGGAATTCCATGCCTTCTACATTGTTATGATTGATCTTGAGGTTCTGAATTTCTACCTATAAACCTCCTATTTTGTATATCTAGGGGAAGCGATGCAATTCACACTTGTGCCTAGTATCTGTGAATATTATTCACTTATATCTGTTATTTTCTACTCTGTTTTTTCCTTTTTATTATGTCTGTTTATATTACACTTTCATTAATAGTGTATTGTACATTATGTTACAATTTTATATTTGTTATCTGATAACCTAATAAAAATACAAGTTTGAAAAAAAAATAAAAATACAGTATATACCAGTTAATGTAGTTTTAAAGGGAACATTAAAAACACAAAAAATCATTATAATAACATGCTTTGGAGATGCCCTTAAACCTGCACGTGAAGTTAGGGAACAGTACAAATTAGACAATTCTTTTCTACAAACAGCAGCCAAGGATCTGTCATTAAGCAGCTGTAAAACTACTACCACTAAACAACAGATCCCCAACAATCACCTATTTGTAAACAAACCAGAGGAAAGGAGTAAACCAGCACATGTGATTGGTGGCATCAGCAGAGAGCACCCCTGTTATAGCTCTTCTGTGCACCACTTTCACCATACTTTCTATGTCTCTTCTGACTACCCGTATTCTCTAGGAGAGAGAAATGCATTAAATTAGACAAGAAGCTTTAAAAATGGCAGCATTTTTGTCACCTGCCATCTTCCCCATCTCCTACACCAAATTTCGATCTGATGTCTTCTCCTCCTGTCTCCTAAAGCACCATGCCACAGCATCCTCTCCATGATGGACAGGGAACATCATTGTTCTGTCTCTTTATGATAATGAGGGACAGAACAATGATTTGGATCTGGATGTTTAGCAACCTACTAACCTCATCAATACTGAGACTGGCAATACAGCAGCCACTGTTTTCCATGTAGTACCTGATCATCTCTCTTACCAACCCCTGCGAGTAACCTATAAATTATCTCCACCGAGACACCCTTACTTAGCAACATTATGTTAGCCATCCAGCAATGGCACACATTGCTAATCATATTAGATACTAATATTGAAGGGGTACAATCTGATCTATACCTCTTACACCATGACATGCAGAAACAAATTTTGGAAGCTGAGGTCAGAGTTGATGCAATTACAACTGGCCCTGAATGACCAATACATGCTAAAACAAATGTCCATTGCATATATACAAAAGATGGATGATCTTGAAATCTGCCGGAGGTGCAATAACATACAGTATGCATGATAGGCCTCCCAGAGTGTGCAGAGAAATTATTGTTGCAGAGAAATTGTTGGAGGTGTTTGGCCAAAATGCTTTTTCTATTATGTTTAGAGTGGAGCTTGAACCCAGAGTGCCTTCCAAAATCTTACCACCAGGCATGCTGCCTTTTCCTTATCTGTTTACTAAATTTCTGTAACATGACAGGGATATGGCATTATGCAAAAATTTAATTTAATTTCAATAATTTAAAAGTCCTAGGACATTCAGAAACAAAAGCAAAAATTCCAGGATGTCAAGTGTCATCTCCAGGTTTTGAAAATTCCTTACACAATGATATATTCTACCCACTCAAAGTGGTTTATAAGTGGCATCAATTTGCATGGGCTCATCCTCCAGGAGAGGTTCAGAGGACTCAGGAAGGGTTGATGAAGAATAAGAAGTACGTGGCGTACAGGGGGACAAAGAAACAAACCTCTCTGTACGCCTTTCCCGTAAACACCTGTCTATACGGATGGTTACTTGCATGGCTTCATTCAATGACTTTGGTTCAGGGTAGTGTACTAAGGAGTCTTTGATGGAGTTTGATAAACCTAACCTGAACTGGCATCTTAGAGCTGGGTCATTCCACCCTGTGTCAGGTGCCCAGCGGCGGAAATCAGAATAGTATTGTTCAGCAGTGTGTTTATCCTGACGTAATGACCTAAGGTTAGCTTCAGCTGAGAAGGCACAGTCAGGAACATCATACAGTAAACCTAAGGCCTTGAAAAAAGCTTCAACTGACTGGGTCATCTGCGGGGAGACTAACGCCCAAGACTGCGGAACCCCCTGCAACCATGTAGTAATCAGGTCAAGCCACTGTGCTTCAGAGCCAGAGGAGTGTGGCTTAAGCTTAAAGTATAGCATACAACTATTTATAACGGCTTCAGCACCGGAACATTTTACCCCCTTCCTGACCAGAGCACTTTTTGCGATTCGGCACTGCATCACTTTAACTGACAATTGCGCGGCCATGCAACGTTACAAAAAAACAAAATAGACGTCCTTTTTTTCCCACAAACACAGCTTTCATTTGGGGGTATTTGATCACCTCTGTGGTTTTAATTTTTTGCGCTATATATATATATATATATGTCTGCATGTAAACGCATATCCAGCAGCAACACTGAAGCCAGAGCCCAAAGTTAACCCGCTTGATCCTTTTTCTGGTGACCCCCATGTGTTTTCCACCACTTGCCGACCGATGCACATGGATATACGTTGGCACAATGGCAGCGGTGGGCAAATGGGTGTACAGGTACGTCCCCTATAATTGCACAACAATTTTGAAAAAAAAAAAAAAATTTTTTTTTTTACTTTTTGCTGTAAAAAATACCCCCAAGAAATATATAAAGAAACACATTTTTTCCTCAGTTTAGGCCGATATGTATTCTTCTACATATTTTTGGTAAAAAAAAAAAAAAAAAAGCGGAATAGGCGTACATTAATTGGTTTGCGCAAAAGTTATAGCATCTACAAAATAGGGGATATATTTATGGCATTTTTATTATAATGTTTTTCTTTTAATTAGTAATGGCGGCGATCTGCAATTTTTATCATGACTGCAACATTATGGTGGATACATCGGATGCTTTTGTGTAAATGACACTGGAAGGGAAGGGTTAAACAGTAGGGGTGATCAAGGGGTTAAGTGTGTCCTAGGGAGTGATTCTAACTGTGGGGGGGTGGGCTACCACTGACATGACAGCGATCACTGCCCCCAATGACAGGGAGCAGTAGATCCCTGTCATGTCACAAGGCAGAATGGGGAAGTGCCTTGTTTACATAGGCATCTCTCCGTTCTGTGGCTCCGTGACATGATCGTGGGACACCACCAGATATGGAGTCCGTGGGAGCCGCGGGCATGGTCACGCTGTACGCTGCGGGCACACACACCCACTAGCCATGCTAATCAAAGGGGACGTACCTGTACACCCATTTGCCCACCGCTGCCATTGTGCCAACGTATATCCATGTGCATCGGTTGGCAAGTGGTGGAAAACACATGGAGGTCACCAGAAAAAGGATCAGGCGGGTTAACTTTGGGCTCTGGCTCCAGTGTTGCTGCTGGATATGCGTTTACATGCACAGACAGTTCCTGGACTTGGCGTGTCAGTTTGCAAATTACCTCAGCAAATAAACGAGCCTGTGTAGTGTCCATCTTCACAGAATTTTTTTTTCTTAAAGGCTTGTGATCATGTCACATCTACCCCAATGCAGGTGGTCAGACCCTATAGCTGGCTACTGTGTGCTTAACCTATAGCAGCCCCCTTTCCCATAAGGCAAGCAAGCCTACCAGTACTCAATTGCCCCCAGGACTTCAATACAATGCTATAGTGCCTGGCCACCTCACCAGGGCAGATGCACTCTGAGCAAAGCAAATAGATACTTGCAGTTAGCAGACAGATAACGTGGTTCTATGACAGTCCAGGTAAAAAGGCAGGCTGAGTTCAAGGAATAGTCTAATAATCCAGTCCAAAGTCATACACAGGGAAATCCAAACTAGCAAAGCATGACAGACAGACAGGGAGCTTGATCAGGAACAACACACGTATCACTTACTATCACAAGCACCCAAATGAGGTTTGAGCTGGCTTATAACAAGCTTGGTTTCCACCCAGAGACTGATCACATTAATCAGCCTGCAGGTGGACAGACAGACAAGAAGAGTGCCATAGCCAAACACCGGATGCTGGAATGAAGAACAGGAGCACTAAGTGATTCTAACCAATTTATTACGTTACATATTAAACTAACACAGCTCTATTTTTTTCTAACAACCCCCCCCCCCCTGCACTTTCAAATTTCAAAAGATAGTGCCACTTTACCGCTGACGCCCAGGGCAGCTATCAGAAACCATGAACCAGACCGAGACAGAAGTACAGTAAAATCACACTTGTTTATTAATAAAAATAAAAAGGTAAATAGAGTAAGCGTAATCAAAGCATAGCCAGAGTCCAGTAACCGGATTGGGTAGTCAGCCAAGCCAGAGTTCAGTAACCAGAACGGGTAATCAGCCAAGCCAGAGTTCAGTAACCAGATCAGGTAATCAGCCAGGTCAGAAGTCAGGGATCCAAGTAGAGGAACAGCAAGCAGGATAAGGAGCCAGAAGGGATGTCATCAAAGCCAGTCTTTAAACAGGAACGCAGGAGATGGTTTCTTGTGATGTGACCAAGGTGAAAGGCAGGAATGAAGTGAGCTGGAGATCTTTAAGTAGGCAGGACTGACGAGCAGATCCACAACAGGTGGTTAGCTGTGGAGAGAGATGAGAGCTGGCAAGTAGCCGACAGCTGAGCGGCCAGCTCAGAGAAGGAAGGGCTGAACCAGCCCTGACAGCGGCTCAGTGGGAAAGGGGTCTAAAGGAAAAATTGTCATTTAAAACTGATTGTGGCTGTAATGAATTGTCGGGTCTCGGTGGTTGTGGGGGTATGCGGGCGGGGGGCTTATCGGAATCTGGAAGCCCCCTTTAACAAGAGGACCCCCAGATCCCAGCCTCCCCCCTATGTGAATTGGTAATGGGGTACAAAAGTACCCCTACCATTTCACAAAAAAGACACAAAAGAGACAGCTTGGGACAAGTCCTTTATTAAAAGATAAAAAAATAAAAATGTCCCGTGATGTAAATTCATGCTGCCCGACAGACAAATAAAAAATAAAAATGACCGTTACGCCTCTCTCTGACAGTTCTTATATAGCCGAGGGCAGGAATCTCGCCCCCCCCCCTCTTTTCCTGCGGGTCTGGTATGGATTTTGGGGGGGACCCCTACACCATTTTTTTTTTATTTGGCGCAGGGTTCCCCTTAATTTCCATATCAGACCCGAATGGCCTGGTATGGATTTTAGGGGGATCCCCACGCAATTTTTTTTGGACTGGGGGGGACCCATGCTTTTTTTTTCAATTAGTTTTATCTATATTGCCGAGACCCGACAATTTATTACAGCAGCAATAAGTTTTAAATTACAATTTTTCCTTTAGAAATGTAATTTTGCTGTGGTACTGTTCTAAAAATGGGAAAAATGTGCCACTTTACAGGCATACTATAGACACCCCCCAGGCGCGATATTTAAAGGAATATTTCATTTTTATTGTTTCACTTTAAGCATTAAAAAAAAAAATCACTGCTCCTGAAAAAACGGGCGTGTTTAAAAATTGTTTTTTTGCATTGATACATGTCCCCTGGGGCAGGACCCAGGTCCCCAAACACTTTTTATGACAATAACTTGCATATAAGCCTTTAAAATGAGCACTTTTGATTTTTCATGTTCGTCCCATAGTCTTTAACGGAGTTCTGGCGCCTTAGACACCTAGCAGAATCACTTCACCGTGTGATTTTAGTTTCCTTAAAATGGAGAATCGAGAATCTCCGTCTGAGCATAGTTATTCCAGATTAATCTAGAGATCTAATATGGTACATTGTGGAAAAGGGTACGGGGAAGTTGGAGATGTAGAGGAATAGTCTGCATCAGGAAAAGCAAGCTCAAGAGAATGTTCATCTTAACTATGGCCATATTGCCAAACCAAGAGCAACGTAGGAATTCCCGCTTGGTCAAGTCTGCTTTCAGATTTTTTAAAATAGGAGGGAAATTCAGAGAGTTCAGAATGTTGATCCTAAATAGGAAATACTTGTATGTTCTCATCTCCTAGTTTTTCTTTTTTTTTGGGGGGGGGGGTTGCTGTATGTCAGGTCTGGGAAATTTCTCTTTACTTCCTGTTCCATACCACAACAAAAAGGAAGAAAATGTCTCTATAAATGTCTCCTATAAAGTTAAAAATAGTCACCAGGACAAATATATAAGGTAAATATCCCCAGTGGGGCCACCATCAATGATAAAACCTGCTCTCACACAAGTACAGTGGCCTGGGTCTACTGTGGCTTTGCCACACCACTTGCACAGTACTGCAATCAACAATATTTTGTTAAAATATGATTTTCAAGAGTTGCCTGAATCTGACTTTTAAGTGGACTTAAGCGGTTAGCATCTAAGCAATTACCAAGATCCATAGAGCCTGCCTCTCCATAACGTCTGTTTTAGGAGGCTTGAGTGTGAAACGCTGGCACTCTTATCATTCCAGGAATCATTTATAAATATTTGGGAGGGATGTCAGATATTTTGGAGGAACTGGAATCAGGAGTGCTCAAAATGTAGGGTAAAAGAGGCTAGCCTTGCTACCCTGGACAAATGAAGAGTTTTTAATCATGCAGGATTGCTGGTAATTTTCCCTATTAAGGGGGCATAATTTAACTTTGATGGTTGTTTGTAGGTCAGGGGAGAGTGTAATGCCTAGGTATGGAATACCACCAGTGCTCCATGTGTATGGCAGGGTTGATTTTAGCTGAACTTTAAGGGCTCTGGGACACCTAGATCCAAGATGAGGGCTTTTGAGTAATTGACTTTATAGTATGAAACCATACTAAAAAGCTGTAGGACCTCATGTGCTTGAGGGAGAGAAAATTTGGGTTAGACAGTAGTAAAATGTCATCAGTGAATAGTTGGATAGAATTTTGGTTCTGCCTAGTTTGAAACCCAGATATTTGAGGGTGCGATCTAATCATTTCAGCTAGTGGTTCTATTAGAAGGTTGAATATGGACGGTGAGAGTGGGCAACTTTGGCGTGTGCCATTTGTAATCAAAAAGATTTTAGAAATTATTTCAGATGTATAAACCAGAGCAGAGGTGTTTGAGTATAGAGCATGAATAGCATAATACAGATATCCACCAAAACCAAACTTAGTCAAGGTATAGGACATATAAGTCCAGTGAACCTGATCGAATGCCTTCTCAGCATCAATGGATAGTAGCAAAGAGGGCACCCGAGTATATTTGTCATAGTGGATAGCATTGATTATGTGTCTAGTGGCATCTGATCATTGTCTACCAGCTGTAAAGCCTTTTGGGTCAGACTTAATAAGTATAGGGGGTAATTTTAGCAGACCACTTGCAAGTAGATTGCCATATATTTTTACACCTACATTTAATAATGGTATAAGGCAGAAGTTTTGAGGGATGGTAGGGTCTTTTGCCAGTTTCGATATAGTGACCATGTGGGCTTTGAGCATCTCTGTGTGTTTGATAGCGATAGGGACTTCTCTCCTTAGCTGGTGCCTTAGCCATGTAGATAAAGGGAAAGTTATTGTTAGACCATTTGGGAGGGGAAGAATCTAGGAAGTGGGTCTCCTGTACACATAGCTCATCACATTGCAATAAACGAGCCTCTTTCCACAAGAAAGCCCACTTAAAGGGGTGGTTTAAGCCATGTGCATTTAAAGAAGCAATTTTGAACCCCCTTGTGAAGGTTTAGAAAAGAGACGGGCAGAATGTGTTCAGTTTCCTAGAAGGAGGTCACCTGGACTGAGAAGTAGCATCATATGCTGGTAGAGTCCTTTTATGGAGGAGTCTCTGTGCGATCACTGTGCTGCAAAAAATACGTTCAGGACCAAGAACTAGAAGAAGAACAGTTTTTAAACAAAGTAGCTTGAGGAAGTAGGGTAAATATATAAAACAAAGATGCAACTTGGACCCAGGTGCAAATGGTGTTTCATATTGTGTAATGAGGAGTTTTGAGCTAGCTAACCATACCCACACCGCCTCTACTCCCATAAAAGCTGAAGTAGAGGTATTATGTTGGCCGCCAGATGTTGTTTTCTTGTGCTTCTTTTTATAAGAGAATATTTGCCAATTTGCCTGTATGTGAATAGAAGGATTACTTGCAGAGCCAAAAGGTGGAGTTTCTGCAAGGATGTTTAGTTTCAGGAATTGTAGACCTTCATCCAGTGTTAAGATCCTGATTGTGTTCCCATTAGAAGTGACCAACAGATGCCACATAAACAAAATATTATGATTGTGAAGTGCTTTTGTCACTGTAAGCATGTATTTCCTTAACTGCATAGTATGATGAGAGAAGACGGGAAAGATTTTCAAGCCAGCGTAAGTAGAGGGAATGGATTCAGAGCTTCAGAAAATTGCAAGAACCTGCTCCTTTATGTGGAATAAGTGCAGCCGCATAATCACGTTCCTTGGAATATTGTCAGAAAGGAAGGTCTTGGAAGGAGGTGTACTCTATCTATGACTAGCTCCATTGGAGATGCATTAGGGAGTATAGAACGGAGCAATGATTGGATGAAGGAGAGCAGTTGATCAGGTAGAGCACATTCAGAAATGCCTCTAACTTTTAGGTTGTTACTACAGAATCTGATCTCCAAATCTGCAAGTTTGGGCCTTTATGTAGGAGCCAGAGCTAGCAGGAGATAGAACAGAGTAACAGGGATACAGTGATTCTATCACATGCATGGCCTGTAGTTCTCACCACTAGCACCATTTGGTCCACGGGCAGTTGGCTTGAAGAAAACTAACAACTTCTGAGGCTGGGCCTGGTCCATTTGCAGGACATCTCCACTGGATGAAATGGCTCTAGCAATGTTGAGGGAGCTTAGTGGCGGTGGCAGGGGGGCCAAAGCAGGTGGGAATCCCCAGTGGTGTGGTGCAGCTTTGTTAGTGAGCGCCCAACTTGGGTCGCGGTCGCAATGCCCCCGCACACCAGTGTTTTTGATAAACTACCCCCTCAACCAACTAAACAACTATTTGCAGTTTATAAATCAAACATATGTGCCGCGCTGTACACTGTTACCAAATTTTCTTACTGTGCAATAAATATTATATCAATGCAAAATGTGGAAAAATGTAAAATAATGCATTTGGGTGGAAAAAATATGAATGCAATCTACTCACTGGGGGGGAGAACCTCTGGGGGAATCTAGGATGGAAAAGGACCTGGGGGTCCTAATAGATGACAGGCTCAGCAATGGCATGCAATGCTAAGCTGCTGCAAGCAAGGGAAACAGAATATTGGCACGTATTAAAAAAAGGGATTTACTCCAGAGATAAAACAATAATTCTCCCACTCTACAAGACTCTGGTCTGGCTGCACCTGGAGTATGTTGTCCAGTTCTGGGCACCAGTCCTCAGGAAGGATGTGCTGGACCTGGAGAGAGTCCAGAGAATAACGCCACAACTAATAAAGGGACTGGAGGACATTAGTTATGAGGAAAGGTTATGAGCACTGAACTTGCTCTCTCTGGAGAAGAGATGCTTGAGAGGGAATATGATTTAAATGTACAAATACCATACTGGTGACCCCACAATAGGGATAAAACTTTTCAGTGTAAGAGAATTTAATAAGACACGTGGTCATTCACTAAAATTGGAAGAAAATCGGTTTAAGCTTAAACTGCGTAGAGAGTTCTTTACTGTAAGAGTGGTAAGGATGTGGAATTCCCTTCCACAGGCAGTGGCTTCAGCGGGGAGCAGCAATAGTTTAAAAAACTATTAGATAAGCACCTGAACGACCTCAACATACAGGGATATACAATGTAATACTGACATAAAATCACACACATAGGTTGGACTTAATGGACTTGTGTCTTTTTTTCAACCTTGCCTACTATGTAACAATCATTAAAGTACATACATTATAACACAAATTCCTTACAGTGTGATAAATCAATAAAGTGACTTGTGCATACTCTTAAAGCGGAGTTCCACCCAAAAAATTTACTTTAAAGAAATCAACCGCAGAGCTAAGTAACAACTAAGCTGAGAGGGGGTGTGACCGGATGTGCGGGTGTGTGTGGTGCTGCGGGATGGTGTGAGTAAGAAGGTGCTGTGTGTCCTCCCCCTCCTCTACCCCCCCTGCTGCTCTGGTCAGTGAAAACTCAGGCTGAGCGGTGTGTGTTTGTTTACCGCGGCGGAAAGTGTGCAGCATACGAGCCTTGAACGGAGTGCTGTGTCCCGCTGGTCGGAGAGCATGGAGTGTGGAGACGTGAGACGCTCTGTTCCTGTTTTCCCTATCTTCCCCGATTCATCTTCGATTCCTGCAGAGTGGCTGAAAGCTCTGCGGGACAGCTGGGAGTGACGTCACACTCCACCGGGAAGCTGCAGATGAGTGGCAAGCGCTGGCTGTAACAGTCAACGCTCGTCCATTGGAGCAAGATCTGGAGACTCTTCAAAGGATGAGACCCTTCAATGGATGAGTATTTGGATAACCTAGTACAGATGTAACAATCCTGCTGCCGTTTAGTGGAACTTTTCCTGTATGGTGGCCGGGACTGAAGTGTTAGCACAAGTTAAGTGTCCTGTTTTTGGGAAAAGGAAAGGAAAAGAAAAGAAATTGATGTTTTTTGCAAGACTTTATGCTGTTTAATTAGCAAATTGTCAAATCTGTCATGATGTTTGATACCATAAGTAGGTAATAGGGACAGGTGTGAAAAAGTCCATTATAACAGTCCCTGTCCCTTTTTTATTTTCTCTCCTTAATTAATGGGTTGTTACCTTAGCTGCACTGTACCTAGGCAAACATCATAAGGCCAACCCAGAACTCACACCAAACTGAGAAGTTTGTAAGTGAGTTATTTTTGAGACACTTAATTGCTGTACTAGCGAAGGTGCAAAGCAAAGGTGCACATGGTCCCAGGATTCTAGACTTGGGAGCTTAAACTGTCCCTTAGCTATTCAATTTCTTACTTGCAAAATATCTGATATTCATGTCAGCTACAAGGCCTATATGTGTAAAGAATAACTGGAATATTGCACGTGCTAAGCTCACTCATGCCCTACTTTTTCCTTGAAGCTATTTCAGCTACCTTAGAGGTTATTGTACTTAAGTGGGGCTTGATTAACAGTAGGACATTATACTGCTGACCCTCAATCCGAACCAACGGAGAGGGCGGCTGAGAGTGCAGTGCTATTTTTGGCCGAACTACAAAAGTGTGTAGAAGTACAGGGTGCTGGTCATTGTTGTGACTACCAATTGCTGTTTTATTGCTTGGGTGTACTAGGCGGGTTTTTTTTTTTTGTCAAGAGTATATGATGCAGCATTTACGTTCTGCAAAGGATAAAAATCCTCAGCAATCAGTGGCGGCAGCAGCAGCAGCAAAATTGGAGCAATATGCCCACTCCCCCGCTGTGACCCCCGCAAAGAAGGGGTCACAATCTAAAACACAACAGGGGGGCACTTCTGATAGGAGAAGTCAGGGCCATCCCCAGGTGCAGTTGCAGCCAGCCGTTGTAGCATCAATGGCCCAGTCAACCAAAACAAATAGCAATAGAGGCCAGGGGCCGAGTGCTCAGAATGCAAATATGGGCATATCATCCGACTCTACCCTACCCCCAGAGAAAGAGACAACCCTAATGGATGTATTCATGGCAGTAAGCGAAGGAAGAGTTAGCCTGTTAGAAGATGATATGTCCCCATTAGTTAAAGAAATTAAAAAGATGAAGGAACAGATAACCAAGCAAGCCTCCAAACTGGATGAAATGGAGAACAGAAGTCGAAGGGATAATGTGAGACTGGTGGGTCTGCCTGAAAAAAGCAAGGGTGTTAATCCTATGAAGTTCCTAGAAAATTGGCTGATAGAACTTTTTGGAAAAGAATCATTTTCAACTACGTTTTCGATAGTAAGAGCACACAGGGTCCCCTTTAGGGCCCCTCCAGCTGGGAGACACCCTAGACCTCTACTTATGAAGTTTCTTAATTACCAGGACAAAGTGATGCTGCTGCAAAAAACAAGGGAGGCGAGAAATATATTTTTTAACAGTGTTAAGATATCGCTTTACTCTGATTTCTCGCCGGACCTGCAGAGGCGTAGGGCGGAGTTCATACAGTCTAAACGTACCCTACAAAAATTTAAGCTGCCCTATGCCCTTCTTTACCCAGCAAGGTTACGTGTAACAGCATTGGGGGAACCCAGTTTTTTGAATCTCCAGCTGGAGTTGAGAAGTGGCTGGAGGAAAATAAAGAGAAATTCTTAGATACCCTGTAGAGGGGCGGGTGTGGTACACACTGTATAGGATATCAAGAGGTATTATTGTTATTTTTTTTTTTTTATTGGTCTTTCCTCTTTTTTTTTTTGGGAGGGGGGGTTGTTACACACAGTTGCTGTATGAGGAGTGCTAGATGGGAATGAAATATGGGAGTCAATGTGTGATACAGGTAGTATGGGAACCGGTCACTTTAAACCCCTTGGGGGTTTACCTAGATAGGTGGGGGGAGGGAGGGAGGGATTGGAGGTAGAAGAGGGGGGGATATTTAAGTTCGGAGGGGGGAGGGAAGGTGGGGGGTACGGGGTAGGGAGAGGGGGGAGGGGGATGGTAGGTTTGGTAAAGCACTCACAGAAAGTAGTTATACCACTGGAATTTACCTAGGTTGGATCCAGGATTACACACAAAGTTACGTTTGTAGGAAAATGGCACTTAAGCTACACATGAAAGGGTTTGTCAGTAATTACTTATTTAGATTGGTTACGATATGGCTATGATAAGCATGTCACTTAAACTCACTAATGAATTGGAAGTAGTAACGGCACCGAATTTATTGTTTAAAATATTGAAAGATAGAGGGGTGTTAAAGTTTCAGATTATAATGAATTTATTTTCTTTTAGATATGTTCACCTGGTTAGTATATATACTTGTTTGGTATCCTGATGCAAGTTAAAACATTAAAAATAGGCTCCTGGAATGTCAGGGGACACCTCTCAAAAGGATGGCAGGAAACCCATTTAACTAAAAATACACTCCAGCAACTACAGTCAAGGAAATATCAATGTCAATTTCATGCGGTTTACTCCTCATATAGTAGGGGGGTAAGCGTTATGGTGAAAACAGGGGTGAACTTTTCCTGCAGGCAATCCAGTATAGACAAGGGGGGGGGTCAATATATTTTTTTATATTGTACAATTGATAGTAGTATGTTTATGGTGGTAAATATATACATCCCCCGCCCTTTAACTTAGAGGTCTTGCTTAGACTGAATGAATTTCTGTTAGATAAAAAGAGGGTGCTGATCATAGTTGTTGGTGATTTCAACGAGATCTTGGATAGTAGGTTGGATAGATTTCCTGTGCGGTCTCTCTCTAAGTCCATGGTGAAAACAGTCTGTGTCAATTCCTGGATGAAGTGGGGTTAATAGATTTGTGGAGGGTGCGAAACCCGGATGTCTTGCAATTTTCTTGTTACTCAGCTTCGTACGCTGCCCTCTCAAAGATAGATTTGGTTATTGGGAATGATAGAGAATTACAGATTACGGAAAGAATTATATACTTGCCGTGAGGTATATCAGACCACTCCCCCATGGTGGTTACTTTGAAGATAGGAGGGAACAATCCCCGGAAGGAGTGGAAAATAAATCTGTATTGGTTCGAATTGATTAAAAATCCAGATGGGGTTCTCCCTAAATTGAGAGAGTTTGTTGAAATCAATGAAGGAACGGCACCGCCTGCTGCGATGTGGGACGCTCTGAAGGCTTTCTTTAGGGGTGTACTAATACAGCACTTGGCCAAATTTAATAAAGAGGCTAGGAGTGGGGAAGAAAAAATTTTAAGAGAGGTGCTCGAGGCAGAAAATAATTATATTAATGACCCAACCCCCGAACCGAAAACATCTTGGCTAGATAAACAACAAGAGTATAAGGTAGTCGTTATGCAGAAGGCAGAGACTCGGTATCTCCTCCAGCGCCAGACTTCCTCGGTAGAGGGTGAAAGAGTGGGAAAGTTGTTGGCACAGTTGGTAAAGTCCAATACTGCTCCATCCACTATCCTTGCCATTAAATCTACAGGAGGAGATATATTTTCAAATACTTCAAAGATAGTGCAAGTACTTAGGGACTATTATAAAAATCTTTATACCTCTCAGAAAAAAGGAATGGAAGATCTGATGGAGGAATTCTTGGGAGATCTAGTAATACCGTCTATACCACAAGAGGAAAGGGATCTTTTAGAAACCCCAGTAACTCTTGCAGAACTGCAATTAGCGATAGCCAGTATGGCAAACTCAAAATCCCCCGGCCCGGATGGCCTTCCAATAGGCCTATAAATATTATGGCAATGTTTTAATTACAGAGTTGCTGAAAGCATTGGAGGGGGCACTCAGAGGGGGACACCTGCCTGCCTCAATGCTGGAGGCAACTATTATAATGCTCCAAAAAGATGGGAAGGATCCCCTGGACGTGGCCGCTTATAGGCCAATTTCCCTTTTATGTACCGATGCCAAAATCTTGGCTAAAGTCTTGGCAATTAGATTAAATAAAGTTATCCATAAACTGTTCCATATGGACCAAGCAGGATTTATTGCCAATAGATCTACAAGTCTGAATATCAGAAGGGCCTTTTTGAATTTACAAACGCCTACGGAGAATGAGGGTTCAAGAGCTGTGTTGACCCTAGATGTGTCCAAAGCTTTTGATAGTGTGGAGTGGGGATATATCTGGCGAGTCCTGGGGAAATTTGGATTTGGTCCCTCGTTTATCGGATGGATCAAAATGCTCTATGATAGACCCAAGGCAAGATTAAAAATTAATAATGAGTTATCAGATTGGTTTGAGCTGGAGAGGGGGATGAGACAGGGGTGTCCGTTGTCCCCACTGCTTTTTGCGCTGGCAATGGAGCCCCTGGCCATCTCTGTAAGAGAGAGCTCTGAGATAATTGGGTTCCAGAGAAAGATGGGTGAAGAAAGAATTGCGTTATATGTGGACGACATCTTACTTTTCCTAGGAGATACGAGCAACTCATTGTTAAAGGCAATGGGAATAGTGGAGTCATTTGGCAGTTTTTCAGGCCTAGAGATAAACTGCGAAAAGACTGAGCTGTTACCTATAGACCCAATAAGTGAGCCTATAGGGCAGGTAATGCCCCAGCTAGTAATTGTGAACGCACTGAAGTACCTGGGAATTGTCATAACGAAGGACCCTAATCAATATATTGGCAAAAACCTTGTTCCGCTTTTGACGAAATTCAAACAAAAGATAGGTATATGGAAGCCTCTCCCCCTATCAGGGGCAGGAAGATGTAGTTTAATAAAAATGATATGGATGCCACAATTACTGTATGTCCTGCACAGTTCTCCAGTGTGGATATGCAAGAGTTGGTTTAGGAAAATCGAGAGCCTCTTCAGGGAACTGATTTGGAAAGGGAGACAAGCCAGGATACGTTTACGGGTGCTTCAGTTACCGGTGCAGGATGGGGGCTTTGCCCTCCCACACCCAGAGCGTTACTTTTTAGCAACCCAATTGCAGCAGTTAGTGGGGTGTGGGGCACCGGGAGGAGGCACCCCAAATGGCAGAATTCTATTAATAGGTGCCTTACATAACACAATAATCAAAGCACTAGAGGCTGATTCCTTTCACTATGAATATCCAACAATCAAACTGATAATGAAACTTTGGAAAACAGTTAAAAAACAGATGAGATATGATGGGTTTACTGACTATACTCCCATCTGGAATAACCGAAATCTGCAGGAAGTTCTTAAAGTAGGAAAAGTTAGAGAGTGGGAAAATCAAGGTATTAAAAGTCTAAGACAACTTTATATTAGGTAATATACTAAAGAAATTCCCAGAGTTGGAACGTGAATTCGATCTCTCACCTTCTTTTCATATCTTCAGCTGGAGCATGCCCTCAAAGCTCAATTTTAGATTCTAGAATTCTAGCAGATTCTAAAGTGGAAAGAAATGCCTTTATTCCAAAGTATACTTCAAGTAACCCCCACTAAGGGGTTAATATCTAAGATTTATGGTCAATTGAGCAATATAGTTAATAAGGGGGGGTTACTCCAAGCTGTAAGAGTCAAATAGGAAGAAGATATAGGAGTACTGTCCCAGGCACAGTGGGAGAGAATCTTGGAGATAGGGCCCCTGCTATCAGTCTCCCCCCCACAGAAGATCTCGCACCTGATGCTGTTAAATAGAGTCTATCATACACC
The DNA here is from genome assembly GCA_037952925.1 of Lithobates clamitans. NCBI lineage: Eukaryota > Metazoa > Chordata > Amphibia > Anura > Ranidae > Lithobates > Lithobates clamitans. Next base: position 10,627,287 of record JBBGZY010000037.1, read on the forward strand.
TAAACGGCTCTTTAGGTTTGGAAGAAGACCTAATGATAGTTGTCCCAGATGTCAGGGGACGGGGGATCTTATCCACATGTTGTGGAGATGCCCCAAGCTGTTCCGATACTGGGAGGGGGTGATTAATAGTCTGAGAGATATTTTTGGTATTTCATTGGAGAAGGAGGCTATAGTATGTATCCTGGGGTATAGACAGGTACAGGGGGAGAGGAAAAGTACTACATTGTCAATTTTGAGATGTCTGTTTCAAGCTAGGAAAATGATAACATTATGGTGGCAGTCTAAGGAACCCCCTACAGTAAAAGACTGGATTGCCACAGTAAATATAGCTCTTTGTAGGGAAAGAACTGAGTACATTAAAAGAGGCAATCTCCAGGAATTTGACAAAATGTGGAGACCGTGGTTGGAAAAGTTGGGCCGCCCTTAATAGGAAATATAGGAAATAAAGTAACGGTAGACAATACCAACCTGCCTAGTATACCAAGGCAATGTAATAGTAGATTGAAACAGGTGCCATAGTGTGGTTAAATCAACAGGCTTAATAATTACAAATAGAATCCTAGTCGGAAAAAAAAAATGTTTTCTTTCTTTCCAATTTCTGTTTTTTTTTGGTTAGACCTGTAATCAAATTATGAGTTCTCTGGTAGGGGAGGGTGGTGGTGGTATGGGAGGTGGGAGGGAAGGGTGTATAACCTAGGAATCATGACAATCATTTTAGGTTATGTAATACTGGCAATAGGAGCTGGGTGCGGGGAGCCCCTTAGGCATTTTATAGACTTCCAGGCTGGTATATGACTTCCAGGCTGGTATATGTAGCCTCTATGTCTCTATTCACTTACTGTACTTAAACTAGTCAATGTTCAATTCCTTTTTTTTTTTTTTGGCTTTCTGCTTATTTAAAGCTTTTTAAGGAAAAGGAAAAAGAGAGAGAGAGAGAGAGAGAGAGAGAGAGAAAGGGAATAAGAAAGGGGAAAAAAAAGGAAACAATAAATAAATAATATGCAAAGAAAGCAAATAAAATAAAGCTATAAGAATTTACCACAATGATGTGAAAACGAGAAGGAGACAGTAAAATGAACGTTGAACTGATTTAGCTTCTTGATAATATTTGCTGAAGTGGTAAAAAAAAGAAAAAAAAAAAGAAAGAAAGAAATCAACAGCATTATTCATCAAGATCAACATTTGAAAAAAAAAAAAAAGTACACCCTCCTTTAGCGCTGTTGCTATTGTAATGGAATGTGATTATGAGTGTTGTTGTGAAATGCCTATTTCTAATATAATCGCATAGATATAAGTGCTTATTTTCTTATAACCAGCTTAATCATGCTCAAATTAGATGTCTGCCAGCTTCTCCCTTCATGTGGAACAGAACTGCAAGAGTTAAAGAACAAATCTGAGAAGAAGATTTTCTTCTTCAGGCCTATGCAAGAGAAACAGGAACTGAAAATAAGACACCATAATTAGCTATGATAGTCTGCTATCTCCTTATACAGATATAACCCAGCAAAGCTTACATTTCGTCACAATAATGAATATGTATAATTTGTGGTTTGTACACGCTTGTCTTATTTGATATTTGATTTGATAACGAAATATCCGGCTCTCGGTATATCATCTTGAGTCTAGGAAGTAAACGACAGAAGTACCAAACTTACTGAACGTGTCCGTGTCAGTGATTTGTGGTTAAGTGTGCACACTTTTACATCAAAGGTTAAGGGGGATAGAAACAAGAGTACCGAGCGGTTCTGTTCTGTCCAAAACATTTTGGCGCCCAGAAGTGGGGATTGAGATTGGCCTAAAAGGAAGCCGTACTTAGAGGACGCTGAAACAGGGCCAAATATGGGCGGAGCAGAGCCTGATCAACTCTGGAGAAAACGGTAAGACACTTTTTAATAATTTGTCTGCTGTTTGATCCGCATCCGTATTTGGTAAATTTCTGTCTCCGCATCGGCTTCCCGCGGTCCACAAAGACAGGTATATATCTTGTCTCGGGCCTATTTATATAGTACGAACCTGCAATTGTTTCTGACCCGCCTGTATTTGGAGTATATTGTGTTTTATTTTCTCGATCGATCGTGTTGTGTGATGGCTGTTGTAAATGAGGGATTGATTATATGTTCACTGATGGAATTGAAGTGGTTAAACTTCTCTTGAGGATTGATATTAAGAGAGGGCATCGGGACGCGGTAAACTCCTCCTGGGGCAAATAATTGTGCGGTAAAGCACGGGTGCGGTAAAGCATGGGTTACCAGGAAAGGGGGCGTCAAATTACGCCCAACAGTGGCGTGGGGATCCCGTGAGGATCTGATTAAGTCCAGAATTCACTCCAGTCGTCACATCAATTGTTGTTGGTAATGTCATGTCACAAAAGGTAGAGCCAGGTTATAAGAGATTTATTCTCGGTTACAAACCCCTAGTGCCAGAGGTCCCCCAAGTAATGGTATTCAGATTGAATGTACATTATCCATTGAAATTTTCAGTTAGTAAGAAATTGGAAGTTATTTAGGCTGAGGCTAGGATAAGAGGACAGGGAAGTAAAAGTTGTCCCTGCAACCTCAGCAGCTAGAAGATTACGAGGAGGCAGAGAAAGCCAGAGTGAGGAGTTTGGGTTTTGAGTTGGGATGTGTAGAAGACGTTTAAAATGGTTCACTGAATACCAGCTGTTGACTTACATTCTGTGTTTTGTCTGGTCTGTTTCATGTCTCCCCTTTTGCAGATTTAACAGAGATCTCTTCACTTCCTCATCCTCCACATCACCCTGTCACTGCATATCTTCATTTCTTTTCTGTTTTACCTCAACCTTTCTTGCTTTCCTCTCCTCCTATTCAATTCAAGAGTTGTGTGAAATGGGAAATAAGTCGACTAGGCCCACAGATGGCAGTTTGGCTTGTAATTTGGTACTAGAGCGGGAGGGAGAGGATGCTGTAAAAAAGGAAAAGAAATTAGCGAAAGTGTGTGGAATTTGGGTGGTAGATTAAAAGTAGATGAAGGGCGAACTGTTTTTTGAAACGTAAATAAGGTCTGTTGTCAGATTATAGGTTGCTACGGGCAGCAGATGCTTGGTTTAAAGTTGCAAACGCTATTCATGAAGAAGAGGGTGGATGGAACCAAAATGATCGCATCGTGTACAAGAAAACTAGAAAAGGGGAAGCTAAGTAGTCAGCCACCGCCCTATAATGGCGTCTGGTCCCCAGGAAGTAGACACTGCCCTTCATCTACCCCCCTCTGTTCTAAGTGACACCTCCCCCTGTGGCAACACGCCCTATGCAACCGCCCACACCGAAACCCACCCACATGTTTCCAGTGATGGTACATAGTAGCAACCAATGTATCATTTTAATTAAATAAATAATTTATGTATAGGATGTATTGAATATTTCAGTCAGTATCCAGTTGGAATGTTTGGAGAGAGGAATGGATGTGTATGTTGTGGAGATCGGCTGGACCAAGGCTCCCTATAAAAAATTATTCTGTATGGAGATGGTTCACATCTCTACTCTAAAACGCCTGAAGTCAACATGTGTACAAGAAGTTTACTGATTTAGGTTTTAGCGTGCTGAACAGAGCGCGTAGACACATGTTAGCTGCCACATTTATTTCAGGTCTTAAAGAGTCAATATGAAAGGGTTTGAGTATAGAGAACCCACAACCTTGGAGCTTGAGACGTTGTTAATAGTATTTTTTAGGTCCAGAATCCTCACAGAGCAGTAGAGAGTAGCTCCTCTCATGATGGCCTCTGACACATCTGCGCCCACCAGTACCAACTCCATGTGTCTGCTTGCTACAACTGCGAAAGAGCCCAGCCACTCCAGAAGGGAATACCAAAGCCCATGGAAATTCACCCACAGTCCCCCAAACCCCAACCACAGTCAAATTGGGCCATACGGAACCACTCCCACTCATCGCCAAGAATCTCAGGACCCACCTCACCAACCGCCACACCCCACTCCAGAACACATGGACCTTCTCCGCTAGGATTCCGGCAAGCCCGTCCCGTAATCAGGGCAGAAGAATTACCCGATACCTCATTCCTATCGGACATCAACATAGCATGTGCAGGGGTTGATGGAATGCCCAGAAAGAGCCCGTTGACCCACCCTCTGCAAGTTGGCAACTTTCCTGACTTATTAGCGAGATTTGTGGTCTCATCCACATTCCCCCTGAACCTACTAGGAACTGATGTTCTGTCCAGGCTCCAAGCCTCTATCTCCTTCCAACCTGATGGTGGTGTTCTGATCACCTCACCACTGGCCATCGATGATGCATCGGCACTTTGTTTCATCCCACTCCTGTTATCCCTGAACCCAAAAGACGAACCTGAAGTCCCTGAAGAAGTTTTGGATCGGGTCCCCACATGCCTTTGGTCCACAGGGCCTGAAGATATAGGACATCTGAAAGTGCCGCCACTCATGGTACAACTGAAGCCTGGGGCTCCCCTACCCAAAAAACCACAATACCCCTTGAAGCCTGCGCAATCGGCATCCATCTCAAGACAAGTTGAGGCTCTTCTGTCAAATGGAGCCTTGGTACCCTGTACATCTCCTTGTAACACACCACAGTTCCCAGTGAAGAAGCGAACCACAAAAGGGGAACCAGAAAAGTACAGGATGGTACAAGACCTCAGAGCAGTGAATGAAGCTACCATCCTGGAGACCCCCATCGTCCCCAATCCCCACACGTTGCTAGCAGGGCTACACCTGGACTGTTATGCCCCAAGGGATGAGACTACACCCAGATGTTGTACTTCTCCAATATGCAGATGACTTCCTGATGTGTGCAGATTCCTTCGGTGACGCTCCATATTCTCAGAAAGTCTCCTCCACTACCTGGTTGAGCAAGGTTGCAAGGCCTTAAAAAGGCAAAAAGTCCAGAAAGAAGGTGATTTTCCTGGGTCATTGCATCTCCCAAGGTACTCAACATCTCACTGAAGAAAGAGTTGCTGCAATCAAGGCAATCCCTTTGCCTCAAGGTCAAGCAATCCCTTTATGATACCCTGAGATCTGACCCTTTCCTGCTTTCTCCAGAAGCTGTGGACAATTTTAAAACCCTGAAGGAGATCCTCTCAACAGCCTCTGCTTTTGGACTAAAAGACTTTCAAGACTTTTCAAACTGTTTGTCTCAGAGAGGCAAGGACATGCCACAGAAGTTTTGGCTCAGGCCCATAATAACAGACTCAGGGTATCACTCCTGCCAACTGGACTCAGTGGCCAAGGGGGGACCCTCCTGCCTCAGAGCCATCTTTGCAGCCCAAGTTCTCTTGGACAAGACTGCGGACCTCGTCTTGGGTCACCCCTTAATCCTTCTTGCTCCTCATGACTTCACTGCCATCCTGAACCAGATCCAACCCAGACACCTGTCTTCACAAAGGCACCTCAGACTCCAGTGTGCCTTACCTCCCCCTGACAACATCACCATTCAAAGCAAGAGACCAAGTAGCAGCAGGTTTTGAGTCACTGATTCCAATTATCACTGTAAACAAGAATGTAGACTGGATAAATTACATCTACTACAACCAGCAAAGATTTGTCAATTACACCAGGGACGCACTCCAAGGTCTGGCCGAACAGTTATGCCGCGTACACACGAGCGGACTTTATGGCAGACTTTGCCCGGCGGATGGGATTTCTTCTGACAATTCGATCGTGTGTGGGCTCCAGCGGACTTTGTTTGCTCAAAAGTTGGACGGACTTAGATTTGAAACATGTTTTAAATCTATCCGTCGAACTCGAGTCCGGTCGAAAAGTCCGCTCGTCTGTATGCTAGTTCGACGGACAAAAAGCCACGCTAGGACAGCTATTGGCTACTGGCTATGAACTTCCTTGTTTTAGTCTGGTCGTACATCATCACGTATGAATTCGACAGACTTTGGTGGATTGTGTGTAGGCAAGTCCGTTCATTCAGAAAGTCTGTCGTAAAGTACGTCGAAAAGTCCGCCGGGCAAAGTCTGCCGTAAAGTCTGACCGTGTGTACGCGGCATTAGAGGTAGCATCACACATGAGTTTCCAAAACCGTATGGTCTTAGACATTCCCCTAGCTGAGAAGGGGGGTGTATGCAAGATGATCCCTGAGACAAGTACATGCTGCACTTACATCCCAGACAACACCGGCCCAAATGGTAAAGTGACTTTAGCTATCCAGAAACTTGAGCACTTATCCAAAGAACTGAAACAGAACTCAGGGCTCACCAACCCATGGGACCAGTATTTTACCTGGATAAAGGGAGGATGGCAGGGACTACTGACCCAGATAGGGATAGCCATCCTGACAATAGCTGCCATAATTTGCTGTGTCTTACCCTGTGTTAAGAAGTGTGTAGAAAAAGCTGTTGACCAAAATACCCCCACATTTGTGAACCAAGAGATCCCAGATGACGACGATGTCTATATAAGGCTTGATGAAACCCATGATAATAGTTATGCAGTACATTCCGTTACAGTCACCCTTCCCCGAGATGCAACACCGTAGGGCTATAGGGACAGATAGCACCTGGCGGCATTTCACCAGCTGTATCGACGGGGGTGGTGAGCTAGTCACAGCCCTTTCTCTACATACAGCTTAAAAGAGTTACAGTCAGTGAAATGAGCCAGGTGAAAATGACAGGTTGTTCTCCAGTGTGAGGGACAGTTTTAAGGAAATACGCATTTCAAGGGGGGACTGTAATGGAATGTGATTTTGAGTGTTGTTGTGAAATGCCTATTTCTAATATAATCGCATAGATATAAGTGCTTATTTTCTTATAACCAGCTATTAGCCTTAATCATGCTCAAATTAGATGTCTGCCAGCTTCTCCCTTCATGTGGAACAGAACTGCAAGAGTTAAATACAAAGCTGAGAAGAAGATTGCACCTATTTTGAGGCCTATGCAAGAGAAATAGGAACTGAAAATAAGACACCATAATTAGCTATGATAGTCTGCTATCTCCTTATACAGATATAACCCAGCAAAGCTTACATTTCCTCACAATAATGAATATGTAAAATTTGTGGTTTGTAAACGCTTGTCTTATTTGATATTTGATTTGATAACGAAATATCCGGCTCTCGGTATATCATCTTGAGCCCAGGAAGTAAACGACAGAAGTACCAAACTTACTGAACATGTCCGTGTCAGTGATTTGTGGTTGAGTGTGCACACTTTTTACATCGAAGGTTAATTTGGCCAGGGGGACAGAAACAAGAGTACCGAGTCCTTTGTATTCTGCCACTTCCTCTTTGCGCGCTTCACGTAATTTCCCTCAGCGCCTGTGCTTACTGATGCTCCTTGGAGATGTGTGTCATCCTTTCCCAGGAGTCAGTGGGCAGCGCCGAGGGCTAGGTTGCCATAACAATGGGGAGGGAACTTCCGACAACGCCACCTGTTGTGATGTCAACCAGAGAAGTTTCCACTGACGTGCTTGCGATATGAGGAGAACAATAAAGCTTTATCATTAGTGTATAGAATTATTTGAATATATGATTTAACAATAAAGTCCTTTCATGATTTCCAATATATAAATCCTTGTGATGGTGCTCCAAACTTTTCCAACATGACAGCAAACTCATGCTCCCCCCCTGTGTGAATCTGCTCACCTCAGGGCGTGTGACCGCACACTTAAGTTTGGTCAAATCACGCAGTTGAACCACCCCTGGGCTCTGTATTATATGGGCTCTGTAGGATCCTGGGTTGTTCAATTAAGTTATCCTCAGTGCATAAATGAAAGATAAGGCTGAATAGTGTTTTATTGTTTAAAACAATTTTATTTAAAAAGCATTCGTCCAGGGTAGGGATGAGCCGAACCAGAACATGCGTACAGGCAAAAAATTTGTTCGAACACCGTTAAAGTCTATGGGACACTAACATGAATAATCAAACGTGCTAATTTTAAAGGCTTATATACAAGTTATTGTAATAAAAAGTGTTTGGGGACCTGGGTCCTGCCCCAGGGGACATGGATCAATGCAAAAAAAAGTTTTAAAAACTGCCGTTTTTTCAGGATCAGTGATTTTAATAATGCTTAAAGTGAAATAAAAGTGTAATATTCCTTTAAATTTCGTACCTGGGGGGTGTCTATAGTATGCCTGTAAAGGGGCGCATGTTTCCCATGTTTAGAACAGTCTGACAGCAAAATGACATTTCAAAGGAAAAAAGACATTTAAAAACTACTCGCGGCTATTAATGAATTGCCGGACCGACAATACACATAAAAGTTCATTGATAAAAACGGCAAGGGATTCCCCCACAGGGGAACCCCGAACCAAGATTAAAAAAAAATGGCATGGGGTCCCCCTCAAAATCTATACCAGACCCTTCAGGTCTGGTATGGATTTTAAGGGGAACCAGCGCCAGGATTAAAAAAATAGCGTGGGGTCCCCCCAAAAATCCATATCAGACCCTTATCCAAGCACGCAACCTGGCAGGCCGCAGGAAAAGAGGGGGGATGAGAGAGCACCCCCCTCCTGAACCGTACCAGGCTACATACCCTCAACATCGGGAGGGTGCTTTGGGGTAGCCCCCCCCAAAGCACCTTGTCCCCATGTTGATGGGGACAAGGGCCTCATCCCCACAACCCTTGCCCGGTGGTTGTGGGGGTCTGCGGGCGGGGGGCTTATCGGAATCTGGAAGCCTCCTTTAACAAGGGGACCCCCAGATTCCGCCCCCCTTTCACAAAAAAAGTGTCAAAAATGTTAAAAATGACAAGAGACAGTTTTTGACAATTCTTTTATTTAAAGTCTCTTCTTTCCATCTTTGGGTCTTCTTCCTCCTTCCTTCCTTCATCCTTTGTTTTCTTCCTCCATCTTCTTCTTCCTCTGCTTCTTCCTCCGATCCTCAGATTCTTGCTCCGGTGTTCTTGTCCGGCATCTTCTTCTGCGGCGTCTTCTTCCCAGCTTAGTTCTCGGGCCGCTCCGCATCCAACATGATGGGAGACTCCCGCTGTGTGACGCTTCTCATCTTTTGACGGTTCTTAAATAATGGAGGGCAGGGCCACCCGGTGACCCCGCCCTCCTCTGACGCACAGGGACTTTTGACAATTTCTTTATTTAAATGCTTCATCTTCTTTCTTCTATCTTCCTTCGGTTTCTTCCTCCATCTTCTTCTTCTGGTTCTTCCTCCGGTGTTCTCTTCCGGCATCTGAATCCGCGGCGTCTTGTTCCCTTCTTCTTCTCGGGCCACTCCGCATCCAACATGATGGGAGGCTCCCGCTGTGTGACGCTTCTTGTTTTCTGACGGTTCTTAAATAATGGAGGGCGGGGTGACCCGGTGACCCCGCCCCCCTCTGACGCACGGGGACTTCCCTGAAGGCTTTCCCCGTGATGTCAGAGGGGCGGGAGCACCTGTTACATAACGGGTGACCCCACCCCCTCTGACGTCACGGGGAATGCCACAGGGAAGTCCCCGTCACGTTCCCGTGTGTCAGAGGGGGGCGGGGTCACCAGGTGGCCCCGCACTCCATTATTTAAGAACCATCAGAAGACGAGAAGCATCACACAGCGGAAGCCTCCCATCATGGATGCGGAGCGGCCCAAGGAGAAGGGAAGAAGACGCTGCAGAGGAAGATGCCAGACGAGAACACAGGAGGAAGAACCAGAAGAAGAAGAAGATGGAGGAAGAAACCGAAGGAAGATAGAAGATAGAAGAAAGAAGAAGCATTTAAATAAAGGAATTGTCAAAAACTGTCTCTTGTCATTTTTAACAGTTTTTTTTTGTGAAATGGTAGGGGCAAGTACCCCCTTACCATTTCACACAGGGGGGAGGGCCTGGATCTGGGCGTCCCCTTATTAAAGGGGGCTTCCAGATTCTGATAAGCCCCCCGCCCGCAGACCCCCACAACCACCGGCCAGGGTTGTGGGGATGAGGCCCTTGTCCTCATCAACATGGGGACAAGGTGTTTTGGGGGGCTACCCCAAAGCACCCTCCCAATGTTGAGGGCATGTGGCCTGGTACGGTTCAGGAGGGGGGGCCGTGCTCTCGTCCCCCTCTCTTTTCCTGCGGCTGGCCAGGTTGCTTGCTCGGATAAGGGTCTAGTATGGATTTTTGGGGGGACCCCATGCCATTTTTAAAAAAAAAAATTTGGCTGGGGTTCCCCTTAATATCCACACCAGACTTGAAGGGCCTGGTATGGAATTTAGGGGGATCCCCCCACGCCATTTTTTTTTAAAATTTTGGTACGGGGTTCCCCTGTAGGGAATTCCCATGCCGTTTTTATCAATGAACTTTTATGTGTATTGTCAGACCGGCAATTCATAAATAGCCACGAGTACTTTTAAATGACTTTTTTTCCTTTGAAATGTCATTTTGCTGTCAGACTGTTCTAAACATGGGAAACATGCGCCCCTTTACAGGCATATTATAGACACCCCCCAGGTACGAAATTTAAAGGAATATTACATTTTTATTGTTTCACTCTAAGCATTATGAAAATCACTGCTCCCGAAAAAACTGCCGTTTTTAAAAAAAATGTTTGCATTGACACATGTCCCCTTGGGCAGGACCCGGGTCTCCAAACACTTTTTATGGCAAAGAACTTGCACAAAAGCCTTCAGTAAGAACTTTGGATTTTGCAGGTTCAAGTCCCATTGACTTCCACTATTCCAGCATATGTAATCTGACAGGCATTATTGCCGCAATAGCGCTGCTTTCCATTTGCATTAGCGCTGACTTTCTGAGAGTTGAAGTCTTTCTGGCCTTTTTTGAGAGTTATTTTTTGGTACTGCAGGATAATTTTTTGGCGTTATAGTAAATGACCACCACTATATCAACACCATAGTTTGTGGACTCTAAAACTTTTCTACATACTAAATAATAAACAATGATTTGGGTTATTTTCACTAAGGAAATGTATCAGAAAACATTTTGATGTAAATGTATGAAAAAGGATTATTTATTTGCAAAATTGTATGACAGAAACAAAGAAAAACATGTTTTTTTCAAAAATGTTTTGTATTTTCTCATTTATTTAGCAAAAAAAAAAAAAAACCCAATAATTAAATCCTATCAAAAGAAAGCCCTATTTTTGTGTAAAAAAAAATTATAAAAATTTCTTCTGGGTACAGTGTTGCATGACCACGCAATTATCGATCAAAAGTGTGATGGAAGTGAAAGTTGAAAATTGGCCTGGGCAGGAAGGGGGTAAAAGTGCCCAGTATTGAAGTGGCTAAATAGGGGACCTTACTGGGGTTTGGCTCACATTTTGTGAGTGGGCTAAATAGAGACAGGAACCCCACTTGTTAGGGAAAGAGATATATAGTTATATGGAAAGGTTTTTGGATGAGGAGGAATAGCATAGGAAGACTAATATACATTCTTCAAGTCACCAGTTACTGAAATTGCTGTAACATCTGAGAAGTTTTCGAGAACTGCTATCTAGACCTTGTCATTCTGCCAGTCAACCAACCCTCCAGTGGATGCCATCCTGGGTAAAGTAGTTGATCTCTGTGTACTGCTCTCCTGCTGTTGGGTACCACAACCCCTGACTAGGGATGAGCCGAACACCCCCCGGTTCGGTTCGCACCAGAACCTGCGAACGGACCGAAAGTTCGCACGAACGTTAGAACCCCATTGACGTCTATGGGACTCGAACGTTCGAAATCAAAAGTGCTCATTTTAAAGGCTAATTTGCATGGTATTGTCCTAAAAAGGGTTTGGGGACCCGGGTCCTACCCCAGGGGACATGTATCAATGCAAAAAAAACTTTTAAAAACGGCCGTTTTTTCGGAAGCAGTGATTTTAATGATGCTTAAAGTAAAAAAAAAAAAAAGTGAAATATTCCTTTAAATATCGTACCTGGGGGGTGTCTATAGTATGCCTGTAAAGTGACGCGTGTTTCCCGTGTTTAGAACAGTCCCTGCACCAAATGTCATTTTTAAAGGAAAAAATCTCATTTAAAACTGCTTGCGGGTTTAATGTAATGTCGGGTCATGGCAATATGGATGAAAATCAGTGAGACAAACGGCCTGGGTACCCCCCAGTCCATTACCAGGCCCTTTGGGTCTTGTATGGATATTAAGGGGAACCCCGCACCCAAATTAAAATAAGGAAAGGTGTGGGGCCACCAGGCCCTATATACTCTGAACAGCAGTATACAGGCGGTGCAAACAAGACAGGGACTGTAGGTTTGTTGTTATGTAGAATCTCTTTGTAATTTTGAACGGGTACATTTTTAACGTGTTTAGCTCCAGCCAAAAAATCTTTTTTAAGCTTTTTGGAAAACATAGGGAAGGGTTATCACCCCTGTGACATTTGTTTTGCTGTCTTTCCTCCTCTTCAGAAGATTTCACCTCACTTTTTGTCCCAATGAAAAATGTTTTTTGAAAATTTGGGTTTTTTTGTGGAACAAGGATTGGAAAGCATCAGTGGAAAGGAGAATTTTTTTTCCCATATTAACTCTTACAGGAGAGAATTTCCCTTCCTAGGGGTAGATTTCATCTCACTTCCTGTTGTCTCCTTTCGTTTGCAAGTAGGAGTCCTTTGTAAGTTAGATGTTTGAAAGTAGGGTCCTGCCCTATATACTCAGCAGAAATTTGGGCCTTAGGTGTTGCTGTGGCCACAACACTGTAAGCCCTCACAGGGCCCTGCTGTGAAATATTAGATCAAGAATTGTAATTACATGCCCCTGTTGAACAGGAGCTGAAAAATTAGGCCTTAGGCACTGGTGCTGGTGCCACAACACTGCAACCCCTCACAGACACTCTAGTTGGAATGCAGGAACGAGCCCTGCTGCAAAGTATTACATCAAAAATTGTAATTACACGCCCCTGTTAAACAGGGGCTGAAAAATTGTGCCTTAGGCACTGGTGGTGGCGCCCAGAACCAAAAATGTTCTTACAAGCTATCAGCGTGATGATTGAGGAGGAAGAGGATAATTACTCAGGGATAGTCACTCAGCATCAGCATAGGCAGTCTTTGAAGGGATCTGAGATTTCAAAAAAAATTATTCGGTTACATCAGCATCAGGTGCTTGGTAGCTGGTGGTGATCCAAGACTGATTCATTTTTATGAAGGTCAGTCGATCGACCGAGTCGGTGGACAGACGCACTCTGTGATCGGTTACCACGCCTCCAGCAGCACTGAATGTGTGTTCCGAAAGAACGCTGGATGCAGGACAGGCCAGTAGCTCAATTGCATACTGTGCAAGCTCTGGCCAGTGATCCATCCTCAAGATCCAGTAACCCAGAGGATTTTCGGTGGGAAAGGTGTCCAAGTCTGATCTTGCCCCTAGGTATTCCTGCACCATGTAAAACAGACGCTGGCGATGGTTGCTGGAACCGATCATACCTTGGGGCTGCGGACCAAAAAATTGTCTGAACGCATCGGTCAGACGGTCACCTTCTCCACCGCTCCTTCTTTGACTGACCGAAGCCTCAGCAACACGTTGTCCAGAAACAAAAGTTTGTAACCTCCCAGTCTCTGGGAACGCGTTGCACAGACCTTTCTGCAAGGCCTCCCGAAGATGTTTCATCCTCTGCTCCCTCTGCGATGGCAAGATAAGGTCCGCAACCTTACCCTTGTAATGTGGATCAAGGAGGGTTGCCAGCCAGTATTGGTCCTTCTCCTTGATACCACGAATACGAGGATCCTTACGCAGGCTTTGCAGGATCAGGGAGGCCATGCAGTGTAGGTTTGCTGAGGCATTCGGTCCGGAGTCCTCTGGGTCACTAAGGACGACATGGTCCGCAGCCACCTCCTCCCAGCCACGTACAAGTCCATGTGTTTCTTGGGACTGATCCCTTAAAGACTGCTGCTGATGCTGAGTGCCAGGCTCCACCTCCATACTGACACAATCTTCCTCCTCCTCCTCCTCCTCGTCCTCTTCCTGTGTGATTGGCGGGCACGCAGGAACACTGTCTGGATAAAGGGGGCCTTGAGAGCTAAGGAAGTCCTCCTCTTCCTGCCTCTGTTCTGCCTCAAGTGCCCTGTCCATTATTCCACGCAGCGTGTGCTCCAACAGGTGGACAAGGGGGACAGTGTCACTGATGCATGCACTGTCACTGCTCACCATCCTCGTGGCCTCCTCAAATGGTGACAGGACAGTGCATGCATCCCTGATCATGGCCCACTGGTGTGGGGAAAAAAAAACAAGCTCCCCTGACCCTGTCCTGGTGCCATAGTCGCACAGGTACTCATTGATGGCCCTCTGCTGCATGTGCAGCCGCTGCAGCATGGCTAACGTTGAGTTCCACCTGGTGGGCATGTCACAGATTAGGCGGTTCTTGGGCAGGTTAAACTCCTTTTGGAGGTCCGTCAGCCGAGCACTGGCATTATATGACCGGCGGAAATGCACACAGACTTTCCTGGCCTGCCTCAGGACATCCTGTAAGCCCGGGTACCTGCCCAAGAACCGCTGCACCACCAAGTTAAGGACGTGAGCCAAACAGGGCACATGGGTCATTTGTCCCTGTCGGAGGGCAGAGAGGAGGTTGGTGCCATTGTCGCAAACCACCATTCCTGCCTTAAGTTGGTGTGGCGTCAACCACCTCTGAACCTGCCCCTGCAGAGCTGACAGAACCTCTGCCCCAGTGTGGCTCCTGTCCCCCAAGCACACCAGCTCAAGCACCGCATGGCATCTTTTGGCCTGCGTACTTGCGTAGCCCCTTGAACGACTACGGAGCACCGCTGGTTCCGAGGAAGAGGCCATGGAGGAAGAAGAAGAGGAGGGGGTGGAGGAGAGAGGTGTGTCACAATCATTAGCATTTTGGAGGCGTGGTGGCAGAACAACCTCCAACACTACTGCACCTTGTCCTGCATCCTTCCCAGCTGCCAGCAGAGTCACCCAATGCGCCGTGAAACTTAGGTAATGTCCATGCCTGCTGGACCATGAGTCAGCGGTAATATGCACCTTACCGCTGACCGCCCTGTCCAGCGAGGCATGGACATTGCCTTCCACATGCCGGTAGAGAGCCGGAATCGCCTTCCGTGAGAAAAAGTGGTGTTTGGGTACCTGCCACTGAGGAACCGCACATTCTACAAACTCACGGAAGGGGGCAGAGTCTACCAACTGAAAAGGCAGCAGTTGAAGTGCCAGCAATTTTGCCAAGCTAGCATTCAACCGCTGGGCATGTGGATGGCTGGGAGCAAACTTCTTTTGGCAGTGCAGCAGCTGGGGCAGGGAAATTTGCCTGGTACAATCTGACGTTGGTGTACCAAAAGCAGATTGCCCACAAGTACTTGGCTGTGACACACCTAATTCTACACCTTCATTCCTCTCACTGCAGGTCTCAGAGAGGACTGAAGGTCTAGTGGGGTTGGAAATCTCAGCTGATGAGGAGCAAGGAGAGGTCCTCTTTGTTCTTTGGTGTGGGTCTTTTAGATGCGCTTGCCAACGAACTGCATGGCAGGTCAACATATGTCTGGTCAAGCATGTGGTACCCAAGCGGGAGATGTTTTGGCCACGTGAGATACGCTTGAGACATATGTTGCAAATAGCAGCGGTGCGATCTGATGCACTCGTCTCAAAAAAGGCCCACACCAAAGAACTTTTTGAATAATGCGCAGAGACTGCAGCGCCCTGCACATGTGATGCAGTCAATGTGCTGCCCTTAGGCTGGCCCCTGGAGGGCATCCTGCCTCGTTGGTGATGTGCCGCCTCCTCTTCCTCCTCTCTCCTATCAGGCACCCACGTTGAGTCAGTGACCTCATCATCCCCTCTCTCCTCATCACTGGAGCAAACCTGGCAGTATGCTGCAGCAGGGGGAGCATGACTGCCAGATTGCTGTCCTTCTTGGGCACCCCCTCTGTCCGTGCTCATGTTACTGCCTTCATCGAGCTCAGTATCATCATCAGAGCCTTCCAAACGCTGGGCATCCTCCTGGAGCATGTACCCAACACTGTGGTCAAACAGTTCGAGGGACTCCTCAGGAGGACATGGTGGAGCTAGGGAAGGAGTCACTGATGACATTGAGCCGAGGGAAGAGGCCGCTGCTTTGCCAGACAAAGCAGCCTGGGCATGGGTGAGAGAGGATGAGGAGGATGAGGACAGCTTGGTCATCCACTCGACCAAGTCTTCTGCATGTTGCGGCTCAACACGGCCAGCTGCAGAAAAAAAGGCCAAGCGTGTCCCATGGCCACGTGCTGATGAGGATGCACCGTCTCCACGACCAGCACTAGACACAGAGCCTGCTTGCCCTCTCTTATTGGCTTGTCACTGTCTGCCTCTCCTTCTTGGCTTTCCAGACATACTAATGGCCTGTAGCTGCACTAAGCTAGGATATAGATATATATATATATATATATATATATATACTGCAGCTAGCAAAATCAACTGCCTGCCTGTAGTATGATGAGAACACCACCAACCTTCTACAGGTAGCTTTAGCTGAACACTGTGAGGTGGACGCACCCCACTAATTTGTAGGTTTAGCTGAACACTGTGAGCAGGACGCACTGCACTAAATGTAAATAGTCTAGCTGCCTGACCGTGGTACTAATAGGATCAAAAGAACACCAGTAATTTTCTTCAGGTAGCTTTATATACTGTAACAAGACAAGCCTGCCTGTCAGTAGGAAGATAACAGGAACGGATCTAGCTGAACACTGTGAGCAGGACGCACTGCACTAACTGTAAATAGTCTAGCTGCCTGACCGTGGTACTAATAGGATCAAAAGAACACCAGTAATTTTCTTCAGGTAGCTTTATATACTGTAACAAGACAAGCCTGCCTGTCAGTAGGAAGATAACAGGAACGGATCTAGCTGAACACTGTGAGCAGGACGCACTTTACTAAATGTAAATAGTCTAGCTGCCTGACCCTGGTACTAATAGGATCAAAAGAACACCAGTAATTTTCTTTAGGTAGCTGTTAATACTGTAACAAGACAAGCCTGCCTGTCAGTAGGAAGATAACAGGAACGGATCTAGCTGAACACTGTGAGCAGGACGCACTGCACTAAATGTAAATAGTCTAGAAGATAACAGGAACGGATCTAGCTGAACACTGTGAGCAGGACGCACTGCACTAAATGTAAATAGTCTAGCTGCCTGACCGTGGTACTAATAGGATCAAAAGAACACCAGTAATTTTCTTCAGGTAGCTTTATATACTGTAACAAGACAAGCCTGCCTGTCAGTAGGAAGATAACAGGAACGGATCTAGGTGAACACTGTGAGCAGGACGCACTGCACTAACTGTAAATAGTCTAGCTGCCTGACCGTGGTACTAATAGGATCAAAAGAACACCAGTAATTTTCTTCAGGTAGCTTTATATACTGTAACAAGACAAGCCTGCCTGTCAGTAGGAAGATAACAGGAACGGATCTAGCTGAACACTGTGAGCAGGACGCACTTTACTAAATGTAAATAGTCTAGCTGCCTGACCGTGGTACTAATAGGATCAAAAGAACACCAGTAATTTTCTTTAGGTAGCTGTTAATACTGTAACAAGACAAGCCTGCCTGTCAGTAGGAAGATAACAGGAACGGATCTAGCTGAACACTGTGAGCAGGACGCACTGCACTAAATGTAAATAGTCTAGAAGATAACAGGAACGGATCTAGCTGAACACTGTGAGCAGGACGCACTGCACTAAATGTAAATAGTCTAGCTGCCTGACCGTGGTACTAGTAGGATCAAAAGAACACCAGTAATTTTCTTCAGGTAGCTTTATATACTGTAACAAGACAAGCCTGCCTGTCAGTAGGAAGATAACAGGAACGGATCTAGCTGAACACTGTGAGCAGGACGCACTGCACTAACTGTAAATAGTCTAGCTGCCTGACCGTGGTACTAATAGGATCAAAAGAACACCAGTAATTTTCTTCAGGTAGCTTTATATACTGTAACAAGACAAGCCTGCCTGTCAGTAGGAAGATAACAGGAACGGATCTAGCTGAACACTGTGAGCAGGACGCACTTTACTAAATGTAAATAGTCTAGCTGCCTGACCCTGGTACTAATAGGATCAAAAGAACACCAGTAATTTTCTTTAGGTAGCTGTTAATACTGTAACAAGACAAGCCTGCCTGTCAGTAGGAAGATAACAGGAACGGATCTAGCTGAACACTGTGAGCAGGACGCACTGCACTAAATGTAAATAGTCTAGAAGATAACAGGAACGGATCTAGCTGAACACTGTGAGCAGGACGCACTGCACTAAATGTAAATAGTCTAGCTGCCTGACCGTGGTACTAATAGGATCAAAAGAACACCAGTAATTTTCTTCAGGTAGCTTTATATACTGTAACAAGACAAGCCTGCCTGTCAGTAGGAAGATAACAGGAACGGATCTAGGTGAACACTGTGAGCAGGACGCACTGCACTAACTGTAAATAGTCTAGCTGCCTGACCGTGGTACTAATAGGATCAAAAGAACACCAGTAATTTTCTTCAGGTAGCTTTATATACTGTAACAAGACAAGCCTGCCTGTCAGTAGGAAGATAACAGGAACGGATCTAGCTGAACACTGTGAGCAGGACGCACTTTACTAAATGTAAATAGTCTAGCTGCCTGACCGTGGTACTAATAGGATCAAAAGAACACCAGTAATTTTCTTTAGGTAGCTGTTAATACTGTAACAAGACAAGCCTGCCTGTCAGTAGGAAGATAACAGGAACGGATCTAGCTGAACACTGTGAGCAGGACGCACTGCACTAAATGTAAATAGTCTAGAAGATAACAGGAACGGATCTAGCTGAACACTGTGAGCAGGACGCACTGCACTAAATGTAAATAGTCTAGCTGCCTGACCGTGGTACTAGTAGGATCAAAAGAACACCAGTAATTTTCTTCAGGTAGCTTTATATACTGTAACAAGACAAGCCTGCCTGTCAGTAGGAAGATAACAGGAACGGATCTAGCTGAACACTGTGAGCAGGACGCACTGCACTAACTGTAAATAGTCTAGCTGCCTGACCGTGGTACTAATAGGATCAAAAGAACACCAGTAATTTTCTTCAGGTAGCTTTATATACTGTAACAAGACAAGCCTGCCTGTCAGTAGGAAGATAACAGGAACGGATCTAGCTGAACACTGTGAGCAGGACGCACTGCACTAACTGTAAATAGTCTAGCTGCCTGACCGTGGTACTAATAGGATCAAAAGAACACCAGTAATTTTCTTCTGGTAGCTTTATATACTGTAACAAGACAAGCCTGCCTGTAGGAAGATAACAGGAACTGATCTAGCTGAACACTGTGAGCAGGACGCACTGCACTAACTGTAAATAGTCTAGCTGCCTGACCGTGGTACTAATAGGATCAAAAGAACACCAGTAATTTTCTTCAGGTAGCTTTATATACTGTAACAAGACAAGCCTGCCTGTCAGTAGGAAGATAACAGGAATGGATCTAGCTGAACACTGTGAGCAGGACGCACTTTACTAAATGTAAATAGTCTAGCTGCCTAACCGTGGTACTAATAGGATCAAAAGAACACCAATAATTTTCTTTAGGTAGCTGTTAATACTGTAACAAGACAAGCCTGCCTGTCAGTAGGAAGGTAACAGGAATGGATCTAGCTGAACACTGTGAGCAGGACGCACTGCACTAAATGTAAATAGTCTAGAGATAACAGGAACGGATCTAGCTGAACACTGTGAGCAGGACGCACTTTACTAAATGTAAATAGTCTAGCTGCCTGACCGCGGTACTAATAGGATCAAAAGAACACCAGTAATTTCTTTAGGTAGCTGTTAATACTGTAACAAGACAAGCCTGCCTGTCAGTAGGAAGATAACAGGAACGGATCTAGCTGAACACTGTGAGCAGGACGCACTGCACTAAATGTAAATAGTCTGGAAGATAACAGGAACGGATCTAGCTGAACACTGTGAGCAGGACGCACTGCACTAAATGTAAATAGTCTAGAATTTAACAGGAACGGATCTAGCTGAACACTGTGAGCAGGACGCACTTTACTAAATGTAAATAGTCTAGCTGCCTGACCGTGGTACTAATAGGATCAAAAGAACACCAGTAATTTTCTTTAGGTAGCTGTTAATACTGTAACAAGACAAGCCTGCCTGTCAGTAGGAAGGTAACAGGAATGGATCTAGCTGAACACTGTGAGCAGGACGCACTGCACTAAATGTAAATAGTTTAGAAGATAACAGGAACGAATCTAGCTGAACACTGTGAGCAGGACGCACTTTACTAAATGTAAATAGTCTAGCTGCCTGACCGTGGTACTAATAGGATCAAAAGAACACCAGTAATTTTCTTTAGGTAGCTGTTAATACTGTAACAAGACAAGCCTGCCTGTCAGTAGGAAGATAACAGGAACGGATCTAGCTGAACACTGTGAGCAGGATGCACTGCACTAAATGTAAATAGTCTGGAAGATAACAGGAATGGATCTAGCTGAACACTGTGAGCAGGGCGCACTGCACTAAATGTAAATAGTCTAGAATTTAACAGGAACGGATCTAGCTGAACACTGTGAGCAGGACGCACTGTACTAAATGTAAATAGTCTAGAAGATAACAGGAACGGATCTAGCTGAACACTGTGAGCAGGACGCACTGCACTAAATGTAAATAGTCTAGAAGATAACAGGAACGGATCTAGCTAAACTGAATACAGTGTATATATATATATATATATGCAACACCTGGGATGCATATACCGTATATACTCGAGTATAAGTCGTTCCGAGTATAAGTCGAGGCCCTAATTTACCACAAAAAAATGTGAAAAACTTATTGACCCGAGTATAAGACGAGGGTGAGAAATGCACAGCTACTTTAAGTGGAAAAGAGGGTCAACAATGCCCATTTGCAGCATCACTGTGCCCATTTGCATGCCTCACTGTGCCCATTTGCAGCCATAGGTCCCCTGAACTTCAAACTTGGTAGTTAAGGGTTCCTAGATGCCTCCTAGCTGCAGCCAAAATTTGGGGTCTCTGAACCCAAAGAGTCCCGAAATGACATTGCTGCAGATAGACACAGTTGATCGAATTTGGGGCCCCGTATCTCGGGGCCACTTAGTGCTAAGAACCCCAAATTTGGTGTGCAAACCCAGAAGAACTAGCACAATAACATTTCCAAAGCTGGGGTTTCTAGCACCAAGTGGCCCTGAGATATGGGGCCCCAAAAATCAGTTCAGAAAATGTCAAGCACTTTTCTGCAGCAGAGAATGACATTTTCCGAACCAGTTTTGGGGCCCCGTATCTCAGGGCCACTTGGTGCTAGGAACCCCAGCTTTGGATATGTTATGGTACCAGTTCCTCTGGGTTTGCACACCAAATTTGGGGTTTCTAGCACCAAGTGGCCCTGAGATACGGGGCCCCAAAGTTGGTTCGGAAAATGAAAATTTTTGCTGCAGTAAAGTGCTTGACTCGAGTATAAGTCGAGGGGGGCACTTTCAGCACAAAAAAATGTGCTGAAAAATTCGACTTATACTCGAGTATATACGGTATATACAAAATACACTGTAAGTGCAGCTAACTGACTGACTGTTCTGCCTAATCTATCTAACTCAAATCAAATGACACTGTCTCTCTGTCTATCTCTTTCAACGTCGGAACACACACACTACACAGGGCCGCCGTGCAGGCGGCCTTATATAGTGTGGGGCGTGTACTAAATCCCCTGAGCCATAATTGGCCAAAGCCTCCTTGGCTTTGGCCAATTACGGCTCTCTGTTCAGGTGGCGCTGTGATTGGCCAAGCATGCGGGTCATAGTGCATGCTTGGCCAATCATCAGCAAGCAATGCACTGCGATGCCGCAGTGAATTATGGGCCGTGACGCGCCACACGAATTTGGCGCGAACGGCCCATATCGTTCGCAATTCGGCGAACGACCGAACAGCCGATGTTCGAGTCGCACATGGGTTCGACTCGAACACGAAGCTCATCCCTACCCCTGACCCTGTTCACATACACTTAATGAACTGCAAGCCAGATTGTGGGGAGGTCATATGACACTTTGTTGAGATGATTTTTAAAGGTACATGAACATCATAAAAACATTTTTGGAAACAAAAAGAGGTAACTTAAATCCATGTTGGTTTCTTTATACATTTATTTGAGAAACTTAAAGGGGTTGTAAACCCTTGTGTTTTTTTGCCTTAATACATCCTATGCATTAAGGTGGAAAAACTTCTGGCAGCGACCGCCCCCCCAGCCCCCCTGTTTTACTTACCTGAGCCCCGTATTTTCCTTGGCGGGGACGTGTTTTCCCTCTCTGCACGGGGTCCCGGCTCTTAATTGGCTAGATTGATAGCAGCGCAGCCATTGGATCCTGCTGCTTTCAATCAAATCCAATGATGCGGGCGCCGGGGGGGCGGGCCCGAGTCCGGCATTTGTGTCTATGGATGCTGAATGCTGGACTTGGAGCGCGCCCACAAGGTAACCCCCTAGGAGAGCGCTTCTCCTAGGGGGTTATCTGATGCAGGGTGGAGCCGCCGAGGGACCCCAGAAGTTGAGGATTGGGGCCACCCTGTGCACAACGAGCTGCATAGTGGAGGTAAGTTTGTTATTTTTAAAAAAAAAAGAAAACGAGCCTTTACAATCACTTTGAGCTGAGCTTTAATTCTACCATGTCTGACAGGTTGTATACATTTTGCTCTTACAATAGCTTACTTGAAATTCTTTTTTTAACAACTAGCACTTAATGACATATGAAGGACATATAATGTTAGCTAATGCTTTATATTTTTCTGTGAACTCGCATATCTATTTGTTAGAGATTCACATTTCTGAAAGAAAGGTCTTCTTTTATCAAGAAAAGTAATTATGTATTTTTAGCATTCTGCTCTAACCTTCAATGTTCCACCAATACTGAATGTCAGTATTCTATTTTACCTTCCAAATAGAATATTAATGGCTATTTATAAATGTCAGTATTTGTTGATGGAGCTTTTACATGGAAAAACTTTACCTATTAACAAGGTCATTAACAATATTTAAACTCTATTCTAAGTCTATAAACAGCATCATGGAAAAAAGCCATCAGTGAATTTCATGCTAAGTGATTAATTTATGTACATCATAATACTTCCTAATAATTCTTTAATTTACAAATTAATGGTATATTGTATATGTTTAATTTACTATATAAAAATAATATAATACACACTATATTGTCAAAAGTATTGGGGCTGCCTTTACACGCACATGAACTTTAATGGCATCCCAGTCTAATGCCCTATACACACGGTTGGACATTGATCGGACATTCCGACAACAAAATCCATGTATTTTTTCAGATGGATGTTGGCTCAAACTTGTCTTGCATTCACACGGTCACCCAAAGTTGTTGGAAAATCTGATCGTTCTGAAAGCGTGGCACTTTGTGTGTCGGATTTGTGTACACACGATCGGAATTTATGACAACGGATTTTGTTGTCGGAAAATTTTATAGCAAGCTCTCAAACTTTGTGTATCGGAAATTCCGATGGAAAATGTGTGATGGAGCCCATATACGGTTGGAATTTCTGACAACAAGGTCCTATCACACATTTTCCATCGGAAAATCCGACCGTGTGTACAGGGCATTAGTCTGCAGTGTTCAATATTAAGTTGGCCCACTTTTTGCAACTATAACAGCTTCAACTCTTCTGGGAAGGTTGTCCAGAAGGTTTAGGAGTGTGTCTATGGGAATGTTTGACCATTCTTCCAGAAGCCCATTTGTGAGGTCAGGCACTGATGTTGGACGAGAAGGCCTGGCTTGCAGTCTTCGCTCTAATTCTTCTTAAAGGTGTTTATCGGATTGAGGTCAGGACTCTGTGCAGGCCAGTCAATTTCCTCCACCCAAACACGCTCATCCATGTCTTTATGGACCTTGCTTTGTGCACTGGTGTGCAGTCATGTTGGAACAGGAAGGGGCCATCCCCAAACTGTTCCCACAAAGTTGGGAGCATGAAATTGTCCAAAATGTCTGGGTATGCTGACGCCTTAAGAGTTCCCTTCACTGGAACTAAGGGGCCAAGCCCAACCCCTGAAAACAACCCCACACCATAATCCCCCCTCCACCACATGATTTGGACCAGTGCACAAAGTAGGGTCCATAAAGACATGGATGAGCGAGTTTTGGGTGGAGGAATTTTACTAGAATGGTCAAACATTCCCATTTACACACACCTAAACTTTGCAGACAGCTTTCCCAGAAGAGTTAAAGCTGTTATAGCTGCAGAGGGTGAGCCAACTCAATATTGAACCCTACGGACTAAGACTGGGATGCCAGAAAGTTCATGTGCATGTAAAGGCAAGCGCTCCAATACTTTTGACAGTATAGTGCACTATAATTTAATATAATTTTATATAAATAATTATATTTTAAGGGTTCTTTGCTAGATACCTTTACAGATCCAAAGAGCCCTGGCTGCTGGCACCCTTTTTGGTGGATACATCACTTCCAGGAATACCAATGATAAACAAAATGAGGAAGGCAAAACTACCGGCTAAAATGTGTATAACATTTATATTCATAAAGTACACAGCATACTTCTGAGTAGAGCGCTGAGGTCAGTCAGTTGTAAAGTTTGAGGGGATTGTAGCTCCACAGGACTGAGTGCAAAGTCGTTAAATTTTAAAACGAAAAGGCTTTTATATTTATCAAGCAAATCAAAACATGGCTTCCAGCAGCACACAAGCAATAATACAAAATAATGTCCACTTATCTTGAGCACAAAGTAAAAGTAAAAGTAAAAAGGCACATACAGTTCATGGATGGGTCTTTGCCCCAAGGTTTTAACAATCCTTGCAGAATCTTTTAAGCAGCCACCAGCAGACGCACAGCTCTTCAAGAGTATTCACCAACTCCTACTCACCACCACACCTAGCACTACTTCCTGTCTTTTAAGAGCTGCTTCCTGGACTTAACCCTGTGTGTGTGCTGGAACCCCTGTAGTCAGGGCTGCAGGCTCTTTCCCACCCTAATATCACTTCAGAGCTTCTGAAATTCTAGGTCTCAAATATCTCTCTATTAAACACAGAGAGAACTGTGAGTCAGTCCTCTCCTGACTAAGGCTATTCCCAGGAATTCCTCATGCATCCTGGGTGACCCTCTGAATACGACAACACTTCCCTTAAAGGGACCATAACACCAATATTGGTGCTATATAGCACCCGTCCAGGACCCAACCTTGGCGTCCTGTACATATCCCCCCTTCTGCCTCAATGCAGAGGTGTTGGGGGCACCATTCACCACCATACAATGGACTTGGGAGAGGGCATTGGCATTCTGATGTTGTCTCCCGGGTCTGTGCTCTACCCTGAAATTAAACTCCTGGAGATAAAGGAACTACCTTGTCACCCTGGCATTGGTGTGCTTTGTCTCATCCAGGTCAATGGGGCATGGTCTGACGCCAGGCGAAACCTCCTACCTAGGAGAAAATATTGTAAGGAGTCAAGAGCCCACTTGATGGCAAGACACTCCCCCTCTACCACAGTGTGGTTTTTCTCCGCTGTCGTCAGCTTCCTACTCAGAAAAACTACGGGGTGCCCCTCCCCTATTGACCTCTTGAGACAATACTGCTCCTAAGCCCTCACTTGAGGCATCTACCTGCACCACAAACTCTTTTGCAAAAGCAGGAGCCACAAACACCAGATGCTGGCAGAATGTTACCTTAAGCTTCTGAAGGGCTTCTTCAGCATCCATATTCCATTTGATCATTACTGACTTCCTGCCTTTTGTTAAGTCAGTCAATGGTGCAGCAATGGTGGCAAAGTTGGGGATGAACCTTCGGTAGTAACCAACTATGCCCAGAAATGCTCTGACCTGCTTTTTGGTTGGGGGATGGGGACAGTTCTGTATGGCTTCTACCTTATTCAACTGAGGTTTCACTAGCCCCCTACCCACAATGTACCCTAGGTACTTGGCCTCTTCCATCCCAACCGCACATTTCTCATGATTAATTGTGAACCCTGCTTTCCTCAGAGAGTCTATGACTGCCAGAACCCCGGGAAGATGGGACTCCAAATCGGGGGCTAAAAATGACAATATCATCCAGGTAGACAGAGGTGTATTGTCAATGGGGGCGTAATATTTTGTCCATTAACCTTTGGAACATGGCAGGGGCCGAGTGTAAGCCAAATGGCATCCTCTTATACTATAAGTGGCCTTCAGAAGTGGAAAAAGCAGTTTTCTCTCTGGCCTCTTTGGTGAGGGGAATCTGCAAGTACCCTTTTGTGAGGTCCAAGGTGGTGATGTACCGGGCGGGACCCAACCTTTCAATTAACTTGTCTATCCGGGGCATCGGATAGGCATTGTTTCGGAAATATTTATACCTCACTTAAACGATTAACGATACAAATATAAGTGATTAAACCTTTGTCTATATAAGAATAAAAACGAGCGATAACAGGGAAAAAAGATAAACAATTACATTTATTTACACAGAAAAGAAAGTTAGAATACCGTATTTATCGGCGTATAACACGCACCGGCGTATAACACGCACCCCAATTTAGGAGGGAATTTTAAGGAAAAAAAACTTTTAGGAGGGAAGTTGAAGGGAAAAAAACTTACATTTAAATGCCCTTCATTGCAGCCTTGTCAGTGCAGCCTTGTCAGTGCAGCCTTGTCAGTGCATCCTTCCCCAGTGCAGCCTTGTCAGTGCAGCCTTCCCCAGTGCAGCCTTGTCAGTGCAGCCTTCCCCAGTGCAGCCTTCCCCAGTGCAGCCTTGTCAGTGCAGCCTTCCCCAGTGCAGCCTTGTCAGTGCAGCCTTGTCAGTGCAGCCTTCCCCAGTGCAGCCTTGTCAGTGCAGCCTTCCCCAGTGCAGCCTTGTCAGTGCAGCCTTCCCCAGTGCAGCCTTGTCAGTGCAGCCTTCCCCAGTGCAGCCTTGTCAGTGCAGCCTTCCCCAGTGCAGCCTTCCCCAGTGCAGCCTTCCCCAGTGCAGCCTTGCCCCAGTGCAGCCTGGGATCCCCTGTCCCTGCTTCCAGGGCTTCAAAATCGCGGTCCGCAATTTGAAAATGGCGCCGCCGGCGCCGAAGTACACAGAGCCGGTCCTCGGCTCTTTCCGGCGGCTCTCGTTTACTTTCGGCTCCACTCGTAGTCCCGAGCGGAGCTATCTGAGTAGGTTCGGATAGCTCCGCTCGGGACTACGAGTGGAGCCGAAAGTAAACGAGAGCCGCCGGAAAGAGCCGAGGACCGGCTCTGTGTACTTCGGCGCCGGCGGCACCATTTTCAAATTGCGGACCGCGATTTTGAAATTTGGACAGCTCGGGATCGGTGGGGATCGGCGTATAACACGCACCTGCAACTTTCCCCTGATTTTAAGGGGAAAAAAGTGCGTGTTATACGCCGATAAATACGGTAATTAGAATTTATCAAATATCTCCAGTGATGGCATTAGTACAGTGTTGCTCTAGGCTGCAAAGTTCATTTAGGCCGAACTCATAAATGTTTGCAATGGGCATATACAAGATATACAAAATCATAAGACAAATCCTAGGATACAAAAAGGTTAGAAAGAAAGATAAACAGAGATTCCAGTATACATTACTCAGACAGCATATCCCTTAGATGTTCTCGGGCTGGACAGTTTCAAAACCATTTAGCCCTCTCTCTTTTATATGCATTCTCCACCAATCAACAGATGCAACATATTGATTGGGTCAGAGATGTCTCAAAGTCTGGTTGGCTACATTTTGAAGCCTCTTTGCTAATTGGCTTACAGATGCCTTAAATTCTGATTGGTCAAATCTGAAGCTGTCTGAAAGTTCATGCTTGGACATTGCTGTTACATTGCGACCCCCTCGGTGCCTAACAGTCTATGAATTAATGAACAATCTCCTTTGATCTCCCAGCCCAAACAGTCCCGACAGTAGTATGTTAATGGCCCCCTGGTGAGTTGATTACCACCTGGGAACCTTTCCTGGTTTCCACCCGTGTATTGGAAGCATGTTAATGGCCCCCTGAAGAATGAATGCCTTAAGGTCTGCCAATACCCTTTGATCCAATCAACACCTGGAGGGCTTCTCAGGTTCACATCAATGTAACTACATTCCTAAGGTGAGCTATATTCTATCATGATATTAAGAAACATATACCCATATATAATATATATATACCCACACATATATACACACATATACACATAGATATATACATATATACACATACATACATCCTTTGGGGCAAGGCAGTTTAAATTGGAGTCCTTGCAATGTTCCACTTGAATCTCATTGATATAAATATGATATCCAATATCTCCATCACATTTCCCCCTGAAGTTCATTCTTGAACTTATGTCCTCCTTCAATGATCTTACACCTACCCACAACAGCCCAGAAGCCCCGACCCTTCCCCACCACCACTGCAGCCTCCTCTTCCTTTCTTGAACACGCCGGAACTCCTCAAGGTAGGCTTAAGATAGCAAAGAAATCCTGGTGCCTTTGAGACTTCACATCCAAACCATGAGTGTCTGTACTGCAATGTTTCATCGCCCCTCTGCCTTGGAAGAGCGGAACTTCAACATTGATGGCGGGATCCTGGCATATCTAGGCCTGTATCTTTTTAAGACCATGTAATGATTGCATCGATTGGATCGGACCGCGAGACAGCACTTTTCAGCATGGTGAAGGAAAGTCCAGGAAAGTCTTATTCGTGACACATTTATCTTAAGAAATAACTTGGTGGTCGCTGCTTCTTCAGGTAGGGTCGGGCGGGCCTCCAGACAGTCGTGCATGAATACAAAAAGAGAGAGAAGAACGTTAGTGTATATTGGAGAAATGCCGGACAGTAGCAGAGTGTTGGCTATTAAGACTAAAAACTCTAATAAGGGTGTAATGTGGACAAGTAGAGTGGGTTCCCCACAGGGTACAGAGTCTGAGCAACAGCCAGTATCATCCATGGCCCTTGATGGTAGGGATAGACAATACTGTCTGTTATTGCCAGGTCCCTGCGTTCACCACACCTGCTCACGGGGCTCAGGTTAAAGCAGTAGGTAGACTAGGGGAGGTGGAATTACATTAAGACATAAAAACTGGATGTCCAGGGATACTTTAGTTAAAATATGGTACTTGCGGGCAGACAAAGTCTTTTTTTAAACAAAAGTGATATGACTGATGTCTTAGTTACCTTATCTTGAGAAGATAGATGATAGAAACCTAAGGAAAAACACAGAGAAAAAGGAATGGAAGAGAGGTGAGTAATGAAAATTAACAGGAAAAATAGTGGGAACAATAATGAAAAAAAAGAACAAAAAATGAAAAAAACTACAGATTGAACGCTGCTCCAAACAAGCCTGTTAAAGAACCTTGAATATGTATATAAAAAAAAAGAATACTTTGGTTAAAAAAACATAATAAAAAAAATTAAAAACAAAAACAAATGTTTTTATTAAAAAAAAAAAAAACTCCTCTCCCATTAACAGTATTCTTGCAGGTCAGGTACACAGATATTAACCACAAAAGGGAGAGAAAAAAAAATAATAAAAATGATTAAAACTTTTGGAATTTAGGTAAACCTGACTGCACTTTATTACAAAAAATTGAAGAGGCTTATCCCTGTAACAAGAAAAATATAGTTCTAGGGTCCTCTCTTAAATGCGCAACTTCTGTGTACTGGTCTGGATTGGATATGGCTTCCTCAGAGATTTGTTTCTGAGTTAGTGGCCTTTCTGTTCCTTGAGAGAAGATACCTTGTTGAGGTACACATTCTCATAGCTTTGGCATTCATTCTCCTGATAGTAACGCACATTATTACATGCATCAGGAAAAGCAATAAGGCTGCACAGATTAGGACAACAACAGGGTGTAGCAAAATGTTTAGGAAAGCTGTAGCGTTCGGACTATACCCAAATAAACTTTCCCAGCAGTAAATCTTAGCGTCTGCGTCTTAAAGCGTGGGATACTTGGATCAATCTATTTTGATCATGGGTGAGTCGTATGGTGGCTTGTTTTTCAGCATCTCTTAGTACATTTAATATTTCATCCTGTTGTCCGAAATCCATCAGCCAAGCTTTTAACTCAGCCCCAAATCCCAGAGGGAATTTCTGTAAGTGTAAGGGGATGTCAGGTTTGCTTTAAAACCTTTCTTCAGGGGTGATCGGGGTACAACACGTTGTTCCTGCTATATCCATGCGACGAGCCAGAGGAGGTGTATCATAGACTCCCCGAGGTAGTGTACCCTGCTGAGTACCATTTAATCTGATGCTGAAAACTGTGCATCATTAGACATGTGATACTAGCCCCAGTATCCAGGCCTCCAGTCTCAAGTAGTTTTAACTTTGTTTAGGACCAGTTGGGACCCTACCCTGGCATCCATTAGACATGACACCCCCCCGTGCCAGCATTGTTGCCTTTTCCCATAGCACAACCCTTACCTTCCTCTAGCACTCATCAGTACCAGTTATCTGAGGCTGTCCATACTCAAACCATCAGAACAAGATGGACTCCAGGGTGTAATCCAGTAGAGTCTGATAGGATATTACCCAGATTGACCGTGATATCTGCACAATGTTCCATCCCTGCCATTAGGGATGAGAACAGTGCAAGTAAGATTTTTGACGATCCTGGAACTGAGTCATCCACCAATCTATTACGACTCATAGGCAACCTGGATACTACCCCCACCTATCTGTCCCTGCAAAGTGATGCTGGACAGAGCAAGTTGGCTTTCCTAACCCCTTCCCTGATATATAGCACAAATCCCCCCAATGTAATCCTGAATATCTCCAGCTCCATAGTGTTTTAAGGTACCCAGTGCCCCACCTCCACCTCCAAAGACAGTCTCCATTAAGCCTCTCTTTCCTAAGGATGGGAAATAGTCAGAATATCCAGGTTAAAAACCACCTGCCACCAGGTACACTAGTTTCTTTATAGAGGCTGCACACCTTATGGGGCACTGGTCTTCCTGTCATGCCGGCCACAGACCACTAGTTAAGGTACGCAAGGAGTCTAGGACAGGAGGGACAACTATGGGAATCCACTGAGGAGAATACAGCGTGCCCACACAACTCCATCCCTGTGCCTGGATTTCAGAGACCATGCCCAGGGTATACAATGCACCTCTACCCATGGTTAGGTTCAAGGAACCCTCTAGTTTCCTAATTAACGTTACATTGGTATTCCTTGGGACACAGAAACAAACTTGTCTATGTCCCAAATAATACCCAGGTGCTTCCTTCCCAGCAATGACCTCTCCATCCAGAACACAGAGTGCAATATACACAATCTTCCTGCACAACTCTTCTCCAGGCTCTCCCAAAACTATACACTCTCAACTTGTATGCCATCAGGCAGGCCCTCATACTACACATCTGAAGGTAAAACTGAAGGAAATTGGAAAACAAAAATTGCATAATGTGTATCCAACTCGAGGAACTTCTGCTACCAAACACAACTGGCCAAAGGGCAAAGAAAAATCCCTTGCAGCACTGAGGCGCCGGGATCACTGAACAGTAGTGGGTACACGAGCCGACCAATGTGCCCTTTAAAGCCAGGAAACCCAATTATCGAATCTGAGGAATAAAACACCAATAAAATTTAGTAATAAATATTCCATTTTCCTCCTAGAAACAAAATAATCCAATGGTTATATACCTGTAACAAGACATTAGCATATGAAACACAAATATACATTACATTATATTACATAAACAGTGCACTTTTTTTTAAGATACCAAAAAATTGTTGAGCTCAACTTATCATGAATATATATTACTTAACCACTTCAGCCCCGGAAGGATTTACCCCCTTCCTGACCAGAGCACTTTTTACAATTTGGCACTGTGTCGCTTTAACTGCTAATTGCGCAGTCATGCAATGCTGTACCCAAACGAAATTTGCGTCCTTTTCTTCCCACAAATAGAGCTTTCTTTTGATGGTATTTGATCACCTCTGCCGTTTTTATTTTTTGCGCTATACACGGAAAAAGACCGAAAATTTTGAAAAAAAAATGATATTTTCTACTTTTTGTTCTAAAAAAAATCCAAAAAACTCAATTTTAGTCATACATTTAGGCCAAAATGTATTCGGCCACATGTCTTTGGTAAAAAAAATGTCAATAAGCGTATATTTATTGGTTTGCGCAAAAGTTATAGCGCCTACAAACTAGGGTACATTTTCTGGAATTTACATAGCCTTTAATTTATGACTGCCTATGTCGTTTCTTGAGGTGCTAAAATGGCAGGGCAGTACAAAACCCCCACAAATGACCCCATTTTGGAAAGTAGACACCCCAAGGAAATTGCTGAGAGGCATGTTGAGCCCATTGAATATTCATTTTTTTGTCCCAAGTGATTGAATAATGACAAAAAAAAAAAAAAATTACAAAAAGTTGTCACTAAATGATATATTGCTCACACAGGCCATGGGCATATGTGGAATTGCACCCCAAAATACATTCTGCTGCTTCTCTTGAGTATGGGGATACCACATGTGTGGGACTTTTTAGGAGCCTAGCCGCGTACGGGGCCCCGAAAACCAATCACTGCCTTCAGGATTTCTACATTTTTGATTTCACTCTTCACTGTCTATCACAGTTTCGGAGGTCATGGAATGCCCAGGTGGCACAAACCCCCCCCCAAATGACCCCATTTTGGAAAGTAGACACCCCAAGCTATTTGCTGAGAGGCATGGTGAGTATTTTGCAGCTCTCATTTGTTTTTGAAAATGAAGAAAGACAAAAAAAAAAATTTTTTTTTTCTTTTTTTAATTTTCAAAACTTTGTGACAAAAAGTGATGTCTGCAAAATACTCACTATACCGCTCAGCAAATAGCTTGGGGTGTCTACTTTCCAAAATGGGGTCATTTGGGGGGGTTTTGTGCCACCTGGGCATTCCATGGCCTCCGAGACTGTGATAGGCAGTGAAGAGTGAAATCAAAAATTTACGCCCTTAGAAGGCCTGAAGGCGGTGCTTGGTTTTCGGGGTCCCGTACGCGGCTAGGCTCCCAAAAAGTCTCACACATGTGGTATCCCCGTACTCAGGAGAAGCAACAGAATGTATTTTGGGGTGTAATTTCACATATTCCCATGGCATGTTTGAGCAATATATCATTTAGTGACAACTTTGTGCAAAAAAAAAAAAAAATTGTCTCTTTCCCGCAACTTGTGTCACAATATAAAATATTCCATGGACTCGACATGCCTCTCAGCAAATAGCTTGGGGTGTCTACTTTCCAAAATGGAGTCATTTGGGGGCTGTTTGAACTGTCCTGGCATTTTATGCACAACATTTAGAAGCTTATGTCACACATCACCCACTCTTCTAACCACTTGAAGACAAAGCCCTTTCTGACACTTTTTGATTACATGAAAAAATTATTTTTTTTTGCAAGAAAATTACTTTGAACCCCCAAACATTATATATTTTTTTAAAGCAAATGCCCTACAGATTAAAATGGTGGGTGTTTCATTTTTTTTTTCACACAGTATTTGCGCAGCGATTTTTCAAACGCATTTTTTGGGGAAAAAACACACTTTTTTACATTTTAATGCACTAAAACACACTATATTGCCCAAATGTTTGATGAAATAAAAAAGATCCTAGGCCGAGTACATGGATACCAAACATGACATGCTTTACAATTGCGCACAAACGTGCAGTGGCAACAAAATAAATACATTTTTAAAAGCCTTTAAAAGCCTTTACAGGTTACCACTTTAGATTTACAGAGGAGGTCTACTGCTAAAATTACTGCCCTCGATCTGACCGTCGCGGTGATACCTCACATGCATGGTGCAATTGCTGTTTACATTTGACGCCAGACCGACGCTTGCGTTCGCCTTAGCGCGAGAGCAGGGGGGACAGGGGTGCTTTTTTTTTTTTTTTCTTTATTATTTTTTTGCTTTTTTATCTTATTTTTAAACTGTTCCTTTCATTTTTTTTTTTAAATCATTTTTATTGTTATCTCAGGGAATGTAAATATCCCCTATGATAGCAATAGGTAGTGACAGGTACTCTTGTTTTAAAAAATTGGTGTCTATTAGACCCTAGATTTCTCCTCTGCCCTCAAAGCATCTAACCACACCAAGATCGGTGTGATAAAATGCTTCCCCAATTTCCCAATGGCGCTATTTACATCCGGCAAAATCTAAGTCATAAAATGCTCGTAGCTTCCGGTTTCTTGGGCCATAGAGATGTTTGGAGCCACTCTGGTCTCTGATCAGCTCTATGGTCAGCTGGCTGAATCACCGGCTGCATTCTCAGGTTCCCTGTTGAGACAGGAGAGCCAGAGAAAAACACAGAAGACGGTGGGGGGGGCATTCTCTCCCACGGCTTGTAAAAGCAGTCTAGAGGCTAATTAGCCACTAGGATTGCTTTTACATGAAAGCCGACCGCTGGCTGAAAAGAATGATACCAAGATGATACCTAAACCTGCAAGCATCATTCTGGTATAACCACTCAAAGTCGTGAATGGCGTACCTGAAGACAAAAAAATGGTTAACAATAAAGCACAGTAAACGGTAAAGTATAAAAAATTGCATACCTGAAAAGCAAACATGATAAAACATAATAACAATAAAACATTGCAGAATAGAATACAGTAAAAAAGAGCAGAACAATAGAGAGAATAGAGAGAGAGAGAACAATAAAACGACAACTATTATTTTTTATTTTATATTTTTGTTTGTGTTTTTTTTTTTTTTTTACACTTTTTTTGTAACTGTAACTTTTATAACTGTAACCGGTTCCAGGTTCGGGTCTCTCAAAATGCGATGGCATCTTGGGAGACCCTGTGAAAGTGTGCCTAGTCTGTGCAGTGCTGTACCCTACGCTAATACTCAACTAGTGAATGGTAGCATTCAAAACATTCACCAATGCAAAGACCAGGATTGTCAGGACAGGAGGGACAATAATAGCGGGTGTCACGCCTATATCTGCGCTAGCTGCAGACACGACATCTTTTTTGGGGGGGTTCGTTGGGTAGGGGTACTCGGGAGGACATAAAAATGCCTCTCTTGCAGCCGACTGCATTTGGTTGAGGATGTGAATGGGGGAAGTACGGGCGCTGCAGAAGTGGTGGGTTCCCAATTAGGATTGGCGAATGCAGCAGGAAGGGAACTATGGGCACGACGGGCCTGTGTTTGTCTTTTTGGTGGCAGCGGGACACTACTTGTGCTTGCCACCTCACCAGCTTGAACTGCACTTATGGGACTCGCCACGTCACCAAGTGTTACTGCAGTGCTGGTTTGACTACGAACGGGGTGTACTAGGCCAGTGGTGCTTGCCAGTTCACCAAAACGCTACCAAAAAAACTGTTAGCGATCGCAGGGATCAGGCCTGACTCTGCGAACGCTGCAGTTATGCGTTTAGTGTTTTGTAAGTGACAGTGATCGATCGATACTGCACTTGGGTGGGCTGGTCTGGGCCGGGCGGAGGGGCAAAACGCAGGTGCTAGCAGGTATCTGGGCTGATCCCACTAACACTGCGTTTTTGGGAACCCTAAACTGCTGGGAATGCCAGTATAGATCTGATCAGATCAGATATTGATCCGATCAGATACTATACCACTAGGGGAGGTGTATGCTGCGTGCGTGGGTGTTAGCGCTACTGGCGCTAACCTGACGCTGCTTGGGGCTGGTGCTTGCCAGTTCACCAAAATACTACCAAAAAAACTGTTAGCGATCGCAGGGATCAGGCCTGACTCTGCGAACGCTGCAGTTATGCATTTAGTGTTTTGTAAGTGACAGTGATCGATCGATACTGCACTTGGGTGGGCTGGGCCGGGTGGAGGGGCAAAACGCAGGTGCTAGCAGGTATCTGGGCGGATCCCGCTAACACTGCGTTTTTGGGAACCCTAAACTGCTGGGGACGCTAGTATAGATCTGATTGGATCAGATATTGATCCGTTCAGATACTATACCACTAAGGGAGGCGTATGCTGCGTGCGTGGGTGTAAGCGGTACTGGCGCTAATCTGACGCTGCCTGGGGCGACGCATATCAACGCCGGGCGATCAGGGGGCTAAACCTTTATTCGGTAATAAACGGCGGGTGCCCTGACACTATAAAAAATAAACGAACTAACCAGCGTCACCTGTAGCAGTTATACGGTGATCAGTGGTGAAAGGGTTAACTAGGGGGCAATCAAGGGGTTAAAACATTTATTAGATAGTATATGGGGGTCCCTGTCGCTATAAAATGCTGACGGTGAACCTAAATATTTACTTCCCTAACTAGCGTCACCAGCGACACTAATACAGCGATCAGAAAAATGATCGCTTAGCGACACTGGTGACAGGGGGTGATCAAGGGGTTAAAACTTTATTAGGGGGGGTAAGGGGGTATCCTAGACCTAAAGGGGGCCTAACACTCACTGCCCTAACACACTAACTGTCACAAACTGACACCAATGCAGTAATCAGAAAAAAGAAAAAAAAAACCTGCTTGGTGTCAGTTTGTGACAGGGGGGGGTGATTGGGGGGGATCGGGGGGCGATCGGGGGGGGGGG
This sequence comes from Lithobates clamitans, assembly GCA_037952925.1. NCBI lineage: Eukaryota > Metazoa > Chordata > Amphibia > Anura > Ranidae > Lithobates > Lithobates clamitans. The sequence goes on from JBBGZY010000037.1 coordinate 10,663,537, forward strand.
ATCGGGGTGTTTTGTGTGCCTGGCATGTTCTACTGTGTGTGTGTGTGTTTGTGTAACTCACAGTACAGTCTTCTCTCCTCGGCCCGGAACGAAAAATACCGAGCCGAGGAGAGATGACATCATTTCCTCTGCCTCTGTGTACAATACAGAGGCAGGGAAATGATCCCATTGGCTGGGAGCGATCGCGAGGGGGGGGGGCCACAAATGGATGGCCTCCCCCTCACCACCGATCGCCGGGGGAGATTTTCAGACCGCCGCAGGCACCGGGGGGGGTCCGATCGGACCCCCCACCCGCGGGCAGGCAAGGACGTACAGGTAAGCCCTTTTGCCTGCCTGTGCCACCCTGTCGACGTACATCATCGTGTGGCGGTCGGCAACTGGTTAATACACATTAATACCACGTGGATTTTTTTTGTTCTATGGTATACCAATAATTCCCCCCAAAAAAAAATTATTCACCATGGTTGAAAAAAATTAGCAATCCGTAAAAAAACCTTTTAGCAGTACCATTTGTCAACAGATCATAATACCTCACCACAAAGAACCTCTCCAGTACTGTTTTCCTGAAAAACAAAGTCATTTTAGTACATGTATCTTTCAATTCACTAGTACAGATAATTATCTTGGCTCAGGTCATTTGCATGTCAATACAGTTTGCTGTACCTTTTCACAGACCTGGTGAGAAAGAAGGGGGTCATTTGGGTGGGCTGTCAGCAGCTGAGAACAAACGTCACACAACACAAAATATATTGCATATTCCACACACTCACACAATTGGCTAGGTTATAGATGAACTCTAGACATCACACATATCAGCATGTTTTCTATAATACCCTGTACTTCTTCTTAAACCCATAACATCTGTTTGGTAAGGTTGAAATTCTTTCAGAGACCCATCCCATTTCGTTAGCCCCTTCTCAGCCTGTATGGACGCATTCTCAGGAGTTTGGAATGGGACCCCTGACCCAGGTGGTCCATACTTCCTACACCTAGGCCATGTGGCGAAGTGTGCTGAGTACACTTCAAAATCACGTCTTGTGGTCCTATATGGATTATGCTTACCGACTTTTTGACTAGAACTGGATAGACAGAATCTCAGGATATGGCCCACTAGGCCACATAAGTGACATTTTATCTTAGTTAAAGCGGTACAACATCTCTTAACAAAAGGCTTTGTTTTAGATGACTGAGAATATGGGATGGCCTGTTCTGGATTAGTAGTTTTTACCTGCGGCTTTTTTTAAATTTTTAAAGAGCACTTACCTTCCTGGGATTTATTCTTGTTGATACATACCTTAGGTGTGGAGGATGTCCCCCTGAATTCAGACCTACCCAAATCAGTTACCTTGTTATCTTCTCTATCTGAAAACTGATCCAACGGCTCCTGGCAGCTAACAGATAATGGTTTCACCCCACCTTCTGCATCCTTCAGTCTCTTTCCCAACTGATGAACGTCCTCCTGTAATCTTTTGTTTTCTAGTACTAATTGCTGGTGGATAGCCTCAGAATTTGACCTAGAAGCTCCTAAAGTACTGATGTTACCTTTGTTGATTTCTAGCTCTTCTTTTAGGGATGTGTTTTGCACTTTCAAATGTTCATACTGTTTCGTTAACCACCTGGCCACAAAGATTAGCGGCGGTTTTCCCGTGCGCTTACTACAGCTTCTTTCAGTGAGATTTAATTTCACATCCTCTCCCGTCAGCGGGACAGAAAGTTTCCCTTCTGCCTGGAGACCTTCCTCCCTTAATGCCAGCATGGCCATTTCGTCTCCTTGTCTTGCTACTCTGCCTTCTTCTTCCTGTACCTCCCCATCCCCCTGTAATCCACATTTTACTGAGGTATCAGACTTGTGTTGTGGCTCTACCTTTTTGTCCACTACTGAAAGGTGACAATTCATGTCAGCCCCTGAGCATTCAGCTGACAAGGACAGGGCAACTGCATAAGGCCCAAGTCCTGACAACTGCTCCTTGTCTCCCTGACAATCACTGTCACCCCTTGTTGTAGGTTGTGATGGTTTCCGCTTGTCCCTACATTCAAGCATTGTTTGGAATGATTTCTCCTTAAATCCCATAGAAATAACATTCACTTCCTCTGTTTTATTTGCTGACTCCAGCATCCATATAAATAACGTATCTTTTTCATATGGTCGTGTCATCTTTCTGTGATGAGCACGGAACAGATCTTCCCAAGCTTTTGGCTTAAAAGTACCTCTTTTAAAATACTTCTTCCCAGTCCAGCGAGCCCAATCTTGAATATATTTCACAACCCAAGGTCCATATTTATCTATCATCTCTTCCTTGGGGTCATTTGATAGGGTTTACCCCATTCAGACCCCCTCTTTGAAGCGATTTGATTACCCATCCTTTGCGGACTCCGGACCTTGAACTGATTCCCCCAACCTTTTTACAGGTTGCCTTTACTTCAGAGGTAGCTACTCTCTGGCCAAGAATTGGGGTGACAGGTCCCGCCCCTGCCAATGTTGCTGCTTTTTTTTCACTACTTGCCAGGCCAATTCCCTGTCCTGGCTATAGTCCTTCAAAAAATTAGCCTGGAGATATCCCAAACTAAATAATAGTTTAATCCCCCCGTGGACTTTTCTGAAGTACTCTAAAAGAAATGCTTAACGAAAGGCTTTTACTTCTGTTATATCAAGAATTATTGCACGAACTTGGATAATCAGGACCCTATGCGTGCTTGTAGTACAGGAGGTAGTTAACTGATGCACACCTAATTGCAATAAGATTTGTAGGAGTTACAACATTACAGATCTAATCACCAAGCTTACGATCCCCTGTTAGTAGTTTACACAGAAAGATAGATACATACATCGAAGATCATTCAGTGTGTACTAGGCCCACAGGTGCAATTCGATCTCAAAGACCGGGAAGCGCCTTGACCTAGACTCATGCAAGGGTCAACCAGAGGCGCTTGTTGGCAGAAAGCCCCAGATCCTACTTCTTTCCACTGCTTTCAAACGTCCAATCAGAACCCCTTATCATTCACGCAGACACCCTCCTGCAGTTTTGGCCCAACCGAGCAGGATGCCTTCTCATACACTCTCAGTACAATTTTATTTCACTTACACTGTTCATATCAGTCTCATCAAAGTATTAGTACAGACAAAAGGTTATATATATATATATATATATATATATATATATATATATATATATAAACAATGTTCAAAGAAGCTTGCTAGTTTGGGTGTTCACACAGGGGAGACAGACATACAAACAAAGACATAAAAATGCTTACCGTTTTTGGAGTTAGACTTGTCCTCCACCCGCAAAACCACTCAAACGTGAAGCTTCCTCACACGGGGCACCATATGTTTCGGAAATATTTATACCTCACTTAAACGATTAACAATACAAATATAGGTGATTAAACCTTTGTCTATATAAGAATAAAAACGAGCGATAACAGGGAAAAAAGATAAACAATTACATTTATTTACACAGAAAAGAAAGTTAGAATAATTAGAATTTATCATATATCTCCAGTGATGGCATCAGTACAGTGTTGCTTTAGGCTGCAAAGTTCATTTAGGCCGAACTCATAAATGTTTGCAATGGGCATATACAAGATATACAAAATCATAAGACAAATCCTAGGATACAAAAAGGTTAGAAAGAAATATAAACAGAGATTCCAGTATACATTACTCAGACAGCATATCCCTTAGATGTTCTCAGGCTGGACAGTTTCAAAACCATTTAGCCCTCTCTCTTTTATATGCATTCTCCACCAATCAACAGATGCAACATATTGATTGGGTCAGAGATGTCTCAAAGTCTGGTTGGCTACATTTTGAAGCCTCTTTGCTAATTGGCTTACAGATGCCTTAAATTCTGATTGGTCAAATCTGAAGCTGTCTGAAAGTTCATGCTCGGACATTGCTGTTACATTGCGACCCCCTCGGTGCCTAACAGTCTATGAATTAATGAACAATCTCCTTTGATCTCCCAGCCCAAACAGTCCTGACAGTAGTATGTTAACCTCCCTGGTGGTATGATTATTTCGGATTTTAGGTGCTGAAAGCGGTACAATTATTTTGCATGGAAATTTGGCGTTTTATATTGTAGGTCTGTAATTCTTAACAATAACACACTTAAATCTGTCCAAACAAGAGTCTAGTAGATATCCCGGGTATGATAAAGTTTGAAACACAAAAACATAAATTATAATATAATAAATAAAAATAAATAATTAGAAAAAAGAAAAAAATAATAATAAAATAAATTTCCCCACGATTCACTATCGTCCAATTCTGCAAGTGTTCTTCTTACTATCGCTGTTTTCTAGCTGGTCTAAAGCCACTTTTGATGTAAAGGGACACTTTTTGGTTGCTATGGACAATCTACAGTTTCCAGGCAGAAAGAACAGTATATATAACATAAAACTGCATGCAGGGCATGGGCCAAAGCACTGGGGACAAAAGGGATGTGAAATCATTTCATACAGTACTGTAATCTGTAAGATTACAGTACTGTATGTGTTATAATTTTTACAATTTTTTGAATTTGCCGCCAGGCTCCGCCCCCGTGCGTCGCGACGCTCGCAGGGAACGGAGCCTGGCAAGGAGAGGCTTCGGAGGAGGACAGAGCCCGCAGACACAGCGGGAGACATCGCAGGATCCCAGGGACACGGTAAGTAAAGCCACACCAGGATCCTGCGATGTAATCCCGAGTGTGGCTCGGGGTTACCGCTAATGGTGCTGAAATGTAACCCTGAGCCACACTCGGGAAAACCGCCAGGGAGGTTAATGGCCCCCTGGTGAGTTGATTTACCACCTGGGGACCTTTCCTGGTTTCCACCCGTGTATTGGAAGCATGTTAATGGCCCCCTGAAGAATGAATGCCTTAAGGTCTGCCAATACCCTTTGATCCAATCAACACCTGGAGGGCTTCTCGGGTTCACATCAATGTAACTACATCCCTAAGGTGAGCTATATTCTATCATGATATTAAGAAACATATACAAATATATAAAATATATATACGCACACATAGATACACACATATACACGTAGATATATATATATATATATATATATATATATATATATATATATATATATATATATATACATATATACACATACATACATCCTATGGGGCAAGGCAGTTTAAATTGGAGTCCTTGCAATGGTCCACTTGAATCTCATTGATATAAATATGATATCCAATATCTCCATCACATTATCAAACGTGGACACTTCATTAAGTTTCCTAAAGTCATTACAGAAACACAGGGTGCCATTGGGTTTCGGTACCAAAACGATTGGACTCGACCATTCACTCTGCGATTCTTCAATGACGTTACGTTCAAGCATCCTTCTCACTAGGGATTAACTCATGTTCGACTCAAACATCGCCTGTTCGCCAGTTCGCCGAACAGCGAACAATTTGGGGTGTTCGCGGCGAATTCGAAAGCCGCTGAACACCCTTTAAAAGTCTATGGGAGAAATAAAAAGTGTTAATTTTAAAGGCTTATATGCATGGTACTGTCATAAAAAGTGTTTGGGGACCTGGGTCCTGCCCCAGGGGACATGTATCAATGCAAAAAAAAGTTTTAAAAACGGATTTGGTATGGATTTTAAGGGGAACCCCGTGCCAAAATGTAAAAAAAATGGCGTGGGGTCCCCCAAAAATCCATACTAGACCCTTATCCGAACACGCAACCTGGCAGGCCGCAGGAAAAGAGGGGGGAGGAGGGAGCGCCCCCCCTCCTGAACCATACCAGGCCACATGCCCTCAACATTGGGAGGGTGCTTTAAGGTAGCCCCCCAAAGCACCTTGCCCCCATGTTGATGGGGAGAAGGGCCTCATCCCAACAACCCTTGGCCGGTGGTTGTGGGGGTCTGTGGGCAGGGGGCTTATCAGAATCTGGAAGCCCCCTTTAAAAAGGGGACCCCCAGATCCTGGCCCCCCTGTGTGAATTGGTAATGGGGTACAAATGTAACCCTACCATTTTAAAAAAAAGTGTCAAAAGTTTAAAAAACACAAGAGATGGTTTTTGACAAGTCCTTTATTAATTTCTTCTTCCTTCAAGATCTCTGCCTTCAGACACTCATAGTTGCTGATGTGCTCCGCCGGGAGGTCAAAGTAGGCCTTTTGTGGGTCACCGGTAAGAAAAGGGGAAATAATGCCAGCCCATTGGTCACAGGGCCACCTCTCTCTCCGCTATCCTCTCAAAGGTGGTGAGAAAAGCCTCTACATCATCTCTGGGTGTCAGTTTTTGCAAGAAATGGCTGGCTCTCATGGATACCTGGTTGCCAGCGGCGACGACCGCTTGCTCTCGTCCCTGAGCCAGACTCTATACTGCCTCCTGCAAGGCAGCCACCTGTGCTTGAGTGGACTCCTGCTGGGCAGTAAACTGAGTGGCTAGCAACTGTGTTTTCCTCTTGTGCAGCTACAGCCTGTGCCAGGGCCTGCAGATGCTGAGCCATTGCTTCCTCATGGCGACGGTTTGCCTCTGCTGAGGCTTCCTGCTGGGTCACAGTGGCTTGCGCCAATGCCTTGATGACCTCTTCCATGTTTTTTTTCTCTGCTGTTTGTAGTGTCTGAGCCAATTTCACCCAAGACATGCCATAGGTACACTGTCTCTTTTAAATGTCAGTTTTCAGTTTTAAATGGCTTTTACGGCTGCAAATGCACTTCTGCCCGCACCCAAGACACCAGTTGTAAAGTTTGTGGGGATTGGAGCTCCACAGGACCGAGTGCAAAGCCGTTAAACTTTAAACAAAAAGGCTTTTATTTTTAGCAAGCAAATCAAAACAAGGCTTTCAGCAGCACACAAGCAAAAATACAAAATAAAGTCTGCTTATCTTCAGCACAAAGTAAACGTAAAAAGGCACATACAGTTCATGGATGTCTTTGCCCCAAGATTTTAACAGTCCTTGCGGGATCTTTTTAAGCAGCCACCAGGTGTGTTCACCAACTCCTCCTCACCACCACACCTACAGTAGATTCCTGTCTTTTAAGAGCTGTTTCCTGGAGGCTCTTAAACTTGTGTGTGCTGGAACCCCTGTAGTCAGGGCTGGAGGCTATTTCCCACCCGAATATCACTTCAGAGCCTCCAAAATTCCAGGTTGCAAATATCTCTCTATTAAACCCATCCTGGGTGACCCCATGAATACAACCACACTTCCCTTAAAGGGACCATAACCCAAACATTGGTGCTATATTGCACCCGTCCAGGACCCAACCTTGCCGTCCTGTACACAGTCAATAAAGTCAGTTTAAGTAATTCTCTCAGCAGCTCAGCTCACTCTCCCCCCCGGCTGTTATGTTAGTTCAATGGGTTAATGTGCTTTTAACCACTTGCAGCCCCCTGACTGTCATATGGCAGCCAGGCGGCATGGCTCTTGTTCTGGGTGGGCGTCACATGGCATCTGTTCATTTAACCACTTGCTTACAGGGCACTTAAACCCCCCTCCTATCCAGACCAATTTTCGGCTTTCAGCGCTGACGCACTTTGAATGACAATTGCGCGGTCATACAACACTGTACCCAAATGAAATTTTTTATCATTTTTTCACCACAAATAGAGATTTTCTTTCTGCGGTTTACTTTTTGTTATAAAAATGTAAAAAACTGAATTTTTTTTTTTTTTTAATTCATTTTTTCTATATTTTGTTATAAAAAATTTAAAACGGGTAATTTTTCTCCTTCATTGATGTACACTGATGAGGCAGCAGTGATGGGCACTGATAGGCGGCAGTGATGGGCACTTATGGGTGGCACTGGCAGGTGGCACTGATTGGCACTACAGGTGGGCATTGATAGGTGGCACTTGTGGGCATTGATAGGTGGCACTTGTTGGCATTGATAGGTGGTACTTGTGGGCACTGTTAGGGGGCACTGTGGGCACTGTTAGGTGGCACTGTGGGCAGTGTTAGGTGGCACTTTTAGGTGGCACTGATGAGGCAGACGTTGTGCTTCCACTTCAGGACTGATGTCCCTGACATCTGAGCCGGTGATCAGCTTTTTTTTCTACTCGCGCTGTCAGCGTAACTGAAAAAAAAAAACGATTACCGATCTTTTGTTTACATCATGTGATCAGCTGTCATTGGCTGACAGCTGATCACATGGTAAGGGGCCGGGACCAGCCCCTTACTCGGATCGGTGGTCAGCTGAGTCTCAGTGACTCAGTGACTCGGTACCTGCAGGGCACGCGCAGGGAGCGTGCACAGGGGAGGCCGTCATATGACGGCCTCCCAGGAATGCAGGTCCGCGCTGTGGCCATCATTCAGCCATAGCGCGGATGTCTAGTGGTTAAACAGGGCATGCGCACGATCGTGTGTGTGCAGCCCTGTACTGTCGGTGGTGGCGTGTCACGGAGACACCGCTCATCACTGAGGGGGGTGAACAGCCATTGGGCATGACTGTTTACCACGTGATCGGCCGTGATGAAGTCACGGCCGATCACAGTTGGTTCCTCCCCAATTTGCACGGTGCATGCAAGCGATAGAGAGCGCGCTGTGCTTGCACGTCGGTGGCAGCATGTTCCCGGGAACACTGCTCGTCACCGAAGCTGGTAAACAGCCATTGGCCGGCAGCTGTTTACCATGTGATCGGCTGTGATCCTTTCACAGCCAATCACTACATGTAAACAAAAGAGCAGTAATGAGATGTTACCAGGTTCTCCTCCTCATACACCGATTGTGTGTGAGAAGAATATTGTGGTAACATCTCGTTTCTGCTTACAGTGTACACCAATCACACTGATTGCCCCTCCCAACAAGGAGGACCTGTCACCACCCATCAAAGTAACTGTCACAGTCCATATGAGTCCCCGAGTACCTGAGTACCTGTCACAGTCCTTCTCATTCCCTTAGTACCTGTTATAGTTCATCTGAGTACCCGAGTACCTGTCACAGTCCATCTGAGTACCTGAGTAAATGTCACAGTTCATTTGAGTACCTGTCACAGTTCATCTGAGTACCCGAGTACCTGTCACAGTCCATCTAAGTACCTGAGTACCTGTCAGTTCATCTGAGTACCGAGTACCTGAGTACCTGTCACAGTTCATATGAGTACTGAGTACCTATCACAGTCCATCTGAGTACCTGCCACAGCCCTTCAGAGTTCCTGTCACCACCCATCAGAGTACCCGAGTACAAGTCACCAGCCCATCAGAGTACCCGAGTACCTATCTGCAGCTCATCAAGTTACCCGAGTACCTGTCTCCAGCCCATCAGAGTACCCGAGTACCTATCTGCAGCCCATCAGAGTACCCGAGTACCTATCTGCAGCCCATGCTTCATAGAATATATGTTGGGGTGTTTGCTTTCCAAAATAAGGTCATTTATGCTCGTAGAATGCCTGAAGGTGCTACTTCAATGTTGGGCCTTTGTATGTGGCCAGGCTGTGTAAATGTCTTACACATGTGTTATCGCCATACTCAGGAAGAGTAGCAGAATGTATTTTGGGGTGTAATTTGTTGTATAAATATGCTCTGCGAGAGAAATAACCTGTTAATATAACAATTTTGTAAAAAAAAAAAAAATCTTCATTTTGCAAAGAATTGTGGGAAAAAATTACAACTTGAAAAAACTCACCATGCTACTTAATTAATACCTTGGAACGTCTACTTTCTAAAAAAGGGGTTTATTTGGGGGTATTTGTACTTTCCTGATTTGTTATGCCCTGTACACTCGGTCGGACATTGATCGGACATTCCGACAACAAAATCCATTGATTTTTTCCGACGGATGTTGGCTCAAACTTGTCTTGCATACACACGGTCACATAAAGTTGTCAGATCGTTCTGAACGGGGTGACGTAAAACACGTACGTCGGGACTATAAATGGGGCAGTAGCCAATAGCTTTCGTCTCTTTATTCTGAGCATGCGTGGCACTTTGTGCGTCGGATTTGTGTACACACGATCGGAATTTCCGACAACGGATTTTGTTGTCGGAAAATTTTTTAGCAAGCTTTCAAGCTATGTGTGTCGGAAATTTCTATGGAAAATGTGTGATGGAGCCTACACAAGGTCAGAATTTCCGACAACAAGGTCCTATCACACATTTTCCATCGGAAAATCCTATCGTGTGTACAGGGCATTAGTGTCTCAAGAAATTAGATAGGCCTTCAGTTAATCAGGTGTGATCAGGTGTGATCAATTTTCAATGATTGGCACCATAGTTGGTAGACTCTATAACTTTCACAAAGACCAAATAATATACACTAATTTGGGTTATTTTTACCAAAGCTATGTAGCAGTATACATTTTGGCCAAAATTTATGAAGAAAAATGACTCATTTGCAAAATTTTATGACAGAAACAAAGAAAAAGGCATTTTTTTCACAAAATGTACGGTCTTTTTTTATTTATAGCACAAACAAAAAAAAAAACACTAGTGATTAAATACCACTAAAAGAAAGCTCTATTTGTGTGAAAAAACGGACGCAAATTTCATATGGGTACAGTGTTGCATGACTGAGTAATTGTCATTCGAAGTGTGAGAGCGCTGAAAGCTGAAAATTGCATGGTGTCTTTGGGTGGCTGCTTACAAGAACCCATGGATCACCGGTTGCATGTGCAGTTCAAAGAATGTTTTTGTATCCATTCCAACTGATAGTCCACTCTGAAACCCACTCCACTTCCCCTCCCTCTTCCAGGCAAGTGATTGAAGGCTGTGCTGTCCCTGTTTCTCATTGTGAAGGCACAAGATATGCACTTCCATACAAAAGAGTATAAGAAAATTGCACCGCAGTACCTGGAGCCAGCAGCAGTGAACAGGAAAGACTGCAGTGTTTCTGCACACATATAAGGGGAAAAAAAAATTGTCAAATGTTTGATTTTTTTAACCACTTAAGCCTCAGAAGGATTCACCTCCTTCCTGACCAAGCCCTTTTTGTGATAGGGCACTGCGTCCCTTTACCTGACAATTGTGCCGTCATGCGTCATTTTAACCAAACAGAATTGACGTCATTTTTTTCCTACAAATAGAGCTTTCTTTTAATGGCATTTTATCACCTCTGCGCTTTTTATTTTTTGTGCTATAAACAAAAAAAGAGCGTCAATTTTTGAAAAAAGAAAGCAATATTTTTTCTTTTTTGCTATAATAAATATCCCAAAAAAATATATAAAAAAAAACAAATTTCTTCACCAGTTTAGGCCAATATGTATTCTTTTACATATTTTTGGTTAAAAAAAATCACAATAAGCGTATACTGATCGGTTTGCGCAAAAGATATTGCATCTACAAAATAGGGGATAGATTTATGGCATTTTTTTTAAATTTTTTTTTTAGTAATGGCAACGATCTGCAATTTTTATCATGACTGCGACATTGCGGTGGACAGATCGGACACTTTTGACACTATTTTGGGACCATTGACATTTATAGAGTGATCGGTGCTATAATAATGCACTGATTACTGTGTAAATGTCACTGGCAGGGAAGGGGTTAAACACTAGGGGGCGATCAAAGGGTTAACTGTGTTCCCTCAGTGTGTTCTAACTGCAGGGCGATGGGCTCACTAGAACATGACAGAGATCACTGCTCCTGATCACTGGGAGCAGTAGATCCCTGTCATGTTGCTAGGCAGAACAGGGAAATGCCTTGTTTACATAGGCATCTCCCTGTTCTGCAACTCCGTGCCACATCGAGTCCTCGGGAGCCGCTGCGCGCGGCGGGCGTGCACCTGCTAGCCGCTGATGACAGAGTGACGTATGGGTACATGGTTTTGCGCACCCGTGCCATTCTGCTGATGTATATTGGCGTGAGACGGTCGGCAAGTGGTTAATTAGGATGCATGCCTTTTAAAAACTTGAAGCATTTGCACTACTTTAAAAACTGCCATTAACCAGGAACAAATATGCAGATCAGACAAAATGCTAAATTTCTATGTATAGGTTTGTCCAGAGTCAATTATTCAATATATTGAATAAAGAGGTTTTGTATGTCAGGCAGGCATCTAGTAGTTTCAAAGAGTGAGGAAAAGAGAGGGGGCAGAAAAAGAAACTTTCATGAATCTCGCATGATAGATTCCTTTTAAGATGTCATGTTTATGACCTTTATCAATTGATATGTTCACCTACCAGAAAACTATATGCTCCTAATAAATAGCTTTGTAATGAAATGTTCATTCTTTATATTATTATTAATAATAACACTAGCGTATTGGCCCCTACATCCAGAAGTGATTGGAAAACAATTTGTAGAAGAAACTTGAGATTTTAAAGATGTTGACTCCTTCTGCCAGAATAATTCACAAACATAATCTAATTTTTTTTTTTTTTAATATAAATGTTTATTACAAATTAATTAAAAAGTTAGGGGCATCATTCCCCTTAAAAACGTACATTCAGCAAACCACAATATTAATGCAAACCCCATGAGAATACAGCATCTCCCTTCAAAAACATATGTTACACCATACATTAATTCTGTGCATATGGCAACACATTACATATAGGACAGATCATCCCACATAGGGAAAAAGAAAAGGGTAGAATGGCTTGTCCCAATGTGTTTCACACTGCAGGCTTTCAAGGGGTGCAGTGAGCGTAGTCACTGAAATGCAAAGGAAAAACATATGATAGTATATAATTTATGATACTAATACATAATATAGGGTAAAATGCTGTATATTCCAATAAATGCTCAAAACTCACAGAATTACAATATCAAACGATATCCAATAAAAGAAGATAAAGCGATAATGATCTCTCCAGGTGCAATTCAGGGCATGAACGGTAAAGATGGAATAATTGTGCAAGGGTGATCAACCAAGCAAGAAGTGTCCAATGCAGTGGCTCTCAACCCCTCTAGTGCCGTGACCCCTTGATAAAATTTCCCAAGTTGTGGGGACCCCTAACAGTAAAATTATTTTCATAGCGTGGGTTGTCAGCACCCAAAACAAGACAAGTAATTAGCGCCCCAAACCCACGGACATTTAGTGCTCCCTGAGTCCCTTCCACTCGTACAGTATTAAAACCCCTTATGGTACATTTTAGGATGTAGCACTCTCTCATTGTTCTCCTTTCTTTCCCTTTTATCTCTCTCTATCCTAATTTCTTGTTTTTTTCCCCATCCCTCTCTCTAGCTGACTTTCTTGTTCTTTCTCTTATTCTTTATCTATCTTTTTCTTTATTCTTCTCCCTCTTTTCCTCTCCCTTGCATGTATTCTTTATTTATATTCCTTCTCTTACTCCTTAGTGGGAGGGGGGATGTAATGAGTAGCAGTGCTGGGGAATTTCTGATCAACCAACTTAGGTGCTCTTGATCAGGGTCATCTGCTGATCTGAGAACTGTAGTAGGGACTTTTAATGGCAACTATAATCCCAGGTAGTGTTACTCACTGTGTCTCCAGCTCTGTGGTGTCTCACAGCAGTGACACCTATGCCGAAATCAGGAGATAGGGTCTCCTCCAGCCCCTCCCATTTCACATTCCTCACCAGTCAGCTGACCTCTAGTCTCTGCCCCCCAGCCATGCCGTGAATTGAATGGGCGGCTGCGAAGAGGCTGAGTGGGTGGCCGCGGGCTCCAGGAACAGTCCAGCTGGGTGGCCGAAAAAAGGCTGGGAGAGTGGTGCGGGCTTTAGGAACAGCCCAGGCTTCGGTGACCCCTGGTAAATCATCATTCGCCCCAGAGGGGGTCCCCACCCGCGGGTTGAGAACCACTGGTCTAAAGGGTCCCAAAAGATGTCCAATCCAGGCGGGGGCAAGTGGAAATGGTAATATTATTAATGCATATCACCAGACACTCAATCTGAATAAGACTTAATGACAATTCAGCATATTGTCAGTGTTCAAATAAGGGGTAAATATCATTAAGTGTGACATAAAATCATACAGCAATACACACTATACCTGTATCTTTAAGACCGTTTATGAAAATCTTAGACACTCCAGCAAACCACTTCTGATCATGGGTTTGACCTAAACTGATCAGAATAGCAATGCTTAGATAATTCACATAGAGAGAAAGCATACCCAAGCAGGCTAATACCCCCCCCCACACACACACACACACATAGATGCCATGTTAGATCACAAAGGGGTTCCATGTCACAAGTTCATACCTCAAATGCGGTTCTAACCAGTTGGAAACATCAGCGGTGCAGGTGGATGTGCTACTGTGCATGTGCAAACCATGCTGCGCATGCAAAAGTAATGATGGGGCTCTGAGCCGTCCTCTCCCTCCACCCCCAGCCCCTCATACCTTCAAGCATCCCCAGATGGGGACCCAGTAAATAGAGGGAGGAGAAGGGAAAGGAGAGGTCCAAATATGCTGCACCCCGCCCCACCACAAGCCAATGCCTCTATCCAAGGCTAAGGGATCATATACAGCACAATCTTGTGGGCAGTGGAGCAACTGCAACCATACCAAACAGATTTAAATAGCGTAACTGCATAGACCAGTGATGGCGAACCCTGGCACCCCAGATGTTTTGGAACTACATTTCCCATGATGATCATGCACTCTGCAGTGTAGTTGCAAGCATCATGGGTTAATCAGATTAAAGATGTGATATTAGCCATGAAGTCATGATCTAATCAATAGCAATAAAAATTACTTATACAAAGTCAAACCGTTCTAATACCTGCCTTAAATATTTACTTAAAAAATGAATGCAGTGGCCCACAAATCCAATAAAGATGCCCATAGGGAAACCATTTCAGACAATTCATCCTGCAGCTGTTCGAGCCTCACTTTCACTGGATGCAAATAACGATCCTGCACCAGAAAGATCAAGCTGAGAGTTGTATAAATTACATGGGTTTCCATGAGACCAATCACATCAAAAAACGAGAAAAAAAAAAGGAAACAGTATTTTATAGCTATGTATTATAACACAGGGGAAGAGGGGGTGACCATTAAGTTATTATATAAAAGGTTTAAAGCTGATGTTTTCATTAATGGTTGGTGGCTTTGTTGCCTCCAACTGGAAAATATATTGTGTTTCCAATTGGAGGAGATGCATATCAATGTCACCTCATCTAGAAGACTTCTCCACATGTTCAAGAGCAAAAAAAATTAATAAAATCCAATTTGAAACTGTATATAACCTAACATGCTGACTTACTGTATAGCAGACACCATTTTTTCATTTTTCTTTTTATATACATGATCCTTGATGCGTTTCCAGATTGACCCTTTTTTCTTTCCCACATAGAATGCTTTGCATCTGCATTCCATATATTATACAACCCCTATTGTTTGACAATTGGATGGCATACTGT
Organism: Lithobates clamitans; assembly: GCA_037952925.1. NCBI lineage: Eukaryota > Metazoa > Chordata > Amphibia > Anura > Ranidae > Lithobates > Lithobates clamitans. The sequence goes on from JBBGZY010000037.1 coordinate 10,678,740, forward strand.
GGAGTCCACAATTGCCCATTGGGTAAAGAGGTGCTCCTTTCTCTTCCAAATCCAGCTGCAGAAACTGCATCTGCCACATGAAAATGCACCCCTCCATTGGTTTGTAGATGGCTATGTGTCAGACAATCCCTTCGATTTCGGTCATCAGTAGGTGACTTGGGGTTTAGTTTCTATATATTTAGAGACTATGGGGTCATCACTTAGCAGATGGCAGTGTTGTAAGATTTGTTCTATTTGTGTGTGGTGTTGAGAGAAGCAAGTAATAAGACGAGTAGTACAGTCAGCCGGTGGTTTCCTCTGTGAATACAGAAGAGAATCACGAGATTTCATTTTTTTCCTATTAAATGCACTCTTTAGACATTTCTTGCTGTACCCCCTAGGAGTGGGTGCTTCTTCCTTGCTGCAATTGTGCTTGCATCTGAGATATTGCCCATAAGGTATGCTGTTCTTTCACGCCTTAGGGTGGGCACTAGAGGCATGCAGGACAGTACTGTACTGATGGTTTTCGATATAAATCGGATATCAAATGCCAATCAGGGCTTTTGGAAAACTATACATCTAAAAAGGTCACTCTTGATTGACTACATTCTATGGTGAAATGTAGGTGAAATCTATTTTGACCAATTAGAGTCATTAGTTTATCAAGCTCAGCACATGAACCAGTCCAAATTAGCAGTATATACATGAGGATGTGGCGCGGGTACATCGACAAACCCGGACCAAAAAACATGGATCGCTCCCACCCCCTCAGGTACAGGTTGGCATATGATGGGGCTAAACACATCCCCATCACTACCCCCCGCACCTGGAGGTATTGGGTGCCATTAAAAAAAAATAAATTCTCCCAGTTTCTACACTCATTATGGTCACGTAGCCCTAAAAAACAACTCTTTGACTCCTTTTGAACAATGGTGCTCCAACACAATAATCCAGAGGGGAGGAATTTCACTAATATACACAGCTTTAAAATCTAAGGCAGACAAACCTGCCTATGCTTGAGCCTGGGAAGAGGACACAGACAGCACCCGATCTTCACAGGACTGGTTGATAGGGTTCCTTAGATCCTATAAAGGTATACTAAACATCTCCCTGATAGAAGCCAGTGTCAAAGTTATAACTCTGTGGTATTATGTGCCAGCTCGCCTGGCAGTCATTTTTCTGGGGACCTCCCCTCTATGCTTCAGAGGATGCGAGCTTCAGGGCACAATGTTTCATGTATGGTGGTCCTGTCCGCGAATTAGATCATACTGGCAGAAAGTGTTCCGCATTATCAGCACCGTCTCATGGAAAACAATTACCCCAGATCCTAACATTGCCCTGCTTAATGGGAGGATTAGGGAAATCTCTAAATTAACACAGAAGCTGATATTCTTCATCCTCTTAGGGGCTAAAGTAACTATTGCAAAATGTTGGAAAAAATCTAGAATATCGATCCTCATTTTTAAGAGAAAGGTATCTTGGATTATGGCGCAGGAACAAATTGTGGCCAAACTGAAGGATAAAAGTAGCAATTTCTTTGATATCTGGGAATCTTGGGCCAGATACTGTGGAATACCTCTGTTCCCAGGCATGTCTTTGGAGCCTGAGTCCGGAGGGTCTACACAGAAATGTTGATCCTCACCCTCCCCCTCCCTTTCTCTTTTCACGCCTTTCTCTCTTTCGCTGATAGAGACTCTCTTGTCTCCTATGTTGGTTTTTATTAACCTGTTAAGACCATGTTGTCTACTGACACTAGAACAGTGTTTCTCAACCCTTCCAGTGCTGTGACCCCTTGATAACATTTCCCAAGTTGTGGGGACCCCTAACAGAAAAATAATTTTCGTAGCGTGGGTTGTCAGCACCCAAGGCAAGACAAGTAATTAGCACCCCTAACCCACGAACATTTAGCACTCCCTGAGTCCCTTCCACTTGTACAGTATTAAAACCCCTTATGGTACATTTTAGGATGTACCACTCTCCTTGTTCTCATTTCTTTGCCTTTTATCTCTCTCTATCGTAATTTTCTGTTTTTTTTCCCCTATTCCTCTCGCCAGCCGTCTTTCTTGTTCTCTTATTCTTTCTCTCCTTTTTTCTTTGTTCCTCCCCCTTTTTTACTCTCCCTTCCATGTATTCTCTATTTTTATTCCTTCTCTTACTCCTTGGTGGGGGGAATGGGATGAGTGGCAGTGCTGACGGGGAGTTGGGATCAGTGGCAGTGCTGGCGGGGAGTTGGGATGAGTGGCAGTGCTGGCGGGGAGTTGGGATGAGTGGCAGTGCTGGCGGAGAGTTGGGATCAGTGGCAGTGCTGGGGGAAGTTCTGATCAGCCAACTTAGGTGCTCTTAATCAAGGTCATCTGCTGATCCGAGAAATGTAGTGCAGACTTTTAATGACTTTTAACTATAATCACAGGTAGTGTTACTCACTGTATCTCCGACTTTGTGGTGTCTTGCAGCAGTGACACCTATGCCGAAATCAGGAGATAGGGTCTCCTCCAGCCCCTCACACTTCACATTCCTCACCAGTCAGCTGGCCTCTAGTCTCTACCCCCCAGCCATGCTGTGAACTGAATGGGCAGCTGGGAGAGTGGGGCGGGCTTCAGGAACAGCCCAGGATTTGGTGACCCCTGGCAAATCATCATTCGACCCCCGAGGGGGTCCCGACCCCCAGGTTGAGAACCACTGCACTAGAAGATCTTGAATAGGTAGCCAATTCTCTGTTGTTCTCCAAATACAGTTTTGGGTTTGACTACTTATTCAAACTCCAAAACCTATATACCAGAACCTCGATTGTAGGGTTCTGCAGGTCTATGGAGGGGTGGTGTTTTTGTTTTTTTTATGTTTTATTTTAGTTATGCGAGGCTTCAAGGTCTCAATGGGAAGAGGATTCAAATGGACCGATAGGCGCTTCCACAGTATGCTCCCACAGGGGTGGAAAGCCATCGGTGGGACGGATTCAATAGGCCTTCCCATATTGTGTTCTGGATGTTTAGCTTCCCGTCCAATTGGAGTTTGTGGTATCATTTCAAGACTACCCCTAGAGTTACACAGTAGATTGATTTGTAGAGCATATATGACCTCTAGTCAGTTCGCTCTTTATTTCCATTTTGTACACAGCCAATGTATAAGTATTGCATTGATCTGATTTGTTTATTTCGTCCTTTTGTTTTTATTTATAAACTGTGCCTGTATACCTTCTTTTTTCAAAAATAAAAATGTTGTTGATACAGAAAAATAAATAAATAAATTCCTGAATGTATTGCAACAATTCCATTACAAATGTGTTGATTGGTTTCTTTCCTTCAAAAATTCAGCTACTTTTCTCACTCCCACTGAATGGGGGATTGAACAGTAGAGGGCTTCTACATCAATCGTTACAAGCCATGCTTCGGCTGGAACTATGATGTCCTTTAGGGTCCTTAACAGATCTCTAGTATCCTGTATGTAGGAGGGCAAGGACGTTACAAAAGGTTTAAGATAGACGTCAATTAGACGACTGGCATTCTCAGAGATGCATCCAATGCCCGAAACTATGGGCTGGCCCAGGGGGAGGAGTCTCTACATTCTTGTATATCTTGATTAATGAGTAAAAAGTCAGCATAACTAATGTTTTTCAATCAATGATACCATAATTTATAGGCTATCGCAATAATGTCTCTAAATTCTTGTTAGAATGCCTTTACCTTAGTAAAGGGTATTAGTCTGCTTGGGTATGCTCTCTCTCTATGTGAATTATCTAAGAGTTGCTATTCTGATCAGTTTAGGTCAAACCCATGTTCAGGATTGGTTGCTGGAGTGTCTAAAATTTTCATAAACAGCCTTAAAGATACAGGTATAGTGTGTATTGCTGCATGACTTTATGTCACACTTAATTATATTTACCCCTTATTTGAACGCTAACAGTATGCTGAATTGTCATTACCGTATGTTTCATTCAGATTAAGTGTCAAATTGGTGATATGCATTAATAAGGTTACCATTTCCGCTTGCCCCCACCTGGTTTGGACACCTTTTGGAACCCTTTAGACACTTCTTGTTAAGTCGATCACCTTTGCACTATAATTCCATCTTTACCGTTCATGCCTTGAATTGCACCTAGAGAGATCATTATCGCTTTATCTTTTTTTATTTGATTTCATTGTTTAATATTGTAATTCTGTGAGTTTTGAGTATTTATTGGGAGAATTTTATTATACCCAATATTATGTATTAGTATCATATGTTTTTCCTTTGCATTTCAGTGACCACACTCACTTCACCCCTTAACCCCTGAGGAAGCCCACAATACGAAACTCGTCTGGACAAGGCATTCTACCTTTTTGTTTTTCCCCATGTGGGATGTTCTATCATATATGTAATGTGATGCCATATGCACAGAATCAATGTATGGTGTAACATATGTTTTTGAAGGGTGATACCATATTCTCATGATGTTTGCATTAATAGTGTGGCTTGCTGAACATACGTTTTTAAGGGGAGCGATGCCCCAAACTTTTTAATGAATTTGTAATAAACATTTATATTTTTTAGCAAAATGAGATTCTGGCAGAAGGAGTCAACACCTTTGAAATCCCAAGTTTGTTCTACAATTTTTTCCAATATAATCAGGGGATGTGGTGCTGACCAATACAGTTGGATACATACAGAAGTTACTTTCACTGCTGCATTTAAATTGTAAGCCTGCCAAGTCACTGTTGGAAGAGGAAGCAGAAACCTGCTGAGCAGTGCTGGGACAAGATCATCCAGTGCCCAGGGCAAAGATGTCAAATTGCGCCCCCCCCCTCATTATGTGCGAGCTTATGAGGAGAAGGGGGAGAGAGAGCACAGCCCGCGCCTCCTCCCAGCTAGCTCCTTCTCTTCTTGCTGCTTCCAGCGCTGGGCTGACAGAAGTAGTGATGCTGCTGTCACTACTGCTGTCAGCCTTATAGTAGAAGGAACTTGCGTCACCCTAGTCCTACAGTACACACTGCACCCATGGCAACCTCCTCTTCTGCTCACCCTTTGTCCCGTCCCTGCTGCTGAGAAACCAGCTAGAATTTTTCTGCAGTGATTGTAGCTACAGAGATCAGTAAGAGGTTGTTTTAAAGATCATTTACTGCTTCATTACGAATATATAAATACTGTACTGTCCATATTCTGGCCAACGTTCACTTTATAAGCAGATACTTTTGGCTACACTTGTACAATTATAATTCTTATTATTATTTTTATTATTTCCTCAGAATTTACAGGCCAGATGTGCTATTTCACATGGCAAGTAATGCACTAATCCTGTAAAGCCACTAATGTGCAGTACATTTTTCACTGTTATGCATAAAGAACAGGGTCATGGGAAAGGGATTCCAATATGCACTTCCAACCTATAATTCCTGTGTTTAACAGCTAACAGATTATTTATTACAAGCATTTATAAAGTGGCAACAATTTATACAATACTTTACATACTGTACATTCACATCAGTATCTGCCCTTAAATAGTTCACAATCCAAAGGTCTCTATCTCACAGACACAGATACTAGGGCCAATTTAAACAGGAACAAGTTAACCTACTATGCAGGTAGTGTTCTGACTGGGATTTCAACTAAGGACACTAGTACTGCAAGGCAGAAGTACTAGCCACTAGGGATGGGCTATCTGTTTGAGTCGAACATGAGTTTGACTAGAACATTGGCTGGTGTGGATTTTTGGGGAACCCCACACCATTTTTTTTTAATTTTGCCATGGAGTTCCCCTTAATATCCATACCAGACCTGAAGGGTAATGGAATTTTGGTGGACCCCCATGCCATTTTTTTTTATTTTTTTTCAATGACTTTCAATGACTTTTATGTGTATTGTCAGGACTGACAATTCATTAATAGCTGGAACTAGCGCTAGTACTTTTAAATGACTATTTTGTCCTTTAGAAATGTGATTTTGCTCTCGGACTGTTATAAACACGGGAAACATGCGCTACTTTACAGGCATACTATAGACACCCCCCAGGTACGAAATTTAAAGGAATATTTCACTTTTATTGTTTCACTTTAAGCATTATTAAAATCACTGCTCCCGAAAAAACTGACGTTTTTAAAACTTTTTTTTTGCATTGATACATGTCCCCTGGGGCAGGACCCAGGTCCCCAAACACTTTCTATGACAATAACTTGCATATTAACTCTAAAATTAACACTTTTGATTTTTAATGTTCATGCCCCATAGACTTTAACAGTGTTTGCATGTTCAAACAAATTTTTTGCCTGTTCGCATGTTCTGGATGCGAATCGATCAGAGGGGTGTTCGGCCCATCCTTACTAGCCACTAAGCCACTGCGCTTATAAGAGAAATTTTAAAACATCTGTAATATAAAATATGAACGACATACTGCCCTAACCTGCCGTATACTGTCAATATATACTGCCCTAACCTGCCCTATACTGTCATTATATACTTACCTAACCTGCCGTATACTGTCACTATAAACTGCCCTAACCTGCAATATACTGTCACTATATACTGCCCTAACCTGCCGTATACTGTCACTATATACTGCCCTTACCTGCCGTATACTGTCACTACATACTGCCCTAACCTGCCCTAACCAGAGGCAGCTCTAGACTTTGTGAGGCCTTAGGCAAAACTTAGATATGAGGCCCAATTCACACCCATAATGGGAAAAATAATTCAAGTGATAAAAAAATTAACTATATAAATCACCTATATTAAGAGCCTTAAATACTATGAACTATGAATTCACAGCATCTGCTACTAGCGACGTGTTTAAGTCAGTGTTAATTTTGTCGACTAAAACATTTTAGTCGACTAAATTAATATTATTTTAGTTGACTAAAATACGACTAAAAATAAAACAATTGAGATGACTAAAATACGACTAAAACTAAAATGGCATTTTAGTCAAAAGACTAAAATGGGACTAAAACTAAAAAGCAATTTTAGTCAAAAGACTAATGCCCCGTACACACGGTCGGACTTTGTTCGGACATTCCGACAACAAAATCCTGGGATTTTTTCCGACGGATGTTGGCTCAAACTTGTTTTGCCTACACACGGTCGCACAAAGTTGTCGGAATTTCCGATCGACAACCACGTGGTCACGTACACCACGTACGACGAGACTAGAAAAGGCCGGTTCAGAACCAAGCGCGGCACCCTTTGGGCTCCTTTTGAAAATCTCGTGTTAGTAAAAGTTTGGTGAGAGACGATTCGCGCTTTTTCAGACTCGTGGCTTTCAGATCGTTTTCTGCCATTCAGTTTGTGCTTGTGGGTTTGTATCTGCTCTTCAGTGCGTGCAAGCAAGTTCCGCGTGACTTTAAGTAGTCATTGTATTCTTGTTCGTTTGTTACTGTTTTTCAGGTCGCTCTTCACAGGCCTTGCTGTTCTTCAGTGCGTTCTGTTACTTCGTTCTGAGCAGCCGACCGTTTTCTAGCCATGTTTCGTATGCATACTCCTCGTAGAGTTCGTGCTGTGCGGGGGCTTGGTGTTGGGGTCCTGACCTTGACACAAGTCCAGTTCATGAACAGAGTGAGGAGGAGTTCATGGACCAAGAATTGGTTGCTTCAGCGTGACCAGTTCTGTCATATGCCTTTGCTCCGTGAGATCCGTGAGAATAATCCTGATGATTTCAGGAACTTTCTCAGGATGACGGACCCCGTGTTTAACCATTTGTTGGCTTCGCTGACCCCCTATATCAGCAGGCAGGATACTTGCATGAGGCAAGCCATCACTCCGGAGCAGAGGTTGGTCGCTACCTTGCGGTATTTGGCCACAGGGAGAAGTCTGCAGGACTTAAAGTTCTCGACAGGCATCTCCCCCCAGGCTATGGTGATCATTATCCCAGAGACCTGTTCTGCCATCATCTAGGTCCTGCAGAAGGAGTATATGAAGGTAAGATTTTTATCCTTTTATATCACATTTTAATGTATTGAATGTTTGCTAATATATTGTATTTCTTTCCTCATTCCCTAATTACCATGATTGTAATAGGCTGTGAATGTCCCCTTTGTCCTCATGCATGCTGGATTTTTATGTAATTATTATTTTATGTCCTTCATACATATTTGCCCTTCAATAACCTCCCCAGCATGGTGTCTCCTGCCTCTATATTCACCTCATGTAGTCACTTAACAATGTATTTTATCAGCTCCATAGTAGTGCAAACACCCCCTAAAATGTTTGGAAATGTTATTTTTGATTTAAATTCAGGCAGAGTGCCAGAGGCTTTTTTTTGTGGTGTCCCCAAATTTTTTGTAACCCTCCCTCCCCCAACTGCTAAGTCAGCTGATCCCAATTCTCTATCCTCAATCATCTATCTGCTGACTTTGCCAAACCCATACACACTATACCCACTTCTTTACTGGTCAGATTTATGGATGAATTCCCCAAAGCATGTAGTGCAAGGGCCTGCCTGTATACTTTCCAATGGTACTGTTTAAAGTTTTTGTATCCTATTATTATCTTGATAGGTAATAGCAGAATGTTCAAATGTGCTCAAATGTGTACAGTGTGTATTTATATCTTTGTATTATGACACTTCTTACCTGTCCAGTGGTCTGCCAATAGTGTAACTAAGGAGGGGCTGTTCCAAGTAATACCCTGTATTTAGGCATTCATCTCTCAATGAAGTGAAGAGGGTTACCTGTCCAAGAGTTCCCCCCCTATAATGTTAGAAATGGCCCATGAGAGGGGGGAGGGGGAATATGATAGGTGTACCTTATACTTTGTTGTTGTTAAATTCCCCTTAGTAAATGCTATCTGGAGGTTGCCCCATAATGTTTGTGTATAATCTGCTTGCCATGTATCTGTGAAAAAATAGTAATGTTTATTGTTTTTTCCTCAACAGTTTCCTTCCACTCCACAGGAATGCGGTGGGACTTTCCTAACTGCGGAGGGGCAATTGATGGGAAACACGTCCACATCGTCCCACCACCCAACTCGGGGGCGTACTATTATAATTACAAGGGGTTTAATAGTATAGTGATGTTGGCGGTGGTGTCGGCTAATTACGAGTTCTTGTATGTGGACGTGGGGAAGAATGGCCAGATGTCTGATGGTGGAGTGATCGCCTAGACGGAGTTCTACAGGCTTCTCCAGAATGGCAGCTTGGACTTGCCACCTCCAGAGGACAATGTTGAAGGTCTCCCATTTGTGTTCGTTGCTGATGAAGCATTTGCGCTGGGGGACCACCTGATGCGGCCATTCCCGATGAGGACCCTCACCCCGGAACAGAGATTTTTTAATTACCGGCTGACCAGAGTCCGAAGAGTGGTGGAGAACACATTTGGAATCCTGGCCAGCCGGTTCCGATTATTTCTGACACCCATCCATATGGCGGAGTATAAACTGAACCATATAATACTTGCCTGCTCCATAATTTTTTAAGAAAACATTCAGCCAACTATGCTGGCTCAGTTGGGCCTGAGGCCGGAATCCCAAATCCATCAACACTGACGGCGCTTGAAAGTGGCCGTCCTGGCTTGCCCTCCCTGAATGCCCATGATGTCCGGTTACGATACCTGGAGTTCTTTGCGGGTAGGGGGGCTATCAATATGCCAGACAATCTGTGACACCTTTTTCAAATAAAAAACAACCAAAAGAAATTCTTGGTGGACATTTACTGCTTGTGTTTGTTTTAGCTGACCCTGACAGAAATGTGTTGAGTGCAGAAAATGTTGTGATTGGGTAACCTTATAAAAAACAGTGTTGGCTGGTACTTCCTAAATGCAAAAACACATTTCACTACAAGTGCACTTGCAACTGCACTGAACCTGCACTTGTAGTGCAAAGTGGATTTGCCCTTAGGAAATAACCCCCATTTTTGCATAAAACAGCAATTACATTACCCCAAAAGTGTTGTAGTGTTGAGACAATAATCCACACATTCTTGAGTAAGGCACTTTTTTATACCTGCACAATCACATGTGCATTTACCAAAGGTTTTTAAAACAAACCAACATGTTTGTTGTATAACAATGTTTGCAGTAGCATTATCAAAAATTGAAATATCCATTTCAGATAAAACAGGCCTGTGTAAAACCAAAAAGAAAGCCAAAAAACTTGAACTTACAAAGTTCACATATGGTAAAACCTGAAGGCTATATCAGACATCAGTATTTAGGAACTGGGTTTGATATAGCGTTCAGATGGGGGGAAATCACCCCTGGAAAAGCCAAATTTGGAAGATGCACACCAATTTACAAATGTCAACATGTGCTATCTGCCATCAGGGGGGATCAAGGGACGTGTTCTCCCGTGATGGCAGATAGCACATGTTGGCACACTGTGTGCATCCTCCAAATTTGGCTTTTCGAAACATTGAAAAAATTTTTGTAAGATTGGACCACGATAAAACAGGTGATTTTGTGGGGTTTAAATTCGCCCCAAAACATCAATGATGTTATTATTTTTTTCAATAACATCACTGATTTGTTGCTGGATGTTTTGCAATTGGAGATTACACCCCATGATCTCCCCGATCAGTATCTGGGCACTTTCAGATGTAAAGCGTTCTCTATCCCTCACATCACGATCACCTAAAAAGAGATAAAGAACAAAAAAAAAGGTCTCAAAAATCTGCCACCATCCATCTCTTTTACCTGAGCCTGTGGTCGCAGACACTCACCTGTTGTGGTGCCAATCTCCACCACATCTTCTTCTTCCTCCTGCTCTTCTTCTTGGGTTGGTATTTCCCCTTCTTCCAGAGGTGGGGGGTCTCTGGTCTCCTCGGATGAGGGGTGTCCTCCGAGTCTTTTCTCCCCTATGTAAAACAAAAATGGTATACTTAGCACACAGATATTTAATGGCAGAACTAGAAATAGGAAACATTGCTTGGAAGTGGGGTACAATTGTCTATTTTAGCCGAGTTCCAAGATGTATATTTTTTATTGCCCTTTGTCAAGCTGCAATACTTTACCTGTTTAGTACAAGCTTCACAGATGTAGCCCCCCCCCCTATAGTATACACTGGAGCACCTGTGTGGTCCCCCCTAATAAAAGTGGTGTTGTGTCCCACACTAGTGCTCCAGTGTCCAGATGTGAAAACAGCTGGTCAGTGTCCTCTCCTTACACACAATCTAGTTTGCATTTCATTCTAGTAACAAACCCATCTACACCAACAAATATTTGGCATCCAAGTAGGCCCCAAAAAATGTGTGAAAATGCATATGGCCTAAACAATGGTGTTCTAGAGGCCGAAAGAAAAATGTTTGATACGAACGAATAATGGGCCCATGAACATTAAAGTTGCCCTTTTTAAACGTTATAATTAATAAAAGCATATGGAGCAGAACGAACGTAATAAAGACAGAAAGAATAGGAACACAGCACAACTACTTACTTTTTTGCAGCACTCTCCGGATCTTTCGGTACTGCTCTGGCTCTCTCAACTTCAGGTCCGACCGCCGCTTCCTGAGCTGATCTTTAGATCTTCGTACCCCGAAATTCCTCTCAAGACTCCTGCCCACTTTCGCCATGATTTTGGCCTTTCGGATGTTGGGGTTGGGGTAAGGCCCATATTTTCCGTCATAGTCGGACTTCCTCATGATGTCGACCATCTCCAACATCTCCCCAAGCGACATATTTGTGGCCTTAAAATGTCTCCTTCTGGATCGGGACGTGCCTGGATCCGGGCTTTCCTCCTCCTCCTCCTCGTTGCTAGAATTAGCACGCACCTGCTGTAACTCCGCCATCATGCTCTTCACCCACTGCGCCGAACAAAAAGGGGCGGGGAATAGACTAGAAAGAACGTCAGGGGCGGGCGGAGTTACACTCATGCGCAGTGTGTATAAAGCGTAACATGCGTGCGTATTACGTACGATCTGTGAGTGGAGGAAGGAGCATTGGATGCGCCGATCGTAAGAACGAAGGTAAGAGACAAACTTGTGCCTATACTGCTTCTAGATTGAGGCCTATATTGTAACAAGATTAGGAGAGTTTTGTGTGACATTAGGCTTTGTCTTGTGTTGTGTCTTGCAGTGAACATGGATATCTTAATGAAAGACAATGACTTCATGTCAGTATTCATAGATATGCTAAGTGAGCTGCCCTGTCTGTGGGAGATTACCCACCCCCATTTCAAGAACCAAGCAAAGAGGAAGGCAGCACTGGAGCAATTGTGTGAAATTGAAGCAGGTGATCCCCACGGCAGACATCACTTATTTAAAGATTTTCATTGGTGGCCTGAGGAGCACATATCTGAGGGAGCGCAAGAAAGTCCTGGATTCACAGAGATCCAGAGCAGCAGATGACATCTATGTCCCCAGGATGTTGTACTACGACAGGCTGCATTTTCTGGCAGGCCAGACTGAACCCAGGCCATCCCTCTCCAGTCTTCCTTCCATGCTTCCTTCCCCCCGGCTGAGGCTTCTGAAGCCCAACCTGGGCCTTCCAGGCCGCATGTGAAGGAGCCCAGATTGAGCCAGGTATAGCATTCCTCTAAAGATTTCTGCTTGTCCAATCAATGATGTTAACTAGATGCTAGTTGGGAGTACTAATTTAGGATTGTGATTGATGATGCAAAAACTAAAACCATGTCCCTTTTTCATATACAGGGAAGTCTCAGCCAGGAGGTGGCCGGGCCGAGCCGGCTGGCTGATATCAAGGTCCCTCCACCCCCCCTGAAAACAGAAAGTGGCAGTAGGAGGAGTACCCTAGAGGAGGCTGCTATAGCATTCTTTTGGAGGGCTACAGAGGTCCTGGGAGCACCCCACACCATGCAGGAGAACATTGCTGCCTTCATAGCCTATAAAATGCAGAGGATGGAGGAGGGCCAAAAAGCCATGTGTGAGGCCCTCATATCGGAGGCTCTGGAGAAAGGTATGAGGGGCCAAATTACACCTCACACACATCTTTGGGATGGTCCTCCTCCTCCTCCTGCAGGTCCTCCTCCTCCCTTTCCTCCAGGTCCCCCCAGTCCTCCTCCAGGTCCCCCCAGTCCTCCTCCTCCTCCTCCAGGTCCTACTCCTCCTCCTGCCACATCTCCAACTGCACAGCCACAGCTGGGAAGGAAGCGTGGAAGGAAGACCAGACAGTGATTGCCCTGGGTTCAGTCTGGTCGGCCAAAAGATGCAGCCTCTTGTGGTACCACAGCCTGGGAACACAGATGTCATCTGCTGCTATCCGGATCTCTGCGAATCCCGGACCAGACTGCCCTCCCTTACATATGGACTCCTCAGGCCACTAATTTTGATGTTGAAGAATTGATGTCTGCCGTGGGGGTCCCAGGCTTCGCTAATTTCTCTTGTTGATCCAGTGTTGCCTTCCTCTTTGTTTGGTTCTGATCCCTTAATAAAGGATTTTTGTTTGGAATTATACTCTCCTATGTGTTTTACTTCAAAAATGACAGTTGGTTTGTGAGGATTCAGGTACATTTCAAATATACAATGTGAAATGAACAAGGGACACCAACACCAAACAATCTCCTGGAGATTAAATAATAAAAGATATCAATGGTGTTGGGGTAACTTGACACACAAAACACACACATAAATATTCTGAAGTAAAAACAAAAATAACATTGAACAAAGATCAGCCTTGGAAAAAATCCAAACATTAAAGAAAAAAAAAGGCTTAAAATCCCCAAAAAAATAAAAAATTAAAAAATATAAAACTGTCAGATGTGATAACTAATAACAATATATTCAGGGAATCCCACTAAAAAAAACACAAATAAAAGTTTGTGAGAAGTGTGTGTGAATATGAGCAGCAAAACTACTTAATTCTTGTCACATTATAAAGAAGAAGAGAGTGCGCTGTATTAAACCATTTTTAACATTGCAGCGTGACGAAAATGCTGTATCCATTGCGAACGCTAAGTTTACCAGAACGAGCTGTCCCGTGTCGGAATTTCTTCTGAGCATGCATGGCACTTTGTGCGTCGGAACAGGCCACACACGGTCGGAATTGACGCGATCGGATTTTGTTGTCGGAAAATTTTATCTCCTGCTCTCCAACTTTGTGTGTCGGAAAATCCGATGGAAAATGTCCGATGGCGCCCACACACGGTCGGAATTTCCGACAACACGCTCCGAACGGACATTGTCCATCGGAAAATCCGACCGTGTGTACGGGGCATAAGACTAAAACTAAATTGAAATTTGACTTAGAAATTAACACTGGTCTGTAGTGTATGTTCATACCTCAATACCATAAATAATAACATATGAGATTTTTCACTCCAGCATTATATAATGAATTTGGAAATTGTAGAGAAATGTTCACTAATGTATTACAATTTAATTACACCCATTAGATTTTAGATGACTAAAATTAGTTTTAGTCAACTTAAATGTACTGGAGATTTTAGTTGACTAAAACGTAGGACCTTTTAGTTGACTAAAATATCCTGGAGATTTAGTCGACTAAATACGACTAAAACTAAAACAATTGCAGAAGACTAAAATGGGATTAAAACTAAAATAACATTTTAGTCCTAAGACTAATGCCCTCTACACACGGTCGGACATTGATCGGACATTCCGACAACAAAATCCATGGATTTTTTCTGACGGATGTTGGCTCAAACTTGTCTTGCATACACACGGTCAGACAAAATTGTCGGAAAATCTGATCGTTCTGAACGCGGCGACGTAAAACACATGCGTCGGGACTATAAAGGTGGCAGTAGTAAATAGCTTTCGTCTCTTAATTTATTCTGAGCATGCGTGGCACTTTGTGCGTCGGATTTGTGTACACACGATCGGAATTTCCGACAACAGATTTTGTTGTCTGAAAATTTTATAGCAAGCTCTCAAACTTTGTGTGTCGGAAATTCCTATGGAGCCTACACACGGTCAGAATTTCCGACAACAAGGTCCTATCATACATTTTCCATCGGAAAATCCTATCATTTGTACAGGGCATAAAACTGAATCAAAATTTGCTGCCAAAATTAACACTGGTTTAAGTTAGAACAAAAGTCAAAAACCAAATTTCTCGATTTACATGAAGGTCAGGTCAATATAACCCAACACAGTCAGCAGGATCCCCCCTTACAGTGCAAGGGGAAAGTTAATGTAAAGAGGAATGCTGCAGATCATGATGTAAGAGGGAATGCTGCAGACTGGTGTATAGGGGAACTATGATGTAAGGGGGGCTCTGGTGACCAGAGATCACCTTCCACAGAGTGAATGCACTAAGGTAAGGGGGGGTTACTGATATCAGGTGGAACTTTTATATCAGTGTCACCTTACCTTACTGTATTCACTCCCCCCTTACATCAGTGATTCCCCTCAGACTATCCTTGCAGCGCTGTCACTGACCTCCTCTCAGGTGCACCTTGCAGGGCTCAGTCAGATGGTCCTCTCTGGGCTTCAGCTTGGTGGCTCTGGCTTTTTCCCATATTATCCTCTCCACAGTCTACACACATCTGACTCCTCACGTGACCCCCATCCTGGCAGCACTCCCACTCTTGACTTCTCTGTAGGCCCCCCCAGAGACTGCAGACATGATACAAGAGATGGTCAGAGACTCTGCGGATATGATACAGGAGATGGTCACAGACCGTGCGGACATGATACAAGAAATGGTCAGAGACTGTGCAGACATGATACAAGAAATGGTCAGAGACTGGAGATATGATACAGGAGATGGTCAGAGAATGTGCGACCATGATACAGGAGACGGTCAGAGACTGTGCGGACATGATACAAGAAATGGTCAGAGACTGTGCAGACATGATACAGGAGACGGTCAGAGACTGTGCGGACATGATACAAGAAATGGTCAGAGACTGTGCAGACATGATACAGGAGATGGTCTGAGACTGGAGATATGATACAGGAGATGGTCAGAGAATGTGGGACCATGATACAGGAGACAATCAGAGACTGTGCGGACATCATACAGGAGATGGTTAAAGACTGTGCAGATATGATATAGGAGATGCTCTTAGACTGTGTAGACAGGCACCAAACACTGGAGCCATAGCCACAGATGATCCCGCCACAGACAGGGTGCAGAGCAGACAGATGATCCCTCTATACACTCCTTAGTTCCTACTACAAGCAGTGAAGCAGGAGAAGATGACATGTTCCCTTTGAGCGCCATTTTTGTAGACTCCCACCATGCAATGGTGCTGGGACAAGGTCATCCAGTGCCCAGGGTGAAGGTGTGAGTAGGGGCTGGGTTGCAGTTTGTAGCGTCATGTGTGTGTTTAATAGCAGTACACATTTTATCCTGCAGTAAAGCTTTGGGCCAACAGTGATGTAGAAAAAATGTGTCAGTGTGAGGAAAAATGCCTGTGTGTTGTGTCACTAGAAGGAATAGATGCCCCTGTGTCTGTGGTGTGAGTCTAAAGCGGAGTAGGCATGGTTAGTTTTTTTTTTCAGCTGGTGTGGGGAAGAAAAGATAAATGAACGGATTCACCCCATCCACACAAATGAGACAGGTGGAGAAATTCTCCCCTTCTGTGCCATTGTATTCTTACAGTGGGACACCTCCCAATGTCAGAATACACTGATCAGTCTACAACCATTTGGATTTGGCCACTGATGGAAAGTTTTCTAGCAAGGATGTTGCACAGAAGTTCATCTACTGATTGATTTCTGTTGAACAGAAAGAGGGGAGGCCGCGCACAGACTGAAATGTGTCTGGTCCCTACTGAACTGGTTGATTTTTGGTCTGTGTGCACCCAGCTTAATGGGCTCTGTGTGGTTGTGAAGGAGGAGTGGTGCAATCAGAGGGAGAGGGCAGCTCTTGTGCTAAATCTTGTGTTCTATTGCCAGCCTAAAATTCAGATTTCTTGTTATATATTAGCAGCTACATACCGATATCCCAAAATGATTGATAATGAGTCATTGCAGAATGTTTTTTTTTTACATTTAAGTGAATATGTCACTGATCATAGGCTTGGAACTTAATTCTAGCAGACCCTGACCTCCTTTGCAAGCAAAACACATAGCCTTTAGTAAATGTCCAGTAAAGTTTTCTGAGCCTGTGAAGTAGTGTAGTTGTCCTGGTCTGTGATCTCATCAGAGTTGCAGGATACTGATAATTTAACAGTAATCTGAAAGCACTGATTGCAGGCTGACACAGACAGAATGTTTCACAAATCTGGTATTTCTGCCACTAATCCAGCTTGTTCTGCAAATACATTAGCACCTCATGTTAATGGCAACTTCCATGGATTCAATGAAGAGCTTGTGAGCTGGCCTGGCGAGATCTCTGGTGAGTACTGGGCTGGACAGTGATCAGTGCAGTGTGATGAACTTTCTCAGCTTGCTCCGCAAACCTCTACTGCTGCTCAGACTTTGCAAGCCTCGATCCAGCCAGACCAACCTAGGAGGATTGTCCATCACCTGTATGGATACTGGTATGGCTGCAGCTACAGAGAGGAGGCATGCAGTGTGTACAGACACAACCTCTTCTCAGGCCATTTCTCCCATACATAATGAGCATAGTGCAGCTCGCAATCCGGCGCCCCCCTCCTTCCAGCTCTGGTGCCAGCTTTCTGAGAAGACTAGGAGGATGGTAGTGATCATGAGTTGTTCTCTGTGTGAGGGGGGTATTAATGCTGGCCTGGATGGAACCTGCATTGTTTTACCTGCTTACCCCTCCAGCTTGGGGACACCAGCCAGGGACATTCCCCCTCATACACGTTAGGCAAAGTAGGCGGGTGCGAGGCCCCTGTGAGTGCGAGGCCTTAGGCCACCGCCTACTTTGCCTAATTAGAGAGCCACCTCTGACTGTCACTATATACTGCCCTTACCTGCCATATACTGTCACTATATACTGAACTAACCTGCCGTATACTGTCACTATATACTGCCCTAACCTGCCGTATACTGTCACTATATACTGCCCTAACCTGCCGTATACTGTCACTATATACTGCCTTAACCTGCCATATACTGTCACTACAGTCACTACATACTGCCCTAACCTGCCATATACTGTCACTATATACTGCCCTTACCTGCTGTATACTGTCACTATATACTGAACTAACCTGCTGTATACTGTCACTACATACTGCCCTAACCTGCCGTATACTGTCACTATTTACTTCCCCAACCTGTCATATACTGTCACTATACACTACCCTAACCTGCCATATACTGTCACTATATACTCCCCTAACCTGCCGTATACTGTCACTGTACTGCCCTAACCTTTTTTTTTAATCTCATGGACGAAATATGAGAAATAATGTATATATCATACAATCATTCCATAAACACATAATACATACACCGCATATATAAATTGAGGAAAATATGCTTATAAAATAGTTTACCATTTGCCAATAAAAAAAAATATATATATATGTCCCATATATATTTCATTTATATTTCATTTTAAAAATCTGGTCTTCTTTATTTACAAACATTTAAAAATTAGTGATTGAAGCCAGCAAATGTTGTACATTATATTTTTTTAGAAAATCAAACAATAAGAACAGGTCTTTGCAGATGTGTGGAAAGATAAAAAAAATATCTGCCAGGGTCCTCTGATCTGCTTCTATTTTGTATATGCTTTGGCAATTTTTAAATCATCCTTTGCATTGTTCTAATGCTGAATCTAATTACTCCACTAAAAATGTTGTCTAAAAATACAAACCCTATTGGTTCATATATTGCATTAGTATTTAAAGTGCAATAAATGGAAAGGAAATACTTAGCTTTGTGCATGAATCCTGATTACAATCTTGAGAACACCATTGCTATGTTGTAATCTACAGGTTTTCTATGTTCAGTATCTAAAAGCATGTTAACATTTTATACCATAAATGATGACATATACTTAAATAAACATTAACCACTGACAGCTGGCATCACTCTTATAACATTACCAGAAACATTTAAATGTAATATATAAATCAGAGTTATGTTCATGCCCAGTGATTTAAACAAATACTGATATATTGCATTAGGGTTACAAACTACAGTTTTGATGGATAAAATAATTACATAGATCAATGACATAGGCAAGAACTGAAGTTGACAATTTAATGAATGAACTGCTGTGTATGTTGTCTGAGCAATGGTACAGGGAAACTTTATGTTCATTTTTTTAAGAACTGCCTCTTTAGGTGCAATACATAATGCACCTTGTTTTCACTTGTTAACCTAGATATAATATTTATGTGAAATAAAGCTCAGAATAAAGTAGTTCATAGACACCAGAGAAAGATTATTTTTTTCCCTGAATAGTATCATAGAACAGTGATTTAATGAATAGTGGGCTTTGTTAAAACTGGGCTGTATACACATAACTCTTGCAAAGATTCTGTTGAAACACATTTTTTGGAAACTTGAAACAAGAGGATTCTTGTTTAAATGGTCTATCGGCCATCAGCTCTCCTAATCCTTTTTAGCCAGGAAAGCATTAATGCCCAATTTTCTTTAGAGCTTGATAGAAATAAAATAATTCCAGCAGAAGAAACTATGATTTATTATTCACGTTAGTGTGTATCAAAGATTGGAATAGTGTCTCTTGGTATAGAATATTGGTGAAAATCATCATATAGCATCTTTTCTTGAGTAAACTGCAGTTTGCTCTTCGGGGCAGAAATTTTTATAACATAAATAACTCCTTAATGTCAGATTAAAAGTGTATCATTAAATCATTCAGTTTGTAGGCGTCTAGAATCATTATAACCGCAAACATTGTGGAAACCTTTATCAGACTATTGAATGGTTCCTTGATATTGTTATCATTGACTATTACTGTTTACCCCATAATGTTTGTCAGCATACTATGATTTAGGATGACAAGCTTCCATTTTCATGGGGATAAAAGGATTTTTTTTTTTATATTTTAAGCTAAAGTAATTCTACAGTATGAGATAAATTTGTACCAGTGCTTTAAAATAAAACTGGAATACCCTGGGATTTTGCTGTGTTTCCAATGTCCTAGTACTTCAGTACTGAAAATGTAATAGACAGTCAGGAAATTAGATGTATAATTTATGTCCCTTGAATCCTGGAGATTCTCACCCGATTTCGAGCTCCTAATATGGGGGGCAGTGAAAAAGTCTCATATGTGGTACCCCCATATTCAGGAAGAGTATCAGAATATGCTTTAGGGATGACCTGTGGAGAATGTAAAATCCTACTTAATTGCAATAGTCAAGTCAGTCTAAGACATGTTATATACTATCAAGCATTGTTCTAGTGATGGGAAATCAGTGGTGAGGCAACCTATGCAGATTATCTCTTAATCCTTCCTACCCTTAGTGTATGTCCAATGGATCATTAAGACCATGACACAATACATCTCTTCTGGTTATTCTTCATTCCTAAAGGAAAAAAATACTGTTGATCTTGCATCCTTTCTTTCAATAAATGTAAGTACCGCCCCTCAGGTAGTTGTATGAGACTAAAGTACAGTGTTGCTAGACACTTCTCTATGCACCATATTAAAGATCCCAGTCTTCAGGGCTTGTTTGCTATACAATTATTTCCTTTTTCTCTCTAAGGGGGTGAACATTTCAAGAAACTGCGTTTTTATAAGACATTCTGGGTTTTCCAGCTTGATAGCAGGTCTCAATGAGGAATTTAACATTTAAATGCTTATTTAGTTGGCTCTGAGTTTCCTTATATGATTGACCATTTCTTTCACAGAGTGTTCTCCCCATTTTAGCCTTTCTTTTCTAAATTTTATCTTAATTTAATCATCATTTTTACATATGTAAGGGTACTAGCCTGTTAATTTACAGGAAAGCTTTAACGTATTGGGGGTCATTTACTATAGCGCCAAAAAATAATCCTGCAGTACCAAAAAATAACTCTCAAAAAAGGCCAGAAAGACTTTAACTCTCAGAAAGTCAGCGCTAATGCAAATGGAAAGCAGCACTATTGCCAGCAATAATGCCTGTCAGATCACATATGCTGGAATAGTGGAAGTCAATGGGGCTCGAACCTGCAAAATCCAAAGTTCTCACTGAAGGCTTATATGCAAGTTCTTTGCCATAAAAAGTGTTTGGAGACCCGGGTCATGCCCCAGGGGACATGTATCAATGCAAAAAATTTTTTTTAAAACAAACTTTTTTTGGGAGCAGTGATTTTAATAATGCTTAGAGTGAAACAATAAAAATGTAATATTCCTTTAAATTTCGTACCTGGGGGGTGTCTATAGTCTGCCTGTAAAGGGGTGCATATTTCCTGTGTTTAGAACAGTCTGACAGCAAAATGACATTTCAAAGGAAAAAAAGTCAAAACTACTCGCGGCTATTAATGAATTGCCGGTCCGACAATACACATAAAAGTTCATTGATAAAACGACATGGGAATTCGCCACAGGGGAACCCCAAACCAAAATTTAAATAAAAATGGCATGGGGGTCCCCCAAAATTCCATACCAGGCCCTTCAGGTCTGGTATGGATATTAAGGGGAACCACGGCCAAAATTTTAAAAAAAAATAGCGTGGGGTCCCCCTCAAAATTTATACCAGACCCTTATCCAAGCACGCAACCTGGCAGGCCACAGGAAAAGAGGGGGAGAGAGCCCCCCCTCCTGAACCGTACCAGGCCTTATGCCCTCAACATTGGGAGGGTGTTTTGGGGTAGCCACCCAAAGCACCTTGTCCTCATGTTGATGGGGACAAGGGCCTCATCCCCACAACCCTTGCCCGGTGGTTGTGGGGGTCTGTGGGCGGGGGGCTTATCGGAATCTGGAAGCCCCCTTTAACAAGGGGACTCCAGAGCCTGCCCCCCCATGTGAAATGGTAAGGGGGAACAAAAGTACCCCTACCATTTCACAAAAAAAGTGTCAAAAACGTTAAAAATGACAAAAGAGAGTTTTTGACAATTCCTTTTTTTAAATGCTTCTTCTTTCTTCTATCTTCCTTCGGTTTCTTCCTCCATCTTCTTCTTCTTCTTCCTCCGATCCTCTACTTCTTGCTCCGGTGTTCTCGTCCAGCATCTTCCTCTGTGGCATCTTCTTCCCTTCTTCGTGCTCGGGCCGCTCCGCATCCATGATGGGAGGCTCCTGCTCTGTGACGCTTCTCGTCTTCTGACGGTTCTTAAATAATGGAGGGCGGGGCCATCCGGTGACCCCGCCCCCCTCTGACGCACGGGGACTTGACAGGGACTTCCCTGAGGCTTTCTCCGTGACGTCAGAGTGGGCGGGATCACCCGTTACGCCGAAAGTCTCCGAAGTTGAACAGCTGATCGTCAGCTCTACACGGCGCCTGCGCACTACATTCTGCCTTGAGTCCAGGTTCAAGCTCCACCATCCAAGTGGACATAGAGTTAGAATAAAAATATGCCGAACAAAGCGAGGCCGTGCCCGAAGCGTGGCGAGCGAAGCGAGCTTGCGAGGGGCCCTGTTACAGGCGCCCTGTACAGCTGACTCACAGGTGTTCAGCTTTGGCTATTTTCGTAAGCGCTGCGCCTGCGCAGTACAGGGGAGTCCTTATCCGCCGGGGGAAACTTTCTCGCTAGCACTTTTAAATGACTTTTTTCTTCCTTTAGAAATGTAATTTTGATGTCAGACTGTTGTAAACACGGCAAACACGCGCCACTTTACAGGCATACGATAGACAACCCCCAGGTACAAAATTTAAGGGAATATTACACTTTTATTGTTTCACTTTAAGAATTATTAAAATCACTGCTCCTGAAAAAACAGCCATTTTTAAAACTTTTTTTGTATTGATACATGTCCCCTGGGGCAGGACCTGGGTCCCCAAACACTTTTTATGACAATAACTTGCATATTAACCTTTAAAATTAGCACTTTTGATTATTCATGTTCGTGTCCCATAGACTTTAATGGTGTTCGCACAAATTTTTTGTCTGTTCGCATGTTCTGCTGCGAACCGAACAGGGGGATGTTCGGCCCATCCCTAGTTATCATTGAGAATCATGGGGTACAACTTGTCAAGCAACTTGGAGGTCCAAAGTCGCCCAACTGTGAAACAAGTCATATATATTTTAATAGAAAGGAGCTCTCATTTATACTTGCATTTACATCAGCAGAACAAATGCAGGAAGTGATGTGTGCACATGGGCCAGAAGCAAATGTGTGGGGATGCCAAACAAATCAATGAACCCCACCCACACCAAATATAACTACCACATCCACCCCCGCATTGATTAAGCACAAGTACATATCATACCCTTATCCCGAAAATGAGCAGAACCTCCTCTTTGCTAAAGAGGGACCTCTCCATGTCCACCTAGATGGAGATCCTGACCAGCGCAGGAACTTCTGGGTGATTACAATTACTTATTTCTGGGTCAGAAGGTGAAACCACACTCTTTTGATCACTGCTGCGAATATTTGATCGCAACCACAATTAGAATTTTATTATTTTTGTTTATTTGCAGATATGCAAATTTGTATTTCTACTTATGATATTTAAAGGCGTTCAATAAGAAATGGTGTCCCTGGGTTAGCAGCAGGTGAATGACAAAAACAACCCTGGTTCACACTGACAGAGGGAGGAAATCGTTCAGCTGAAATCACACATTTTCATTCCCGCATGTCAGTCCCGACTGCAGGGGGAATTTCAGAGACATCTGTGCAGGTTTCTGCACTGATATCAATACAAATTGCCCCCCAAAGTCGCACCAATTAAAACAGTGCAATTGTCACCGCTTTGACATGTCAAATCGCACCAATATGAACTAAAGCTGACACATACAACACTGCCTATCCACCATCTGAATTCATTACCTGCAATTCTCCACAATTGTTATATATAAAGATTCCACCTTTATCATTTACTTGCAGGTGTGCAGAAGCCTAAAGCTGGCCATACACCTATAGATTATCTGCAGATTTTCTATGGTTAGATGGAAAAAGTGGGAGATTCCTCCATCCACACAGTTTAGCGAACATGGAGAAATCTGTTGCACTTTTTCCATCTAACCATAGAAAATCTGCAGATAATCTATAGGTGTATGGCCAGCTTAAGTTTACATTGGATCGATTTGTCATGCGATTTTAGAGATCAAATCGCATGACTATTGGCAGCAATGGCACTGTTCCAATCGATGCAACACCAATTTTGTGGCACTGCACCAATTTGCTAAAGTAGTTCCTGCACTACTTTTGCCGATTTCAGGTGCGACTTCAATAGACATTTGTTTATGAAGCCACACGGATGTCTATAAAGTAGCACCTGAAATCACGCTGACCTTGCTACTTTGAAATCGTGCTACTTCAAGTGAAGTAGCGCAATTTCAAAGTAGCATCAATGTGAACCAGGGCAAAGAGATTCGTTTTTTGGTGCATAAATACATATTGAAATAAAATATAAGAGATATTGCACTTTCCCAAAACCACCACACACAAAAACTAAAGAGAATCTCCAACTACAGGACAAAGATCAAAGTCCATTTGTATCCACATAAACAAAGCAACAGTTTTCTAAGCATATGTACCTATGCAGTGTAAACCCTAAAATTTGAAATGTCCAAGTCCCTGGGCATGATTAGTGCTAATTAGGGATGAACCGAACACCCCCCTGTTCGGTTCGCACCAGAACATGCGAACAGGAAAAAAGTTCGTTCGAACACGCGAACACCGTTAAAGTCTATGGGACACGAACATGAATAATCAAAAGTGCTAATTTTAAAGGCTAATATGCAAGTTATTGTCATAAAAAGTGTTTGGGGACCTGGGTCCTGCCCCAGGGGACATGGATCAATGCAAAAAAAAATGTTAAAAACGGCCATTTTTTCAGGAGCAGTGATTTTAATAATGCTTAAAGTCAAACAATAAAAGTGTAATATCCCTTTAAATTTCGTACCTGGGGGGTGTCTATAGTATGCCTTTAAAGGGGCGCATGTTTCCTGTGTTTAGAACAGTCTGACAGCAAAATGACATTTTGAAGGAAAAAAGCCATTTAAAACTACCCGCAGCTATTGCATTGCCGACAATACACATAGAAGTTCATTGATAAAAACGGCATGGGAATTCCCCAAAGGGGAACCCCGAACCAAAATTAAAAAAAAAAATGACGTGGGAGTCCCCCTAAATTCCATACCAGACCCTTATCTGAGCACGCAACCTGGCAGGCCGCAGGAAAAGAGGGGGGGACGAGAGTGCACCCCCCCCTCCTGAACTGTACCAGGCCACATGCCCTCAACATTGGGAGGGTGCTTTGGGGTAGCCCCCCAAAACACCTTGTCCCCATGTTGATGAGGACAAGGGCCTCATCCCCACAACCCTGGCCGGTGGTTGTGGGGGTCTGCGGGCGGGGGGCTTATCGGTATCTGGAAGCCCCCTTTAACAAGGGGACCCCCAGAACCCGGCCCCCCCTCGTGTGAAATGGTAAGGGCCTACCATTTCACTAAAAAACTGTCAAAAATGTTAAAAATGACAAGAGACAGTTTTTGACAATTCCTTTATTTAAATACTTCTTCTTTCTTCTATCTTCCTTCATCTTCTGGTTCTTCTGGCTCTTCTGGTTCTTCCTCCGGCGTTCTCGTCCAGCATCTCCTCGGCGGCGTCTTCTATCTTCTTCTCCTCGGGCCGCTCCGCACCCATGGCATGGGGGGAGGCTCCCGCTCTTCTCTTCATCTTCTTCATCTTCTTCTCTTCTTCTTTTCGTCTCTTTTTCTCTTCTTCTCTTCTTCATTTTCTTCTCCAGGCCGCTCCGCACCCATGCTGGCATGGAGGGAGGCTCCCGCTGTGTGACGGCGCTCCTCGTTTGACAGTTCTTAAATAACGGGGGGCGGGGCCACCCGGTAACCCCGCCCCCCTCTGACGCACGGGACAGGACGGGACTTCCCTGTGGCATTCCCCGTGATGTCACAGGGAAGTCCCGTCAAGTCACCGTGCGTCAGAGGGGGGCGGGGTCACCGGGTGGCCCCGCCCCCCGTTATTTAAGAACTGTCAGACGAGGAGCGCCGTCACACAGCGGGAGCCTCCCTCCATGCCAGCATGGGTGCGGAGCGGCCCGGTGAAGAAAATGAAGAAGAGAAGAAGAGAAGAAGAGAAGAAGAGAAGAAAAGAAGAAGAGAAGAAGAGAAGAAGATGAAGAAGATGAAGAGAAGAGCGGGAGCCTCCCCCCATGCCATGGGTGCGGAGCGGCCCGAGGAGAAGAAGATAGAAGACGCTGCGGAGGAGATGCTGGACGAGAACGCCGGAGGAAGAACCAGAAGAACCAGAAGAACCAGAAGATGAAGGAAGATAGAAGAAAGAAGAAGTATTTAAATAAAGGAATTGTCAAAAACTGTCTCTTGTCATTTTTAACATTTTTGACAGTTTTTTAGTGAAATGGTAGGGGTACCCTTACCATTTCACACAGGGGGGGGGCCGGGATCTGGGGGTCCCCTTGTTAAAGGGGGCTTCCAGATTCCGATAAGCCCCCGCCTGCAGACCCCCACAACCACCGGCCAGGGTTGTGGGGATGAGGCCCTTGTCCTCATCAACATGGGGACAAGGTGTTTTGGGGGGCTACCCCAAAACACCCTCCCAATGTTGAGGGCATGTGGCCTGGTACGGTTCAGGAGGGGGGGGCCGCACTCTCGTCCCCCCCTCTTTTCCTGCGGCCTGCCAGGTTGCGTGCTCGGATAAGGGTCTGGTATGGATTTTTGGGGGAACCCCACGCCGTTTTTTTTTTTTTTTTTGGCGCGGGGTTCCCCTTAAAATCCATACCAGACCTGAAGGGTCTGGTATGGAATTTAGGGGGAACCCCACGTCATTTTTTTTTTTTATTTTGGCCGGGGTTCCCCTTAATATCCATATCAGACCTGAAGGGCCTGGTATGAAATTTAGGGGGACTCCTACGTCATTTTTTTTTTTAAATTTTGGTTCGGGGTTCCCCTTTGGGGAATTCCCATGCCGTTTTTATCAATGAACTTTTATGTGTATTGTCGGCAATGCAATAGCCGCGGTAGTTTTAAATGAGTTTTTTCCTTCAAAATGTCATTTTGCTGTCAGACTGTTCTAAACACAGGAAACATGCGCCCCTTTACAGGCATACTATAGACACCCCCCAGGTACGAAATTTAAAGGGATATTACACTTTTATTGTTTGACTTTAAGCATTATTAAAATCACTGCTCCTGAAAAAACAGCCGTTTTTAAAAAAAATTTTTGCATTGATCCATGTCCCCTGGGGCAGGACCCAGGTCCCCAAACACTTTTTATGACAATAACTTGCATATTAGCCTTTAAAATTAGCACTTTTGATTTCTCCCATAGACTTTTAAAGGGTGTTCCGCGGCATTCGAATTTGCCGCGAACACCCCAAATTGTTCGCTGTTCGGCGAACTTGCGAACAGCCAATGTTCGAGTCGAACATGAGTTCGACTCGAACTCGAAGCTCATCCCTAGTGCAAATAAACATTAACATCAGTCCCTGGCTGCAATGAGCTTCCGATATAAAGTCCAAAATAAACTTTCTTACATTAGAACCTATTTCGACAGGAGACAAATAAAATGCTAGCATGTCTTTGAATTGTGGTGAGAAACCCACACAGGGAGAACATATAAACTTCAACACAAGGATTAGCATGTTGGGGAATTGAACCAACATCCCAGGTGCTGCTAGACAGAACTGCTACCCACTTAGCCACCAAGCAGCCCCACACATGTTCTCTGCATCTCTGTGGTGTGAACCAGCCCTAAGTCCATAGCCATGCTCAGTGTCACAAGCAATATACAATATATTGGCCTAATTATTGGGACGCCTGCCTTTAAACACACATGAACTGTAATGGCATCCCAGTATTAGTATTGGGTTCAAAACTCATTTGGCCCACCCTTTGCAGCTATAACAGCTTCAACTCTTCTTGTCCACAAGGTTTAGGAGTGTGTCTATGGGAATGTTTGACCGTTCTTCCAAGTGCATTTGTGAGGTCAGGCACTGATGTTGGACAAGAAGGCCTGACCTACAGTCTCCTCTCTAATTCATCCCCAAGGTGTTCTGTTGTGTTGAGGTCAGGACTCTGTCCAGGCCAGTCAAGTTCCTCCACCCCAAAATCACTCATCCATGTCTTTATGGACCTTGCTTTGTGCACTGGTCCAAATGATTTGGTGGAGGGGGGATTATGATGTGGGGTTGTTTTTCAGGGGTTGGGCTTGGCCTCTTAGTTCCAGTTAAGGAAACTCTTAAGGCGTCAGCATACCAAGACATTTTGGACAATTTCATGCTCCCAACTTTGTGGGAACAGTTTGGGGAAAGCCCCTTCCTGTTGTAACTTGACAGCACACCAGTGCACAAAGCAAGGTCCATAAAGACAAGGATGTGCAAGTTTGGAGTGGAGAAACTTGACTGGCCTGCACAGAGTCCTGGCCTCAACCTGATAGAACACCCTTTGGCTGAATTAAAGATCACCCGTGGGTGCTCAGGTAAAAAAGTCAGTTTGCCCGTTTGAGGCGCAACTGTACTTTTAAGGAAGACTTTTTAGCACAGGCCTCAGACCTTAAAATTAAAATCTTGGAAAAAGGTTATTCCAGTACAGATTTAGACAAAGTCATTGAAGACGTGTCCAGTATGGACAGGGCCATCATGTTGAAAGGAAGGGGTAGAACTGGTAATAATAATAACACTCATGAATTTTCTTTAATTGCAACCTACTCACGGCAACATTATGAAATATAAAGGATTATAAAAAAACATTGGGCTGTGTTGAAAAATGATAAGATTTTAGGCCCCACTTTACCTGAGCACCCACAGGTGATCTTTAGAGGGGCACCACCCCTAAAACTGCAGGTTGCTCCTAATGTTTTGGATGCACCAAATAGGGTATCGTTCTTTCATAAATCAAAAGGTTTTTCATGCAAGGTATGCCGGGTTAATAATAATATGGATAGAAAAATGAGTCAGTTTAAGTCCCATACTGCAAGGGTTTATAATATAGATACCTTTATAGCATGTACATCTAAAAACGTAGTATATTTGTTAACTTGTCCATGTGGTCTACAGCAGTGTTTCTTAACTCCAATCCTCAAGGCGCACCAACAGGTCATGTTTTCAGGATTTCCTTCAGATGAAACGGCTGTGGTAATTACTAAGGCAGTGAAACTGATCAAATCACCTGTGCAAAATAGTGGAAATCCTGAAAACATGACCTGTTGGTGCACCTTGAGGACTGGAGTTGAGAAACACTGGTCTACAGTATGTAGGCCGCACCATGAGAGCCATGAATGTGCGTGTCAAGGAACATCTAGCTAACATAAAAAAAGGGTTCCCCAAACACACAGTGTCATGCCATTACTTGGAGCACCATAATAAGAATCCAGCTGGGACAACCATTACCACCATAGATCGATTCACACCCCATTGGAGGGGCAGTTACACGAAGAGAGAGATCTCGCGGATGGAAACCCGCTGGATATTTAATTTGAAGTGTTATAGCCCTTTCGGATTGAATGTGGAGTGGGATGTTAATAGCTTTATTAATAATAGTTAATTTTATACCCATCCGCATTTGATACCTAATTTTTGGTTTTTGTTACATCTACCTCACCCTTTGAACCTCTACCCATGTTGCTTTTTTCAGTCATATATGTAGCATTTATTGAATAATATTTCTCATTGGTTTTATTCTATTTTTAACATTTTTAATATTTTTAATATAATTTCCATATTGTATTTTACATCATATTCATTGTTCCTTGGGAATTGTTGCCTCTATAATGTCCCTATAAGCATTTTCATGCTATTATGGTTTATTTATTTATTTGTTTTTTAATGTACCTTCTAATTTATTGTATTCATCCAGGTTTAATTCCCTTTTCTGGTGCTTATTCTCTATGTTAATCTTCGTTCCGGGGTGTTGGACCGCATTGCGCTCCACCACCGCTGTCTTATACCAGAGTGACTTCCTGGTTTTGTCATTGGAACGTGGATGTAGTTTCCAGCACTGCATTCCTTTGGTTAGACGTGATGATGCACTTGAGCTGCTTACGTGGGCCGTTGCAGTCTCCGTGAGCCAGTAGCAGGGCCCTTGTAGGTGCGCATGCGCTGTAACATCGATGGCATCTCGAGGTCCCTGTAAACACGGAATGATGTGTGGGGTATCACCCCCATGTCACTCACTACTAGATGACCAATGAAATGCGATCATGAGGTACGCAAGTGCTAAGCTTATCACATGGATGATGATTCATTACATTCAGCTGTTTGTCGGGTGATTATCCTCACCCCAATTAAACATAATTGTTTTTATTGTGCGTGTATATATATGGTGTGTTGGTGTCGGTAAAACCACGCCTCTGAAGACATCTGTTTGCGATGAAACATGTCAGGCAGGTTGACACCAGCACGCTGAACGCTGCAGCTTATTGCTTTCCTTTGATGCATGCATTCCTGATTTTTAACTGTAAGTTACTACAATAAATCTGTTTAATTGTCATTACAGGCTTCACTATTGGTCATTTATGTTTTCTGTATTAAGCATTGCTGATCGTTTTTCTGAGAGCCTGCATTTTGATGTGAGTCCCTGGAGAAGTTTATTGAGTGAGATTGTTATCTGGACACTGCTGTTCCAAGCCTTGAGGGTGTATGGTGGAGGCCGATATGTTGGATGAGCCGTGGACTAAATTACATGCCTAGTCTTTTTTGCCTTCTGGTAAGCAGATTACTTTACCACGTGGTGCTGAGTGCTTCTACATATATGCACTTTAACTGGTGACTGGAATATTCCTCCCTTTACCTCGGACTCACTAATTTAACATAATCTATTTTAGTGCTGCTTTCATAGACTCTGATCACACAAAGACCCATGGGTTCCGGTTCACCCCCTCGCTGGCGCTTACAGGAATCCCTTTTAAGTGACCCAATACAATGTACGTTGCTGGAGGAAGCCATAAAGGAATACGTCTGTATTAACATGATGAGTGACGTCCCACCTATGACCGTTTGGGCTGCACATAAAGCAGTTATTAGGGGGAAAATTATCCAGCTGACAGCCAAACTCAGGGCAGAGCGTAGAGCTGACACACTGAAATTGACGGAGGAATTCCGATCCCTAGCTAAGGTACACAAACGACACCCTACGTCGGACTCTCTAGCTAAGTTAGACAAAGCCTGGGTCCTCCTGAATCTGAACCTGACGACGGCAGCAGAAAAGCACCTGAGGTGGACCGGGGTGAAATTCTACTCCTAAAAGGATAGAATTGCTCCAGACTAGCAGTTAAAACCCAAACCCCGGTCCCTAGCTTTCCCTAAAATTAGGCTGCCCTCGGGAGACTTGTCGCAGAACCCAGCCAAGATCATGGAAGCCTTTCTCCAGTTCTACTCTGAACTCTATAAACCGAACCTCCCTCCCCCTAGACTGACACAGAACACGTTTCTAGACTCCCTTCAGCTGCCTTCTCTGACTACAGACCACAAGGACTTACTAGAGAGCCCGTTCACTCAAGAAGAGGTGCTGAACACGATCAAATCTCTGAAAGTAGGTTCCTCTCCAGGACCAGATGGTTTTTCCTCTGGTTACTCTAAAAAAAGAGATGGGGCTTTGGCCCACACTTTCTTAATATAATCAAATAGCTTTTTTCTAATCCATCAGCCCAGGTGCGTCTGATGGGCAGATACTCAGCCCCATGTTCCATAGGTAAGGGCACCAGACAGGGATGCCCACTCTCCCCCCTGCTGTTCGCGATGGCAATCAAAACCCTGGCCATAGCTATTAGATCGAACCTCGACATAAGGGGGGTAGCCTGCGCAGACCAGGAACATAAATGCGCTCTTTATGCCGATGACCTACACCTTTATATAACGTCCTCTCTAATTTCCACACCGATGGTTTGTAAAGTGCTTGGAGCTTTCAGAAAAATTTTGGGCCTTAGAGTTAACATGAATAAATCAATAGCACTTAACATAAATGTCCCCCCCGACCTGATGACACAACTCTCTAACAACTTTGACTTTGCCTGGGCTCCCACAGCTATCCCTTACCTAGGGATCAAAATAACACCAGACATCAATAACCTATTAAAAGCTAACTATCCCCCTATGCTACTTAAATGTAGAAGCAAACTTGAACAGTGGTCTGTCCTGGCTAGGCAGGGTGCATGCAGTAAAATTACACTCCTTCCCCATCTCTTGTACTTATTTCAGTCTCTTCCGATTCCACTCAAGAAACAGTTCCTCAGTAAATTTCAGTCGGAGGTTATACGCCTTATTTGGGGAAATAGGGGGTATAGGTGCCCATCAAGTTCCCTTCTACGCTTAAAATCTCAGGGAGGGCTGGGTTTACTAGATCTCTGGAGCTACTATCAAGCGTCCCAATTAGGACAAATTTCAATGATCTTCTACTGGGGCCCAAAACCGGATTGGCTTGCCATTGAAAGGACAGCTGTCCCCCTTAACATGATTGACTTCCTTCTTTGATGTGATCCTAAAGTCAGGCCTGCCATAATGTCCCCCACTCTATCTCACTCTATTGTACTACACTCTAACATCCCCACTGAAACCACTGGATCATCTGTTCCATAATGAGAATTTCCCTCCGGGACTAAACATAAAGGTGTTCAGGTGTTGGACGGATAAGGGCCTCTATCGCGTAGGCCACTTCCTCTCCCCAGCGGGTCCTCTTACTGTCCCACTGCAGGAAGAAATTGGACATGCCTAACATGGAAATTTTTAGATTCTCTCAAATCTCCCATTATATAAACTCCATCTGGACTGATAAGACAGAACCTCCCACAATTACTCCCTATGAGCACTGGTGCTCCAATACAACCGAACAGAAGGGGGGCATCTCTTTGATTTATACAGCCCTCTTGACGAATGTGGAAAAGCCGACTTATGATCGGGTAACTCCAGATCCCAATGTAGCTCTACTTAATCACTACATCCCTAACATAACGAAGCACCTACAGGATCTCTCTTTCTTTGTTTTGCTAGGGGCTAAAATCACAAAAGCAAAGGCCTGGAAGAGGCCTTCGGTCTCATTTCAATGCTGCAGGAGGAAAGTCTCCTGGATTATGACCCAGGAGCAAATAGTGGCAAAACTAAATGACAAGACTGAGAGATTTAATGTCACCTGGAAACTCTGGGCAACATTTTCCAACATTCCTTTTTTACCAGGGATGGAGCATGGGGCCAGGATTGCTCACTCCCCTCCCTGACACTATCCTGTACCTTATTCCTTCCCTTTCACACATTTTTTTCTTTCTCTCTTCGGGACGACCTAGTCTCACCATCACTACATGTACAGTAGGACCCACAGTTGCCCCTAAGGGGGCTTTTCTCTTTTTTTTCTTCTCCTTTTTCAGCGGTAGTGGGTCAGGCAGTCTGAGTGAACCAGTTCTTATTGTTACTCAGGTGATATTCAACTGATCTAGCATTACTTTTGGATACGGAGGGCTCCGCTTGTGCGGGACGGCAATCCAACCAAGAGGACCCCGGTGGGGGATTGGCTGTTGGCTCCGGGGGGTCTCTGTGCTCGTCAGATAGCTCCCAAAGGGGTGGTGAGTTTGGAGGCTTGCGGGTCATCTGGCAGCCATCCCCCAGGGTATACTCTTTTACTTTCTCTCTTTTCTGTTTTCTTTTTTTCTCTCTTCTCTTTATGTTGCTTTACTCACCTACCTAATAAAGACTAATGCCCCGTACACACGGTCGGACTTTGTTCGGACATTCCAACAACAAAATCCTAGGATTTTTTCCGACGGATGTTGGCTCAAACTTGTCTTGCATACACATGGTCACACAAAGTTGTCGGAAAATCTGATCGTTCTAAACGCGGTGACGTAAAACATGTACGTCGGGACTATAAACGGGGCAGTGGCCAATAGCTTTCATCTCTTTATTTATTCTGAACATGCGTGGCACTTTGTCCGTCGGATTTGTGTACACACGATCGGAATTTCCGACAACGGATTTTGTTGTCGGAAAATTTTATAGCCTGCTCTCAAACTTTGTGTGTCCGAAAATCCGATGGAAAATGTGTGATGGAGCCTACACACGGTTGGAATTTCCGACAACAAGGTCCTATCACACATTTTCCGTCGGAAAATCCGACCGTATGTACGGGGCATTAGGCTCTGACCCCTTCACAGGCCTGAGCTTAGACTTTGAGCTCGCTAATGATTGGTTAACCAGTATGTTTTTCTTATTTACTCTGACATCCATTATTAGACATCGTTATCAGGACTCAGTTCGTATATGTAACTGTACTGTTTTAGACTCTGATAAACTGTACGTTGTTCTGTTAACATTTTCTTTGCTTTTTACATTCTTATGTACAATAAAAATTCTTTAAAGCTAAAATAGCTAGAGGAACTAAACAGGGATGCCCTTTATCTCCTTTGATATTTGCCATAGCCATAGAAACCTTGGTGATAGCTAACCGTACCCCTCCGATATCCAAGGGGTACACTGTGGTCCCCAGACACACAAATGTGCCATGTTTGCGGACGACTTACTGTTATTCGTTACATCACCGATGACCTCTTTCCCAAACATTTGCAAACTGTTGGAGAATTTTACTAGGGCTTCAGGGCTGCAAGTTAATCTATCCAAGTCCCAAATTTTAAATGGCACAGTCCCGCAATCGATTGCAGAGAATCTTAAAAATTCTTTCTAGTTTGAGTGGAGGCACGGTTAATTTCCCCCCCAATGTATAAAAAACTTGAGGCAGACCTCAAGGGCTGGGCGCTTCATGACTTATCCTGGTTAGGGAGGATAAATGCGGTCAAGATGACATTACTCCCTATTTCGCTCTCTTTCGACTCATCTCAGAAGAGACCATCTGCAGACCTTTCAAAGCAAAATAATAAAGTTCATTTGGGAATCATCAGGGCACCGCCTCTCGAGGTGACTACTTTACAGACCGAGGACGCAGAGTGGGCTGGGGGTACCCAACCTATTGTGGTACTATCAAGCGGCACGTTTAGCACAACTATCGATGGTCTACACACACCTGGAAAAACCTGACTGGGTGCATATAGAGCAGCAAGCAGTACCAACACACACATTTGATTCTTTACTATGGTGCCCTCCGAAAGCTCATCCACCGATTTTATCCCCCATGCTATCTCACACTATAGCCCTCTGGGATGGTCTGAGAGGTCTCCTCTCCTTACCTTCGGACATGCAGCCGTTAGCACATATCTATCATAACCCCAGATTTGCACTGTGCAGAAATATTTAGGCTTTCAGATGGTGGCTGAACAAGGGGCTATACCGCATTGGACATTACCTAACCCCCATGGGGCTGCTCTCGATCAACTACTGTAAAAGCAAACTGGATTCTGAGCGGTTCTGATTCATGCAAATTTCCCATTTCTTAAACTCTCAATGGAAGAATAGACCAGAACCCCCTAAATTAACAGCATATGAGCAGTGATGTGGCCAGACCATGGAGCAGAGGGGGGTTATTCCACCATTTAGCTGTCACTGGCCTCAGACACGAACGGGGAACGGGAGATCCAGGAAAGCTGGACTGCTGATATCTGGCATAGATGGTATTTAGTTCCAACTAAGCTGGCAAAAATGTTCCCTTTTTCCCCACCTCTTTTCTCTAGAGGCTGTAACAGCCCTGGATCTATGATTCATATCTGGTGGGAATGCTCGAGACTGCGGGGATTCTGAAATATAATTTTTCATATAATACACAAAGTGAGTGGTTGTCAGATCCCCAAGGATCCTGCCATAGCACTACTCAATGCCCAAATACCTGACACCAATAGAGCCACCTGAGATTTAATCTTTTATATTTTACTGGGAGCAAAACTAATCATAGCTAGAGCGTGGAAACAACCAAAGGTCTTCATCACCGTAGCCAAAAGGAAAATCTCCTGGATAATGGCTCAGGAGAAAATGGTTCCTTGAAGGATGCAGTTGCAAAGTTTGAGTCCACCTGGGAGCCTTGGGCGACATACTTAGGGAGTCCCGGGTAATTTGGTGAATGATGATGGGATGGGAGGAATTCCTGGAGATTAGCTTAGTTTCTTTTCATTGTTTCTTCTTTCTGTCCTTTTTCTCTTACGGAAAACTCTCTGTGCACTCTCTTAGTGCGTGTGGTATTTCACTTACACTTATGAGTGCAAGGATCAATTATGCGGAAGCTACTCACATACCTACAAAAAATTAACAGAAGATGGGTATGCTATTCTTATATCCATATACACGTTAAAAGATAAGCAACCACGCTTAGGATAGGGGTAAAGGATAGATTTGCTGCCTCCCCTAAGGGAACACTAAATAGTGAAAAAACCAAACAGAAAAAGGGGTGTGTGGCGCTGCCTAATATCTAAAACAAAATAAGCATATGTGAGGAAAGGTTAAGAGGGCTTGTGAGCCCCAACGATGCACAATACATAAACAACCCAACCTGGGGTAGGTAACAGGATCTCATGTATTAAAGTATCTGTGAGGTGTATATAACAACAGAACTATAAAGCACGACCTAAGGGTATGTGTTATATGTGCATATTCAAACGAGGTGAATAAGTGGCATGTAGGTCCCGACAGCTACATAGCCAACAAAATAAAACATAGTTAAATAATGTGACAAATAATGAGTGCCTAGTAGTAGTGCAACCAACTAACAGAATAGCACAGTGAAGATTAATTATAACACAGTGAAAATAAAATAAAATAAACCATTGCCAGTAATATCATGTCAGAATTTCAAGCATAATACCCTGATACATGAAATATGCCAAAATACCAGAGTAAAGTCCCATTTCAATGGCGTATATGAGTCCCACTTCAATGGCGTGTATGAGTCCGTTACAGTGGTGGAATTTGAGTTCACATAAAAGTAAATAACTAACAGTTAATTTGAGGTATAAGTCCGACAGTGTTCAGATATAAGGCAGACAATCTAGTGGTGACTTGAGTGCTCACAATATCCTTAGGTGACTTTAGTGCTCCCCCTCAAGGGTCCCCACTCACCGGATCCAATCACCCCAACGGGGCAATGCGCATATAGGTATAGTCACTGCGACCAGATAGCCACGATATCTGTTGAATTTGCTCCAGAATCACACCTCTGACTTCAGATAGGTAGGACGTAATCCTTAATAGGTCCCTCGTGGGAGAAAAATTAAGGCTCCCATAGTGTAGTAAAGGTATTTCATTCATTTAAAAATCGATAAAAAAACAGTAAAAAACATGCAATAAACATTCCAGATGACATATATATAATATATATGTGTATGGCCGACTCCTAGACAGTGATGGTCAGACCACAAACCACACTTAAAACAGTAGATCCGAGGTGGGGACAGCAGCGGTCCGCAGCGCTCCAGCTGCGTTCCACCAACTCAAGTACACGGAAGTGACGTAGCGTGCGTGGCGCCGTTGTATGCATTTTGTCATAGACGTCCTCAGTGACGTGTGGTATTTTACTTACACCTCTGAGTGCAAGGATCAATTATGCGGAAGCTACTCACATACCTACAAAAAATTAACAGAAGATGGGTGAGCTATTCTTATACCCATGAGCAAGTCTTTGCTCGAAATCTTCAGTAATCTTTATCTATGTTACTTTCACCGGACGGTTGAGTCCCGTAATAAGTAGTATCTCTAATGTTCTCTCTGGCCTTATTGATCTCGAAGAACACGTGACCCCTATAGTCCACAGTTCTTTGAAGTCATCCTTGACAATATGAATGTACTACACTTTATATGTGAAATACATTTTTTCTTTTTGTATGTTTATGCACTATATCAAGCTTTGAACATCTCATGGAGCACTGTTCATTCCATCAAAATGGAAAGAGTATGGCTCAACTGCAAACCTACCAAGACATGGCCGTCCACCTAAACTGACAGGTTGGGCAAGGAGAGCATTAATCAGATAAGCAGCCAAGAGGTAGCCCATGGTAACTTTGGAGAAGTTGCAGAAATCCACAGCTCAGTTAGGAGAATCTGCCCACAGGACAACTATTTGTTGTGTACTCCACAAATCTGACCTTTATGTAAGAGTGGCAAGAAGAAAGCCATTGTTGAAAGAAAGCCATAAGAAGTCCAGTTTTCAATTTGCGAGAAGCCATGTGGGGGACACAGCAAACATGTGGAAGAAGTTGTTCTGGTCAGATGCGACCAAAATTTGCCTTTTTGGCCTTAAAACAAAACATTATCTGTGGCAGAAAATTAACACTGCACATCACCCTGAACACACCAGCCCCATTGTGAAACATGTTGGTGGCAGCATCATGTTGTGGGGATGCTTTTCTTCAGAAGGGACAGGGAAG
The DNA here is from genome assembly GCA_037952925.1 of Lithobates clamitans. Classification (NCBI taxonomy): domain Eukaryota; kingdom Metazoa; phylum Chordata; class Amphibia; order Anura; family Ranidae; genus Lithobates; species Lithobates clamitans. The sequence goes on from JBBGZY010000037.1 coordinate 10,716,764, forward strand.
CTGGTCAGATTTGATGGGAAGATGGATTGAGTCAAATACAGGGCAATCTCAGAAGAAAACCTGTTAGAGTCTGCAAAAGACTTGAGACTGGGACGGAGGTTCACCTTCCAGCAGGACAACAGTCCTAAACATACAGCCAGAGCTACAATGGAATGGTTTAGATTAAACCATATTTATGTGTTAGAATGGCCCAGTCAAAGTCCAGACCTAAATCTAATTGAGAATCTGTGGCAAGACATGAAAATTGCTGTTCACAGACACTCTCCATCCAATCTGACAGAGCTTGAGCTATTTTGCAAAGAAGAATGGGCAAAAATGTCACTTTCTAGTTGTGCAAAGGTGGAAGAGACATACCCAAAAAGACTTGCAGCTGTAATTGCAGCAAAAGGTGGTTCTACAAAGTTTTGACTCAGGGGGACAACTGCACGCCACACTTTTCACATATTTATTTGTAAAAAAAAATGAAAACCATTTATCACTTTCCTTCCACTTCACAATTATGTGCCACTTTGTGCTGGTCTATCACATAAAATCCCAAGAAAACACATTTACATTTTTGGTTGTAACATGATAAAATGTGGAAAATTTCAAGGGATATGAAAACTTTTTCAAGGCACTGTACATTAGATAACTGCTTGCCAATAAAGGTGGTTTATCTTCCTTTATTTAAACCAGCAAAATCATATCAAAGAAGTCTGGACTCTAACCCATTTTGTTCTATTTACAACGTTTAATCAAATAGTAGCAGAAATAAGTGTCTCTAAACCTAAAATTTTAAAGCCACCAATAAAAAATGTACAGTATGTATCAGCTTTCATACTACTTATCTATGACTTTAAACTACCAGACCATTACATATACTGTAATTCCACATATCACTTAAAACAAAACTAAACTAAGTACAAGCCTATAAGACTTAAAATTAAATTAAACTAATTTACTTTATCAAAACTATTTTTTGTTTTGCAAATCAGTGTTTCTTTTACATATAAAAGATAAATGAACGTATGTAGCCCAATAGTATTTAAACAATCAAATCATAAATCAACCCGCTGAACATTTAATTTTGAACAGTGCAAAGGGGGGGGGGGGGGCATCTTTACAGAAATACTACTTATAAAAAAGTGAAAGAATACATTCATAACTTATTTCATAAGGGATTCTAGTGCACAATGTAAAAATGCAAAATGATTTCCTTTTGCATATTTTTAAAAAAATTTATTCTTTTAAAAAAAAAAAAAAAAAATTATTAATATGCTGTATGACAGCGTATGACAGCATTTGAGGTGTGATACTTTATGAAATGTCATGCTGTATTTGAATTTTTCTCTTTCACAATATCATACAAGTGGTCCCATGGGTGATCTCTCCATTATATACTTACTAGCTCACATGGATTGACACCTTTATGTAACAGGCATGTTTGTAGATTGCTTCATTGAGTCTTTTAATGGTCTTGGAATTTTGTTCAACTTCCACAATAAAAGGAAAGCTAAGCTTTTATAAATTTACACTTTGCGTTACCAATTTAAGTCAGGCCGGCTTTTAATGCATTATGGCATATTTGCTGTTGTTACACAAAACCAAATTATGTAGCTTTGCCAGCTTTTCTTTTTCAACCACCTCAAGTTCAGACACTTTCACCCCCTTACAGTTCGGACCACTTTTCAGCTTTCAGCACTGTCATACCGCAAAAAAATACTCATGCAACACTGTACCCAACTGAAATTTGGGATAGATTTAGAGATTTCTTTTGGTGGTGTTTAATCACCACTGTTTCTTACTTTTTGCTATAAAGATGAAAAAAAAATGTTTTGGAAAAAAAAAAATTATTTTTGTTTTAAAATTTTGCAAATAAATACTCTTCATAAATGTGGGTCAACATATATTCTGTTACAATAATTTGGTTAAAATAACCCAAATTAGTGTATATTATTTAGTCTGTGTGAAAGTTATAGAGTCTACAACCTATGGTATAGTGTGTATATATACAGTATGTTTGAAAATTGATGCACTGTCTATCTAATTTCTTGAGCAGTGTTAATTTTGATGTCAAATTTCAATTTAGTTTTAGTTATAGTCTTTTGACTAAAATGCCATTCTAGTTTTAGTCGTGTTTTAGTCTTTTGACTAAAATGGCATTTTAGTTTTAGTCGTATTTTAGTCATCTGAATTGTTTTAGTTTTAGTCGTATTTTAGCCGACTAAAATCTCCAGATTATTTTAGTCGACTAAAATATCCAGTGTATTTTAGTCAACAAAAATCTCCAGTACATTTTAGTCAACTAAAACCTCCAGTATATTTTAGTCAAAAAAAATCTCCAGAACTTTTTAGTTGACTAAATCCGAATGGTTTTAGTTAAATCTGAATGCATTATTTAAGCATTTCTTTAGAATTGCCAAACTTATTATATACTCCTGGAGTAAAAATCTAATAACATGTTATTATGTATGGTATTAAGGTTTGAACATGCACTACAGACACAGATTTGGCCGTCGTGATATACAGTATAACGTCTTTATAAATAAAAACAAGTTTCACAAGCAAACAAAAATATTGCTTTTTGACAAACAGAAGTACAACTTGAAAATATAAAAAAACCTAAAAAAAAACGTAAACTCTATTGACTATAATGCCATTGCACATATTACCTGAATATATTACCAAGATTAAATATAAATAAAAAAAATAAAAAAAAGCCCTTTTCCTATTTTTTTTCTTTTAGCAGCTTAGTAGATTCCCCCTACATATTCTTATATGGTAGTGCAGTGTTAATTTTGACATCAAATTTCAATTTAGTTTTAGTTATAGTCTTTTGACTAAAATGCAATTTTAGTTTTGGTTATATTATAGTCTTTTGACTAAAATGCCATTTTAGTTTTAGTTGTATTTTAGTCATCTCATTTGTTTTAGTTTTAGTCATATTTTAAGTGGAATTATCAAAAAAACACTGCGCTAACTGGTGACAAAAAACAAAGCAGCTACACACAGTGTGACAAACAACAATACAGACTCGATAAAAAATGTAGCGCATAAAAAACAAAAAAATAAAAATATTAATATTATGATGTGGTCACAAAAACCACAGACCTATCAACCAGGTGTGGTGGATACAACAAATATTGATAGAGAGTCCATGTGTCATAAAAAACATAAAAAAGAAAGGCGATGTTTCTGCTGATTGGCAGCTCTTCCATTCTTGCACCATGTGAATCGGATTTTTGAGCCCAGCACTCTGCATCTGAAGTGAATGCCCAACCTCCATCATATCCAGTACATTCCAGCCGGCAGAATCAAGCCTGGATCCACCGGGAACATCCATCCGATGATCCAGTGAGTTCCTGTGAAGTACCTACCTGTGAGGTCTGACGGCCTGGATATCGTTTCACATGCCCTGGGTGGCACCATGCCTTTATGACTCCATGTCATAGACAGGGGAGTCCACCTGATCTGGTAAGAGTTTATGCCTACCATTCCCCGATTGGATGCCGTTGTTGGTTGATGAGGTTTCCATGTACTGATCTACCCAGTCTTCTGTCCACATTTGGAACATTCGTCTTAGTCGTATTTTAGTCGACTAAAATAGTATTAATTTAGTTGACACATTTTTTTTGTCACAATTGTGGAAAATGAAGAAATTAAATACATTTTTTTCACAAAGTTGTCATTTTAAGAAGTTATTTCTCACAGATAGCATGGGCATACTGATGCTTTAAGTGTTGCTCTAAGCAAAGAAGGAGAGTGTATACAGTCCTGCTGGTACTCAGGAATGGGATGCTGGCTGAAATTATCACCATATAGTAGTGTGTAGCATACTTGGAAAAATCACCGCTCAACCCTATCCTGCCTATGTGGTTAACATATGTAAGATGGCCTCAGCCTTGCCCAACTCCACAAGCCATGCCCTCTGTTTTCAAGCTTTTGGAAAATTTAGGAAAGAAAATGAAGATATATTTTTACCCCAAGTTATTATTTAGTATGATATTTCTAACACACATCATAGGAAATACATCCCAAAACACATTGTGCTACTCCTATGTGTGAAGGTTACCACATGCAGGAGACTTTTTTTTACAGCCTAGCAACACAGAGTCCCAAAATTTAAGGGGCACCTTCAGGCTTTCTAGGGGCATAAATTACACATCTAATTTCCTGGCTACTGGCTTCCTTGCATTTTTGGAGGCCCTAGAACACTAGGGCAGTGGAAACACCCATACAATGATCACATTTTGGAGAGTAAATACCCCGAGATATTTTTTTAGAGGCATGGTGAGTATTTTGAAGACTTCCTTTTTTGCCAAAAATTTAAGCAATATGTGGAAAGAAAATTAAATTATTATTTTCTTACACAGAGTTGGAAATGTAATAAGATAATTCCTCACACACAGTGTGAGCATATTTAGAATTACACTCCAAAACACATTCTACTACTCCTCCTTAGTATTATAATACCACATGAGTGATACTTTTTTAGTGTCTGGACTGATTATGTACCAGACATTGTATCTTGTGTATCACACAAGCCAATTGTGTCAAAACCAATGCACTATAGTAGTTGCCTCTATATGAATGGTCAGGGAATATAACTTAGTTTAGAGTGACCTTTAACAGTCCTAGTTTCTATAAGCCATATAAGCCTAGCCTGCTGGTATGTGGCTGCCCCTAGGAATGTCATGTTCACTGGCAAACAAGTATAAACTGAGAGTATCAAAAATACATTTATATTTACTATACTATATTTACTATATATATATATATACTATGTTATAGAATAAATTAATGTTTTACTATAGCAAATTGGACTTATGTGATTCTATCTAAAATATATAGAATACCCTGGAGAGTCTGGTGAATTTTAATGTATGATCTTTACTATTTTGGTGAAACAGTAATTATTTGGAAACTTTTAACTACAGAGATGACATGATTTTATAATCAGATCTTAATGATATACATAAAATCCCCACACTTTAAACTATTATTTTGATATGACTACATTATAAGCACATATTTCTAAAATAATGATTACACATAAACAACCATAACTACAGTAAGCTTAATAGATTCTTGCAAGACAATATGCTATTTCATCCTGATTCCGTCTTTTCATGTATCATCACATCTTACAGTATACATACAACCAATAAGGCAGCCTTTGGGAATACTTTCAAATATTGTACTCAACAATATCACAATTTTGTTTGATACAATATTAAAGAGTAACTCAATTTTTGTTGAGAAAATAACATTCCCCTCTGGGTGATTAATGTACATTACAAGGATTTTGACAAACTTTGTTGTAGATTCCTACCTTTTGTTGTTCTGAAAAAAAACCCCTGTGCATTTGTCCATGCCCATGTGCATAAGTGAGTCTAGTGGGAGTGGTTTCATAATTATCAACCAGCTGCTGAACCTGCAAAGCTCTAATGATGAAAATTGCAGGGCCTGCATCCCTCTAGATGTGATTTCCTATTGGGAGTATCTCACCAAAAACTAAATTTTTGTTGCAAGGGATGCTTGAAATCTGACTTGTATCTTAGTACAGACTTCTGGGAAATTCAGTGAGCCAATCACATAAGCAGGAAATTACATATCTAGGGGGTGTGTACAGAACACCTCCAGGTAGCCATATTGCATTTCACAGAAAATTACAGAGCTGCAGATTGAAAAGGAAAGGTAATTTTTAAAAAGATTCAATTACAATATGACTTGTGCCGCAATTGTATATGCTATATTATTTTTTTTTCACGAAAGTGAAGTTACCCTTTAAAGTTACATTGACACTTATTTCTCCTTCTTTGGATTGAACTGTCTTGTAACCAGTCTCAGAACATTTGTTTTTTTTAAACTTCCTTTGTGTGCTCTTCCCAGCTTAAAAACAATGACCAGTTAGGAGAGTAAATGAACACTTGTTTCCAAACATGGAAGAGTCGCTTGAATGGAGTGTGTTGTTTTTCTTCCTTAAAACTGGTGAAGTTGTTGAGCCTTTGCAAATATGAGACAACTCCATCTTGTCTAGATGTTCTATTCTCCTCAGAATGTAGATATAATCATGTTTACATGAAAGTGAAATTGGAATGAACAAGAGGTGGCGCCAAACAAAAAATGCAGTGAATAGTGAGTAGAGCTGCCTATATATAGTACATATATATCACCTAACAAACCATAATTATATAAAAAATTGCCGCTAACTCAAATGTGAATATCAATTGATATCTTAGTGCACAAATAGTAACCATACAAATACAAAATATCAAATAGAAATAAGTCCTCAAGCAGGAGCCCAAACACCAAAGAGAAAAGTCTGTGTATTAGCAGGTACTTTTAATTAGCCATGTTTCACCTTCACTCATGCGGGAGAGATGCTGATTCACCAGATGGCTAAATCATGGGAGACTTCATATGCTCAGATCCTTTGGAAGGTATAATGTATCCCTTGATGTATCCTTATGCTCATAGGGCAATGTGGCTTGGTTAAAGCAAAAACATTTTCACACAGCGCAATATGCTTCAACATAAACCAAGTGCCAGAAAAAAGGTGAAGTGCTCACTTACATTTTGTGGTGCTAATGTACTAGCACCAACATACAAGAACACTAAGGGGGTGATTTATTATAGCGCCAAAAAATTATCCTGCAGTACCAAAAAATAACTCTCAAAAAAGGCCAGAAAGACTTCAACTCTCAGAAAATCAGCGCTAATGCAAGTGGAAAGCAGCGCTATTGCGGGCAATAATGCCTGTCAGATCACATATGCTGGAATAGTGGAAGTCAATGGGGCTCGAACCTGCAAAATCCAAAGTTCTCACTGAAGGCTTATATGCAAGTTCTTTGCCATAAAAAGTGTTTGGGGACCTGGGTCCTGCCCCAGGGGACATGTATCAATGCAATTTTTTTTTTTAAAAAACTGACTTTTTTTGGGAGCAGTGATTTTAATAATGCTTAGAGTGAAAAAATAAAAGTGTAATATTCCTTTAAATTTCGTACCTGGGAGGTGTCTATAGTATGCCTGTAAAGGGGCACATGTTTCCCATGTTTAGAACAGTCTGACAGCAAAATGACATTTCAAAGGGAAAAAAGTAATTTAAAACTACTCGCGGCTTAATGAATTGCCGGTCCGACAATACACATAAAAGTTCATTGATAAAAACGGCATGGGAATTCCCCACAGGGGAACCCCAAACCAAAATTTTAAAAAAATGGCATGGGGGCCCCCTAAATTCCATACCAGGCCCTTCAGGTCTGGTATGGATATTAAGGGGAACCCCGACCAAAATTTAAAAAAAAATGTTGTGGGGTCCCCCTCAAAATCCATACAAGACCCTTATCTGAGCACGCAACCTGGCAGGCCGCAGGAAAAGAGGGGTGGGACGAGAGAGCGCCCCCCCGAACTGTACCAGGCCACATGCCCTCAACATTGGGAGGGTGCTTTGGGGTAGCCCCCCAAAGCACCTTGTCCCCATGTTAATGGGGACAAGGGCCTCACCCCCCCTGAGTGAAATGGTAAGGGGGTACAGAAGTACCCCTACCATTTCACAAAAAAAGTGTCAAAAATGTTAAAAATGCCAAGAGACAGTTTTTGACAATTCCTTTATTTAAATGCTTCTTCTATCTTCTTTCTTCTATCTTCCTTCGGTTTCTTCCTCCATCTTCTTCTGGTTCTTCTGGTTCTTCCTCCTGTGTTCTCGTCCGGCATCTTCCTCCGCGGCGTCTTCTTCCCCTCGGGCCGCTCCGCAGCCATGATGGGAGGCTCCCGCTGTGTGACACTTCTTGTCTTCTGACGGTTCTTAAATAATGGAGGGCAGGGCCACCTGGTGACCCCGCCCCCTTTGACGCACGGGGACTTGACAGGGCCTTTCCTGAGGCTTTCCCTGTGATGTCAGAGTGGGTGGGATCACCCGTTACGTAACGGGTGATCCTGTCCCCCTCTGACGTCACGGGCAATGCCACAGGGAAGTCCCCGTCAAGTCCCCGTGCATCTGAGGGGGGCGGGGTCACCGGGTGGCCCCGCTCTCCATTATTTAAGAACCGTCAGAAGACGAGAAGCGTCACACAGCAGGAGCCTCCCATCATGGATGCGGAGTGGCCCGAGGATAAGAAGGGAAGAAGACGCCACAGAGGAAGATGCCAGACGAGAACACCGGAGGAAGAACCAGAAGAACCAGAAGAAGAAAAAGATGGAGGAAGAAACCAAAGGAAGATAGAAGAAAGAAGATAGAAGAAAGAAGAAGCATTTAAATAAAGGAATTGTCAAAAACTGTCTCTTGTCATTTTTAACTTTTTTTGTTAAATGGTAGGGGTACTTTTGTACCCCATTACCATTTCACACAGGGGGGCCGGGATCTGGGGGTCCCCTTGTTAAAGGGAGCTTCCAGATTCTGATAAGCTCCCCGCCCACAGACCCCCATAACCACCGGGCAAGGGTTGTGGGGATGAGGCCCTTGTCCCCATCATACCCCAAAGCACCCTCCAAATGTTGAGGGCATGTGGCCTGGTACGGTTCAGGAGGGGGGCGCTCTTTCATCCCCCCTCTTTTCCTGCAGCCTGCCAGGTTGCGTGCTTGGATAAGGGTCTGGTATGGATTTTTGGGGGGACTCCACGCCATTTAAAAAAAAAAAAATTGGTCCGGGGTTCCCCTTAATATCCACACCAGACCTGAAGGGCCTGGTAATGAACTGTGGGGGAATCCGGGGCCGTTTTTATCAATTAACTTTTATGTGTATTGTTGGGACCGACAATTCATTAATAGCCGGTGTCTTGCCGAGAAAGTTCCGGCTGCGGATATGGACCCCCCTGTACTGCGCATGCACTGCGCTTGCACAGTACAAATGACTACGGGGCCGCCAAAAGTCTCTGAAGTTGAACAGATGATCGTCAGCTCTACACGGCACCTGCGCACTACATTCTGACTCGAGCCCAGGTTCTAGCTCCACCATCCTAGTGGACATAGAGTTAGAATAAAAATATGCCGAACGAAGCGAGGCCATGCCCAAAGCATGGTGAGCGAAGCAAGACCGTGAGGGGCCCTGGTAAAGGCACCCTGTACAGCTGACTCACAGGTGTTCAGCTTCGGCTATTTTGGGTGGCTCGTACTGTGCCTGCGCAGTACAGGGGAGTCCTTATCCGCCGGGGAAACTTTCTCGGCAGAACACCGGCACTAGCGCTAGCATTTTTAAATGACTTTCTTTTCCTTTAGAAATGTTATTTTGCTGTCAGCCTGTTCTAAACACGGGAAACACGTGCCACTTTACAGGCATACTATAGACACACCCCAGGTATGAAATTTAAAGGAATATTACACTTTTATTGTTTCACTTTAAGCATGATTAAAATCACTGCTCCCGAAAAAACAGCCATTTTAAAAACTTTTTTTGCATTGATACATGTCCCCAGGGGCAGGACCCGGGTCCCCAAACACTTTTTATGACAATAACTTGCATATTAACCTTTAAAATGAGCACTTTTGATTATTCATGTTCATGTTCCATAGACTTTAACGGTGTTTACATGTTCTGCTGCGAACCGAACAGGGGGGATGTTTGGCCCATCCCCAGTTATCATTGAGAATCATGGGGTACAACTTGTCAAGCAACTCTGAGGTCCAAAGCTGCCCAACTGTGAAACAAGTCATATATATTTTCATAGAAAGGAGCTCTTATTTATACTTGCATTTACATCAGCAGAACAAATGCAGGAAGTGATATGTGCACATGGGCCAGAAGCAAATGTGTGGGGATGCCAAACAAATCAATGAACCCCATCCACACCAAATCTAACTACCACATCCACCCCACATTGATTAAGCACAAGTACAAACATACCCTTATCCGGAAAATGAGCAGCACCTCCTCTTTGCTAAAGAGGGACCTCTCCATGTCCACCTAGATGGAGATCCTGACCAGCACAGGAACTTCCGGGTGATTATAATGACTTATTTCTGGGTCAGAAGGCAAAACCACACTCTTGATCGCTGCTGCAAATATTTGATCGCAACCACAATTAGAATTTTATTATTTGCAGATATGCAAATTTGTATTTCTACTTGATATTTAAAGGCGTTCGATAAGAAATGGTGTCCCTGAGTTAGCAGCAGGTGAATGACAAAAACAAAAGGCCCAGTTTGAGCCCTGGTTCACACTGACAGAGGGAGGAAATCGTTCAGCTGAAATCACACACTTTCATTCCCGCATGTCAGTGCCGACTGCAGGGGGAATGTCAGAGACCTCTGTGCAGGTTTCTGCAATGATATCAATACAAATTGCACCACATAGTCGCACCAATTAAAACAGTGCATTTGTCACCACTTTCACATGTCAAATCGCACCAATGTGAACTAAAACTGACACATACAACACTGCCTCTCCACCATCTGAATTCATTACCTGCAATTCTCCACAGCTGTTATATATAAAGATTCCACCTTTATCATTTACTTGCAGGTGTGCAGAAGACTAGGTTTATATTGGAGCGATTTGTCATGCGATTTTACAGATCAAATCACATGACTAATGGCAGCAATGGAACTGTTCCAATCGATGCAACATCAATTTTATGACGCCACACCAATTTGCTAAAGTTGTTCCTGCACTACTTTTGCTGATTTCAGGTGCGACTTCAATAGAAATTTGTGTATGAAGCCACACGGATGTCTATTAAGTAGCACCTGAAATCGCGCTGACCTTGCTACTTTGAAATCGTGCTACTTTCAAGTGAAGTCAAAGTAGCATCAATGTGAACCAGGGCAAAGATTAGTTTTGTGGTGCACAAATACATATTGAAATAAAATATAAGATATTGCACTTGCCCAAAACCACCACCCACAAAAACTAAAGAGAAAGAAAAGTAGAAGAAAAAAACCCCATCACAACAAAGCTCAATAATGTACTTTTATTTTAGCAGCAGAAAAAAAAATTACATTTACTAGCGTCAAAAACATTTGGACAGGATATATGGTGCTACATTTAGCAATGGGATTTTAAGGGCCCTGCTCATAGGAGCTTACAATCTAAAATTTGACAAAACCTTAGAGTGGACACAGCTTTAATTTCAGTGTATAATGGGCAACACATCACAATTTTATCTGCAAGATTAAACATACTTAAGTCATTCTTACAAAGCATTCCAAGATAATATTACAAAAGACTTATTCAAAACACCCACCACCAGCCCACAATCCACACATACATACATTGGTGACCATGTTCTGCTGGAAGCTGCATTTCGGTGTACACGATTAAACAACAAGATCAAAAACAGTAGGTCAGCAGATGCTTCCAAACGATGTTTGCATGATCAGACAGGAACAATACACACACAACATTGACAGCATGGCCACCTAAACCCACTTTTGATTGAAAAAATGCACAAGAATTTAATCAAATCTTCCTAGTTGGGCATTTGTCAATGAATGAATGAAGGATTTGTAGAGCGCTGCAAATGCGAACTGAATCGCCTCAAGGCGCTAGAATGCGTTCTCTGTTACCAGCTCTTAGAAAAGGAAGGTCTTTAGTTTTTTCCTGAAGGCCTGATGTTTTTCTTCCATGCGGATGTGGGTCGGAAGAGCGTTCCATAGTCGGGGTCCTCGGACTGCGAATCTTCGTTCTCCCTTTGCTTTGTAGCGATATTTAGGCATGATGAGGAGATTTTGGTTAGCTGATCGAAGGCTGCGATTGGGTGTATAGTGTTTTATTTTCTCCTGAAGGTATAGCGGAGCGTTTCCTTGTATGCATTTCTGGGTGAGGCAGAGGGTCTTGAATTTGATCCGATTCTTTACGGTTAGCCAGTGTAGGGACTTTAGGGATGGTGAAATAGATTCCCAGGGTTTTTTTCTTGTTAACAGTCTTGCCGCCGTGTTTTGAATGAGTAAGCGCACAAGCTGATATTGGGGTAGTCCTAAGTAGAGCGAATTTGCGTAATCGAGTCGGGAATTAATGATTGTTCCCACAACTGCTGCTTTATCTTCTTCTGGGATGAGTCTACGTAGGAGGCGGAGGAGATGGTGGGAACCGCTCACCACTGATCCTATTTGTGCATCCATTGTCATTCCTGAGTCAAAGATGACTCCGAGACTCTTGGCTTTGATGCTTGGAGCGATGGTCTGTCCTAAGATGGTGGGAGGTGTCCACGGGGTCTTAATTTTGGAATTTTTGTTGGCATGTAGAAGAAGTAGTTCTGTTTTTGCGCCCTTAAGTTTGAGGGAGCTGATGGTCATCCAGTCATCTATTAACGTGAGACATTCTTCTAATTGTTGATGATGGTTTTTTTGTCCGGTGATGCGAAAGTAGAGTTGGGTGTCGTCAGCGTATGAGTGGAAGCAGAGATTGGTTTTCCTGATGATATTTAGAAGTGGGCGGATGTATATATTGAATAGTACTGGTGACAGGGGCGAGCCCTGAGGAACTCCGCAGGAGATTGCCCGGGTTTCCGAGGTGAATGTTCCTAGCTTCACAATCTGAGAGCGATTCTCTAGGAAGGATGCAAACCATTTTAGAGCCGGACCTGTGGCTCCTGCCACTTCTGAGAGGCGGACAAGTAAAGTATTGTGGTTCACTGTATCAAATGCTGCGCTGAGGTCCAAGAGTACCAGGAGACTGGATTCTCCATCATCTGCTGCTTCAATTTCGTCGTCCCATATTTTGAGGAGTGCTGTTTCTGTGCCATGGCCCGGGCGGAAGCCTGATTGCAGTGGGTCCAGGAGTTGGTGTGTGTCCAGGTGGCGTTGTAGCTGCAGTACTACTGCTTTCTCCATAATCTTGGAGATGGTGTTGAGGCTTGTTATTGGTCTGTGGCAGTTTGGGTCCTTAGGGTCAAGATTGGGTTTCTTCAGCAGAGGTTTGACGATGCCTTGCTTGAGGGAGGTTGGTACAGTCCCTTCTTTGAAAGATTCATTTATGAGGTGTGTAAGAGTAGGGGCCAAGATGTCGGAACATTCTTTAAGGAGTTTTGTGGGAATGATGTAGTTTGGGGATGTGCTGTCGCGAAAGCTTCTGATGATGTTTATAGTCATGTCAGCGGTGATAGGAGAGAAAGAAAAATTTGGTGGTTGTGTGACGTTCGTGTTAATATCCTCTTTTTGCTTTGGTTGAGTGAGGTTGGTTGTTCTTTTCTGATGAATTGACTTCCGGATGTTGTCGATTTTGTCAATGAAGTAATCTGATAATTCATTGCAGAATTCTTGAGTATTGTTACCGGGTGGCTCTAAGCAAGTCGGGTTCATTGATTGAGTGACTAATTTGAAAAGTTCTCGTGGACGGTTTAGGGCAGTTGAGATGGTGTCCGAGAAATGTTCTTTTTTGGCTTTGAAGATTGCCTTGTGGTATTTCACAGTAAGTTCTTTGTAGTTGGTACGGTTTTCCTTGGTGGGATTTCTTCTCCAGGCTCTTTCAGCTCTTCTACGTTCCTGCTTGAGTAGGGTGAGAGTGGCATTAAACCATCTCGAGTTTTTAATACGGATGGGTGTTCTGCGTTTTGGCGCCACTGAGTCTGCTGTTTGTATTAATACCTTGTTTAGGGAGTTGAGTGTTTGTTCCGTTGAGAGGTTTGCGTTTAGCAGAAGTATTTTGTTTGATAGTGTAGTTTTAAAGAGTTCGGAGTGTAGTTTCTTCTGGGATCTATTCCAGTTTGTTGTTGTTGCCCACTTCTGTTTTTGGGAGGTGGTGTTGATGGTGATTTTGAATTTGATAGCGTGGTGGTCCGTCCACGGTAGTGGAGTGTTGTCGAGTATGTTGATGTCCATATTCTGTTTGAAGATGAGGTCTAGAGTGTGTCCTGAACCGTGTGTGGGAGCATTTATCAGTTGTTGCAGGCCCAGTTCTTCCAATTGGTTGACGCAGGCGGTTGCGATACAGTCTTCGGCAGAGTTTGCCCAAAGGTTAAAATCCCCAAGTACCAGCAGGTTTTTGGTTTTCAGGGTGTGTGTTGAGAAGAATTCGGTGAGTGGAGTAAGGAGATTGGTCTTTGGTCCTGGTGGTCTGTAGCATAGTAGTATGTGAATGGTGTCTTGAGGTGTTGTTTGAAGATGCAGTGAGAGAGTTTCCAAGAAAGGCACTGAGTTCTGTAAAGTTGGTTTGGTAAACCCAAGGTGGGATTTGAAAATTACCGCTAGGCCTCCTCCTTTTTTTCCTATTCTGTGCTCAGTTACTATACTGTAGTTTTCGGGGACCAGTTCAGTTAGGATGGTGTTGCAGTCAGGTGTTAGCCAGCTTTCTGTAATGAAGAGGCAGTCAATGTTGTTTTCGATGATAAAGTCGTAAATTTCCAGCCTGTGCTTGACTGCAGATCTGGTATTGATCATGGCGCATGCTAGTTGTTGTGGTTGGATCGATGTCTCGCTGTTTCTGATGGTTGATTGTTGCTTGGACCTTAGTAATTGTTCTTTTTTCAGTCTTTTTTGTGTGGCGGTTGGCAAAATTGAGGCAGCGTTTCTTAGCCTGTGAAGGGCGTCTGCTGTGTATTTGAAGTTGCACAAGTTGCAAGGAAAACTTCTACTTTCCTTATTATAAGGTTCCTGGGAAACTGAACCATAATTAAAATAGGACTATAGGGAAATGTTTTTCTCTAGTAGTCTGTCCAGGACAGCACTAGAGAGATAGGCTCCACCTCCAGAGGCAGGAAACACAAAATTCAAATCCATAAAGGGCGGCTTCCGTCCCTCTTCCCCAGTCTTTGTGTTTGCTCCACCGAAGGAGGAGGCTGGATGGGAGCTCTCCTTCCCCTGAGCCTAGGTAGGGCTGCTTAAGGAAGAGGGGGAAAGAGGTCTGCAAGTACCTGTGAACAGGGATGGCAGGCATCTAAGTCCCCCGGTCAGGCTGTGGAGAGCTGATACCAGTGTCTTCCTCCAGGATAGCCCGGGGAGGGCTAGCTTTCCCCGTACAGGGCTCACAGCAGTCTGCTGGCCAGATATTATGGTATCCCGGCGTGAGTCCAGCAGGGGATGGGCAAAGGCCTCGAATTCCAGCCTGTGGAACACAGGAGGAGGGCGGGAACTTCCAACATACCACTGCTGGTTCCGGGTCACGCGGCGAGCATGGATGCCGGATCCATGGGGGTCTTTTTAAAAATGCAAGCCACGGCAAGTGAACGGCCCTGTTCCACAGCAGCAGCACGATGCTACAGGACGACAGCATGGATCTAGCTGAAGCAGGTGGCAGCGGTGCTGGCCCAGCTCAGGTAGGTGGACACTGGGGTGCCTTTGGCCTACAGGGGGGGTGTTGGGACTCAATGCTAGCCCCCCTCCCCCCCTTAGTGAGATGAGATCCAGGCTAAAGAATCATGGGAATCCCATCAGCAGCTGGTGGGGGTGCACATACCCTGTTTCCCCGAAAATAAGACCTAGCGTGATTGTCGGTGATGGCTGCAATATAAGCCCTACCCCCCAAATAAGCCCTAGTTAAAGTCCTTGTAGGTCTTATTTGCAGGGTAGAGCTTATTTTCAGGGAAACAGGGTAGGGCTTATTTGGGGGGTAGGGCTTATATTGCAGCCATCCTTGACAATCATGCTAGGTCTTATTTTCGTGGAAACAGGGTAGGTGTTGGTGAAGGATACACCCACTGGTTGGCTAAGGTTTCTGACAGCAGCTTGTCTTTGTTTTGTTCTTTCCCTTTGCCTCCCTTCTCTTCTCTCCTTCTCTTGTCTCAGGCTTAGCCCAAAGAACCGGAGAGGTCGGGGGGAGGAAGAAGCCCCTTTGTAAACCCTGTATTGATAACTTGGTTTACAAGGAGGCAATGGGGGCATGCAAAGAATTGATTTATGGAATTAAGAAAAAAATTAAGGCTATAAAGTCGATGCTGTCAAACCTTGAAACCCCAAAACAACCAGCCGCAGTTCCCCCTGCTCAGCCCATAAGCTCTGGTAAGTTCTCGTTGATCGTCTCTAGTGCTGTCCTGGACAGACGACTAGAGAAAACCAGAGTTAGACTTACTGGTAACTCTGTTTCTAGGAGTCATCCGGGACAGCAAGGATTCCCTCCCTATATGCTGTTATAAATTAGGACGAGTGTTTTTGTTATTTCAGAAGCCGTTCCGGGGAAGTTCTTGGATAAAGACTGGGGAAGAGGGACAGAAACCACCCTTTATGGATTTGAATTTTGTGTTTCCTGCCTCCGGAGGTAGAGCCTTTCTCTCTACTGCTGTCCTGGATGACTCCTAGAAACAGAGTTACCGGTAAGTTTAACTTTTTTTTATGTTGGATATAGTAAGGGAGGAGTTTTTGTTACCATCTGGGTCATATTGGGGAGATTTACTTTCACTTCCTGTTTCAAAGTCAAAACAGGAAGTTAGAGAAAATCCCTGCAAATTAAGGGAATCTGTTGGTCTCCAGAACTAGCATCCCCATTGGTAGATATCCCCTGTATTATTTTTCTGGGGACATCCCAAAAATGTAGGATTTTCTTTTACTTTCACTTTAAATAATAATAGTAAACAGGACAAATTTCAGAGGGTCAATCTTCCTAATAGAGTTGGGTAAATGAATCAGACCAAACATTGGCTGTTCGCAAAACACACCAAATTATCGGGGGGGGGGGGTTTGATTGTTTGAATGACCACAATGCACTGCGCATTGGAAGCCCTGATTGGCTGAAGCAATGAAAGCTTTGACCAATCAGGGTACAGATCACTGTCAGAGCCATGATTGAAGAAAGTAATGATGACTCTATCCAATCATGGCTCATTGCTCTTAGTACCACCCCACACTATAAAAAATATTCTGCCCACAGTGGCCATTTGCAGTGTGATATTGGCATGGAGAGAGATAGAACAGGGCTCTGTTCAGTGCTGCTAGTGAGTTAGTGTGCTATAGTGTGCTATTGTGCTTCTATTGTCAGTGTAGAATATCATTTTAGTGTGAATCTAGTGATAGTTCAGTGTGAGTGTAGTGTGACCATTCGTTTTTACTTTAGTGTCAGTTTAATTTGTCAGGCAGGTTTCGTGCAGTATGTATCAGTGCATTACTGCACGTTTAACACAGTATATATCCATGCATTACTGCATATGTAATGCTGTATATATCAGTGCATTACTGTATGTTTAATGTAGCTTAATGTATGCCACAGAACACACAAGATGAGAGGGAGGATTCTAGCAGCTTTGGAGGCAATGAAGTATAGCAAGACATATGTCAACCCTTAAAATGAACAATGAATGCAGCTAGCGACTAAACAGAACAAATAAAGTGAAAAAAAAAATGTGTTGCTGCTACTGTAAAAAAAATACTTAGCATATATAAAACAAGTGAATAAGGCAATTGTGGTCAATGGGATAAGTGCTTGGAAGTGCAGGACATCATGTTCAATGCAAAAGACAAAAGAAGATACTATGGTGAAGTACTGTGGAGAAAGATTTCAAATGCACATAGCAGCGCTACTCACAAAATCGGGGTTGCAAACAGGCATTCAGAAAAACTTTCGCAATCACCGCTGTAAGCGTGCATTCCATGGGAGACAGGAAGCAGCGTCACTGGTTTGGAACGTGAGCCAGATATTGCATTGACGCATTTCGCCACTCCTCCAGGGCATCATCAAAGACGTGACATTGTCTTTGATGACGCCCTGGAGGAGGGGTGAAACGCGTCTTTACAAACTGTTTTTTCATTGATACATGTCCCCCAGGGCAGTACCCGGACCCCATAACCATTTTATGCCCAATTACTTTCATATAAGTCTTCAAAATGGGAAGTTTTTATTGTTATAGTTTGGGTCCCATAGACCTAAATGGGGTTAATTTTTTGGTTCTGAACTTTTACAATGTTCTAAAGTTCTGCCGAAAACTGAACAGGGGATTGTTTTGTCCATCTTTACTCCCTAACAGAGACACAGACAGCAAAAAAGGTATAAGTGTTCTAATCCATCTTCACTTTGTCCAAAACTAAATAAAAGTTTTGCCTTTTATTATACTTAAACCCCTTGGTGCCAGGCGTGTGGAAATATGTGGCCTTGTTCCGAGCGCCAAGGGGCCACATATTTGCATGAATTGCTGGCAAAACACCTGTGCCTAGAGCGCGCGCTTCCGGCACAGTTACTGTTGCCTGATCGAAAGCTCCCGATTGGTTCTTGCGATCACGGTGGTCAAGTGGTCTTAAGTCCTGCCCCATCTCCAGGCATCATGAACCTCTTAAAGAGGCAGGAGGCACCGGCGCTAAGAGGTTAAGCCTGTTTAAAGACAGATATCTTATCAGTTGTTCTAGATGTGAACACTGGCCCTAGAATTCATAAAGACTTGTGTTCTAAAAGTGGTTAAGCTTGTGCCAAATTCAAGTACCTGTCTAAAGCTTATACTTGCGTTTGGAGCATGCTGTGCCCCTTTTAGAATGCACGCAAGACAATTTTGCAAAACATGTCTTTGTGCACAAAAATAAAGTTGGTCCCAATTAGCTTCACTTTTGCAAGATACTAATAGTTGGTTTTATTTTGAATTTGGCACAGGTGTTGTGCTACAATTTAAAAGTAGAGAAAATTAAAATTATCTGAATTTGACACAAGAGCTGCTGTCAGAAGCAAAACTGTAGCAGATGATTTTTCTAATTAGGAGCTACACAATAGCAAGAGCAATTAACGCCAGAAGAGTGGTGCTCTTTATTGAATGTCCCCTTGTCTTTCTTAACAGTTAATGTTTGAGGAGTTGGGCTTCTCCCTTGCATGCTAATGAGAACTGGGCTCAGCCATTCCTCAATCCAGCTATTGGAAAAGATCACACTAAGCAAACCAAGAAATGCTTGTAATCAGCCATGACAAAGGAAAATAGCAAGTGCTAGGTCAACTGCTTAATCAGACTTTAGTGACTGGAAACCAGTGCTCAGACAGGGAGATTCCATTCCTTAATATGGCATATTCACAATCAAAAAGCATACATTGTTAAAAATGCTAATGTGTTTTGTCCACAACAACCCATCAATTGCAGCTTACCAGTGTCCCAGCATCACACAGAGTGGCGACGATCTTGTGCTGTCCTGGAGCTTGGATTTGAATCTCCCAGGCGGCCACTGTAACAAAGTCCTGCCTCCTAGACCGTCTCACGGCTCCTATGATACACGTCACACTGATTCAATTTCAGTGCATTGATCAGTTTTCTGTCTATCTCACAGGAGCCTGTCTAGGAGGCAGGACTGTGTTACAGTGCTGTCAGGCATTTCAAACCAAAGCTCACGTGGTAAGTGTGCAGTGGCAACTCTAGGACCAATATATAGGGGGCACAAAAGATACCACAGTCAAAACTGGGGGGCACTAATAATTTTCAAACTGGTGTCAGTGAACGCACTATTAACCCCCAGCGCTGGTCTCAGTAGATGCATTATTAACCCCCAGCACTGGTCTCAGCAGACGCACTAATAACCCTCAGAACTAATGTCAGTGGAGGCACTATTACCCCCCAGCACTGTTGTCAGTAGACGCATTATTAACCCGCAACACTGGTGTCAGTAGACGCACTAATAACCCCCAGCACTGGTCTCAGCAGACACACTAATAACCCTCAGCACTAATGTCAGCGGAGGCACTATTACCCCCCCAGCACTGGTGTCAGTAGACGCATTATTAACCCAC
This sequence comes from Lithobates clamitans, assembly GCA_037952925.1. Taxonomy (NCBI): domain Eukaryota; kingdom Metazoa; phylum Chordata; class Amphibia; order Anura; family Ranidae; genus Lithobates; species Lithobates clamitans. The sequence goes on from JBBGZY010000037.1 coordinate 10,736,298, forward strand.
AACACTGGTGTCAGTAGACGCATTATTAACCCGCAGCACTGGTGTCAGCGGACGCACTATTAACCCCCATTACTGGTGTCAGTGGACGCACTATTAACCCTCATCACTGGTCTCAGCAGATGCATTATTAACCCCCAGCACTGGTCTCAGCCAAAGCACTATTAACCTCCATCACTGGCCTCAGCAGAGGCACTATTAACCCCCAACACTGGTCTCAGCGGATGTACTACTAACCCCCAACACTGGTCTCAGTGGATGCACTATTAACCCCCAACACTGGAAAATAGATTTTATAACCACGGGCAAACCACAATTACTAGCACCACATCCCTTAGTTGAATAGATATAGGGGAATTTTATGGGATTTTTAAGGTGCAAAAATAAGGTACAGTGATCTCAAGAGATAATGTAAAAAGTTTTAGTTAAAGGCAAATTAAAAAATTGTTTAAAAACAATTATGGCAAGTACATAAGACACAGTTTTATGGATACAACCCTTTCGAATGGAGTTCCCAACATGTTTCATCCATATTCCGGGCTTCTTCAGAGGATGCTGTCCATTTGAGGTACAAGCCTTCCTGGTCTCTTTGAGGTGCAAGCCTTCCTGGCATCCTGCAGTAGCATATATGTCCCTGTGGTCCCTGGACAAATATGCTACTGCAGGATGCCAGCTTTAGATACAAGTATCCTGCTGTGCAGAGAGTCTGTGTCCCTGGGAATTGAGTCTATTGCAAAACTTTGTTTTATTGCCCTTGAATGCTCCCTATGGTCACCTATAGCTCTTGGTCCCCATGACGCTGGCAGACATCTTGAACCATATATTTGCTTGATCATAGTATACAATATTTCAAGAGACCAGGAAGGCTTGTACCTCAAATGGACAGCATCCCCTGAAGAAGCCCGAAATATGGGCGAAACATGTTGTGAACTCCATTTGAAAGTATGCAGCCATAAAACTGTGTCTTATGTACTTGCCATAATTGTTTTTAAAAATGTTTAAGTTTGTCTTTAAATAAAACTTTTTATATTATCTCTTGGGATCACTGTACCTTATTTTCACCTTAAAAATCCTATAAAATTCCCCTATATCAACCCTCAACACTGGTCTCAGCTGATGTAAAATTAACCCCCAACACTGGTCTCAGTGGACGCACTATTAACCCACAACACTGATCTCAGCAGATGCACTATTAACCCCCATCACTGGTCTCAGCCGACGCACTATTAACTCCCATCACTGGTCTCAGCAGATGCACTATTAACCCCAACCCCAGCGGCCGCACCATTTACCACCATCGCTGGTCTCAACGGATGCACTATTAACCCCTAACAGTGGTGTCAGTGGATGCACTAATAACCCCCAACACTGGTTTTAGTGGACGCACTATTAACCCCCATCACTGGTCTCAGCGGACGCACTATTAACCCAAAACACTGGTCTCAGTGGACGCACTATTAACCCCATCACTGGTATCAGTGAATAAACTATTAACCCCCATCACTGGTCTCAGCGAACGCACCATTAACCCCCAACACTGGTCTCAGCGGACGCACCATTAACCTCCACCACTGGTCATAACGGATGCACTATTAACCCCCAAAACTGGTCTCAGTGGACGCACTATTAACCCCCAACACTGGACTCAGCGGATGCACTATTAACCCCCAACATTACCCCCTACACTCAACAAATACCCCTCACACTCCACAAATACCCCCCACTTCACAAATACCCCCTCTTCACAAAAGTCAACCCCAGTCACACCACTAAGGACTTAACCCTCAACGCTAATAGCAGATGCACTATTAACCCCCAACACTGGTCTCAGCAGACGCACCATTAACCCCATCACTGGTATGGACTATTAATCCCTAACAGTGGTGTCAGTGGATGCACTAATAACCCCAACACTGGTTTTAGTGGACGCACTATTAACCCCTATCACTGGGCTCAGCAGATGCACTATTAACCCCCATTACTGGTTTCAGTGGACACACTATTAACCCCCATCACTGGTCTCAGCAGATGCACCATTAACCCCCAACAGTGGTCTCAACGGACGCACCATTAACCCCCATAACTGGTCTTAGCAGACGCACTATTAACCCCCAACACTGGTCACAGTGGACGCACTATTAACCTCCATCACTGGTCTCAGCGGACGCACTATTAACCCCCATCACTGATCTCAGCGGACACACTATTAACCTCCAACACTGGTCTCAGTGGATGCACTATTAACCCCCAACACTGGTCTCAGAGGACGCACTATTAACCCCCAACATTACCCCCTACACTCCACAAATACCCCTCACACTCCACAAATACCCCCCATTTCACAAATGACCCCCACTTCACAAATACCCCCCACTTCACAAATACCCCTTCTTCACAAAAGTCAACCCGTCACCCCACTAAGGACTTTGCTCAGCCTCTGTGTGATGGCTCACTCACCTCTCCTCCTGGCAGTCAGCTGGTGGCCTGATCTTCTGCCCCCTGAGTCCTCTCCTCCTGTCAGGTCTGCTATAATCTCCCACCCTGAGTGGAGGCCAGATGGGTGGCAGCAGGAACCTGGATCCGGGGCTGGACACAGCATCTCTCGCTCATCAGTGCCTAGCTGGGTGGGGCGATGCTCGGTTCTCTCTACTATGCTCTTCTGTAGTTCGCGCGCTGAGCTGCAGCAGCATAGGTGGGAGAGGACACAGGCGACAGACAGAGAAAAGCTCCCAGCTGCTTCGTGCTGCCGCATGTGATCCCCCAGCCCCCAGTGGGGGGCACAAGCGGGGGGGCAAGCAATAACCTTGCTCTCCCCTTGCAATGCCACTGTGTGTGTGACACAGACAAGGCCAAAGGAGAGGAGCACTCTGGCGCTTCAGCGCCCCCACCTCTGCGGTGCCTGGGTGTGGTGCTCCCACCTCTGCCACGCACCCGCCCTGGGTATAATCATGTTATCCAAGGTCTACCCAATAGTACAATATGTAATACATTGTAAACCATTAAACAGCTTTCATAACAGAGGCAGTGGGAGCTAATATTTCATCCCTAAGTGGGGGGGAGGGAGGTCAGGCTAGTGATACAAAAAAAAAATATTATTGTTAGGGCGAAAAGGAATTAGACATGTCAAAGGGGGACTAATCCCTGGATGTCCAAAATTTATGGAATAAGTCCGGCGTATCTTGCCGTTTTGCTGTTAGTTATTTTATCCGTCTTATGTCCATTATGGTATTGATTAGCTGGAGTTGAGAGGGGGGTTTGGTAGCTCTCCAATTTAGTGAGATAAATCTTCTAGTGGCTGTCACTATATTTGCATGTAGCCTCTTTGAGTATTTAGAAATACCTGGGTATGGTAAGCCAATAAGGCACTGGATGGGATCTAATGGTAGCCTTGTGTGCAAAAATTGGGCTAATAGCTTCACCCCTCTCTGCCAGAAGGGTTGTAAATAGAAACAAAAAATATAATACAATTTACCTTTCTTCTGATTGCATCTCCAACACAGTATAGACACCTCAGAATTGTATATATGAAGGACCTCAGGGGTTTGGTACCAGAAGAATTTTATAAATATGTTTTTAGCACAGAGCCAGGACTGGTCTAGCTGTTTGGTCCCAGGTTCCATTCCTTGATAGGTACACAACAGCCACACACATAGTAATTATTTGTGTTTTTTAATTTTTTTAGAGAACTGGGATAAGGTGAGGATAAACTTTAACAACTTGTAGAAGAGGACACTAAATCTGAAATATTCCTTCAGGGTGAAGGCACTCCCTTTAAAGTGAAGGTAAACTGATATTTAAAAGGGAATCCTCAGCAGAAGTATATGCATGTACAAAAGAAAATACACTCCTAAAAGAGGCCAAAGGAAGTCCAACAGGGTGGTACTCACTGTTTCCTGAATATTGTGTAACTGTATGAAGTATCAGTTAGTTTCTGTACTTGGATTGCCTGTGTCCTGGATCCTTAGAAGAGCTCTCTGCGATCTTCAGGAGGCTAGGTCAGAGGTACCCTAGCCAAGGCAGAGCTGGAACCCGAGAAAGGATTTGTTTATTTGCAGGTAAACTCCCTAAACTCCCAGTCCTTCGGCTGGGTTTTACTCCCTCAGGAACAAGAGATCTTTGCTCTGTGTTCTATCCTATTTATAACCCCCTCAGCCCCCTGCTGGTCATTCTCTCCACTGACCAGGGATTGGCTGAAGAGGCATTAATATGTGGGTCAAGGTCTGTATTCTTCCACCCACTATGTCCCAATACTCCCTGGGAAACAGGGGAAAGCAATTGCGTCTGCACCAATAGAACCCAGAATAGACTTAACCAAAAACTGAATGCTCTCCCTGGCTACAGAGAGGCACCAGTAGCCTAGTTATGGACCTTGTTTTGTGCACTGGTGCACAGTCATGTGGGAACAGGAAGGGGCCATCCCCAAACTGTTTCCAACAAAGTTGGGAGCATGAAGTAGTCCAGAATGTCTTGGTATACTGATTCCTTAAGAGTTCCCTTCACTGGAACTAAGAGGCCAAGCCCAAACCCTGAAAAACAACCCCACACTATAATCCCCCTCCAAGTGAATTGGAGGGGTGGCCCAATACTTTTGGCAATATAGTGTGGATGAGCGAGTTTGGGGTGGAGGAATTTGACTGACCTGCACAGAGTCCTGACCTCAACCCGATAGAATACCTTTGGGATGAATTAGAGTGGAGACTGTGAGCCAGACCTTCTTGTCCAACATCAGAGCCTGACCTCACAAATGGGCTTCTGGAAGAATGAAACAGAAAAGAACAGAAAAGAAGGAGGGCGCACCAACCTAGTGCATTACCACTAATAAACTTTAATGCAGCATAAAAACAGCAGAAATAATACTCACAAACAAGCTTGTATAACCAGCTTTAAAAAGGGCGCAACAGCACTGTTTCTGTAAATCGACACACCAGGACCTATTGCCAAGAAGGTCAAACCGGTGCAAACGGCTAACGCGTTTCGGGGGAGCACCCCTTTCTTCAGAGCCTAAGCGGGCAATGGTTGGTCTCTCAAAACTCTTCTCTCTATATAAATGTGCCTGTATCTGCCACACCCAATTGGTGGCAACGCCCCCCTCCTCCAAAAACTTGAACACCCACCCATTTGGGCTAGCTCTCCCTGGGCCTATCTCTCTGAGTGCGATCTCTATTTGAGCCAGATAGTAGAAACAATAATCAATCATCAGTGTTGCCTGCTAAATAATGAGCCAAAGGATCTATAGTGCTATCAGCATGGACCATAGATTCGCCAGGATGGGTAATTACGAGGCTTCTCCGGCTCCCAGGGGCCATAATGGTATTACAAATAGCGTGTGGAACGCACGCCGCCCGAAGGACCAGGAAGTGTTTTTTTCTAGCTTGAATATCCATTGTTCAAAGGAGGGCTGCAAGACAGTAGGCATTACCTTTTTAGGCGGTCGCACCACATGTTTGGTTCATGGACACCTGAGCGCAGGAGAGATTGTTACTGTGTTTGTCTTCTGGAAGAATGGCCAAGCATTCCCATATACACACTACTAAACCTTCCCAGAAGCATTGAAATCGTTATAACTGCAAAGGGTGGGCCAACTCAATATTGAACCCTGCAGACTAAGGCCCCATACATACTATTAGATTTTCTGCAGATTTTTGTCTTCATATTTACCAAAACCATATAATGTGAGGTCAAACCTTAAAAGATTCAATGTGTATGCAGTCAGGCAGGACTACATATTTTGGTAAATCTGAAAACAAAAATCTGCAGAAAATAGTGTATGGGGTCTAATGCCGCGTACACACAAGCGGACTTTATGGCGGACTTTGCCCGGCGGACTGGATTTCATCGGACAATTCGATCGTGTGTGGGCTCCAGCGGACTTTGTTTGCTCAAAAGTGGACTTAGATTTGAAACTTGTTTAAAATTTATCCGTTAAAATCGAGTCCGGTCGAAAAGTCCGCCGTCTGTATGCTAGTTCGACGGACAAAAAGCCACGCTAGGGCAGCTATTGGCTACTGGCTATGAACTTCCTTGTTTTAGTCCGTTCGTACGTCATCACGTACGAATTCGACGGACTTTGGTGGATTGTGTGTAGGCAAGTCCGTTCATTCAGAAAGTCCGTCGTAAAGTACGTCAAAAAGTCCGCCGGGCAAAGTCTGCCGTAAAGTCCGCTCGTGTGTACGCGGCATAAGACTGAGATGCCATTAAAGTTCATGTGCGTGTAAAGGTGTCCCAATACTTTTGACAATATAGTGTATATAAATTTCCCTTGGGAATCTAAAGCATTAGAAATAAATGAACCTTGTGCCAAAAATTATTGTGAATTTTTAAATATAAGCTTCTCTCCCCCAAACTAGATGTGAATTCTAGTGCAAATGAAAAATGTATGTGGTGGGGGGCGCTAGGCCTGAGTTTATAATTTGCTATGTTGCATGGTAAATATCATGCCCCCCAAAAAATTAAATATATATAAATATCAATGTGCCATACAAAAGTGCTTAGTACATCTATAAAAATTAATTATAGACAAATAGTGCATATACCAAAGGAATTACAACCATGCAATCCCTGCATGTGTTAAAAAATAATGTACTTGGAAATACATAAGAAAATCCCAATGGAAAAGTCCAAGTGCAATTTCAAAATGAACAAAACAACTCAAATGGGTGAATATTCCGCTGTTTAGATGAGCAACCTTCACCAACTGTGTTGTACACCCAAAGTGCTCTGTAAGTGGATGTCTGCTTACCAGACGTTGTTGACCTTATTGGTTAAAAGAAGGTCAAGAAGGTCAAATAAAGCCTTTAGCAAGAAATGACTTGCTGCAATGGGATGGATAAGCCATGTGGGTAAACTTTTCCTCTCCTCCAGTAGGATATCAGGAAATATGTAGAAGGATACAAGAAGAACTGGAATAGTGTAATTCCGTTTATTGTAAAAACGTTCAAAAACAAAAGCCGAATGGCTACTTACATTTAAAAGTGTCCTCGCCCGGCACTGAGGCTGTTCCACTCATATGGGACTGGAAGCTCCGCTCTTCACCACCAGCTGCCGACAACCAGAGGGACCGGAATTGTGGATCAGATTGCGTAACCAGGCACGCCTCGATGTACATTTCGTATCCCATCTTCAGGGTTTCCACTATCAAAGGATATTCAATTTGTGTAATACACGGTTAAATGTAACCTTCATTTTACCATGTCTGGAAAACAGATTAAAAAAATAATTGTGATCACATTGTTTACCATCAGATTCGTTAACCCAGCACGTTTTGTTACAAATGTTTTGTCTAAAAAAACTGGAATTGGCATGGTGTCCTTCCAGCTTATCATTGATCTCTCATCCCAGCCACATTCTTTCATGAGAGCACAAAGGAGGGGGTCACATCTGCGTACATGACACACACAAGTGATAGAACTAAAGGTACCAGCATTCACACATACACAAATATATCTCTCTTAACCACTTGCTTACTGGGCACTTAAACCCCCCTCCTGCCCAGACCAATTTTCAACTTGCAGCACTCTCACACTTTGAATGACAATTACTCAGTCATTTAATACCGTACCCAAATGAATTTTTTGTCTTTTTTTCATACAAATAGAGCTTTCTTTTGGTGGTATTTGATCACCTCTGGGTTTTTTATTTTTTACGCTATAAATGAAAAAAGACCGAAAATTTTGAAAAAAAACGCATCTTTCTTAGTTTTTGTGATAAAATTTTGCAAATTATTAATTTTTCTTCATAAATTTTGGCCACAATTTATACTGCTACATATCTTTGGTAAAAATAACCCAAATTAGTGGATATTATTTGGTCTTTGTGAAAATTAAAAGTTAATAAACAATTGATCACACTTGATGTACTGGCGGCCTATCTCATTTCTTGTGACCCAAACAAGTCAGGAAAGTACAAATACCCCCAAAATGACCCCTTTTTTGAAAGTAGACATTCCAAGGTATTTAGTGAGCTGCATGGTGAGCTTTTTGATGTTGTCATTTTTTCCCACAATTCTTTGCAAAATGAAGATTTTTTTTCCCCACAAAATTGTCATTGTAATAGGTTATTTCTCTCACATGGCATGTATATACCACAAATAACACCCCAAAATACATTCTGCTACTCCTCCTGAGTATTACGATATCACATGTGTGGGACTTTTTCACAGCCGGGCCACATAGAGAGGCCCAACATGCAGGGAGCGCTGTCACATGTTCTAGGAGCATAAATTACACATCTAACTTGTTGACTACCTATTACACTTTTGAAGGCCCTGGAGACACGTGACACGTGACATTGATGTGGCACTGATGACAGATGGCACTGATACATGGAACTGATGACACTGATGTGGCACTGATGACAGATGGCACTGATACGTGGCACTGATGACACTGATGTGGCACTGATGACAGATGGCACTAATACGTGGCACTGATGACAGATGGCACTAATACGTGGAACTGATGACAGGTGGCACTAATACGTGGCACTGATGACAGATGGCACAAATATGTGGCACTGATGACATGTGACACTGATGACAGATGGCACTAATATGTGGCACTGATGACATGTGGCACTGATGACAGATGGCACTAATACGTGGCACTGATGACAGATGGCACTAATACGTGGCACTGATGACAGATGGCACTAATACGTGGCACTGATGACACGTGACACTGATGACAGATGCCACTGATAAGTGACACCGATGACACGTGACACTGATAACAGATGGCACGTGACACTGACAGGTGGCACTGATGACAGATGGCACTAATATGTGGCACTGATGACAGGTGGCACTGATGACAGATGGCACTAATATGTGGCACTGATGACAGATGGCACTGATGACAGATGACACTTATATGTGGCACTGGGGACAGATGACAGAGGGGACAGATGACAGTGGGGACAGATGAAAGATGACAGTGGGGATAGATAGCACTGACATGACTTTTTTAGTTTTTTTTTTTTCACCACTGCAGAGGTTCGCTCTCCCTCCTCACACGCTGTCTCTGTGTGAGGAGGGAGAGCCAGCAATGAGAGATGATCTCATATGTTTACATATGAGATTATCTCTCATTGGCACCGCCGATCGTGCTGAAAACGGCCTCTATGATTGGCCATTTTCATCTGTGACTAGCTGTTTCCAAGGGACACGGCCAGCACAGAACTTCCCCGAAGCGCGCCCGCGGGAGCGCGCATCACAGAAATAAACAGGAGGATGGCCTCCCGGCAATTAGCGTCAGTGCTGCAGCCGTCTTTCGGCTATAGCCCGGACGCGAAGAGGTTAAATCGCTTACTTTTTCCCATTTGTACACAACACATGCATATTATTCTCTCACTTTCTTTTAACTCTTTAATATTTCCCTGCCTTAAATTCTGCATTCCTTCTTATGTTCTTTATATCTAGCTTCTATGATCAGACGGGCAGCCAGAGTGCTCATCCTATCTTCCTTCTCTGACAACATATAAAGTATTCTGTTTTGACTCTCATTTCTCTGTTATGACTTTACTAGTTGTAGTGCCTGACCCCAAATTCATCCCACAACTTAACATGAAAATGTCCCTTTCTGTCTAGTGTTAATGTTACCCTTGATCCATCCTGCTCACATAGATAGCTGTTTCTCTAGCTGTTTACTCTACATGATTCTTAGTCCCTGTGGACCTTGGTGGTAACCCAGTTACCCATCGTGGATCCATGTCCACTTTAACCATTAATCTAGGGGCTCAGTATAGGGGGAACCGCACCTTCAGTTCATATATAGTGCTCCTCTTGCACTGGGCATTTTTGAGGATCTCTTACCCTTCATTCCCTTACTTAAATCAATGCCCATAATGACTGGCCAGTCTTCTCTACGTGTGCCTATACCCTCTTGCCTCTAAACTACTTTTTCTAGCAGATGTACTACATATACCTGTGAACAGTACTATTCTTCCCTTTCTTATCTATAACACTCAGATGGACAATAGACAGGGACAACATAACATATAACCACCAATCAATACAGTTCGATTAAGGGGAGTATAATAGGTACCCTTTGTCCCGAAAATGCCTTACCAATCAAGGAAGTCTGATAACTCAAATGTAAGCAAAAGGCTTACCTCAGCCGGCTGATTATCAGAAATTCCCAGATCGTCCCAAGCTCCTCATTTCGGTTACTCAGGGTCACCTGGAAACCCTTCCTAGGCAAAGCTGGCCACGCTGACTTAATTCAATTGATGATAGGCAACTCCTATCCTCATATTGATTAGTGGTTCCAAATTAATAATAACTACTGCAGTAGGGAACAGACACAAAAGATACGCTCAGCATCTTTTCAAATAACTGTTCTGCCTTATTATGACGCAATTGAAGGTTTTATTTTACACATGATTACGTAGGTATCACATTAATATTGCAATTGTACTTGTATGGTAACAAGGGGCATTACATAGGCAGGCTAATTCTAATCAGGACTCGAAAGAATGTAAACATGTACTGAAAACATTATTAGTGCCATGTGCACAGTGAGGGCAGTGTGCAATACATACAAAATAGAATACAATTATATACAGAACTTACAAATTTCCTTTACAGTGTCATTTTGAGAAGCTGCTTTCTTGAGGTCTGTGCCTCTCCAATGGGGAGTGACTCTGTCTATACCATAAAATGTGAGGAGACTAGGGTCCCCATTCTGAAAAAGGTGGAAATGTCTGGAGACACTATGATTCAAAAAACCTTTAGCGATATTTGTCACATGTTCATTGATTCGTACCCTTAGTTATCGCGTAGTCCTCCCCACATATTGCAGGGAACATGGGCACTCCAACATGTATGTTACATGCAGAGGCGGCTCTCTAATTAGGCAAATTAGGCAGTTGCCTTAGGCCTCGCACTCCCAGGGGCCTCGTGGCCTCCTAATTTGCCTGGCATGTGTGGGAGTTGGAGGGAATTCCCCCAATTGGTGTCCCCAGGGCCGTCTCTCTGCCCGCTACTACTTTTACCCCTGCCAGGGGTGAACTGTTCACTTCAGTACTGCCGGAGGTGACATCCAAGGGTCAGTGGGTGGCTCCATGTACTCCCCTCCCCCGACTCCTCCCCTTCTGATGGGCTCTGTGGATGTCCTGCCATGCGCAGAGCCCGGATAATGCCAATAGCGGCCGAGCAGCTCTCACTCCACTCTCTCCACCCTCCGGGATGGACCTCTGTAATGGAGGACCTGCCACTGCCAGGCCAGGCGCCTGGCGATCATCGGGGAGACTGTCTGCCGCCGGAGCTTCCAGGTACAGAATGATGACGGTCCTGCCCGATACTGACACATCCCGTGACGTCACCCCTGACCGAAGGGGCTACGATAATCACTGCCAATGCTGCCTGGTGCCCTGTGCCTTACATCCCACCCCCTGTCATCTTCATCCCCCTGTACACGTTTGCCAGGCTCCCATCACCCCACCCCCTGTCATCTTCATCCCGCTGCACCCGTCTGCCAGCTTCCCACCACCCCATCCCCCTGCACCCATCTACCAGCCTCCCACCACCCCATCCCTGCCATCTTCATCTTCCTGCACCCATCTGCCAGCCTCCCACCACCCCCTGTCATCCTCACCCCCTGCACCCATCTGCCAGCCTCCCACCATCCCACCCCGTCATCTTCATCCCCCTGAACCCATCTGCCAGCCTCCCACCACCCCATCCCTGTCATCTTCATCCCACTGCACCCATCTGTCAACCTCCCATCACCCCACCCCCTGTCATCTTCAACCCCCTGCACCCGTCTGCCAGCCTCCCACCACCCCATCCCCTGTCATCTTCATCCCCCTGCACCCATCTGCCAGCCTCCCACCACCCCACCCCCTGTCATCTTCATCCCCTGCACCCATCTGCCAGCCTCCCACCACCCCACCCCCTGTCAGCTTCACCCCCCTGCACCTGTCTGCCAGCCCCCCACCACCACATTCCTGTCATCTTCAACCCACTGCACCCGTCTGCCAGCCTCCCACTACCCCATTCCTGTCACCTTCATCCCCCCTGCACCCGTCTGCCAGCCTCCCACCACCCCACCCCTGTCATCTTCATCCCCCTGCACCCATCTGCCAGCCTCCCACTACCCCACCCCCTGTCATCTTCATCCCCCTGCACCCGTCTGCCAGCCTCCCACCACCCTATCCCCTGTCATCTTCATCCCCCCTGCACCCATCTACCAGCTTCCCACCACCCCATCCCTGTCATCTTCATCCCCCTGCACCCGTCTGCCAGCCTCCCACCACACCACCCCCTGTCATCTTCATACGCCCTGCACCCATCTGTCAGCTTCCCACCACCCCATCCCCTGTCATCTTCACCCCCCTGCACCCATAATTATAAGAGTACTTGGTTAGAGAAAATTCTAGAAACTGTGAATTCATAGTTTATAGGATTTAAGGCTCTTAATAAATGCATATAGATATTTTTTATCGCTTTAAGTATTTTTCCCATTTTGGGCGTGAGTGGGGCCTCATGTCTAACATTTGCCTAAGGTCTCACAAAGCCTAGAGCCGCCTCTGGTTACATGTTTGGAATAGCACGTTATCAGGGGTTTAATGAACTCCTCATGGGTGACTTTGGACTGGAATTTAGTGACTTTTTTTGTCTGTCGTTTCGTAGTACGACAGGCCTTGCATCGAGTACAGTAATAGAACTCCGACCCATCAAGAAACGTTGGGTGCTTTTTTGGGGGGTCCGGTACATTGGGTGCTATTATGTTTCTTAAGCCTGGAGCCCTCCTGTAGATAAATTTAGGCCCAACTGGTAATATGTTTTGCAAATCCTTATCTTTTAATAATATAGGCCAGTATTTCTTAAAAACCTTTTCAATATCTTTGTATTGTCTATGAAAGTTTGAGACAAAAGCTAGACCCCCTTCAAGGGAGGAAGACTTCTTTTTGTTGGTCAATAATTCATCTCTATTCATTTGAAGAACCTGATTTTTGGTTGTGATGAGTGACTGTTGGGAGTAACCGTTTTCCTGAAATCTGTTGATGAGCATCTCAGCTTGTGTGTGGAAATCTGTAAGATTGTCACAATTGCGCCAAACTCGCATTAATTGGCCTTTGGGTACCCTCCCCAACCACTGGGGAAGGTGACAGCTGTGGATTGGTACAAACCTATTTCTATCCGTCACCTTAAAATGGGTCTTAGTACCGATTCTATTCATGTTTTTTGTCAGGGTGAAATTCAAAAAATGAATGGTATCCAATCTACTTTCTGCTGTGAATTTGAGGCCATACTTATTAATATCCATACATGCTAGGAACATTTCTAGTTCTTCATGGGGATCTCCCCATAATAGAATAATGTCATCAATGTACCTTTTATAGTACAATAATGATTTATTAGATGTTTTGTAAATGGTTTCCCTTTCCCACTTATTGAGCACGATAATGGCCACGCTGGGGGCATACCTAGCCCCCATCGCTACCCCCTTAATTTGGTTAAAGTAAGTGTCCTGATTCCAAAAATAATTGTTGCCCATAGCTAGTTGTAATCCTTCAACCAGAGAGTTAATTTGTAGTGTGTTTAGTCCGGATTCCTTCATAAGGGCCAATTTGACTGCTAGAAGAGCATCTGGCTGTCTAATGCTGGTATAAAGTGATTCGATATCCACTGTAACCAATATGGTATGCTCATCTACCTCGATGGTTTGAAGCGATTTAATGAGTTTGCGGCTATCTTTCAAGTATGGTGTAGTGTGATCCCTCGTGCTAAATTGAGTGTATAGGTTGTGTGAATGTTTCTATACTGGACTTAACATGTATATGTGCAAAATAATGCAAATGAACGGTGATGATATCTCTATGGATTGCAGCAAAATCTACAGTGTTCACTTTCACTCAGCATAAATATAGTAAAAAATGATTTCGCGCTATAAAAATCTATCACCTCAGAGTAAAGTGCATACAATAATTCAAAATTCCTAAACGTGCAGTGTCTAAAAGTGCTCTATAGTGCAATAATACATCAAAGTGCTATGTGCATCAAAGTGAAAATTAAAAAATTAATAAAAATTATTCAAAAGTTCATAATGTGCATCAATGTTCAAAGTCTATATTGTGCTGTTCCACTAGGGTCATTTAATAAAGGTGAAAAGTGATAATAATCTTGAGTTTTCTGATCCGGTGGCACCGGGCTCTCTAGACTCTCACCTTGAATAAAGTTATTAGGGGCATTAGAGACGCCGGAAACTAGTAAGGAGGCGTCTCTAACGCCGCTCCTCAACTCTTTTACCTTTAATGCTGTTTTTAACTTGTTTACATGTAAGAGACCACTTGATTTTTTAATAAATAGCCATTCGTTTTAAACCTACTACACCATTGGAGGCATCTTTTCTCTCTCCCCTTCCTGTTCATACCACCGGACCGGTGGAGCCCAGGTGGGCAACCCCCTTTGTTCTTACAACTCGCAGGTACTGTCAAGCAGAGAGATCGCTACAACATCAGAGAAGTTCTACTTCCACACCACTATATCACAAAGAACTTGGTTTCAATGCCCCTAATAACTTTATTCAAGGTGAGAGTCTAGAGAGCCTGGTGCCACCGGATCAGAAAACTCAAGATTATTATCACTTTTCACCTTTATTAAATGACCCTAGTGGAACAGCACAATATAGACTTTGAACATTGATGCACATTATGAACTTTTGAATAATTTTTATTAATTTTTTAATTTTCACTTTGATGCACATAGCACTTTGATGTATTATTGCACTATAGAGCACTTTTAGACACTGCACGTTTATGAATTTTGAATTATTGTATGCACTTTACTCTGAGGTGATAGATTTTTATAGCGCAAAATCATTTTTTACTATATCTTTCAAGTATGATCTTTCTCAAAATGAGACCCAGTGGTTATATCACCTTAGTTCGATGCAGCCATTGGGACTCAATATAGAACTAGCTCCAAATTGCTTTTTGACTAATGAGTAAAGTGAGGGTGAATTTTATTAAGAGGAGGTTTACTAAATCTAAATCTAAAATCTATATTGCACCATCTATCTAGGACTTCTCTTTCACTACTCAAAGGAGTATCCACTGATGCTTTTATTTGATTCATTTTCATTGGCACTGTGCCAGCAGCTCCAACATTATTATTATTTATATACCTTTATTCTTAATTTTTAATTTTATTTTTTACTGTTTAATTTTTAACTCTCATATTTTAATTGTATTATTCCAACATTATGCAAATTTACTGCTGGGGCTGAAGTGCACGCCAGCTACCACGCGCAGAGCGGAGCTTCCAGTTCTATATGAGCGGAACAGCCTCAGTGCCGGGCGAGAGCACTTTTAAATGTAAGCAGCCATTTGACTTTTGCTTTTAATCGTTTTTACAATAAACGGGATTACACTATTCCAGTTCTTCTTGTATCCTTCTACATATTTCCTGATATCCTACTGGGGGAGAGGAAAAGTTTGCCCACGTGGCTTATCCATCCCATTGCAACAAGTCATTTCTTGCTAAAGGCTTTATTTGACCTTCTTTTAACTAATAAGGTCAACAACTTCTGGTAAGCAGACATCCACTTACAGAGCACTTTGGGTGTACAACACAGTTGGTGAAGGTTGCTCATCTACACAGCGGAAGATTCACCCATTTGAGTTGTTTTGTTCATTTTGAAATTGCACTTGGACTTTTCCATTGGGATTTTCTTATGTATTTTCACAAGTACATTATTTTTTAACACATGCAGGGATTGCATGGTTGTAATTCCTTATATATATTTACATTTTTTGGGGGCATGATATTTACCATGCAACATAGCAAATTATAAACTCAGGCCTAGCGCCCCCACCACATACATTTTTCAATCTAAAGCATTGCTTTTAAAGGGCATGTGCATCTAATTAATATGGGACACCTGCTGTACCTGAAGGACCAGAATCTATAAAGGAAGGAAGTTGGGAAATGTTTTATGGCAAACTTGAGAGAACCCCCTTGATAAAAGTAAGTTTCCTGGATAAATATCAAATCAGCATGAGAAGCTTTAAACTCATCCAAAGCCAACCATATCTTTCTCACTGAATTTAGGTCTTTCTACATTATAAGACATTGGGGGTTATTTACGGAAGGCAAATCCACTTTGCACTACAAGTGCAAACTACAAGGGCAACGTGCACTTGGAAGTGCAGTCGCTGTAAATTTGAGAGGTAGATCTGAAATAAGGGAAAGCTCTGGTGATTTTATCATCCAATCATGTGCAATCTAAAATGCTGTTTTTTTTATTTTCCTTGCATGTCCCCATCGGATCTACAGCGACTGCACTTCCAAGTGCACTTTCAGTGCAATTTCAGTGCACTTTGCACTTGTAGTTTGCACTTGTAGTACAAAGTGGATTTGCCTTTCGTAAATAACCCCCATTGTTTTAGTTGTTGCCCCCTAATTAGGGATGAGCCGAACACCCCCCCGGTTTCGGTTCGCACCAGAACCTGCGAACGGACCGAAAATTTGCACGAACGTTAGAACCCCATTGACGTCTATGGGACTCGAACGTTCAAAATCAAAAGTGCTCATTTTAGAGGCTAATTTGCATGGTATTGTCCTAAAAAGGGTTTGGGGACCCGGGTCCTGGCCCAGGGGACATGAATCAATGCAAAAAAAACTTTTAAAAACAGCCGTTTTTTCAGGAGCAGTGATTTTAATGATGCTTAAAGTAAAAAAAAAGTGAAATACTCCTTTAAATATCGTACCTGGGGGGTGTCTATAGTATGCCCATAAAGTGGCGCATGTTTCCCGTGTTTAGAACAGTCCCTGCACAAAATGTCATTTTTAAAGGAAAAAATCTCATTTAAAACTGCTTGCGGGTTTAATGTAATGTCGGGTCCTGGCAATATGGATGAAAATCAGTGAGACAAACGGCATGGGTACCCCCCAGTCCATTACCAGGCCCTTTGGGTCTTGTATGGATAATAAGGGGAACCCCGCACCCAAATTAAAATAAGGAAAAGTGTGGGGCCACCAGGCCCTATATACTCTGAACAGCA
The DNA here is from genome assembly GCA_037952925.1 of Lithobates clamitans. Taxonomy (NCBI): domain Eukaryota; kingdom Metazoa; phylum Chordata; class Amphibia; order Anura; family Ranidae; genus Lithobates; species Lithobates clamitans. The sequence goes on from JBBGZY010000037.1 coordinate 10,753,299, forward strand.
GTATACAGGCAGTGCAAACAAGACAGGGACTGTAGGTTTGTTGTTAAGTAGAATCTGTTTGTAATTTTGAACGGGTACATTTTTAACGTGTTTAGCTCCAGCCAAAGAATCTTTTTTAAGCTTTTTGGAAAACATAGGGAAGGGTTATCACCCCCGTGACATTTGTTTTGCTGTCTGTCCTCCTCTTCAGAAGATTTCACCTCACTTTTTGTCCCAATGACAAATGTTTTTTGAAAATTTGGTGTTTTTTGTGAAACAAGGATTGGAAAGCATCAGTGGAAAGGAGAAATATTTTTCCCATATTAACTCTTACAGGAGAGAATTTCCCTTCCTAGGGGTAGATTTCATCTCACTTCCTGTTGTCTCCTTCCGTTTGCAAGTAAGAGTCGTTTGTAAGTTGGATGTTTGAAAGTAGGGGCCTGCCCTATATACTCAGCAGAAATGTGGGCCTTAGGTGTTGTTGTGGCCAAAACACTGTAAGCTCTCACAGGGCCCTGCTGTGAAATATTAGATCAAGAACTGTTATTACATGCCCCTGTTGAGCAGGGGCAGAAAAATTGGGCCTTTGATGCTAGTGGTGGTGCTGGTGCCACAACACTGTAAGTCCTCACTCGCTCTTGGTGGGCGCAGAAATGGGCCCTGCTGTGAAATATTAGATCAAGAATTGTAATTACATGCCCCTGTTGAACAAGGGCAGAAAAATTGGGCCTTTAGTGGTGGTGGTGGTGCTGGTGCCACAACACTGTAAGTCCTCACTCGCTCTTGGTGGGTGCAGAAATGGGCCCTGCTGTGAAATATTAGATCAAGAATTGTAATTACGTGCCCCTGTTGAACAAGGGCAGAAAAATTGGGCCTTTGGTGGTGGTGCTGGTGCCACAACACTGTATGTCCTTACAGACACTCTAGTTGGAACGCAGGAACGAGCCCTGCTGCAAAGTATTGCATCAAAAATTGTAATTACATGCCCCTGTTGAACAGGGGCTGAAAAATTGGGCCTTAGGCACTGATGCTGGTGCCACAACACTGCAACCCCTCACAGATACTCTAGTTGGAATGCAGAAACGAGCCCTGCTGCAAAGTATTGCATCAAAAATTGTAATTACACGCCCCAGTTAAACAGGGGCTGAAAAATTGGGCCTTAGGCACTGGTGCTGGTGCCACAACACTGCAACCCCTCACAGATACTTTAGTTGGAACGCAGAAACGAGCCCTGCTGCAAAGTATTGCATCAAAAATTGTAATTACACGCCCCTGTTAAACAGGGGCTGAAAAATTGGGCCTTAGGCACTGGTGCTGGTGCCACAACACTGCAACCCCTCACAGATACTCTAGTTGGAACGCAGAAATAAGCCCTGCTGCAAAGTATTGCATCAAAAATTGTAATTACACGCCCCTGGCTGAAAAATTGGGCCTTAGGCACTGGTGCTGGTGCCACAACACTGCAACCCCTCACAGATACTCTAGTTGGAACGCAGAAACAAGCCCTGCTGCAAAGTATTGCATCAAAAATTGTAATTACACGCCCCTGTTAAACAGGGGCTGAAAAGTTGGGCCTTAGGCACTGGTGCTGGTGCCACAACACTGCAAACCCTCACACATACTTTAGTTGGAACGCAGAAACGAGCCCTGCTGCAAAGTACTGCATCAAAAATTGTAATTACACGCCCCTGTTAAACAGGCTGAAAAATTGGGCCTTAGGCACTGGTGCTGGTGCCACAACACTGCAACCCCTCACAGATACTCTAGTTGGAATGCAGAAATGAGCCCTGCTGCCAAGTATTGCATCAAAAATTGTAATTACACGCCCCTGTTAAACAGGGGCTGAAAAATTGGGCCTTAGGCACTGGTGCTGGTGCCACGACACTGCAACCCCTCACAGATACTCTAGTTGGAACGCAGAAACGAGCCCTGCTGCAAAGTATTGCATCAAAAATTGTAATTACACGCCCCTGTTAAACAGGCTGAAAAATTGGGCCTTAGGCACTGGTGCTGGTGCCACAACACTGCAACCCCTCACAGATACTCTAGTTGGAATGCAGAAATGAGCCCTGCTGCAAAGTATTGCATCAAAAATTGTAATTACACGCCCCTGTTAAACAGGGGCTGAAAAATTGGGCCTTAGGCACTGGTGCTGGTGCCACGACACTGCAACCCCTCACAGATACTCTAGTTGGAACGCAGAAACGAGCCCTGCTGAAAAGTATTGCATCAAAAATTGTAATTACACGCCCCTGTTAAACAGGGGCTGAAAAATTAGGCCTTAGGCACTGGTGGTGGCGTCCAGAACCAAAAATGTTCTTACAAGCTATCAGCATGATCATCGAGGAGGAAGCGGATAATTACTCAGGGATAGTCACTCAGCATCAGCATAGGCAGTCTTTGAAGGGATCTGAGATTTCAGAAAAAATTATTCGGTTACATCAGCATCAGGTGCTTGGTAGCTGGTGGTGATCCAAGGCTGATTCATTTTTATGAAGGTCAGTCGATTGACCGAGTCGGTGGACAGATGCACCCTGTGATCGGTTACAAAGCCTCCAGCAGCACTGAATGTGCGTTCCGAAAGAACGCTGGATGCAGGACAAGCCAGTAGCTCAATTGCATACTGTGCAAGCTCTGGCCAGTGATCCATCCTCAAGACCCAGTAACCCAGAGGATTTTCGGTGGGAAAGGTGTCCAAGTCAGATCTTGCCCCTAGGTATTCCTGCACCATGTAAAACAGACGCTGGCGATGGTTGCTGGAACCGATCATACCTTAGGGCTGCGGACTAAAAAATTGTCTGAACACATCGGTCAGACGGCCACCTCCTCCACCGCTCCTTCTTTGACTGACCGAAGCCTCAGCAACACGTTGTCCAGAAACAGGAGTTTGTAACCTCCCAGTCTCTGGGAACGCGTTGCACAGACCTTTCTGCAAGGCATCCCGAAGATGTTTCATCCTCTGCTCCCTCTGCGATGGCAAGATAAGGTCCGCAACCTTACCCTTGTAACGTGGATCAAGGAGGGTTGCCAGCCAGTATTGGTCCTTCTCCTTCATACCACGAATACAAGGATCCTTACGCAGGCTTTGCAGGATCAGGGAGGCCATGCAGTGTAGGTTTGCTGAGGCATTCGGTCCGGAGTCCTCTGGGTCACTAAGGACGACATGGTCCGCAGCCACCTCCTCCCAGCCACGTACAAGTCCATGTGTTTCTTGGGACTGATCCCTTAAAGACTGCTGCTGATGCTGGGTGCCAGGCTCCACCTCCATTCTGACACAATCTTCCTCCTCCTCCTCCTCCTCTTTCTTCTCTTCCTGTGTGATCGGCGGGCATGCAGGAACACTGTCTGGATAAAGGGGGCCTTGAGAGCTAAGGAAGTCCTCCTCTTCCTGCCTCTGTTCTGCCTCAAGTGCCCTGTCCATTATTCCACGCAGCGTGTGCTCTAACAGGTGGACAAGGGGGACAGTGTCACTGATGCATGCACTGTCACTGCTCACCATCCTCGTGGCCTCCTCAAATGGTGACAGGACAGTGCATGCATCCCTGATCATGGCCCACTGGCGTGGGGAAAAAAAAAAGCTCCCCTGACCCTGTCCTGGTGCCATAGTCGCACAGGTACTCATTGATGGCCCTCTGCTGCGTGTGCAGCCGCTGCAGCATGGCCAACGTTGAGTTCCACCTGGTGGGCATGTCACAGATTAGGCGGTTCTTGGGCAGGTTAAACTCCTTTTGGAGGTCCACCAGCCGAGCACTGGCATTATATGACCGGCGGAAATGCACACAGACTTTCCTGGCCTGCCTCAGGACATCCTGTAAGCCCGGGTACCTGCCCAAGAACCGCTGCACCACCAAGGTAAGGACATGAGCCAAACAGGGCACATGGGTCATGTGTCCCTGTCGGAGGGCAGAGAGGAGGTTGGTGCCATTGTCGCAAACCACCATTTCTGCCTTAAGTTGGCGTGGCGTCAACCACCTCTGAACCTGCCCCTGCAGAGCTGACAAATCCTCCGCCCCAGTGTTGCTCCTGTCCCCCAAGCACACCAGCTCAAGCACCGCATGGCATCTTTTGGCCTGCGTACTTGCGTAGCCTCTTGAACGGCTACGGAGCACCGCTGGTTCCGAGGAAAAAGCACAGGAAGAGGCCATGGAGGAAGAAGAAGAGGAGGGGGTGGAGGAGAGAGGTGTTTCACAATCATTAGTAGTGGCATTTTGGAGGCATGGTGGCGGAACAACCTCCAACACTACTGCACCTTGTCTTGCATCCTTCCCAGCTGCCAACAGAGTCACCCAATGCGGCGTGAAACTTAGGTAACGTCCCTGTCCATGCCTGCTGGACCATGAGTCAGCGGTAATATGCACCTTACCACTGACCGCCCTGTCCAGCGAGGCATGGACATTGCCTTCCACATGCCGGTAGAGAGCCGGAATCGCCTTCCGTGAGAAAAAGTGGCGTTTGGGTACCAGCCACTGAGGAACCGCACATTCCACAAACTCACAGAAGAGGGCAGAGTCTACCAACTGAAAAGGCAGCAGTTGAAGTGCTAGCAATTTTTCCAAGCTAGCATTCAACCGCTGGGCATGTGGATGGCTGGGAGCAAACTTCTTTCGGCGGTGCAGCAGCTGGGGCAGGGAAATTTTCCTGGTACAATCTGATGTCGGTGTACCAAAAGCAGATTGCCCACAAGTACTTGGCTGTGACACACCTAATTCTACACCTTCATTCCTCTCAGTGCAGGTCTCAGAGAGGACTGAAGGTATAGTGGGGTTGGAGATCTCAGCTGTTGAGAAGCAAGGAGAGGTCCTCTTTGTTCTTTGGTGTGGGTCTTTTAGATACGCTTGCCAACTAACTGCATGGCAGGTCAACATATGTCTGGTCAAGCATGTGGGCATGTGGCACCCAAGCGGGAGATGTATTGGCCACGCGAGATACACTTGAGACATATGTTGCAAATAGCAGTGGTGTGATCTGATGCACTCGTCTCAAAAAAGGCCCACACCAAAGAACTTTTTGAATAACGCGCAGAGACTGCAGCGCCCTGCACATGTGGAGCTTTGGGGTGTGATGCAGTCAATGTGCTGCCCTTAGGCTGGCCCCTGGAGGACATCCTGCCTCGGTGATGTGCCGCCTCCTCCTCCTCTCTCCTATCAGGCACCCACGTTGAGTCAGTGACCTCATCATCCCCTCCCTCCTCATCACTGGAGCAAACCTGGCAGTATGCTGCAGCAGGGGGAGCATGACTGCCAGATTGCTGTCCTTCTTGGGCACCCCCTCTGTCTGTGCTCATGTTACTGCCTTCATAGAGCTCAGTATCATCATCAGAGCCTCCCAAATGCTGGGCATCCTCCTGGAGCATGTACGCAACACTGTGGTCAAACAGTTCGAGGGACTCCTCAGGAGGACATAGTGGGGCTAGGGAAGGAGTCACTGATGACATTGAGCCAAGGGAAGAGGCCGCTGCTTTGCCAGACAAAGTACCCTGAGCATGGGTGAGAGAGGATGAGCAGGATGAGGACGGCTTGGTCATCCACTTGACCAAGTCTTCTGCATGTTGCGGCTCAACATGGCCAGCTGCTGAAAAAAAGGCCAAGCGTGTCCCACGGCCACGTGCTGATGAGAATGCACCGTCTCCACGACCAGCACTAGACACAGAGCCTGCTTGCCCTCTCTTATTGGCTTGTGACTGTCTGCCTCTCCTTCTTGGCCTTCCAGACATACTAATGGCCTGTAGCTGCACTAAGCTGGGATATATATATATATATATATATATATATATATATATATATATATATATATATATATATATATATATATATATATATATATATATATATATGTACTGATACTGCAGCTAGCAAAATCAACTGCCTGCCTGTAGTATGAGAACACCACCAACCTTCTATAGGTAGCTTTAGCTGAACACTGTGCAGAGCTCGCAAAAACTAACTTGTAGCTTTTTTAGCTGCCTGAGGTAGTGATAGGATCAGGAAAACACCACCAACCTTCTACAGGTAGCTTTAGCTGAACACTGTGCAGAGCACGCAAAAAAAAACTTGTAGGTTTAGCTGAACACTGTGAGGAGGACACACCACACTAACTTGTAGTTTTAACTGAACACTGTGAGCAGGACGCATTACACTAACTTGTAGTTTTAGCTAAACACTGTGAGGAGGACGCACCACACTAACTTGTAGTTTTAGCTGAACACTGTGAGTAGGACGCACTACACTAACTTGTAGTTTTAGCTAAACACTGTGCAGAGGTCTCACTACACTAACTTGTAGTTTTAGCTGAACACTGTGAGCAGGACACACTGCACTAACTTGTAGCTTTAGATAAACATTGTGCAGAGCTCGCAAAAAAATAACTTGTAAGTTTAGCTGAACACTGTGAGGAGGACGCAACACACTAACTTGTAGTTTTAGCTGAACACTGTGAGCAGGGCGCACTGCACTAACTTGTAGCTTTAGATGAACACTGTACAGAGGTCTCACTACACTAACTTGTAGGTTTAGCTGAACACTGTGAGGAGGACACACCACACTAACTTGTAGTTTTAGCTGAACACTGTGAGCAGGACGCACTGCACTAACTTGTAGCTTTAGATGAACACTGTGCAGAGGTCTCACTTCATTAATTGTAGTTTTAGCTGAACACTGTGAGCAGGACGCACTGCATTAACTTGTAGCTTTAGTTGAACACTGTGCAGAGGTCTCACTACACTAACTTGTAGGTTTAGCTGAACACTGTGAGGAGGACGCACCACACTAACTTGTAGTTTTAGCTGAACACTGGGAGCAGGACGCACTGCACTAACTTGTATCTTTAGATGAACACTGTGCAGAGGTCTCACTACACTAACTTGTAGGTTTAGCTGAACACTGTGAGGAGGACACACCACACTAACTTGTAGTTTTAGCTGAACACTGTGAGCAGGACACACTGCACTAACTTGTAGCTTTAGATGAACACTGTGCAGAGGTCTCACTACACTAACTTGTAGTTTTAGCTGAACACTGTGAGCAGGACGCACTGCAATAACTTGTAGCTTTAGATGATCACTGTGCAGAGGTCTCACTACACTAACTTGTAGTTTTAGCTGAACACTGTGAGCAGGACGCACTGCACTAACTTGTAGCTTTAGATGAACACTGTGCAGAGGTCTCACTACACTAACTTGTAGGTTTAACTGAACACTGTGAGGAGGACGCACCACACTAACTTGTAGTTTTAGCTGAACACTGTGAGCAGGACGCACTGCACTAACTTGTAGCTTTAGATGAACACTGTGCAGAGGTCTCACTTCATTAATTGTAGTTTTAGCTGAACACTGTGAGCAGGACGCACTGCATTAACTTGTAGCTTTAGTTGAACACTGTGCAGAGGTCTCACTACACTAACTTGTAGGTTTAGCTGAACACTGTGAGGAGGACGCACCACACTAACTTGTAGTTTTAGCTGAACACTGGGAGCAGGACGCACTGCACTAACTTGTATCTTTAGATGAACACTGTGCAGAGGTCTCACTACACTAACTTGTAGGTTTAGCTGAACACTGTGAGGAGGACACACCACACTAACTTGTAGTTTTAGCTGAACACTGTGAGCAGGACACACTGCACTAACTTGTAGCTTTAGATGAACACTGTGCAGAGGTCTCACTACACTAACTTGTAGTTTTAGCTGAACACTGTGAGCAGGACGCACTGCAATAACTTGTAGCTTTAGATGATCACTGTGCAGAGGTCTCACTACACTAACTTGTAGTTTTAGCTGAACACTGTGAGCAGGACGCACTGCACTAACTTGTAGCTTTAGATGAACACTGTGCAGAGGTCTCACTACACTAACTTGTAGGTTTAACTGAACACTGTGAGGAGGACGCACCACACTAACTTGTAGTTTTGGCTGAACACTGTGAGCAGGACGCACTGCACTAACTTGTATCTTTAGATGAACACTGTGCAGAGGTCTCACTACACTAACTTGTAGGTTTAGCTGAACACTGTGAGGAGGACGTACCACACTAACTTGTAGTTTTAGCTGAACACCGTGAGTAGGACGCACTACACTAACTTGTAGTTTTAGCTAAACACTGTGCAGAGGTCTCACTACACTAACTTGTAGTTTTAGCTGAACACTGTGAGCAGGACGCACTGCACTAACTTGTAGCTTTAGATGACCGCTGTGCAGAGGTCTCACTACACTAACTTGTAGTTTTAGCTGAACACTGTGAGCAGGACGCACCACACTAACTTGTAGCTTTAGATGAACACTGTGCAGAGCTCGCAAAAAATAACTTGTAGGTTTAGCTGAACACTGTGAGCAGGACGCACTGCACTAACTTGTATCTTTAGATGAACACTGTGCAGAAGTCTCACTACACTAACTTGTAGGTTTAGCAGAACACTGTGAGGAGGATACACCACACTAACTTGTAGATTTAGCTGAACACTGTGAGCGGGACGCACTGCACTAACTTTCAGCTTTAGATGAACACTGTGCAGAGGTCTCACTACACTAACTTGTAGTTTAAGCTGAACACTATGAGCAGGATGCACTGCAATAACTTGTAGCTTTAGATGAACACTGTGCAGAGGTCTCACTACACTAACTTGTAGTTTTAGCTAAACACTGTGAAAAGGTCTCACTACACTAACTTGTAGTTTTAGCTGAACACTGTGAGCAGGACGCACTGCACTAACTTGTAGCTTTAGATGAACACTGTGCAGAGCTCGCAAAAAAATAACTTGTAAGTTTAGCTGAACACTGTGAGGAGGACGCACCACACTAACTTGTAGTTTTAGCTGAACACTGTGAGCAGGGCGCACTGCACTAACTTGGAGCTTTAGATGAACACTGTGCAGAGGTCTCATTACACTAACTTGTAGGTTTAGCTGAACACTGTGAGGAGAACGCACCACACTAACCTGTAGTTTTAGCTAAACACTGTGAGCAGGGCACACTGCACTAACTTGTAGTTTTAGATGAACACTGTGCAGAGGTCTCACTACACTAACTTGTAGTTTTAGCTTAACACTGTGAGCAGGACGCACTGCAATAACTTGTAGTTTTAGCTGAACACTGTGAGTAGGACGCACTGCACTAACTTGTATCTTTAGATGAACACTGTGCAGAGGCCTCACTACACTAACTTGTAGGTTTAGCTGAACACTGTAAGGAGGATGCACCACACTAACTTGTAGCTATAGCTGAACACTGTGAACAGGACACACTGCACTAACTTGTAGCTTTAGATGAACACTGTGCAGAGGTCTCACTACACTAACTTGTAGGTTTAGCTGAACACTGTGAGGAGGACACACCACACTAACTTGTAGTTTTAGCTGAACACTGTGAGCAGGACGCAGTGCACTAACTTGTAGCTTTAGATGAACACTGTGCAGAGGTCTCACTACACTAACTTGTAGGTTTAGCTGAACACTGTGAGGAGGACGCACCACACTAACTTGTAGTTATAGCTGAACACTTTGAGCAGGACGCACTGCACTAACTTGTAGCTTTAGCTGAACACTGTGAGGAGGACACACCACACTAACTTGTAGTTTTAGCTGAACACTGTGAGCAGGATGCACTGCACTAACTTGTAGCTTTAGATAAACACTGTGCAGAGGTCTCACTACACTAACTTGTATTTTTAGCTGAACACTGTGAGCAGGACGCACTGCACTAACTTGTAGATTTAGATGAACACTGTGCAGAGCTCACAAAAAATAACTTGTAGGTTTAGCTGAACACTGTGAGCAGGACGCACTGCACTAACTTGTAGCTTTAGATGAAAACTTGTCAGAGGTCTCACTACACTAACTTGTATGTTTAGCTGAACACTGTGAGGAGGACGCACCACACAAACTTGTAGTTATAGCTGAACACTGTGAGCAGGACGCACTGCACTAACTTGTAGCTTTAGATGAACACTGTGCAGAGGTCTCACTGCACTAACTTGTAGTTTTAGCTGAAGACTGTGAGCAGGATGCACTGCACTAACTTGTAGCTTTAGATGAACACTGTGCAGGGGTCTCACTACACTAACTTGTAGTTTTAGCTGAACACTGTGAGCAGGATGCACTGCACTAACTTGTAGCTTTAGATGAACACTGTGCAGAGGTCTCACTTCATTAATTGTAGTTTTAGCTGAACACTGTGAGCAGGACGCACTGCACTAACTTGTAGCTTTAGATGAACACTGTGCAGAGGTCTCACTACACTAACTTGTAGGTTTAGCTGAACACTGTGAGGAGGACGCACCACACTAACTTGTAGTTTTAGCTGAACACTGGGAGCAAGACGCACTGCACTAACTTGTATCTTTAGATGAACACTGTGCAGAGGTCTCACTACACTAACTTGTAGGTTTAGCTGAACACTGTGAGGAGGACGCACCACACTAACTTGTAGTTTTAGCTGAACACTGTGAGCAGGACGCAGTGCACTAACTTGTAGCTTTAGATGAACACTGTGCAGAGGTCTCACTACACTAACTTATAGGTTTAGCTGAACACTGTGAGGAGGACGCACCACACAAACTTGTAGTTATAGCTGAACACTGTGAGCAGGACGCACTGCACTAACTTGTAGCTTTAGATGAACACTGTGCAGAGGTCTCACTGCACTAACTTGTAGTTTTAGCTGAAGACTGTGAGCAGGACGCACTGCACTAACTTGTAGCTTTAGATGAAAACTGTGCAGGGGTCTCACTACACTAACTTGTAGTTTTAGCTGAACACTGTGAGCAGGATGCACTGCACTAACTTGTAGCTTTAGATGAACACTGTGCAGAGGTCTCACTTCATTAATTGTAGTTTTAGCTGAACACTGTGAGCAGGACGCACTGCACTAACTTGTAGCTTTAGATGAACACTGTGCAGAGGTCTCACTACACTAACTTGTAGGTTTAGCTGAACACTGTGAGGAGGACGCACCACACTAACTTGTAGTTTTAGCTGAACACTGGGAGCAAGACGCACTGCACTAACTTGTATCTTTAGATGAACACTGTGCAGAGGTCTCACTACACTAACTTGTAGGTTTAGCTGAACACTGTGAGGAGGACACACCACACTAACTTGTAGTTTTAGCTGAACACTGTGAGCAGGACGCAGTGCACTAACTTGTAGCTTTAGATGAACACTGTGCAGAGGTCTCACTACACTAACTTGTAGGTTTAGCTGAACACTGTGAGGAGGACGCACCACACTAACTTGTAGTTATAGCTTAACACTGTGAGCAGGATGCACTGCACTAACTTGTAGCTTTAGATGAACACTGTGCAGAGGTCTCACTACACTAACTATTAGTTTTAGCTGAACACTGTGAGCAGGAAGCACCGCACTAACTTGTAGCTTTAGATGAACACTGTGCAGAGCTCGCAAAAAATAACTTGTAGGTTTATCTGAACACTGTGAGCAGGACAAACCACACTAACTTGTAGTTTTAGCTGAACACTGTGAGCAGGATGCACTGCACTAACTTGTATCTTTAGATGAACACTGTGCAGAGGTCTCACTACACTAACTTGTAGGTTTAGCTGAACACTGTGAGGAGGACGCACCACACTAACTTGTAACTTTAGATGAGCACTGTGAGCAGGACGCACTGCACTAACTTGTAGCTTTAGATGACCACTGTGCAGAGGTCTCACTACACTAACTTGTAGTTTTAGCTGAACACTGTGAGCAGGACGCACTGCACTAACTTGTAGCTTTAAATGAACACTGTGCAGAGGTCTCACTACACTAACTTGTAGTTTTAGCTGAACACTGTGAGCAGCACTCACTGCACTAACTTGTAGCTTTAGATGAACACTGTGCAGAGGTCTCACTACACTAACTTGTAGTTTTAGCTGAACACTGTGAGCAGGACGCACTGCAATAACAACTTGTAGCTTTGGATGAACACTGTGCAGAGGTCTCGCTACACTAACTTGTAGTTTTAGCTAAACACTGTGAGCAGGACGCACTGCACTAACTTGTAGTTTTAGCTGAACACTGTGAGTAGGTTGCACTGCACTAACTTGTATCTTTAGATGAACACTGTGCATAGGCCTCACTACACTAACTTGTAGGTTTAGCTGAACACTGTGAGGAGGATGCACCACACTAACTTGTAGCTATAGCTGAACACTGTGAGCAGGACACACTGCACTAACTTGTAGCTTTAGATGAACACTGTGCAGAGGTCTCACTACACGAACTTGTAGGTTTAGCTGAACACTGTGAGGAGGACACACCACACTAACTTGTAGTTTTAGCTGAACACTGTGAGCAGGACGCACTGCACTAACTTGTAGCTTTAGATGAACACTGTGCAGAGGTCTCACTACACTAACTTGTAGGTTTAGCTGAACACTGTGAGGAGGACGCACCACACTAACTTGTAGTTATAGCTGAACACTTTGAGCAGGACGCACTGCACTAACTTGTAGCTTTAGCTGAACACTGTGAGGAGGACACACCACACTAACTTGTAGTTTTGAGCTGAACACTGTGAGCAGGACGCACTGCACTAACTTGTAGCTTTAGATGAACACTGTGCAGAGGTCTCACTACACTAACTTGTAGGTTTAGCTGAACACTGTGAGGAGGACGCACCACACTAACTTGTAGTTTTAGCTGAACACTGTGAGCAGGACGCACTGCACTAACTTGTAGCTTTAAATGAACACTGTGAGGAGGACACACCATACTAACTTGTAGTTTTAGCTGAACACTGTGAGCAGGACGCACCACACTAACTTGTAGCTTTAGATGAACACTGTGCAGAGCTTGCAAAAAATAACTTGTAGTTTTAGCTGAACACTGTGAGCAGGACGCACCACACTAACTTGTAGCTTTAGATGAACACTGTGCAGAGCTCGCAAAAAATAACTTGTAGGTTTAGCTGAACACTGTGAGCAGGACGCACTGCACTAACTTGTATCTTTAGATGAACACTGTGCAGAGGTCTCACTACACTAACTTGTAGTTTTAGCTGAACACTGTGAGTAGGTTGCACTGCACTAACTTGTATCTTTAGATGAACACTGTGCATAGGTCTCACTACACTAACTTGTAGGTTTAGCTGAACACTGTGAGGAGGACGCACTACACTAACTTGTAGTTTTAGCTGAACACTGTGAGCAGGACGCACTGCACTAACTTGTAGCTTTAGATGAACACTGTGCAGAGGTCTCACTACACTAACTTGTAGTTTTAGCTAAACACTGTGAGCAGGACGCACTGCAATAACTTGTAGCTTTAGATGACCACTGTGCAGAGGTCTCACTACACTAACTTGTAGTTTTAGCTGAACACTGTGAGCAGGACGCACTGCACTAACTTGTAGCTTTAGATGAACACTGTGCAGAAGTCTCACTACACTAACTTGTATTTTTCGCTGAACACTGTGAGGAGGACGCATCACACTAACTTGTAGTTTTAGCTTAACACTGTGAGCAGGACGCACTGCACTAACTTGTAGCTTTAGATGAACACTGTGCAGAGGTCTCACTACACTAACTTGTAGGTTTAGCTGAACACTGTGAGGAGGACGCACCACACTAACTTGTAGTTTTAGCTGAACACTGTGAGCAGGACGCACTGCACTAACTTGTAGCTTTAGATGAACACTGTGCAGAGGTCTCACTACACTAACTTGTAGGTTTAGCTGAACACTGTGAGGAGGACACACCACACTAACTTGTAGTTTTAGTTGAACACTATGAGCAGGACGCACTGCACTAACTTGTAGCTTTAGATGAACACTGTGCAGAGGTCTCACTACACTAACTTGTAGGTTTAGCTGAACACTGTGAGGAGGACGCACCACACTAACTTGTAGTTATAGCTGAACACTGTGAGCAGGACGCGCTGCACTAACTTGTAGCTTTAGATGCACACTGTGCAGAGGTCTCACTACACTAACTATTAGTTTTAGCTGAACACTGTGAGCAGGACACACTGCACTAACTTGTATCTTTAGATGAACACTGTGCAGAGGTCTCACTACACTAACTTGTAGATTTAGCTGAAAACTGTGAGGAGGACGCACCACACTAACTTGTAGTTATAGCTGAACACTGTGAGCAGGACGCACTGCACTAACTTGTAGCTTTTGATGTACACTGTGCAGAGGTCTCACTACACTAACTTGTAGTTTTCGCTTAACACTGTGAGCTGGACGCACTGCAATAACTTGTAGCTTTAGATGAACACTGTGCAGAGGTCTCACTACACTAACTTATAGTTTTAGCTGAACACTGTGAGCAGGACGCACTGCGCTAACTTGTAGCTTTAGATGATCACTGTGCAGAGGTCTCACTACACTAACTTGTAGTTTTAGCTGAAAACTGTGAGCAGGACTCACTGCACTAACTTGTAGCTTTAGATGAACACTGTGCAGAGGTCTCACTACAATAACGCGTAGTTTTAGCTGAACACTGTGAGCAGGACGCACTGCACTAACTTGTAGCTTTAGATGAACACTGTGCAGAGTTCTCACTACACTAACTTGTAGTTTTAGCTGAACACTGTGAGCAGGACACACTGCACTAACTTGTAGCTTTAGATGAACACTGTGCAGAGCTCGCAAAAAATAACTTGTAAGTTTAGCTGAACACTGTGAGCAGGACGCACCACACTAACTTGTAGTTTTAGCTGAACACTGTGAGCAGGACGCACTGCACTAACTGTAAATATTCTAGCTGCCTGACTGTGGTACTAATAGGATCAAAAGAACACCAGCAATTTTCTTCAGGTTGCTGTAAATACTGTAACTAGACAAGCCTGCCTGTCAGTAAGAAGATAACAGGAATGGATCTAGCTAAACTGAATACAGTGTATATATATATATGCAACACCTGGTATGCATATATATATACACAATACACTGTAAGTGCAGCTAACTCACTGATTGTCCTGCCTAATCTATCTAACTCACATGAAATGACACTGTCTCTCTGTCTATCTATCTCTCTTTCAACGCCGGAACACACACTACACAGGGCCGCTGTGCAGGCGGCCTTATATAGTATGGGGCATGTTCTAAACCCCCTGAGCCATGATTGCCCAAAGCCACCCTGGCTTTGGCCAATTACAGCTCTCTCTACCGACGGCGCTGTGATTGGCCAAGCATGCGGGTCATAGTGCATGCTTGGGGTCATTCCACATAGGGGTGGAAAATAGGGGTCATTTGGGGGGTATTTGTACCATCTTGTCATTTTAAGTACCTCAAGAAATGAGACAGGCAGTTAGTACATCAGGATTGGTACATTTTCACATAAACATGTGCTATAGCTTGTAGATGCTATAACTTTCACAGAAAAAGATTTATATACACTTATTGAGATTTTTTTTCCTACCAAAGGCAGAATACATTTTGGTCTAAATTTATGAAGAAATGTGGTTTTATTAGATATGTTTTATAACAGAAAAAAGAACATTTTTTTTTTTTTTCAAAATTGTCTGTCTTTCTTTGTATAGCAAAAAAAAAAGACAGTGGCGATTAAATACTGCCAAAAGAAAGCTTTATATGTGTGAAAAAAACATACACATTTCATTTGCTTACAGTCTTGCATGGCCCCAGAGTTGCCAGTTAAATTATCACAGTGCTGAATAGAAAAATACGACCTGGTCATGGAGTGGGTAAAACCTTCTGGAGTTTAAGTGGTTAATATACTGTACAGTTCCAATATGCGGCATCCAGTATGTCCAAATTTCAGTGACCAACAATAGGAGCATCTGAAGGAATCACAGCTTTCGTTATAAAGTATCAAAATAATATGAGATTAGATGGTACTACAGAAAATAAACAACTGTTTTAGTAGTCATGTTACAGTAAATTAGGTAAAGCATAAAACTTGAGATATCAGGGCAGGTATGTCTCAAAAGTTATACATTTTATTTAAGATGATTCCTAAAAATTTGAATGAAAATGCTGATATTTCAAAATACTTTTGGAACAAGTCAAGAACATTAAGCAGCTGTCAGCACTGCTCGGTAACTGCTATCTAGGAAGATTGCATTGTCCTTCAATGTGGAAAAATATTGGACAGTGATTGAATGCCACTTGTTACTGGTTTGTATGCATACTATCATTTATCATCTGTCAGGACTGTCACTTCATCATTACAAATACTGTTAGCAATGTATCGTCTTACAATATTACACCTTTCTGTCTTGTCTATCACAACACTGGATCGAGACAGAGAACAAGGACTATAAAGAAACATTCTTTGCTGATAGTGTCATGTCACAAAAAAAAAAAATTAAGAGGGCAAATTAATCATAACATATACCTTACATAACTAATGTGTTCAATTTTGACATTTTGCATTGTCGCAGTGTCTATCCATATATATTATATAAATCAAATAGTTTAGAGTTTCATTGTTATAAAATGTCTAGAAAAAATGCAACGCGAAAAGCGAATAATCCAAAAAGAACATATGTATGATAGTTCCAAAATTTTGTTCCATTTCTACACGTAGCGTAAGTGGAAAGTACAGCAACATAATGAAATAATCAGAGTCTGTAAAGCTGATTTATTATTAATGTCGCAAATCCCCCGGGGACAGTACTACCTCAGGAATAACTAAATAGACGTGCCACCACACTAACGCGGCCCTAGATGATAGTCAGTGATATGACATAGCAGCTTGGCATAGGAACACCAGATTCATGACAGTGGTTAAGAGTGTGCCTGCAACTTCAGAAAATACAAACACGACATGCTTTTTATCAAGCTAACTGGTTAAACCAACTGGGGGGAGAACCTCTGGGGGAATCTAGGAAGGAAAAGGACCTGGGGGTACTAGTAGATGATAGGCTCAGCAATGGCATGCAATGCCAAGCTGCTGCTAACAAAGCAAACAGAATATTGGCATGCATTAAAAGGGGATCAACTCCAGAGATAAAACGATAATTCTCCCACTCTACAAGGCTCTGGTCTGGCCGCACCTGGAGTATGCTGTCCAGTTCTGGACACCAGTCCTCAGGAAGGATGTATTGGAAATGGAGCGAGTACAAAGAAGGGCAACAAAGCTAATAAAGGGTCTGGAGGATCTTAGTTATGAGGAAAGGTTGCGAGCACTGAACTTATTCTCTCTGGAGAAGAGATGCTTGAGAGGGGATATGATTTCAATTTTCAAATACCGTACTGGTGACCCCACAATAGGAATAAAACTTTTTCGCAGAAGAGAGTTTAACAAGACTCGTGGCCACTCATTAAAATTAGAAGAAAAGAGGTTTAACCTTAAACTACGTAGAGGGTTCTTTACTGTAAGAGCGGCAAGGATGTGGAGTTCCCTTCCACAGGCGGTGGTCTCAGCGGGGAGCATTGATAGCTTCAAGAAACTATTAGATAAGCACCTGAATGACCGCAACATACAGGGATATATAATGTAATACTGACACATAATCACACACATAGGTTGGACTTGATGGACTTGTGTCTTTTTTCAACCTCACCTACTATGTAACTATATAACTATATGTAACTACACCAGCTACAGTAGGTAGTGGCAGTCCACTTTTTGAAATTGATTTTGCATACAGATTAGTTGCTTTTCAAGAAGAATATCGTTTGCTAAGTAATTATCAAGGTGGTATTTACTATAAGTTACAAGTGCAGTTTACAGAACTTCATCTGCATTCTTTTTGTTACACCTTCATTTCTGGTGGTTACTCTGATGCTTTAGCATTAACACTGTTTTACTGGTACAATTGTGGGCTTTTTATAAGGTCTGTTATTTACCTTCCCAAACAATTCCATGAAAGTGAAACCTCACACATAAAAAGTTAAGGGTGTAGTAATCCAAATGTGTATATTCCTGTTATGGCATTATCTGTAACTTTACCAATATCAAACCTTATCTCCACCCCAAACATTTGGAAATGGGGGAGGAGTAATTAAATGTGACTTTAAATGTGCTGTAGCCTACTAAGTTAATAAAACTGCAGGACAGGACTCCATTTTGTTTGGTGGATTGTGTGGCTCCTTTGGCTGGCTTGAAGATTAACCTGGGGCAAGAGATAATTCATTTGTGACCAGAGGGTTTTTATGATGGCATTATCAGGATTAGTGTTGGGCAGGGGCGTAACTAGAAATAGCAGGGCCCCATAGCAAAATGTTGTATGGGGCCCCCCTGCAAACAGCCCCCCCCACAGCTGCTCTAGTGTCAATGCAGCGTGACCTGTGCCCAATACAGCCTGGTCTGCCTGTGCCCCATACAGCCCCACCTATGCAGAGGAAGAGGCAAGCCACCTGGATCAGCAGAGAGCGGGATTGCCCGCTGTAATAGCTTTCATTTGAACTTCCCGTCTTCCCGGGGCTCATCGTCACATAGCCCCACCTCTTGGCCTGACGCCTTTGATGATGTCACATGTCCCGCATTGGATCGGCGTTCTGTCTATCAAAGGCACCGGGCCAAAAGGTGGAGCTATGTGACGTGAGCCCCGGGAACACTGGAAGCTCTAATGAAAGCTCTTACATCGGGCAATTCAGCTCTCTGCTGATACGGACAGCTCGCCTCTTCCTTTCCTCTCTCTTCCCCTGGCTGGGAGAATGTGTCAGCGGTGCTCTTATCCTCACTGGGCCCCACTCGGCTGCGGGCCCCATAGTGCCCGCATGGGTCGCTCTGGTGGTAGTTACGCCCCTGGTGTTGGGCAAACGGTTTAGCTTGTCCATGAGTGTGGGCTGAACATTGGCTATTCAGCCCGTTCGTCCAACACCTGAATTTGCAGGGTGTTCAGCAGGGGTTGGCCCTGCCAAATGCCCTGCCATGAACTGTGCACTGCACAGTTCATTTTGCACCCTGATTGGGTAAAGCTTTGCCATCTATGAAGGCTAAGCTGTTTGACAGTTCTTATATAGGTAAGGGGCGGGGCCACCTAGCTATGTCACCTGGTGGCACTGCCCCTTCTGATATCATTGACCCAGCATGCACTGGTCTGTGACGTCCCAAGGGGGGCAGTGCCACCAGTTGACATTGCCAGGTGGCCCTGCCCTTTACCTATATAAGAACTGTCAACTGGCGGAGCCTGCAGTAGGCGGCGAGCCTTCATAGACGGCAGGAGCATTTTTAAATTTATTATTTTTTACACTTTTATAATTCAAAAAACAAATGAAATACTCAAAATCCTCAAGGACTGCCTTCCAACCAGGGATGGATATTTTCTTAGAATTGATGAAGTATACAGACCCCAGGACAGACTGAAGATTACTTTGAAGCTACCCAACACAGCACGACATCAGCGCAGCTTGCAAACGACTTCTTTAATAGAAGTCAATGCAAGCTGCTCTAAAGTCACCCTCAAGTAGTGCATAAAACTTTTTCTAAGTCGAAGCGACTTGAGTCGCTCTGATTACAACAGTTTCATTGCACTGAATGGACGGAGCTTGTCAGGCGACTAAGTGTGAACCGCGCTGATCGCTAATCATTTGTAGGTGCTGTAGCTTTCACACAAACCAATTCATATACACTTATTGGGATTTTTTTTTACCACAGACATGTAGAAGGACACATTTTTGCCTAAATATATAAAGATTTTTTTTTAAATTACGGTATTATTAGATGTTTTATAGCAGAAAGTAAAAAATATATATTTCGGTCTTTTTTCATTCATATGATAAAAACTAAAAAAACTGTGGTGTGCAAATACCACCAACATAAAGCTTTATTTGTGTGAAAAAAATGATATAAATTCCTTTTGGGTACAGTGTTGCATGACCGCGCAATTACCAGTTAAAGTCACGCATTTCTATATAGCAAAAAATGGACTGGTTATGAAGGGGGTTAAGGGGGTTAAATCTTTCAGAGTTCAAGTGGTTAATTACCCCCCCCCCCCGGAGAATTAACCCTTCAGCCAGTTCATATGGGGATCACAGACACTAGATTCCTGATTTCCTTTGTTCTGTTTGTTCCATGTTTCATCTATATTCTCCTGTTTATGAACAAACTACACAATTCTGGGTACCTTATTTTTAAACATGTGCATTCGTTTTCATCCGAATGCATTTTCGTCTGAATTTCAGGTATTTTCGTTTGCATTTTAACAAACGATAACAAAAGTGCAGAATCTGAAAAACGAAAGATCCGACATAAACAAATGCTTTATTTTCGTTTTCGTTGCTACAACAGTTCGATATAGATAGGAGATTCCACATGATGATGACAATAGCAATCTGTGTCCATCAAACCTGTGGTCGAATGTGCCTAACCTTAACTCTATTAGTCCAAGATTATTCTACATAGAGAGAAAAGATTTGACGTAGGGGAGAAAAGATTCGACGAAGGGGAGAAAAGATCGCTGCTGGAATTGGGTGGGGGAAGTAAAATAAAAATGATGATGATGAATGTTATTGGCTGATTGTAACCAAAGAGGAGGAGCAGTAAAATAGCTAGAACTAAGTACACACGTACTTTGGCTTATGGTGTCTGTTGAAAGTTCTAAGAAGATTCGACAGAGCAGGTAAACTATACGGCGTCATACAGTTTAGCTGCTCCATCGAATCTTCTTTGAACATTCGACAGACACCATAAGCCTTCAATGACAGATTCAACCTCAATTTGGATTTTCGCACGAATGCAATTTTTAACGAAAAACGAAATAAATAAAAATGAATTTCGGGAGTAACTAAATAAATTTATATTTCGGACAAAAACGAAATTCCGAAACGAAATATTTCAGTGTGCACATGTCTAATTTTTTTTTTTCTCTTTCCACTCTTTGGCACCATGCCCTAACAAACTCCCTCTATCATTCAGCAGCCCATATGATATTATTTCTTTTGACAGCTTCTGGCGGTTAGGTGCCTTGATGTCATGGATTTTCTTGGCATCAGCAACCCGGCCATCCAAGTGTCTCCATCTACCATGGTGAGGGTGGCCATAAGGCACATGAGCCTGCAGTGGTCAGAACACCCATTGAACAGCATTCTGGTCACCTGGCAACAGTGACGCTACAGTTGAAGCAGGATTGCATAACTCCTTGATTGGATACAACTAAAAGGTTTGCCCAATTGGGTGAGATGCAGGTCAGGTTTTTTACAAAGATACAATAGTAGTATGCTTATTACCCACAAATGTATTTGGTGCCTCAGCTGATATTATTTGCATGTGTGTGAAGTCCAAGTCCAAAGCAGGGTGTTACATAATGGGTTTTTATGAAGTCTCCATTAATAGCTGTAAATAATATATGTAACTAGAAATATATTTCAGTTAGAAAGAAATATACCGTATTTATCGGCGTATAACACGCACTTTTTTCCCCTTAAAATCAGGGGAGAATCGCGGGTGCGTGTTATACGCCGATCCCCTGTGATCCCAAGCTGTCAGATATTCAAAATCGCCGACCGCGATTTTAAAATGGCGCCGCCGGCACCGAAATACACAGAGCCGGTCCTCGGCTCTTCTCGGCCACTTTCGGCTTCACTCGAGCGCCGCCCGAACCTAGCCGAGTGTACTCGGCTAGGTTCGGATAGCTCCGCTCACAGTCACGCCCATCCCGGGCGGGACTACGAGTGGAGCCGAAAGTGAACGAGAGCCGCCGAGAAGAGCCGTGGACCGGCTCTGTGTATTTTGGCGCCGGCGGCGCCATTTTCAAATCGCGGTTGGCGATTTTGAAGCCCAGGGTGGCACAGGATCGAAGGCTGCACTGGGGCAAGGCTGCACTGGGGCAAGGCTGCATTGACAAGGCTGCACTGGGGAAAGCTGCACTGACGAGGCTGCACTGGGGAAGGCTGCACTGACAAGGCTGCACTGGGGAAAGCTGCACTGACAAGGCTGCACTGGGGAAGGCTGCACTGGGGAAGGCTGCACTGGGGAAGGCTGCACTGACAAGGCTGCACTGGGGCAAGGCTGCACTGAGAAGGCTGCAATGATGGGCATTTAAATGTAAGTTTTTATCCCTTCAACTTCCCTCCTAAAAATGTATTTTTCCTTAAAATTCCCTTGTAAACTTGGGGTGCATGATATACGCCGGCGCGTGTTATATGCCGATAAATACGGTATTTAAAGTATTGAGTGTTGTGTTGGTGTTCCTGTAATTAGTTCCACTTCAGAGGTTGGCCTTTTGTTTCCCCTGATCACGTCTCACATGGGTAGTAAACAGCAGCCTTCTTTGATTCATCCAATCAGGCTGTGCCCAATATACATTTGCTAAGTACAGAGACCAATTAGGAAGAATTATATTAGCCACAGTACAGAAAGGAGGGGGGGATTTAATGCTTTGAGACCAAGCTAAGATTTTCTTGTGTGGGTACACATGGCAGTCACCATGGGCCAACCTGAAGTTAACCTAACACTATACTTGCATCTTACATTGCATTGTAAACATGGTTATTGTGGGTAATTTGTAAATATCATGCAAGCCAGGGGACATACACTATACATTGTGTTGTAAATACTGTCTGGTGTGTAATTTGTATATATGTATGTATGTACGTATGTAACCATATCAATTAATGTGTATTGTGGATGGCAGCAAGGGCCATTTCTGGTTGTTTACATTATTTTTGGTGAGATTGATGATGGCTTCCTACATGGATTTTGATTGCTGCATGACACTTTAAATGTTCTTAGCACTGTATCATGCACTTACCACATGCTTTGTAAACAGGTCCTGCATGGCCCTAAAACACTGCACCTATTGTGATGTGATCACCTGTATAAATATTGGGACAGCATTTCAAAGATCTGTGGTGTGTTGGTGGTCTATACTTTAGCTTATGGTACTGGTTTCCAGCTGGCAATTGCTACAGCATCCGCTTACATCTTGGCATTTCTAGGAATGTGTGTGAGGGGATGTGTGATGGGAATAATATACAGTACATAGGCAGCTAAATAGTCTCACACATGTTGTATCCCCATAGGAGAGGAGTAAAAGAATGTGTTTTGTTAATTTACCAAAAAAATTGTGGAAAACATTACAGGCTTCTTACTAAATATTGCCTGTCTCATTTCTTGAGGCCCTAAAATGACAGGACAGTGCAAATATCCCAAACATTATCCCTGTTCAAATATTGGAATACCACATGTGTGAGACCTTTTCACAGCCTAGAGCCCAAAACCCAATGGTATAAATTATGCATATACTTTCCTGACTACCTATCAAAATTTTGGAGGCCAGGAAAGTGAGAATTCCCACACTTTAGAAGCTAAACACAGATGGGTATTTTCTAAGAGGCAAAATTATCTTTTTGAAAATGTATTTTTTTGCCACAGGTTATTGGAAAATGTGGAAATATTTTTTTTTTATACATAGTTGTCAAGTATTAAGATATTTCTAACATACAAAACAGTAGGGCTCTGGAAATTAACGATTAATTCCTTGATTAATCGTTAATTTTTTTGATCAATGAAAATTCTTTTGATCGGTACTCACCTCTCCGCCAGCTTCCGGGTCTTCAGGAAGTTCCGTCGGAGATCCGGTGATGTCACAGACATCGACATCACCGGACTCCTCTTCCCTTCCCCAAGTTCCTCAGTTTGCTAACGCAGGGAAGGGGGGAGGAGTCTGGTGACATCGATGTCTGTGACGTCACCGGACAGCCTGGACAGTGATGGTAAATATGGATGAGGTTAACTGGGATCATTCAGTGAGCTAAGTGTAGGCAAATTTGATAACCTTTTGACAAACTCTGGTATGTCTGCGTGGCTGGCTTATCAATATACTAGATACGTTTTATAATTAAAGTTAAACTAACTTTCTACGTTTTTCTTAAAGTTTAAAAAAAAAATTACTTACGTCAGTGCTACAGTTTGAATTTAAAACGTATTTGTGTGAACTGTGAAGTTAAGTCATGGATTGTGGAAACTAACTAGTGCCGGGTGATTGTATATAGTATATACCACATTTACCACTGACTAATGCAGAGTTGCAATGCAAGGAGATCAGCTAAAAGTAGTTGGATCTGTATGTGCGTTATAATTAATCAAAATTAGTCAATTAATTGATTAAAAATTTTAATCAGTAACAGCCCTGCAAAACATGCATACTTAGAATTATACCACAAAACACATTCCTCTGCTCCTCCTGAGTATGGTGATACCACATGTATGAGCCTTTTTCACAACCTAGCTACATAGAGGGGCCTGAAATTCAAGGTGCACCTTCAGGCTTTCTAGGAGCATAAATGAAGCATCTCATTTCCTGACTACCTATTACAATTTTGGAGGCCCTGGAGCACAAGGACAGCAGAAACACCCAAAAATGACCACATTTCATTCATTAAAATGGGAGAGTTCAAAATTTGATGCAGCTCTGCATATAAACCAATCTGCTTCTATGTTTTTTTTTTTAGCCAAAGCTTAATTGAACAAGCTGAAGTCAGGAACTGATTGGCTACCATGCATAGCTGCACCGGATTTTGCTCTTTCCAGTTTTAATAAATCAACCCCAATGAGCCTCCTGGAAATGTCATTTTTTTGCCAGAAGTCTTTGGAAAATGTGGGAAGAAAATAAAAATTTCATTTTTTTAACAAAAAGTTGTCAACTAATAAGACCTTTCTAATACACAGCATAGACATACCGTATTTATCGGTGTATAACACACACTTTTTTCCCCTTAAAATCAGGGGAAAATCATGGGTGCATGTTATACGCCGATCCCTGACAATCTCCGCTGACTGCGAGGGGGAGAGGAGCGAGAGCCACAGAAATACACATAGCCGAGTGTACTGTGTACTCGGCTAGCCTCAGCTCCTCTCGGCTCAGCTTGCAGTCACGCCCAGTCCCGCCATTGGACCTGTGTTATGTCCATCATAGGAGCTGGGCCAAGGGGCGGGACTGGGCGGGACTGTGAGAGGAGCCAAGAGGAGCAGAGAGGAGCCGAGAACACAGGACATCCGGCTCTGTGTATCTTGGAGGCGCTAATTTTAAAAAAGATCAGGCTTCAATGAGACTGAGCAAGGCTACAATGAGACTGGGCAAGACTGCAATCAGACTGGGCAAGGCTGAAGATGGACACTGATCATTCTGCAATGATGGACAAGGCTGCAGATGGACACTGATAAGGCTGCATTGATGGGCATTTAAATGTAAGTTCTTTTCCTTAAACTTCCCTCATTAACTTGGGGTGCATGCTATATGCCGGCGCGTGTTATACGCCAATAAATATGGTACTTCGAATTACACCCTAAAACACATTCTGCTACTTCTCCTGAGTATGGGGATATCACATGTGTAAGACTTTTTCAATGTTTGGACTGATTATGTACAGACATTGCATCTTGTGCGTCACAAAAATCAACCAACAATGTATAGAAAACAGGGTACTGTAATGGTTACCTCTGTATGAGTGGTCAGGTACTAAAGTTTGATGTAGCCTCAGCTACAGTAGTCCCTGTTCCTAAAAACCAAGCAGACCTAACCTACTGTTACATAGTTGCCCCCATAACACAATACTACTGGCCAGGAATTACATGAGGCTAAACAAAGGATGAACAAGAGAGCACCTGTGGTTCCTGTAATGCAGTTGTCCGCAGAGGATGGGTGGAACTGGTGTTTTGCAGGAATGTAGTCAGTGGGATTTACAGATGAGTCAGTACTGGTTCCAAGTATATATGTGGTCAGCAAATAGTCAGGTATTGGTTCAAGCAGCAGGCAGAAAGATGGCCAATAAACAGGCCACGGTCAATACAGGCAGCAGGCAGAGACATTTTCAGTATGCAAGCAAAGGATCAGGCAGAAACATGGTGAATTATCAGTCCAGTGTCATTTCAGATAGTAGACAGAGACATGGTCAGTATGCAGGCAAAAGATCAGTCCAAGTGGCAGACAGAAACATGGTCAACTACAGAGGCAGGGTTAGTTCAGTTGGCAGGCAGGTACATGGTCAGTATGCAGGCAAATAATTAGTTGGCCAGCAGGCAGAAATATTGTTGATAAACAGGCTAGGGTCAGTTCAGGTGGCAGGCAGATGCATGGTCAGTATGCAGGCAAAGGGTCAGTCCAGGCAGCAGGCAGAAACATGGATGAGAAAACAGGCAAATAGTTGGCACATAGGATGTCAGATACAGGCAAAATGCAGGCAGCCAGACATAGTAGAAACATACTCACCATACCTTCCTTCATTAATATTGCAATGAAGTATGTCAGCGATGGAAGCAGTCCTTTATGCAGAGGCCAGGTTGTGTTGTACAGTCAGGACAATAATAACATGCGTAACCCCTTATTCTATTTTTGGTGCATACACAACATTTTTTGGGAGTTTGGCCTGCTTCAAGTGGAAGGATATTACCATGCAGCCCACTGACTGCATCAGATTGAAAGTTTTCAGATACAGGGCCTTCCTGTTAGGTTAGGGCTATTACAATTTCTTTTTGATAGGTAACAAAGGAGCCAAATCTCTCATGCAGCCTGCCGACTGCATCAGATGCAAGGTTTTCAAGTGCAGGGCTTGCTGTTTAATTAGGGCTATTACAACCTCTTTATGATAGGCTAGGAAGGAGCCAGATCTTCACATGGAATTGTAGATTATGTAAGAATTCTACATGGCCAATTGGAATAGGTAGATAAACACTTTTTTTTTAATAACAGGAAACAAACCTTTTGAATGCCAGGTAGACCTTTATCATCTGTCCAATAAAATCTACACCTCCCAAGTATAGATTATACAGTATTTGTGTACACAAAGAGGTTTTTGGACCAAAACGTACCTTCCTTGTATTTCTGATGAGGTGTCTTGGTGGATGAAAGAAAGGACATAAACATTCTTATCCTTCCATTTTCCTGCCAAATGTTCCTCATTGCACAAAATTGCTGAACCCCCATTTTTCAGCTTTGTTGTGACCAGTCTTTGTGGAAAGCCTTTGGGATTTGGTGGCTCTGTACCATAAACTACAGTTTACTGTCAGAAAAGTGTCATGTTGGTATAGACATTATCCCCATAAAGGTGGTATGCTTGATGGAATAAGGGTGACATAAAGTTCCACACTATTTTTCCGCTGGTACCCACATAAGTGGCGCATCCAGGGTGCTTTCCCTTTGTGTAAGTGGAAGTCATATGTGTACGCTGTGGCCCTCGCAGACAGTGTATCTGCTTGCCACCCAGGCCAATTCTGACAACAACTCTCTCCTACATGTAAAAATCATCTGTTTTTGCTAGAAAATTATTTAGAACCCCCAAAAGTTAAATATATATATATATATATATATATATATATATATATATTTTTTTTTTTTTTCTTTTCTTTTAAGCAGAGGCTCTAGAAAACAAAAGATTGGTTTTACAATTTTTGTATGTCACATGATATTTACGCAGCATTTTTTCAAACGTAAATTTGTTGGGAAAAATACACTTTAATGAATTTAAATCTATTAATCAAGTGCAACTCATGGCCATCATCCGTGCTGTATATTTAGGAAAACAAGTGAACAAGGATTTCGGACTATACAGGACACACAAGGAGTAAACAATTTGTAATAAAATCATGCAATTTATTGATAACAAAAGTTTAAAGAATTGTATCCAGTGTACATATTGCTTATTGAAAACAATACTAGTGCTAATAGATCATTGTGTACATTCATACACCTGTCAGGAAATGCACCTCCGAAGGAATCTTGCTGCTGCGAGCGGGCTCGACTCCTGGCACCAAACAGACTATTTAAACAGTTTACAAACAGGTCCAGTGCTGTCTGATCTGCAGCTCCCATGACCCTTGCTATCTGTAACCTGCTACTGCGATCTGTTCCCATGTTTGACTCGGGTCGCCTGTGACCCTTCCTGCCTTCTGCCTGCATCTGAACCTGGCTTGTCTCTGACCTTGATTCTGCCTGCTCCTTTAACTACCATGCTGCCCGCCTGTTACCAATTTGCCTCTATCTTTGGCATCTGTTCCAGCATCCTCTGTCTGTGTAGGACCAAGCCTGCCTGTACTTGCCTGTGCTTCACACCCCTCAAGACCGATCCACTGTCTACCAATCCCTGCATCCAGGTGTGAGGTATCCGGATACCAGCTGGCCCAGTTTACAGCCGGCTCACTGTCTAGATCTCTCATCTCACTGGGATTCATCCCTGTGGCATCAGGACCCTTGAAACAGTTCCACTGACAGCTAACCTACCAGGCACTCATACCACTCTGTACTCCCAAGCCTCCTGTTTGCTCTATCAGGGGCCGTGAGTCAGATACGTAAGAGAGGCCTTCCTCTGCACTATGGGGCTCATCTGCAAGGTATATGAGAATGTGACAACACCAGAACAGAATGCTGATATCATAAGTCCTCATATTCCGACTTGCTTCATCAAGGCCTATGAAGACATTACAGCACACATCTATGAAGAAACAATAACATATTATGCAATATCCATATATATCAAACATCAGTACATTCCTGAATTCACTACATAGGACACACCTCAAGCACAAAGAGACAACAGCATCACCACTCCCTGGGTGGGCCAGGAAGCATCAAGGGACCCCACCAACCTACACTCCAATTGGCACCAGTTAGAACGTCGGGTATATAATAGTCATTCACTCAAATTGTGGTCTATTCTAGTCAATATATAAAGAGAGAGAAGAAGAAAATGGAGAAAAAAAGAAAGAGGAAGGGAGAATGAAGGAGGGGACAAAAAAGGAAGGGAAACAAGGGGGAGGGAGGACCAAGGAAAAGGCTGTGAAGGGGTGAGGAAAAGAATCCCAAAGCCAAAGAAAAGGGTATGGGGAGGGAATGAGAATGGAAGGGGAAAGGGGAGAAAAGGAAAAGTGGGAAAGGGGGGGTTGGAAGAAGGGAGGGGGAGGGGGGAACCAATGAACATGGAAAACACCAGGGGAGGAGGAGGGAAGGGGAGGCCCAGGGAAGAAAAAGAAAGGGGGAGGGAGAAAGGGGAGAAGAAAAAAAACAGGGAAAGTACACAGACGAGGAAAGGAAGAAACAGGTGGAAAATACAGAGTCACTAGAGAGCTTTTACATCTATATTCATAAATCATCTATCATTATGGCCATATATCAACCACTAAATCCATAAGACAGTGCCATACCTCAAGTGAGTTTTCTAGTGATTTCCAGATTACATTTCATCCGATACAGAGTTATTAATCAAGATCTAGTTGGGTTCCCTTCCAACCAAAGGTTGTTGGACCTGCAATGTATTATGGACATATATCAATATATCAATTTGCATCCACAATCTCAGACTCCAACACATAATTAGTTGTCTGCCTATACCACACCACATCCCTTGATAGCTCTAATTCACATTGGCTTACATTCTCAACACACAGGAAGATAACTTACTAGAAAAACCTCCAGGTAGCACGCAGCATGTGAGAACGGCAGAGACAGAGCTCTCCTTGCAGATTCCTGATCCTGACCTAATCCCGTGAGCAAAATTTTGGCCTGGACTGCTGGAGCATGAGTGTGGGATCCTCCAGGGAGCCTCCGGGGATGGTGAAATACAGGCCACCCTGGCCAAAAACGCCAGGATAACACCTAGCCCACTTTGCATGAGGCTCTTAAGATGGCACTAAGGCACCGCAGGTGGAGAAGGAGGAGGAATGGCTGCCACTCCAGAGACCAGCAGAGCCAGCCCAGCCAGCATCTAATACCCCAGGTCGGGTGAGTCCCAGAGCACAGAGGGATCGGCCCCCACGCAGGGGAAGATCATTGGATGGGGGGTGGCCGCATATACAGAGCTGGCAGGGTGCTGGAGGAGGATGAGGAGCCATACCTCACGCCAATTATGGCAGCCATACAGGGATGCCAAAATAAACTGACAGATCATTTTGGGGAACTGAAAGTGGAATTCTCCTTTCTGAAGCATGATATGCAGAAGCTTAGAGAAAAGACACAGGCTACAGATCACCGTATTGCTTTTTTGGAGGACACTGTCAGTCCTATGAGCACAGATGTGCAGGTAGTTAAAAAGACCCTCTCTGAGCACACTATAAAGATGGCCAACATAGAGGACCGCATGAGAAGGAACAATATCAGGCTGGTGGGGTTCCCTGAGGGATTGGAGGTGAACCATCCTGAGGAGCTCTTAGAGGAGTGGCTGAAAGCACACATGGCACCAGGTACTTTTACTACTATGTTTGCCATAGAAAGGGCGCATCGAGTCCCAGGTCGAGCTCCACCGAAGGGAGTTATTCCCAGACCCATGATTACAAAAATCCTGCACTTCAGGGAAAGAGAGAATATTCTGAAAGGGGCCAGGATTGGCCCTGAATTAAAGTTCAATAACTACCGGATTTCTATTTATCCTGATTTCTCCGCCACCACGCAAAATCAGAGAGCTTCATTCTATCAGATAAAGAATAGGCTCAGGGAACCGAATTTGATCTATAGTATGCTGTACCCTGCAAAATTACGCATTGTGGACAATGGAAAAGTATACTTCTTTACAACCCCAACGGAGGCCTCTGGATGGCTGGACACTAGGGGGCACCCGGGAGGTGGGAGTTCCCCACGATCCCCATTGCAGCTATTCACACTTACAGCAAGGATTATGGGCGATGACTGTGGAAGCAGGATGTGGAGTGCAAGACTGACATAGCTGTGCTTTTACTGACATTTTACTCCTTGCCAGGATGCCCTGTCTGGTCCAGGGGGCTGAATATGCTGCTCAAAGGATGTAGTTATTAATGTTTTTTTTGTTCATTTGCTCATAATATCCTACTATCTGGTAGGAGTCTGCAGATTGTTCTGTACGCTGCAAACAAGCCAGGAGAAAGAGAAGTTTTCTTCAAACAGTTTCTTTGTTCTTGCTTTAAATTAGTACTATACCAATTTTTATGGTTTAACTTTTTTTCTTTCTTTTTGTCTAATTAATCTATAATTTTTTGGAACTTGCTCCTCACAGTGCTGGAGCCTGTGGGACTAGTTTGAGTCTCACATCCATTTACCCGATCTTTGGGTACAGGTTATGGGAATGAAGTGCCTGGCAAGTTGGGGCTGGGTGCGGGCTGGGGGGTGGGCGAAAGGGTAGGGGGTGAATTTTTGGGACATTTTTCTTTATGTTCAATACGTGCTCTCGTTATCCAGTATGTGTAAACAGTATTTACTTAGTCTTGCTCGCTACTGCCCTCTTGAGGAGATGGAGGGGAGTCCTGGAGCCCTGCTTACTCACCTTTTTCCAATGTCAGGGGGAGGGCTATGTCCTTGCATGCAATTGTAATAGCAGTAAATCTTAGAGTGGTGTCCTGGAACGTACGAGGACTTAATTCTAAATTTAAGCACTCCTTGGTATTTGATTACATCAAAAAATATAAACCACACCTAATTCTGTTGCAAGAGACCCACCTGCAAGGCTCCAAGGCTCTATCTCTAAAAAGGGAACATTTTGCTGGGACATACCATGCCAGTTATTCTTCTTATGCTAGGGGGGTTTCCACCTTGGTTGCAAAATCTATGCCCATTTGCATTCATGTGATTAAAACTTATATGAAGGGTAGATACGTGATTCTAGTGATAAAAGTACACAATAGGTTTTTGACACTAGTGAATTTATATGTCCCTCCTCCCTTCTCTCTGTCTCACTAAGATGATACGTTTAAGGCTGTCTGTGAGATAGCGGAGGGGAGGATTTTCATTTTTGGAGACCTGAATGTGGTGGCGGACCCGGCCTTGGACAGGCTGGGTGCTCCATCTGGGGCCCCGGCCCCCCTTGTGGGCTTGATGTCTGCAAATGGGTTCCATGATGTATGGCGTTCTAGAAACCCGGAGGTCAGGGAATACGCATGCTACTCAGAAACGCATAAGACGTTATCCAGAATAGACACTATACTGGCCGAGCCAGAGGGCCTGCAAATGGTAGGGGAGGTGTCATACCTACCCAGGGTACATTCTTACCACTCTCCTATGCTACTGGATATCGTCTTAGGGCCAAAACAGGGAATCCAGCATTGGAGGATGGAAGCCAGTTGGTTACAGGAAGAATATGTGAAGATTAAATGCAATGAGGTTATTCAGCGTTTTTGGGCGGACATTTAAAGCCACCCTGAGAGGGGTATTTATAGTAGAGGTGAGTGGGTTTAAAAGCAGTTGGCATCCTTGATACAGGACAGGGAAAAGGAGGTGTCCCTAGTGGAAGCAGAATATGTACGGAGACCCAGTACGGAGGGTTTGAGGAAACTACGAGACAGGACTAGGGCCTACAGGAATGCATTGACAGACCAGATTACCAAACTTGGAATTGGGCAGCAAATACACATTTTTGAGTTTGGCAACAAAAACAGTAGACTGTTAGAGTACCTTGCATAACTAGAATATGTTCCAGTTTACATTATGAATGCATATGACCGACACAGAGATGAGGTATGTAACTCAGTTGACATCCTACAGGCCTTCACCCACTTCTATAAAGAACTATAAAAGTCATGCGCTCCTCCGGAGGGGGGATACACTGGCAAATTATTTACGAGGTATTGACTTACCTCTGCTGACAAGCGAGGACTGTAATACCCTGGAAGCAGATATTATGGTGGAGGAGGTGGAGGGAGCAATTACTTCTTTTGCTCCTCGGAAATCTCTGGGCCTTGATGGGATGCCCTCGGAGTGGTATCATACATTTGGAAGTAGACTGGTGCCTCGCCTCCTCCGGGTGTTCACGGCATCTATAATGGCGGGCAGCTTACCTCCCTCTATGAGAGAGGCCCTGGTGGTTCTGATTCATAAAGGGGGTAAGGATCCAAGAGAATGTGAGTCCTACTGGCCAATATCGCTAATGAACGCTGACACCAAAATTCTAGCCAAAATTATAGCAGGCAGGTTAAAAACAGTCTGAAGCTAGTTAATCCAGACCAGATGGGATTTATAAAAGGGAAGTGTGCACAAATGAATGTTAGAAGACTCTTTGTTAATTTACAAACTATCCATGACAATTCTGGGATGCGGGTAGTGGCCTCTCTGGACACCAAGAAGGCCTTTGACTCAGTGGAGTGGGATTACCTGTTTGGTCTCCTGGAGATTATGGGATTTGGGCCTGTCTTTATTTCATGGGTGAGACTGTTATATATGAAACTACTTGTTAAAGTAAGAGTTAACGGAATTATATCTGAACCCTTCTCTGTTTTCCGGGGGACCAGATAGGGACGCCCACTGTCTCCTCTTTTGTTCACCCTGGCCATAAAGAATCTAGAGGTTAAACTGAGAGATAGTGCTCACATATCCGGACTTAGGGTGGGAGGGCTAGAGGAGTGAGCCTCACTCTATGCCGATGACATGCTTCTATATCTGCAGGATCTGGGTCCCTCATTGTCTACGGCTTTTGGATTGATACAGGAGTTTGGTGATTACTCTGGTTTCCGTATCAATTGATCTAAATCATCTCTATTCCCCATGTGGAGATGCTGTCGGACTGCCCCATCCAGCTATCCAACTCATTTAAATACCTGGGGGTGGTGATTCAAGTCCCAATCTCTCGGTTCCTGGACATGAACCCTAAACCGGTGGTGGGGGCATTTCAAGAGAGGGTGCAGAGATGGAAAAACCTGATGCTTATGGTGATGGGTCGCATAAACTTATTTAAAATTATTCTTCTTCCTAAGTTACTGTATGTTGTCTCAAATTCGCCATCTATGTTTCAGTGAAAGTCTTCTGGAACATTGACTCCATTGTGGTGGAGTTTTTGTGGGGATCCAAGGCCCCCAGCATCTCTCTAGCAGTACTGAAACTACCTGCAAAGATAGGGGTCTAGCCATGCCTGATCCGAAATCCTATTTTTTTGCGGCCCAACTGACATTTCTGCATTGGCGATGCTTTCCTCAGGTTCCTAACGCCACTACTTTACTGGAGGCGGCGGTGGCCATCTCGCAGGAGACTCTAATAAATATGCTGCACAGGAAAGGTGTTCCGGGATGGAAGGTCTGTAATGGCGCTCCCAGGTAGGGTGTTTCACCTATGTGCCCAGAAGCAGGGAGATGATCCTCTATGGATGTCCCCTAACTGTCCTCTGTGGTGCAATAAACCCTTGAATGAGTTCTTTAAACTAGAAGATGGCATAGATGGGCTAAATATGGAGTTAAATATCAACACCAAATATACTATGAGGGCAGGTTGTCCTCTTTTACACACTTGAGGGAGCAGTTTGACATACCTAGAACCTGGCAATTCAGATATGCTCAACTGCACCACACAGCTAAGGCCCAGTTTGGGAGAGGAGAAGTTGGGGTACAAAACACTGCTTTAAAAAAGGTCCTGATTGACCCTGAGCCAACTAAGTGTATATCCAGATACTACAGAGAAATAGGCCGGGGTCTCTGATCATTTTGCCCTTCTGAATATATGCTCCTCATTAAGGTGTCTCCTGGGAGTTTTTGACCAGGAGGAGATAAATGTGTACACTAAATTGTTCCTCAGACTTCTATACTTCGAAATGCACAAATTGATAGCCCGGATATGGATATATATATGATGAACAATTAACTTTGGGCATATGGGTGAAGATAAAAAATGCTGATGTGCTTCTAAATAAGATGACGTTTGAGGCAAGAGGGGCCCCCAAGAAGTTCAGAAAGGTATGGTTTAGATACATGGATGGATGGGAGTATGGATATAATGTACTAGAAATGTCACAACTGGGCGGAGGGGGGGAATTACACTTATTTCAATGTTTAAAGGTGTCTTATTCTTTGGGTTGATGTCGACTGTTTCAACATCGGTTTAAAAAAATAAAAAAAGAAAGAAAGAAAAGAGAGCAAAACTAAGGGTGGAGGAAGGGTAAGAGACTCCAGAAGAGTTGACACGAGCACTTATACAGACATTAAAGTAGAAATGAAGAAATGTATGTTTACTGTTATTGATGACATTTTGATACCTGTTGTTTGTTGTTTGTGATGTAACATTTTAATTTGCTCAATAAAAATTTTTTGAAAAAAAAAAGAAAAACCTCCAGATGTCCTAAATCTCAGTTCCACCATAAGCATTCAGAATATCTTCAGACAAGAGGGAGGAGGGAGTGTGAGCTGTTTGCAGACAAGAGTGTTTTGAAATATCTGACCCATATTATGGGTTGGTTCAGATACATTGAGGATGTATTGATGATATGGTCTGGATCAATCTATGAGTTGCAGGGATTTTTTTATGAAATCGGGACACAGTGCATTCAACTTAAATTTAATCATGTCATACAGTAAAGAAAATATTGATTTTTGGGATACTACTCTACTCGTGCAGCAAGATGGGTCCATAGGTATTATGCCCCGTACACACGGTCGGATTTTCCGACGGAAAATATGTGATAGGACCTTGTTGTCGGAAATTCCGACCGTGTGTAGGCTCCATCACACATTTTCCATCGGATTTTCCGACACACAAAGTTTGAGAGCAGGATATAAAATTTTCCGACAACAAAATCTGTTGTCGGAAATTCCGATCGTGTGTACACAAATCGGACGGACAAAGTGCCACACATGCTCAGAATAAAAAAAGAGATGAAAGCTATTGGCCACTGCCCCGTTTATAGTCCCATGGTACGTGTTTTACGTCACCGTGTTCAGAACGATCGGATTTGCTGACAACTTTGTGTGACCGTGTGTATGCAAGACAAGTTTGAGCCAACATCCGTCGGAAAAAATCCTAGGATTTTGTTGTCGGAATGTCTGAACAAAGTCCGACCGTGTGTACGGGGCATTACTCTTTTTTGGAAACCAACAGCCGACAATACATTATTGCACACCAAGAGTGCCCACCCATGACCACTTATCAATAGCATCCCCTAGTCTCAATTAGGGATGAGCTTTGAGTTTGAGTCAAACTCATGTTCAACTTGAACATCGGCTGTTCGCAAGTTCGCCGAACAGCGAACAATTTGGGGTGTTCGCGGCAAATTCGAATGCCGTGGAACACCCTTTAAAAGTCTATGGGAGAAATCAAAAGTGCTAATTTTAAAGGCTTATATGCATGTTATTGTCATATAAAAGTGTTTGGGGACCTGAGTCTTGCCCCAAGGGACATGGATCAATGCAAAAAAAGTTTTAAAAACAGCCGTTTTTTCAGGAGCAGTGATTTTAATAATGCTTAAAGTGAAACAATAAAAGTGTAATATTCCTTTAAATTTTGTACCTGGAGGGTGTCTATAGTATGCCTGTAAAGGGGCGCATGTTTCCCGTGTTTAGAACAGTCTAACAGCAAAATGATATTTCAAAGGAAAAAAGTCATTTAAAACTACTTGCGGCTATTAATTAATTGTCGGTCCGACAATACACATAAAAGTTCATTGAAAAAAACAGCATGGGATTTCCCCACAGGTGAACCCCGAACCAAAATTAAAAAAAAAAATGGCCTGGGGGTCCCCCTAAATTCCATACCAGGCCTTTCAGGTCTGGTATGGA
This sequence comes from Lithobates clamitans, assembly GCA_037952925.1. Lineage (NCBI taxonomy): Eukaryota > Metazoa > Chordata > Amphibia > Anura > Ranidae > Lithobates > Lithobates clamitans. Next base: position 10,789,549 of record JBBGZY010000037.1, read on the forward strand.
TATTAAGGGGAACCCCAGGCCAAAATTTTTTTTAAAAAGACGTGGGGGTCCCCCTCAAAATCCATACCAGACCCTTCAGACAGCGAGATCAGGGTAAGGGGCATATGGGGGAGGAAAAATTATAAGCATGGGAGGAGGTGACGAGGGAGCTAGAGAGCAGGAGGTCTTGAGAGGAACGAAGAGAATGAGTAGGTTGGTATTTAGAGACTAGGCTAGTGATGTAGCTGGGGGCTAAATTGTGTATGGCTTTGTAAGTAGTTGTTAGTATTTTGAATTTAATTTGTTGGGTGAGCAGAAGCCAGTGGAGGGATTGACAGAAAGGGGTAGCAGACACAGAGTGATTGTTAAGGTGGATGAGTCTGGCAGCAGCATTCATGATGGATTGAAGGGGTTATATAGACTATGTAGAAGTAAGCCAATGAGAAGGGAGTTGAGAGATGACCAGTGAGTGAATTGAGAGCTTTGTTGTGTCATTGGTTAGAAAGGGGCGTATTTTGGAGATGTTGCAGAGGTTGAGGCGGCAAGATTTGGACAGTGATTGGACATGGTGCTTAAAGGAGAGTTCAGAGTCCAGGACTTCACCTAGGACCTTGGCATGTGGGGATGGGCTTATAGTTGTGCCATTGATTTTGACAGAGAGATCAGGGGAAGGGGCATATGGGGGAGGAAAAATTATAAGTTCGGTTTTGGATAGATTGAGTGTGAGAAAGTGGTGTGACATCTAGACTGATATATTTGATAGTAAATTAGTGATACGTGAGGAAACAGAGGGGGTGAACTGAGGGGTAGAGAAATAGATTTGGGTGTCGTCAGCGTAGAGGTGGTATTGGAAGCCATGGGAGGCTATCAGCTGACCCAGGGAGGAGAGATTGAAAATAGGAGAGGTCCAAGAACAGAACCTTGAGGGACCCCGACAGAGACAGGAAGAGGAGAGGAGGAAGTAGAGTTGTAAGAAACGCTAAAGGTGCGGTTGGATAAGTAGGAAGAGAACCAGCGAAGAGTACAGTCATGGAGACCAAAGGTGTGGAGTTTTTTGAGGAGGAGGGGGTGGTCAAACGCATCAAAGGCAGTAGAGAGGTCCAGGAGTAGGAAAACATAATAGTGTTGATTTTTGGCTGTTAGTAGATTGTTTGTTAGTTTTAGGAGAGCAGTTTCAGTGGAGTGTTGAGGACGAAATCCAGACTGAAGGGGATCAAGAAGGCTATTATCAGCGAGGTGGACGCTCAATCGATTGTAGACCAGACATTCCAGGAGTAGGGATGAGCCGAACACCCCCCGGTTCGGTTCGCACCAGAACCTGCGAACGGACCGAAAGTTTGCACGAACGTTAGAACCCCATTGACGTCTATGGGACTCGAACGTTCGAAATCAAAAGTGCTCATTTTAAAGGCTAATTTGCATGGTATTGTCCTAAAAAGGGTTTGGGGACCCGGGTCCTACCCCAGGGGACATGTATCAATGCAAAAAAAACTTTTAAAAACTGCAGTTTTTTCGGGAGCAGTGATTTTAATAATGCTTAAAGTGAAAAAAAAAAGTGAAATATTCCTTTAAATATCGTACCTGAGGGGTGTCTATAGTATGCCTGTAAAGTGACGCGTGTTTCCCGTGTTTAGAACAGTCCCTGCACCAAATGTCATTTTTAAAGGAAAAATCTAATTTAAAACTGCTTGCGGGATTAATGTAATGTCGGGTCCTGGCAATATGGATGAAAATCAGTGAGACAAACGGCATGGGTACCCCCCAGTCCATTACCAGGCCCTTTGGGTCTTGTATGGATATTAAGGGGAACCCCGCACCCAAATTAAAATAAGGAAAGGTGTGGGGCCACCAGGCCCTATATACTCTGAACAGCAGTATACAGGCGGTGCAAACAAGACAGGGACTGTAGGTTTGTTGTTAAGTAGAATCTCTTTGTAATTTTGAACGGGTACATTTTTAACGTGTTTAGCTCCAGCCAAAAAATCTTTTTTAAGCTTTTTGGAAAACATAGGGAAGGGTTATCACCCCTGTGACATTTGTTTTGCTGTCTTTCCTCCTCTTCAGAAGATTTCACCTCACTTTTTGTCCCAATGAAAAATGTTTTTTGAAAATTTGGGTTTTTTTGTGGAACAAGGATTGGAAAGCATCAGTGGAAAGGAGAAATGTTTTTCCCATATTAACTCTTACAGGAGAGAATTTCCCTTCCTAGGGGTAGATTTCATCTCACTTCCTGTTGTCTCCTTCCGTTTGCAAGTAGGAGTCGTTTGTAAGTTAGTTGTTTGAAAGTAGGGTCCTGCCCTATATACTCAGCAGACATTTGGGCCTTAGGTGTTGCTGTGGCCACAACACTGTAAGCCCTCACAGGGCCCTACTGTGAAATATTAGATCAAGAATTGTAATTACATGCCCCTGTTGAACAGGAGCTGAAAAATTAGGCCTTAGGCACTGGTGCTGGTGCCACAACACTGCAACCCCTCACAGACACTCTAGTTGTAATGCAGGAACGAGTCCCGCTGCAAAGTATTGCATCAAAAATTGTAATTACACGCCCCTGTTAAACAGGGGCAGAAAAAACAGGCCTTAGGCACTGGTGCTGGTGCCACAATACTGCAACCCCTCACAGACACTCTAGTTGGAACGCAGGAACGAGCCCTGCTGCAAAGTATTGCATCAAAAATTGTAATTACACGCCCCTGTTAAACAGGGGCAGAAAAAATGGGCCTTAGGCACTGGTGCTGGTGCCACAACACTGCAACCCCTCACAGACACTCTAGTTGGAATGCAGGAACGAGCCCTGCTGCAAAGTATTACATCAAAAATTGTAATTACACGCCCCTGTTAAACAGGGGCTGAAAAATTGTGCCTTAGGCACTGGCGGTGGCGCTCAGAACCAAAAATGTTCTTACAAGCTATCAGCGTGATGATTGAGGAGGAAGAGGATAATTACTCAGGGATAGTTACTCAGCATCAGCATAGGCAGTCTTTGAAGGGATCTGAGATTTCAAAAAAAATTATTCGGTTACATCAGCATCAGGTGCTTGGTAGCTGGTGGTGATCCAAGACTGATTCATTTTTATGAAGGTCAGTCGATCGACCGAGTCAGTGGACAGACGCACCCTGTGATCGGTTACCACGCCTCCAGCAGCACTGAATGTGCGTTCCGAAAGAACGCTGGATGCAGGACAGGCCAGTAGCTCAATTGCATACTGTGCAAGCTCTGGCCAGTGATCCATCCTTAAGACCCAGTAACCCAGAGGATTTTCAGTGGGAAAGGTGTCCAAGTCTGATCTTGCCCCTAGGTATTCCTGCACCATGTAAAACAGACGCTGGCGATGGTTGCTGGAACCGATCATACCTTGGGGCTGCGGACCAAAAAATTGTCTGAACGCATCGGTCAGATGGCCACCTTCTCCACCGCTCCTTCTTTGACTGACCGAAGCCTCAGCAACACGTTGTCCAGAAACAGGAGTTTGTAACCTCCCAGTCTCTGGGAACGCGTTGCACAGACCTTTCTGCAAGGCCTCCCGAAGATGTTCATAATCCTCTGCTCCCTCTGCGATGGCAAGATAAGGTCCACAACCTTACCCTTGTAACGTGGATCAAGGAGGGTTGCCAGCCAGTATTGGTCCTTCTCCTTGATACCACGAATACGAGGATCCTTACGCAGGCTTTGCAGGATCAGGGAGGCCATGCAGCGTAGGTTTGCTGAGGCATTCGGTCCGGAGTCCTCTGGGTCACTAAGGACGACATGGTCCGCAGCCACCTCCTCCCAGCCACGTACAAGTCCATGTGTTTCTTGGGACTGATCCCTTAAAGACTGCTGCTGATGCTGAGTGCCAGGCTCCACCTCCATACTGACACAATCTTCCTCCTCCTCCTCCTCCTCCTCCTCATCCTCTTCCTGTGTGATCGGTGGGCACGCAGGAACACTGTCTGGATAAAGGGGGCCTTGAGAGCTAAGGAAGTCCTCCTGTTCCTGCCTCTGTTCTGCCTCAAGTGCCCTGTCCATTATTCCACGCAGCGTGTGCTCCAACAGGTGGACAGTGTCACTGATGCATGCACTGTCATTGCTCACCATCCTCGTGGCCTCCTCAAATGGTGACAGGACAGTGCATGCATTCCTGATCATGGCCCACTGGCGTGGGGAAAAAAAACCAAGCTCCCCTGACCCTGTCCTGCTGCGTGTGCAGCCGCTGCACATGGGTTCGACTCGAACACGAACCTCATCCCTATCCAGGAGTTTGGATAAGAAGGGGAGCAAGGAGATGGGGCGTAGGTTGTTAAGATTGGATGGGTCCAGTGAGGGCTTTTTAAGTATGGGTCTGACAAGTGCATGTTTTAGAGAGTTGGGGAAGATGCCAGAAAAGAGGGAGAGATTGAAGATGTGGGTTAGAGAGTGTAGCATAGAGCCAGAGGGTAAACGTAGCATTTGCGAGAGAACAGAATCCAGAGGGCAGGTGGTAAGGTGGATGTTAGCAAGTAGTTTAGCAACCTCGTCTATAGTGGTGAGGTTTAAAATAGAAGCCAATAAATTTGACTACTTGCTAGGGGGTATACAAAAACAACATTACGCAAGGCATTCAACAAGGCAAAACAAAAAAACAGACAAGAGCTATTATTTAACAAGAACAAAAAAGATAATGGAGAAACGGATAGATTAATCACTACATATTCCAATCAACACATGCAAATTAGAAACATACTACTAAAAAACTGGGAACTGCTTACTAGTGACCCAACTTTAAATGAATATGTTGAAAACCTTCCAGAAATTACATATAGATGCTCCACTTCTCTTCGAGATCGAATGGTCTTTATTCACTATGAGGCAGGAAATCATAGATAAGGACAATCCTGGTATTTTCAAATGTGGTAGATGATCATTTTGCCAATGCTCCTCATTCAGGCTGCCAAATGGCAGAACAGTGGTGGTAAAAAACACATAATTTGACAAACACAAGGTGTGGTCTATATTATGTTATGCCCATGTGGTACAAGATTGGTTTGATCAGAAGCTTTCACAAACCAGTAATGGGTTATTTACAGTGGGGATGGAAAGTATTCAGACCCCCTTAAATATTTCACTCTTTGTTATATTGCAGCCATTTGCTAAAATCATTTAAGTTCATTTTTTCCTCATTAATATATACACAGCACCCTATATTGACAGAAAAGCACAGAATTGTTGACATTTTTTCAAATTTATTAAAAAAGAAAAACTGAAATATCACATGATCCTAAGTATTCAGACCCTTTGCTGTGACACTCATATATTTAACTCAGGTGTTGTCCACTTCTTCTGATCATCCTTGAGATGGTTCTACACCTTTATTTGAGTCCAGCTGTGTTTGATTATACTGATTGGACTTGGTTAGGAAAGCCACACACCTGTCTATATAAGACCTTACAGCTCACAGTGCATGTCATAGCAAATGAGAATCATGAGGTCAAAGGAACTGCCTGAAGAGCTCAGGGACAGAATTGTGGCAAGGCACAGATCTGGCCAAGGTTACAAAAAATTTCTACTGCACTTTAGGTTCCTAAGAGCACAGTGGCCCCCATAATCCTTAAATGGAAGATGTTTGGGATGACAAGAACCCTTTCTAGAGCTGGCCGTCCAGCTATCAGGGGAGAAGAGCCTTGGTGAGAGAGGTAAAGAAGAACCCAAAGATCACTGTGGCTGAGCTCCAGAGATGCAGTCGGGAGATGGGAGAAAGCTGTAGAGAGTCAACCATCACTGCAGCCCTCCACCAGTTGGGGCTTTATGGCAGAGTGGCCTGATGGAAGCCTCTCCTCAGTGCAAGACACATTAAAGCCCGCATAGAGTTTGCTAAAAAATCACCTGAAGGACTCCAAGATGGTGAGAAATAAGATTCTCTGGTCTGATGAAACCAAGATATAACTTTTTGACCTTAATTCTAAGCATTATGTGTGGAGAAAACCAGGCACTGCTCATCATCTGTCCAATACAGTCCCAACAGTGAAGCATGGTGGTGGCAGCATCATGCCGTGGGGGTGTTTTTTAGCTGCAGAGACAGGACGACTGGTTGCAATGAAGGGAAAAATGAATGCGGCCAAGTACAGGGATATCCTGGACGAAAACCTTCTCCAGAGTGCTCAGGACCTCAGACTGGGAGGAAGGTTTACCTTCCAAAAAGACAATGACCCTAAGCACGCAGCTAAAATAATGAAGGAGTGGCTTCACAACAACTCCATGACTGTTCTTGAATGGCCCAGCCAGATCCTTGACTTAAACCCAATTGAGCATCTCTGGAGAGACCTAAAAATGGCTGTTCACCAATGTTTACCATCCAACCCGACAGAACTGGAGAGGATTTACAAGGAGGAATGGCAGAGGATCCCCAAATCCAGGTGTAAAAAACTTGTTGCATCTTTCCCAAAAAGACTCATGGCTGTATTAGATCAAAAGGGTGCTTCTACTAAATACTGAGCAAAGGGTCTGAATACTTAGGACCATGTGATATTTCAGTTTTTCTTTTTTTAATAAATCTGCAAAAATGTCAACAATTCTGTATTTTTCTGTCAATATGGGGTGCTGTGTGTACATTAATGAGGGAAAAATGAACTTAAATGATTTTAGCAAATGGCTGCAATATAACAAAGAGTGAATAATTTAAGGGGGTCTGAATACTTTCCGTCCCCACTGTACATCTGAGCAAATCTTGTCGTGGACAAATGCTCACCACAGTTTCTTAGACAATAGAGGTGTTCAGGGAAGTTCTGGTCCTTGGTAATCTCTATGGTAGTCTGGTGGAACCACTGGCTTAAGTCTTGGGCTCCCTGGTGGGGGCCCAGGAGGCAGTAGGAGGGGGGACCCCCTTGCACTGCATGTAAAGTCGATCTAGCAGTTGTTTGGCCACTAGGGTCAGTCTTACATTACATGTCTTGTCTTAGTAACTGCTGTATTGTAGTGGGATTCTGCAGATGTTAACCACCTCAAGAATGGTGTTAGCAGCCAGGACAGACATGGATTGCCAGAATAACCTACAATACAGTTGGAAATTTTTAGAACAGCAATAGTATGATGATCATGATGAGTAGGTAATAACAGGAACATTTCTTCTCTTTTGATTTTCATTGATGAACATTACTGTAATGTGAAGGCCTTAGACCACATATAAAGTGACTTAATTAGAAATGGTTACACCAGGATGAGGATCTGGTTTAGCCATGTTTTTAACTGGTTACCGACCATGTCAGGCAGATATACTGTGGCACAATGGCTCTCCTGGGCAAAATCCCGTACGGGTACATCCAACCCTTTTTTGGGCCCCCGGAGTGCGCGCCTGCGCACCTGCTACACAGCGGAGGACCTGATGCACGTGGCCAGTGGGCATAATCACCGCAGGCCACACGCGATTGCATGCACGAGCACCAACACAGGGATTTGTGTGTGTAAACACACAAATCCCTGTGCTGTCAGAGGAGAGGAGCCATATCGGTTGTTCCTACTAAGTTGGAAAAATGATATGTCTCCTCTCCTAGTCATTCACATCCCCATACAGTTAGAACACACTGAGGGAACACACAATTAACCCCTTGATAGCCCCCTAGTGTTAACCCCTTCCCTGCCAGTGACATTTACACAGTAATCAGTGCAAACCAATCAATATACGCTTATTGCGATTTATTTTGCCAAAAATATGTAGAAGAATATATATTGGCCTAAACTGATGAAGAAATTTGTTTTTTAAAAACATGTTTGGGGATATTTATTATAGCAAAAAGTAAAAAATGTTGTTTTTCTTTTTTCAAAATTGTCGCTCTTTTTTTGTTTATAGCGCAAAAAATAAAAATCGCAGAGGTGATCATATACCACCAAAAGAAGGCTCTATTTGTAGGAAAAAAAGGATGCAAATTTAATTTGGGTACACCTCGCAATTGTCAGTTAAAGCAACGAAGTGCCAAATTGTAAAAAGTCAATTATATAAATGAAGTACCCTCAAATTGTAAAAAGTGCTCTGGTCAGGAATGGGGTAAAATCTTCCAGGGCCGAAGCGGTTAACAACCAAGACTAACTATCTGCTGTGTATATTTTGTATGCAAGATGTGAAGAGTGAATACAGGAGTGTAACATATGAACAAATACTTCCATGTATGATGTATGCGGCATGAATTGAGATACTAATAATAAAAAGTGTCTTACCAAGAAGCCAGCTTTTGATTATTCTGTGTGTGTCAAAATTGTGGTAGATCTGTGATTGCCCTAACATGTATGCATCATGGACAGATCCTGGAAAGCCAGTGACCACATTTCTGATGAACATATTTTTATGGCAGACAACCTGTATGTTTGGAGAGTGGTATCCCTTCCTATTATGGTAGATGTATTCTTTAACAGAGGAGGCAAAAAGGCACATGAGTACAGTCTATGACACCAACGACATTGGGAATCCCAGATACTGCATATAAATTGTTCTTACTCTGATCCCACTCCTGATGTGTGGTAGGCAGGTAAATATATTTGGGGGCAATCGTTACCTTGACATCTTGAAAATTGGCCACGTGCTTCTGCACCTCTGGCGAAAAGTCAGGAAAAAACATAATTTTGGATCCATTGTATCTGACGTCTTTCAGGGCCCTTGCCCTTCGCATAATGTTTCCCTTATCTCAGGATTTAAGAGGCAGTTTAACCACTTGCTTACTGGGCACCTAAACCCCCCTCCTGCCCAGACCAATTTTCAGCTTTCAGCACTGTCGCACTTTGAATGACAATTGCGCGGTCATACAACACCAGTGGCGGAATTACCAGGGTCGCCACAGTCGCGCATGCGACGGGGCCCGGCATTCCGCCACTGTTGGGGGGACAGCGGGGTTGCTCTTCACAGGGCCCTGAGCAGAGAGCGTGTCTCTCATGTAACAGCAGCACAGGCACAGGCATCAATAGTTTGTTTTATTTCCCACTCCGTGCATCTTCTCTCGCAGCTGATCTTCTCTCCCCTCCCTCTCCTGTGTGCTCCGTGGGAAATGTGAGCTCCTTAGCTTCACACTTGACTGCCCGCAGAGCACACAGGAGAGGGAGGGGGGAGAAGATCAACTGTGTGTCCTGAGAGAGAGGACGCACTGAGAGGGAAATAAAACAAACTATTGATGCCTGTGCTGCTGTTACATGAGATACAGCACAGGCGTTGCCGGGGGGGGGGCGGGAGGTGTGGGCCGCACCAGGTGACACCCGCCAGAGGGGTGACACCTGTGGGCAGTGGCACTGCTCTTTAACACTGCACAGTCCTCACCCCTACACATACCTGCGCAAAGTGGAGCAGACCGAAGCCACCCCCCCCCTCCGAGGGACACATGCTGCTGTGCCTATCCCGCGCTGTTCTGAGGTCTGTAAAGTTTTTATCCAAACAGACGTGTGCTGGGGGGAATGCTATGGGAGGGGGGGCTGCACTGATGTAGGGATGGTGGTCTGCACTGAGGGGGGTCTGCATTGATGGGGTGGGGGTCTGCATTGAGTGGGGTCTGCATTGATGGGGGATCTGCACTGATGGGGGTGTGTGCTGATAGAGGGGGGTGGTCTGCAATGAGGGGGGTCTGCACTGATGAAGCGGGGTGGTCTGCACTGAGGGGGGTCTGCAATGTGGGGGGGCCTGCACTGATGGAGGGGGGGTCTGTACTGAGGGGGGTGTGAACTGATGGAGGGGGGTCTGTACTGAGGGGGGGTGTGAACTGATGGAGGGGGGTCTGTACTAAAGGGGGGGTGTGAACTGATGGAGAGGGGTCTGTACTGAGGGGGGTGTGAACTGATGGAGGGGTGTCTGCAATGAGGGAGGGGAGGTCTGCACTGATGGAGGGGGGTCTACACTGGGGTCTATAGTGATTGAGGGGGGTCTATACTGATAGATGGGGGTCTGCACTAAGGGGGTCTACACTGATAGATGGGGGTCTATGCTGATAGAGGGGGGCTATACTGATAGATGGGGGGTCTGTAATGAGGGTAGCTATACTGATGGAGGGGGTTTGTACTTAGTGAGGGGGGTCTGTACTTAGTGAGGAGGATCTATACTGTGAGAGGGGGTCTGTACTTAGTGAGGAGGGTCTGTACTTAGTGAGGAGGATCTATACTGCAAGAGAGGGGTCTGTACTTAGTGAGGAGGGTCTGTACTTAGTGAGGAGGATCTATACTGCGAGAGGGGGGTCTGTACTTAGTGAGGAGGGTTTGTACTTAGTGAGGAGAATCTATACTGCGAGAGCGGGTCTGTACTTAGTAAGGAGGATCTATACTGCGAGAGCGGGGTCTGTACTTAGTGAGGAGGATCTATACTGCGAGAGAGGGGTCTGTACTTAGTGAGGGGGGTCTGTACTTAGTGAGAAGGATCTATACTGCGAGAGGGGGGTCTGTACTTAATGAGGAGGATCTATACTGCGAGAGGGGGGGTCTGTACTTAGTGAGGGGGGTCTGTACTTAGTGAGGAGGATCTATACTGTGAGAGGGGGGTCTGTACTTAGTGAGGAGGATCTATACTGCGAGAGGGGAGTCTGTACTTAGTGAGGGGGGTCTGTACTTAGTGAGGGGGGTCTGTACTTAGTGAGGAGGATCTATACTGCGAGAGGGGGGTCTGTACTTAGTGAGGAGGGTCTGTACTTAGTGAGGGGGATCTATACTGCAAGAGGGGGGTCTGTACTTAGTGAGGAGGATCTATACTGCGAGAGGGGGGTCTGTACTTAGTGAGGAGGATCTATACTGCGAGAGGGGGGTCTGTACTTAGTGAGGGGGGTCTGTACTTAGTGAGGAGGATCTATACTGCGAGAAGGCGGTCTGTACTTAGTGAGGGGGGTCTGTACTTAGTGAGGGGGGTCTGTACTTAGTGAAGAGGATCTATACTGCGAGAGGGGGGTCTGTACTTAGTGAGAAGGATCTATACTGCGAGAGGGGGGTCTGTACTTAATGAGGAGGATCTATACTGCGAGAGGGGGGGTCTGTACTTAGTGAGGGGGGTCTGTACTTAGTGAGGAGGATCTATACTGTGAGAGGGGGGTCTGTACTTAGTGAGGAGGATCTATACTGCGAGAGGGGAGTCTGTACTTAGTGAGGGGGGTCTGTACTTAGTGAGGGGGGTCTGTACTTAGTGAGGAGGATCTATACTGCGAGAGGGGGGTCTGTACTTAGTGAGGAGGGTCTGTACTTAGTGAGGGGGATCTATACTGCAAGAGGGGGGTCTGTACTTAGTGAGGAGGATCTATACTGCGAGAGGGGGGTCTGTACTTAGTGAGGAGGATCTATACTGCGAGAGGGGGGTCTGTACTTAGTGAGGGGGGTCTGTACTTAGTGAGGAGGATCTATACTGCGAGAAGGCGGTCTGTACTTAGTGAGGGGGGTCTGTACTTAGTGAGGGGGGTCTGTACTTAGTGAAGAGGATCTATACTGCGAGAGGGGGGTCTGTACTTAGTGAGGAGGATCTATACTGCGAGAGGGGGGTCTGTACTTAGTGAGGGGAGTCTGTACTTAGTGAGGAGGATCTATACTGTGAGAGGGGGGTCTGTACTTAGTGAGGAGGGTCTATACTGCGAGAGGGGGGGTCTATACTTAGTGAGGAGGATCTATACTGTGAGAGGGGGGGTCTGTACTTAGTGAGGGGGGTCTGTACTTAGTGAGGAGGATCTATACTGCGTGAGGAGGGTCTGTACTTAGTGTGGGGTCTATACTGAGAGAGGGGTCTGCAGTTAGAGGAGGGGGTCTGTACTGAGTGGGGGCTATAGTTGGTGGAGGGGGCTGACACCAATTTTTTCCTAGTGATGTCACTGGAGAAACACGCTCTCCGCTCAGAACCGTGCTGTCCTGAGAAGACAGAGGACTCTGATGGGCACTGATAGACACCGATGGACACTGATAGAGGACTCTGATGGACACTGATGGACACTGATAGAGGACTCTGATGGGCACTGATAAGATTTACTGATGAGCACTGAAGGAGAGGCACTGATAGGGGACACCGATGGGAGGCACTGATAGGGGTCACCGATGGGAGGCACTGATAGGATTTACTGATGGGCACTGAAGGGAGGCACTGATAGGGGCACTGAGAAGGCACTAGGGGGCACTGATAGGGGGCACTGGTGGGCACTGATAGGAGGCACTTATGGGGGCACTGAGAAGGCACTAGGGGGCAGTGATAGGGGCACCGATGGGAGGCACTGATAGGATTTACTGATGAGCAATGATAGGGGTCACCAATGTGATTTACTGATGAGCACTGAAGGGAGGCACTGATAAGGGGCACTAAGAAGGCACTAGGGGGCACTGATAGGGGGCACTAAGAAGGCACTGATAGGAGGCACTGAAGGGGGGCACTGATAGGGGGCACTGATAGGCTGCACTGATAGGAGGCAATGATGGGCATTGATGAGCACTGATAGGCAGAACTCATAGGCTGCACGGATGGGCACTGAGGAACACTGATAGGCAGAACTAAGGCAATATTGATGGGCACTGATGGGCAGTATTGAAGAGTACCGATAGGTGGCACGGATGGACACTGCAATAATGAGCACTGATAGGTGATGCTGATAGGCAGATTTGATGGGCACTAATAGGCAGCATTAATGAGCACTGATAGGTAACACTTGTAGGCGGCATTGATGGGCACTGATAGGCGGCATTGATGGGCACTAATAGGCGGCATTGATGGGCACTGATGCATGGCACTGATGATTGGGGCACTGATTATCAGTGTAAACAATTTACTGACATTCTTGACAGTTAATGGCAGTCCTTTCCTAACACAGACACAGCGTGGGAGGAAAGGGCTGCGGATAACCGGCAAGTCTGTTTACATGTGATCAGCTGACATCACATGTTAAAGGGCCGATGTGATTGTGCTGGATGCATGTCCCAGGGGTTATGCGGGAAGCACGGATTTGGGAGGATACCCATGGACAGCCTCCCAAAATTGGAAGCCCGAGGTTGGATGGAAGGGGGGGCCCATCATTGTTTCTTGCACCGGGGCCCTGAAGGTTCTAGTTACGCCTCTGTACAACACTGTACCCAAATGAAATTTTTATAATTTTTTTTCCCACAAATAGAGCTTTGTTTTGGTGGTATTTAATCACAGCTGGGATTTTTATTTTTTGCTAAACAAACAAAAAAAGATGGAAAATTTTGAAAAAAAAAATCATGTTTCATAGTTTATTATAAAATTTTGCAAACAGGTAATTTTTCTCCTTCATTGATATGCGCTGATGAGGCAGCACTGGTGGGCACTGATAGGCTGCACTGATGGGCACGGATAGGCACAGTTAAGGTGGCACTGATAGGCACAGTTAAGGCGGCACTGATAGGCACAGTTAAGGCAGCACTGATGGGTCCATGATTACCAGGTGCAATTTTTCAAACTCCCCAGGATGCACAGGACTGGATGGATGGTTAATTCAATAATTAGATCTTAGATTGATTGACTATATGCTATAAGGGAAACCAATATGAGGTTTACTCTGTGGTTCATGGCACACACTGTATAAACTGCCGGGATGCTGAAAGCCTAATCAGCAGATAACCACTAGATGTGTTTTTTTTTTTTTTTTTTTTATTGTGGCTTTCTCCTGTGTGGAACAGTTTATCTTTTTTTTTTCTTTAGAGCATTTATTGTTTATTTGTCCAATAATTGCTTGCTATTCATTGGGCTAGGCTTATAGGGCGTACACACGGTCGGACTTTGTTCGGACATTCCGACAACAAAATCCTAGGATTTTTTCAGACGGATGTTGGCTCAAACTTGTTTTGTCTACACACGGTCGCACAAAGTTGTCGGAAAATCCGATCGTTTTAAACGCGGTGACGTAAAACATGTACGTCGGGACTATAAACGGGGCAGTGGCCAATAGCTTTCATCTCTTTATTTATTCTGAGCATGCGTGGCACTTTGTCCGTCGGATTTGTGTACACACGATCGGAATTTCCGACAACGGATTTTGTTGTCGGAAAATTTTATCTCCTGCTCTCCAACTTTGTGTGTCGGAAAATCCGATGGAAAATGTCCGATGGAGCCCACACACGGTCGGAATTTCCGACAACACACTCCGATCGGACATTTTCCATCAGAAAATCCGACCGTGTGTACGGGGCATTAGTGTTGTGGGTTGGCTGGTTAGCAGAATAATTGTTTATCTGTAGGTATGGTAAATCAATGTATCCGTTTTTTTATGGAATATTAGGGGTTTGAATAATGCCTTAAAAAGACAATCAATTTTTGACTATATTGCCTCTTTTTGTGGTCTGCCTACAGGAGACGCATGCTACATGCAATGCAACTAGATTTCTAAAACATCGCTTTGTTCAAGAAGCTTATCATTCTGTGTTTACCTCCCATTCAAGGGGGGTTTCTGTTTTAGTTTATTCAGGTATTTTGTTCTCCTATAGTAGGATCATAGTTGATGAGAATGGCAAATACGTCTTCTTGCAATGTAAGATGGATGATCTTGAGTTAATATTTGATTTATATATATATATATATATATATATATATATATATATATATATATATATACCTCCACCTCCCCCTTACAATGCAGAAGTGCTTCGTCAGCTCATTTCCTTTGCAGGGGTTTCCCCACTGGTACCAATTTTGTTTTTTGGGGATTTTAACAATGTAATTGATATGGAGCGGAATAGGTGCCCAGCTCCTAGGTCAATGGCCTCTCCTGTCCCCCTTTGGAAGACTCTGTAAGGAATTCGGGCTACATGATATGTGGGGGCGGTTGCATAATGATGAATACGCCTAAACATGTTATTCTAAATCACATAATTCTTTATCAAAAATGTATTTGGTTTTGTGTTCTGCAGAACTTTATCCATGTTTAGTTGAAGTTAATATAGAACCTAGTGGAATCCCAGATCATTCCCCTCTGCTAGTTACCTTAATGTCAGGGTATTGGGCGTCAAATATGCCTTGGCAACTGAACCCCTTCCTAAAGAAGATGTCATCCCTGCCTCTATTAAGGACTTTTTGTCTCTCAACGTGGGTTCTGCTACAGGTGGTATGGGATGCTCTCAAGGCCTTTGTTCAGGGATTGTTAATCCAAAAAATTTGTGCTATTAAAACTGCATCCCATAGGGAGTTGGAACTTGCGAAGGTGGAGACTTTGGCGGCGGAAGCCAATTACATCCAGGACCCTTCTTTGCATGGCCAACAGGAGTGGCTATCATCTCAAAGAAGGGTGAATGAACTGTTGGAACGTAGGGAATAAACTGTTTTTTCAGAAGAGATTGATCTGAGCTGAAGGAGAGGCGAATGGTAGGTTGCTGGCCCTAATAGCACGGTCTTAATCTAATCCTACTCATGTTTCGACCTTGATAAATGGAGAGGGAGAGATCACTAATCAGATCAACTCTATTGTATCCATTTTTTTGTCTTATTATCAGGATCTATATACTTCTAGGGCCGACTATACTCCAGCTGAGCTGTCTGCTTACCTGGCTACTATTAATATTCCGGTTCGCCCATCAACAGATCTGGAAATTCCTAATGATCCATTTACAGCAAGAACAGGAAAATGTGGTAGCCAGTTTTCCCAACGCCAAAGCTCCAGGAATCGACGGTCTTCCCATTGAGATCTATAAAAGATATGGTGAAGGGTTGCTTCCAGCCCTTCTCAATATATATAATGAGGCCCTCTATATGGGTTGGCTTCCAGACTCTATGGGTGAGGCCGTTATAGTAGTTATTCCTAAGAAAGATAAAAATCCTTTATATCCTGAATCTTATAGACCAATTTCTTTACCATCTACAGATGTTAAAATCTTGCCAAAGTACTTACTAGTAGATTAAATAAGGTTACCTCAAAACTTTTGAAGAGTTGAGGGGAGAGTTTTTCAGTTGAGATATTTTTTCCTTCTACCCTTCTTCTGGATAAAATAGTACAAGCAAGGACAACTAAGGGTCTTACCTCTGTGACATATAGGGCATTGTTAGATAAGTTCTTGACTTTTCCCATTCGCGCTAGGGCTGGGTGGTAACAGGATATTGGCCCTATCCCTATAGCCTGGGACAACATCATTAACTCAGATTTTTATCCTTCATAGGGTATATAGAACTACTAAATAGGCTTGAGATCTGTAGCATGCTGGGACTGAATGAATGAATGAATGAAGGATTTGTAGAGCGCTGCAAATGCGAACTAAATCGCCTCAAGGCGCTAGAATGCGTTCTCTGTTGCCAGCTTTTTAGAAAAGGAAGGTCTTTAGTTTTTTCCTGAAGGCCTGATGGTTTTCTTCCACGCGGATGTGGGTCGGAAGAGCGTTCCATAGTCGAGGTCCTTGGACTGCAAATCTTCGTTCTCCCTTTGCTTTGTAGCGATATTTTGGAATGATGAGGAGGTTTTGGTTAGCTGATCGAAGGCTGCGATTGGGTGTGTAGTGTTTTATTTTCTCCTGCAGATATAGCGGAGCATTTCCTTGTATGCATTTGTGGGTGAGGCAGAGGGTCTTGAATTTGATCCGATTCTTTACGGTTAGCCAGTGTAGGCACTTTAGGGATGGTGAAATGGATTCCCAGGGTTTTTTGCCTGTTAACAGTCTTGCCGCTGTGTTTTGAATGAGTTGTAAGCGCGCAAGCTGATATTGGGGTAGTCCTATGTAGAGCGAATTTGCATAGTCGAGTCTGGAGTTGATGATTGTTCCCACAACTGCCGGTTTGTCTTCTTCTGGGATGAAGGGGATGAATCTGCGTAGGAGGCGGAGGAGATGGTGGGATCCGCTCACCACTGATCCTATTTGAGCATCCATTGTCATTCCTGAGTCAAAGATGACTCCGAGACTCTTGGCTTTGAGGCTTGGAGTGATGGTCTGTCCGAGGATGGTGGGGGGTGTCCACGGGGTCTTCATTTTGGAATTTTTGTTGGCATGTAGGAGAAGAAGTTCTGTTTTCGAACCGTTAAGTTTGAGGGAGCTGATGGTCATCCAATCATCAATTGAACAGAGGCATTCTTCTAATTGTTGATGATGGTTTTTTTGACCGGTGATGCGAAAGTAGAGTTGGGTGTCATCGGCATATGAGTGGAAACAGAGGTCCGTTTTCCTGATGATATTGAGAAGTGGGCGGATGTAGATGTTGAATAGCACTGGTGACAGGGGTGAGCCCTGGGGAACTCCGCAGGAGACTGCCCGGGTCTCTGAGGTGAATGTTCCTAGTTTCACTGTCTGAGAGCGATTGTCTAGGAAGGATGCAAGCCATTTTAGCGCCAGACCTGTGGCTCCTGCCACTTCTGAGAGGCGGACAAGTAAAGTATCGTGGTTCACTGTATCAAATGCTGCGCTGAGGACCAACAGTACCAGGAGACTAGATTCTCCGTTATCTGCTGCTTCAAGGGCGTCGTCCCATATTTTGAGGAGTGCTGTTTCTGTGCCATGGCCTGGGCGGAAGCCTGATTGCAGTGGGTCCAGGAGTTGATGTGTGTCCAGGTGGTGTTGAAGCTGATGTACTACTGCTTTCTCCATAATCTTGGAGATGGTGTTGAGGCTTGTTATCGGTCTCCGGCAGTTGGGGTCCTTAGGGTCAAGATTGGGTTTCTTCAGCAGAGGTTTGACGATGCCTTGCTTGAGGGAGGTTGGTACAGTCCCTTCTTTGAATGATTGATTTATGAGGTGTGTCAGAGTAGGGGCCAGGATGTCGGAACATTCTTTAAGGAGTTTTGTGGGAATGATGTCGTTTGGGGATGTGCTGTCTCGAAGGCTTCTGATGATGTTTATAGTCGTGTCAACGGTGATAGGGGACAAAGAAAATTTCGGTGGTTGCGTGATTTTTGTGTTAATATCTTCTTTTTGCTTTGGTTGAATGAGGTTGGTTGTTCTTTTCTGATGAATCGATTTCTGAATGTTGTCGATTTTGTCGATGAAGTAATCCGATAATTCATTGCAGAATTCTTGAGTATTGTTTTCGGGTGGCTCTAAGCAAGTCGGGTTCATTGACTGGGTGACTAGTTTGAAAAGTTCTCGCAGACGATTTAGGGCAGTTGAGATGGTGTCCGAGAAATGTTCTTTTTTGGCTTTGAAGATTGCCTTGTGGTATTTCACAGTAAGTTCTTTGTAGTTGGTACGGTTTTCCTTAGTGGGATTTCTTCTCCATGCTCTTTCAGCTCTTCTACGTTCTTGCTTGAGTAGGGTGAGCGTGGCATTAAACCATCTTGAGTTTTTATTGCGGATAGGTGTTCTGCGTTTTGGCGCCACTGAGTCTGCTGTTTGTAGTAATACCTTGTTTAGGCAGTTGAGTGTTTGTTCCGTTGATAGGTTTGAGTTTAGCAGAAGTATTTTTTTTGATAATGTGGTTTTGAAGAGTTCGGAGTGTAGTTTCTTCTGGGATCTATTCCATTTTGTTGTTGTTGTCCGTTTCTGTTTTTGGGAGGTGGTGTTGATGGTGATTTTGAATTTGATAGCGTGGTGGTCCGTCCATGGTAGTGGAGTGTTGTCCAGTATGTTGATGTCCATATTCTGTTTGAAGATGAGGTCTAGAGTGTGTCCTGAACCGTGTGTGGGAGCGTTTATCAGTTGTTGCAGGCCCAGTTCTTCCATTTGGTTGACGCAGGCGGTTGCGATACAGTCTTGGGCAGAGTTTGCCCAGAGGTTAAAATCCCCAAGTACCAGCAGGTTTTTGGTTTTCAGGGTGTGTATTGAGAAGAATTCGGTGAGTGGAGTAATGAGATTGGTCTTTGGTCCTGGTGGTCTGTAGCATAGTAGTATGTGAATGGTGTCTTGAGGTGTTGCTTGAAGATGCAGTGAGAGAGTTTCCATGAAGGGCACTGAGTTCTGTAAAGTTGGTTTGGTGAAAACAAGGTGCGATTTGAAAATCACTGCTAGGCCTCCTCCTTTTTTTCCTATTCTATGCTCGGTTAGGATACTGTAGTTCTCGGGCACCAATTCAGCTAGGATGGTGTTGCAGTCAGGTGTTAGCCAGCTTTCTGTAATGAAGAGGCAGTCAATGTTGTTTTCGTTGATAAAGTCGTAGATTTCCAGCCTGTGCTTGACTGCAGATCTGGTGTTGATCATGGCGCATGCTAGTTGTTGTGGTTTCATACCCATGGGACTGAAACATGGGTATATAGAACTCCTAAATGTTTGCATGCTATAGGCTTGAGATCTGAACCAACCTGTGCAAGGTGTGGCAATACAGGTACATTGATATACTTCTTGTGTTGGAATGTCCCAAACTCCAGAGATACTGGGCGGAGGTGGTTGGTACTCTTAAAGGGCTACTGGCTGTTAATATCTTGATTGAACCATTTACGTGCCTACTGGGTTACCATGATTCCTCTATTTACATTCCTCCTATCGTGAATACTATTAGGCATGCCCTTTTTGTGGCCCGTGGACAGATTGCCCTTAAGTGGACCTCTCCTTATCTTCCTACCTTATCTGACTGGATTTTTTATCTAAAAAGGATTGTTTCTTTTGAAAATATACATATTTCTTGAGGAACTCCTTAGTGGTATAGATCAAACTGCAGTGCACAATACACATTGCTCTATATGTATATGGCTATATGCGACTATGTTTGTTTATATATATTTCAGTAAGAGGAATATTCTATGGTCATGTTTAGTCTACCCTATTTAGTAAGCATTCAGTTTTCTTCATTCATTTTCTCTATATGTTTTATGCTCCAAAGGTGTTTTGATGTTATGGGGTGGGGGATTTTCTTTTTTTTTTTTGGTGGGGGAGGGGGAGGTTTGTTTGTTTTTTATGTAGTATTTGTGATGTTTGATGGGATGTATTTTGTATAATGTGTCTATACTGTTGTAAATGGCAAAAGAGAATAACAATAATTTGATTAAAATACATATATATTTGGGCGTAATTTGCCTGAAACCCTGCAGGGCCTTAGCAATCAAACATGAAAAAGATGTCTGAGATACTCCCACCACCTCTTGTGCTACCATCTGATAGGAGGCCTTTCCCAGAAAGTGCTGGACAGCTAGTAACTTGGTCATGGGTGGTATAGCATGACTACGCAGTGTGGTGAACTGAAGAAAATGTCTCAATTCCCCAAAGAGCAGCAAAATCAGATCTTTAGATAGACAAATGTTGCAGTGCCTTGAAAAAGTATTCACACCCCTTGAAATTTTCCACATTTTGTCATTTTACAACCAAGAAACATAAATGTATTTTATTGGGATTTTAAGTGATAGACCAACACAAAGTGGCACATAATTGTGAAGTGGAAGGAAAATGATAAATGGGTTTCATTTTTTTTTTTTAAATACAGTGCCTTGAAAAAGTATTTATACCCCTTACCATTTTCCACATTTTGTCATGTTACAACCAAAAACTTTGTAAAATCACCTTTCGCTGCAATTACAGCTGCACAACTTTCAAGACTTTTTGGGGATGTCTCTACCAGCTTTGCACATCTAGAGAGTGACAGTTTTGCCCATTCTTCTTCATAAAATGGCTCAAGCTCTGTCAGATTGGGTGGAGAGCATCTGTGAACAGTATTTTTCAAGTCTTCCTACAGATTCTCAATTGGATTTGGGTCTGGACTTTGAATGGGCTATTCTAACACATGAATATTCTTTTATCTAAACCATTCCATTGTAGCTGTGGCTCTATGTTTGGGTCGTTGTCCTGCTGGAAAATAAACCTCTGCCCCAGTCTCAAGTCTTTTGCAGAATCTAACGGGTTTTCGTCTAAGATTCCCCTGTATTTGGCTCCATCCATCTTTCCATCAACTGTGACCAGCTTCCCTGTCCCTGCTGAATTGAAGCATCCCCACAACATGATGCTGCCACCAGCATGATTCACAGTGGGGATGGTGTATTCAGGGTGATGTGCAGTGCTAGTTTTCCACCACACATAGCATTTTTCTTTTAGGCCAAAAAGTTCAACGTTGGTCTCATCTGACCTGAGCACCTTCTTCCACATGTTTGTTGTGTCCCCCACATGGCTTCTCACAAACTGCAAATATGACTTTTTATGGCTTTCTTTCAACAATGGCTTTCTTCTTGACACTCTTCCATAAAGGCCAGATTTGTGGAGTGCACGGCTAATAGTTGTCCTGTGGACAGATTCTCCCACCTGAGCTTTGGATCTCTGCAGCTCCTCCAGAGTTACCATGGGCCTCTTGGCTGCTTCTTTGATTATTGCTATCCTTGCCTAGACTGTCAGTTTAGGTGGATGCCCATGTCTTGGTAGGTTTGCAGTTGTGCAATACTCTTTCCATTTTCGAAAGATGGAATGAACAGTACTCTGTGAGATGTTCAAAGCTTGGGATATTATTTTATAACCTAACCCTGCTTTAAACTTCTCCACATCTTTATACCTGACCTGTCTGGTGTGTGCTTTGGCCTTCATGATGCTTCACTAAGGTTCTCTAACAAATCTCTGAGGGCTTCACAGAACAGCAGTATTTATACTGAGATCAAATTACACACAGGCGGACTCTATTTAATATTTTGGTGACTTCTGAAGGCAATTGGTTCCACTAGATTTTAGTTAGGGGTATCAGAGTAAATGGGGCTGATTACAAATGCATGCCACACTTTTCAGACATTTATTTGTAAAAAAAATTGAAAACCATTTATCATTTTCCTTCCACTTCATAGTTATCTGCCACTTTGTGTTGGTCTATCATAAAAAATCCCAATAAAATACATTTATGTTTTTGGTTGTAACATGACAAAATGTGGAAAATTTCAAGGGGTATGAATAATTTTTCAAGGCACTGTAAATATCTGAAAAGAGTGGTGTGCATTTGAATTCAGCCCCCTTTACTCTGATACCCTAACTAAAATCTAGTTTAACAAATTCCCCTCAAAAGTACCTAATTAGTAAATAGAGTCTACCTGTGTGTAAATTAATCTCAGTTTAAATACAGCTGTTCTGCGAAGCCCTCAGAGGTTTGTTAGAGAACCTTAGTGAACAAACAGCATCATGAAGGCCAAGGAACACACCAGACAAGTCAGGGATAAAGTTGTGGAGAAGTTTAAAGCAGGGTTACAGTATAAAAACATATGCCAAGCTTTGAACATCTCACGAAGCACTGTTCAAACCATCATCCGCAAATGGAAAGAGTATGGCACAACTGCAAACCCACCAAGACATGGCCGTCCACCTAAATGGACAGGCTGGGCAAGGAGAGCATTATTCGGAGAAGTAGCCAAGAGGCCCATGGTAACTCTGGAGGAGCTTCAGAGATCCACAACTCAGGTGGAAGAATCTGTCCACAGGACAACTATTAGTTGTGCACTACACAAATCTGGCCTTTATGGTAGAATGGCAAGAAGAAAGCCATTGTTGAAATAAAGCCATAAGAAGTCCTGTTTGCAGTTTGCGAAAAGTCATGGGGGGGGACACAGCAAACGTGAAAGAAGGTGCTCTGGTCAGATGATACCAAAATTGAACTTTTTGGCCTAAAAGCAAAATGTGTGGCAGAAAACTAACACTGCACATCACCCTAAACACACCATCCCCACTGTGAAACATGGTGGTGGCAGCATCATGTTGTGGGGATGCTTTTCTTCAACAGGGACATGGAAGCAGGTCAGAGGTGATGGGAAGATGGATGGAGCCAAATTACAGGCCAATCTTATTAGAAAACCTGTTAGAGTCTGCTAAAGACTTGAGACTTTGGCAGAGGTTCACCTTCCAGCAGGACAACGACCCTAAACATACAGCCAGAATGGAATGGTTTATATCAAAGCATATTCATGTGTTAGAATGACCCAGTCAAAGTCCAGACCTTAATCCAATTGAGAATCTGTTTCTAGACATGAAATTTGCTGTTCACAGATGCTCTCCATCCAATCTGACAGAGCTTGAGCTATTTTGCAAAGAAGAATGTTCAAACATTTCACTCTCTAGATGTGCAAAGCTGGTAGAGACATACCTAAAATGACTTGCAACTGTAATTTCAGCAAAAGGTGATTCTACAAAGTATTGACTCAGGGGGCTGAATACAAATGCACGCCACACTTTTCAGATATTTATTTGTAAAACAAATGTATTAAAAATATAATGTTCCTTCCACTTCACAATTATGTGCCACTTCGTGTTGGTCTATCACATAAAATCAAAATAAAATACATTTACGTTTTCGGTTGTAACATGACAAAATGTGGAAAATGTCAAAGGGGTATGAATACTTTTCAAGGCACTGTAGAGAGTACTTCTGCTTCAGGGAAATCATCCAGCAAGGTGTGCTGCTAAATGTGGACACATCATAACCACCTTTCTTTTCTACTCACCCTCCTTAGAATGGTTTGACACTCCAACAAATTTGCTTCAAAAAGTTCCATTAGGGATGTAGAGGAGAGCAATGCCATGTACAGCTGGCAAATGAGTGTACACGAGCCAAATTAGATTGTCAATTGGTGCACTTTTTTAACATTACCATGCCCTGCCCATTCAGGTGTGATGACCAAAGTCATCACTTCCATCATTACCATATGCCTGGACCACTACTTAATTACCACATGCATTTCATTAAATATTTCCATCTGTGAAGTGAGTTTAACATCTTTTCATGTGGTATTTGCATAGCGTTTTCAGCGTTTTGGGGTATATACGGCAAAACGGCATAGCGAATTTAGGAAAAATATGTCCAGGCACCTAAATACCGCATGCGATCTGCTTTAGTAAATGGAGCCCAATGAGGATTATCAATGACATGCCTACAACTGTGAAGCACTATATGCTTTTTCTTTCAGGGTGACACTATTGTTGTCACCCAAGTCCTAGAAAGGTAGCATTTTTAACTTCCTTTGTTTGCTTTATTTCCTTTGAAACACATTCACAGAATTATCTCCTCAAAAAATATTCAGCCTACAACAAAATGAAATGCATCACAAAAGTACGGTAAATGTTTTATTCATCTACCACTTGCAGTACATTTCATTATGGCAATTCATAAGTGTAGGAAAATTACTTTTGCCTGAAAATGGCACTGCAAATGTGAGGTTAGAAGTTTACAGCTACAGTTTATTCCAGCCAAATACTATAACAATATCTGAATCTGAAATCTTTTCTTTGTGCATTTGTGAAAATACCATATTTACATGCAAATAACAGACATCATGATTTAGGACTATTGTGGTATCCTATTTGACCACATCCTTCTTCTATCTAATCTTCCAGTTTTAAGAAGAAGAATTCATGTAATTATTTTTAGGGTCTGTGAGAAATAAAAGGGTATTTCTAAACATATTCTAGCACACGGTTCATTAGAATCTTTGTTTTTCGTTATGTATAATATACTAGGTGTTAAAAAAAATGCCTAAAACGTAACCATTTAGCTTTATGTGGAACAAATACAGGAACAGTAAGGTTGTCCATATGTGGGGTGTTTTCCTAATATGTAACAAGGAACATGAATGGCAGTAATAGCATTATCTATAGAAAGTCACTATTAAAAGGTAGCAGTCAGAATTATTTTCCAACTTTTGGGGAAAAAAAAAACTCGCACTAATAATACATTTTACAAATATCAATACAGGTGACCATTTAGAGTGTAGGGAAATTACAATATAAAATATATATGATGCTGTAAAAAACAAATGGTTACAAATAGAGATAAGAAAAAGAATAAGGTTCGCTGCTACCATATATCTGAGGTAAATCCTGTAGGTTTTGGATTCACTTCCTGGTAAATATATGTGAAGATTCACTCTGAGGAATTTTTTTTAAACCATAATGCACTGCATGGCCTTTGAATTATTGCTGACCTGCTTAAAAGGGTCAATAAAGGGGCTTTTGGTTAAGCCAAAAGGGGGGAGGCACTGAACAGTCACTGTGTCAATACATTGGAAGCTGTTAAATGAACATAGGGAAACTGGAAAACTGCATTAGGAAAGATCGAGATCAGTTGGAAAACTGTACTTTAATTCTTATTGCTAGCTCTTTAACCACTTCTCTACCCGCCCATTGTCATATGACGTCCGCAGATGGGATCTCCCATCCTGGGCGGGCGTCATATGACGTCCTCGGCTTCCTGGCGGTATAGGGGGTGCATCACAGAGGAGCCGATGTTCGTACCCAGCGGCCACGATGTCTGCCGGGCACTCACGATCGCTCGTTACAGAGCAAGAACGTGGATCTATGTGTAAACTGTCAGGGGAGAGGAGACCGATTGTGTGTTCATACTAAGTATGAACACCGATCGGTCTCCTCCCCTAGTCAGTCCCCTCTCCCTACAGTTAGAATCACTCCCTAGGTAACACATTTAACCCCTCGATCGCCCCCTAGTGTTAACTCCTTCCCTTCTAGTGACATTTATACAGAAATCAGTGCATATTTATAGCACTGATCGCTGTATAATTGTCAGTGGTCCCAAATTAGTGTCAGAAGTGTCTGATATGTCCACTGCAATGTCACAGTCACGATAAAAATTGAAGATCACCACCATTACCAGTAAAAAAAAATAATAAAAATGCCATAAATCTCTCCCCTATTTTGTAGGCTCTATAACTTTTACGCAAACCAATCAAAATATGCTTAATACGCTTATTGCGATTTTTTACCAAAAATATGTAGAAGAATAAATATAGATCTAAACTTGGCTATTTGGGATGTTTATTATAGCAAAAAGTAAAATATATTGTGTTTTTTTTTTCAAAATTGTCGCTCTTCTTTTGTTTATAGCGCAAAAAATAAAAACCGCAGAGGTGATCAAATTCCACCAAAAGAAAGCTCCATTTGTGGGAAAAAAGGGACGTAAATTTTGAGTACAGCGCCGTGCAACTTCTCAATTGTCAGTTAAATCGACACAGTGCTATATCGCAAAAAATGGCCTGGTCGGGAAGGAGGTAAAATCTCCCAGGGCTGAATTGGTTAATAACATTTTTTTTACCAAAAGTATGTTTTGTTTATAGCGCAAAAAATAAAAATTGCAGAGGTGATCAAATACCACCAAAATAAAGCTTTATTGGGTACAGTGTTGCATGACCGTGCAATTGTCATCCAAAATGTTACAGCACTGAAAACTGAAAAATTGGCAGGAAGGGGGTGAAAATGCCCTGTATTGAAGTGGTTAAGCAATCAACCCCTTTGCTGTTTTTTTTTCATTATTGCAGAGTTTTTGGATTGGATTGCATATCATCTTATTGATTTGAGGTCA
Source organism: Lithobates clamitans (assembly GCA_037952925.1). Taxonomy (NCBI): domain Eukaryota; kingdom Metazoa; phylum Chordata; class Amphibia; order Anura; family Ranidae; genus Lithobates; species Lithobates clamitans. Next base: position 10,815,585 of record JBBGZY010000037.1, read on the forward strand.
ACAGTCACTTTTAACTGTTTTCCCATCCATGGCAAACTTGTTTTTCAAGCCTCCCCTTAAAGAATGGTCTTTTTCTTCAATAGTGATATTTTGGAGATTTTGGAGGTTTCATTTATCTGGGGGGGGGGGGGGGTATTTTATTATAACTTGGCCTTTATTATGGAGTTTTTTTGAAAGTTTTCCCTTTAAAATGGTGGGCTTTAGCTTCAGGGTTGTTATTTTTGGGGTTTGCATTTCTTTTATTTCTTATTTCTTTAATTTCTTTTATTTTTTATTGTATGTTGATAGGGTCCTTTTTAAATGTGGGGTGATCAATGTGGAGAAATCAGTTGTTATTGACCATCCATTATTGTAGCTACTTTTTGTTTGCAGCATGCCGCTGCATCATTTGAAAAAAAGAATATCTTTGCAATCCCTCCTTCACTCCAAGCTTTGAGTCCCTTGCCTTTAAACACTGGTTGGATTCAACGGTGACCCAATTCCATTTCTTATCGGCCCCTAAATGGTTGAAATCCTTTGCCAACCTTCAAAAAACATACCACTTGCCTCATTACAAGCTATTTTGATATTTACAGGTCAAACGTTATATGATGGCAACTACACGCTTCAAAAGGATACACTAATGCTTCGCACACACGATCGGACTTTCCGACAACAAAACCGTGGAATTTTGAATTTTGTTCGAAGGGTGTTGGCTCAAACTTGTCTTGCATACACATGGCCACACAAATGTTGGCCAACAATTACAAACGTAGTGACGTACTAGATGTACTATGTGGTTTTTCAGCTCTTTAGCGCCACCCTTTGGGCTCCTTCTGCTGATTTTGTGTTAGTAGAAGTTTAGTGAGCGTTGATTCGCACTTTTCGCGTTTTTCATTTAGCGCTTTTCATTTCGTGCTTTTCAGTTCGTTTCTGAATGGCTGTTCGTCAACCAGACATGTCGGAGGAGATAACGTGTTATTTATTTTTGGCCTTGGGGTTATTGCTTTGACATTTTTTTTTTTTTGCTTGAATAGTGATTTGATTTGGTATATTTTCAATATTTTTGGAGGCATAGAATGCACTTTTTGGTTAAGTTCTATTGGCAGATAGCATGTCTATTTTTTTTAATGCACAATAAAAAATTGTGAATGATATGCTATGTGTTTTACTTCAAATGACAGTTTGGGAGTAGGCAGTTACATTTAAAAAAATACAGTGTAAAACTGACAAGAGACACCAACATAGTTGTATCTTTGATCTTATAAACTATGGGATAATGGTTGTGGTTGTGGTAACTTGCACAAATAAAATAAAAAAACATAATAATATTATTCTTGATATTACTAGAAAAAAAAAAGCTCACGTTACCAACCAGTGATGCTGTTTCCTGTTCTCTGTGGACGCAATATCCGGCTCACGTTACCAACCAGTGATGCTGTTTCCTGTTCTCTGTGGAACGCACGCTGATACAGCGGCGATCACAGACCCATTCTGAATGCCTGTTTATAGCCTCCATTCTGTGAGTAGCGCTACCATGCGCACCTGACCCATTTCCCTACGGTATCACACTATGTCTTTTTCCTTATTTTTTTTGGGTGAAATATGATGTCCGTGGTTTCCAAGACTATATCCCATTGACAGCAGTCCAGGTCTCATCTTATCCTCTTGCAATAACGGCAGCATTTCAAGTGACTGTATGCAATCCTTTGAGCTGAGGGGCTGGAAGTCTATTATCACTGATTAGTGGGATTTATCTTGAGGAATATTTACACCCATCCTGGATTTGAATATATTCCCACTGCTGAAGGCATTTGTTTTTCAAACAGACTTATTTCACATTTCAATATAGTCACTTGTTTTCAAACAGACGTATCCAACATTTTCACTTTATGTCACTAGATTCATTTAGCACTTAGTGCAATTTTTTTTTTTTTTTTAATTTTTTTATTTATCACAGGAAACAGGTCCTCAGGGACCGACATAACGATAATAAACATCGTAACAGTGTAGTATAAACAATTATACAAAAATCATACAGAAAGCCTGGTTGTGTTTATCCCGAAAACAACTCGTAGTGCACCACTAAATGGAGTTGCTATATTTCGGACAATCAGAGTATGTAGTGTCTCCGAGAGTAAGAACTATGCGTGCTGACCGTATTCCTCATACTGTATCCTTATCGTATCATAGTCATCTAGTGCACATAGGGATGTATAGTCCATAGGATGTCCCTTGGTGGGTCCTGCTTCCTACCTTTTTCTCATTTTCATGGGGGGGAAAAATAGACAGAGAGTAAAGAAAGAGGAAAGAGGGGGGAAGGGGGGGGGAGTATTCGCGAACAAGGAGCCCTCAGTTTGTCCGATTGAAACTACTTTCCAGTCTGTCAATTAACAATTTAGTAGTTTGATGGTTTAATAGTTTGATAGTTTAATAGCTTAATAGTGTAATAGTGGATTCTATAATGGGTTCCGGTCTATATTAGGTGCCTGTGTCCTCTCTACGGAGGGCTTGTCCCTCCACTGAGTATTGAAACATGTTCCATAGCTGCCAAGTCCTGGAGTATGACTCACTTCTGTTTTGATTCGTGAGAATCAGGTCTTCTAGTTTGTTAATTTCGTCTATTTTTCTTAGCCATGAGGCAATGGAGGGCGGGTTAGGGGATTTCCAGTTAAGGGGAATACATACTTTGGCTGCGTCAAGTAGGTGGCGTACAATTGACTTTTTGTATATACGCGCAGGAATATCCGTAGCATGTAAGAGGAAGTATGCCGGATCATCGGGGACGATGCGGTCAGTGAATTTTTGTATTATCCTACGGACCTCCTCCCAAAAAGGCCTTATCCGGGGGCAGGACCAAAAAATATGTGTTAGCGTGCCTGTGTCTTGTTGGCATCTCCAGCATAACTTCGATGTCTCAGGGAAAAGTTTGTGTAGTAGTGCTGGTGTTCTGTACCATCTCATAAAGATTTTGTAGTTAGTTTCTTGAAATTTGGTGCATATGGATGATTTATGTATGAATTGGAGGATGTGTGATCGTTTTTGTGTAGTGAAGTGACAATTCAGATCTTTTTCCCATTTGGCAAAGCTAGGGTGTTGATAGTCTCCTGGTGGTGAGATGAGCATATTATAGGTCAGAGATAACGTGTGCGAAAGCACTCCGTTTTCCGTACAAATTTCTTCGAAGGTAGTGAGAGGTGGGTCGTTTACCACTGGGGGTGTCAAACTGCTAAGAAAGTGTGAAAGTTGGCTAGCCCTCAGGAAGTCCAAGCGGAAAGGTCCGTTCGGGTCCGAGAGCTCGGCCAGCGTCGCCCATCTTCTCCCAGTGGTAAAATATGATCACGTTTATATTATAACAGCGATATCATATTATATATATATTTTTTTAGTTATATATGTTTTAGTTGCTAGCGCTGTATTTCTTTATATAACCAAAATCAAGTTGTAGCACTTGTATTCAGAAGCTGTAACACCATTATATTTTTTCCACTTATTTAGTTTTCTTGCTAGCACTGCTTCCATTCACATATAAATTTGAAAATTTGTTTGCAATAACTCCATCAGTATCACCAGCAAAGCAGCTTCATTATTATCCCATTAAAGAAAAAGAGAATTTGCCACGTCACGATTGTTAATTCTCCATTACGAATGCTAGTTTACAAGACCGACCGCTTCTGCTTCCGAGCATGCGTGTTTGTACTTTGGACTTTTGTCCGACGGACTTGTGTACACACAATCAGAAAATCAGTCAACATTTGTTGGTGGAAAATGTGACAACAAATGTACGATGGAGCATACACACGATCGGATTTTCTGCCAACAGCCTGACATCCAACATTTCCCGTCGGAAAATCCAATCGTGTGTATGGGGATTTACTCTAACACCATTTGAATTAAAGTGTAAAAATTACTCACATTTAGCGGGGCTGATCTCCCTACTACACAGCACTGTCTCTTCCAAATAAACATCATTTAAATTATGTCAGCAAATGGAAAAAAGACTTTTTCCGCTGCTCATAGATCATGAACATTAGGGTTAAATCTGGGCCACCGCAAAGTCCTGTTCTAGCAATGCAACTGTTATTGAAAAGTACTACTTTGGTGGTACATGGTTCCCACTAGATTAGTACATGGTAATCCTGATAAGGAAATGGATGGTCTCAGGATGACATCCAAAATAGAATTCCTTTATTAAATGCATGTATAAACCTGTAAAATATCCTACGCGTTTCGGAAGTTAGTGCTTAGACATGGCTGATATAAAACAATATAAGTAAAATTTAAGTAGTATATACAAAAGTCACATGATTAACCAACACAGGTGAATTAAAAATGCAAAAGGGAAAACCCAGCATGACTCCCTGCAATGGAACACATCACAAAAAGTAGACATATGAAAAAACAGAAAAATGTGAATAGCAATTAATGAAAATCCACCATAATGTCCCAATGAAGTAAGGGCTCAATATAATATATAAAGAACTCCGATTCGCCCAAAAAGTGCAAAAACCAAAAGTCCAAGTGATAATGCAATTAGTGACATCAGAGGAGGGTCCACCACCCGAGATAGAAGGGGTTGCTCCTTACCAGATGGCCATGACTCCCCACTACAGAGGGTCACAGCAAGCAGATAAGATTGTAACACAGAGATTAGAGAATTCTATCAGCATCCACCAGGGGTCGCCTCACCGCCAGTCACTCCAGCAAAGCCAATGGCAGGGATACACTTTTTAAGTTCTCTAAGGGGTGATGGTGATAGAAAGACATGACTTGCTTCCTGCAATGTGTTGAAAAGAATGGTGGATGGTTCACTTCCTGCCAAGATTCTACCCAGAATTCCCTGCTTGTTGGAATTCTGGGTAGAATCTTGGCAGGAAGTGAACCATCCACCATTCTTTTCAACACATTGCAGGAAGCAAGTCATGTCTTTCTATCACCATCACCCCTTAGAGAACTTAAAAAGTGTATCCCTGCCATTGGCTTTGCTGGAGTGACTGGCGGTGAGGCGACCCCTGGTGGATGCTGATAGAAGTCTCTAATCTCTGTGTTACAATCTTATCTGCTTGCTGTGACCCTCTGTAGTGGGGAGTCATGGCCATCTGGTAAGGAGCAACCCCTTCTATCTCGGGTGGTGGACCCTCCTCTGATGTCACTAATTGCATTATCACTTGGACTTTTGGTTTTTGCACTTTTTGGGCGAATCGGAGTTCTTTATATATTATATTGAGCCCTTACTTCATTGGGACATTATGGTGGATTTTCATTAATTGCTATTCACATTTTTCTACTTTTGCACCTAACATTGTATATATTTGTTTATGTTATCTTGCACATATATTAGCGCAATTCGTTTTAATTTTTATGTTTTCCCACAATTGATGTTTATTGTCAGGATTGCAGCTTTTCAACGATCCATTGTTTATTTGGTCTATAGCGCAGTTTTATTCTCTTCTTTTTTTTTATATATGAAAAAACAGGCATATAAAAAGTGACCCACAATAGTATGCGTAGTTTGTATTTTTTCCAAAATGGAACATCATAAAAATAGTGGGTGCTACATAAAGATGATATTGCTTAGATACTAAATTAATAATGAAAAAAAAAAGAGAAGAGAAAAAAAAGTTCTTTTGTAAGCATATGAAAAGCCTGTTATATAAAAAGCAATCCACAATAACATACATAATTAAGTTCTGTTTTGAGATAATATTAATTATGTCAGTGGATGCTTCATAAAGATGACACTACCAGGGCATATAAAAAAGGTACGCATGGGGGGCGTGGCTTGGCACACAGCTTGGATGGCAGCACACTTAAGGAGCTCAGGCGAACACACAGCCTTACAGCCTGATGCCCCACCTCCAAGACGCCAATGCCGGGTAAAAAGCTTTACAGCACCCCACACTCACGTTCCCGTCGTGGGCAGGCGACCACTGCTGCACGGAACATAACAGATCTATTTAAACAAAAGTCCGCAGCCCATCACAGTGCGACCTGCTCCAAGATGGCGCCGACACACTACGAGGAGGACTTCAGCAGGGATACTGAATCAGCTACAGAGAACACAGGTAGGGAAGAATCCCAGTCTGATAAACCCCTGACTAGGGATGAGCCGAACACCCCCCTGTTCGGTTCGCACCAGAACATGCGAACAGGAAAAAAATTCGTTCGAACACGCGAACGCCGTTAAAGTCTATGGGACACGAACATGAATAATCAAAAGTGCTAATTTTAAAGGCTAATATGCAAGTTATTGTCATAAAAAGTGTTTGGGGACCCGGGTCCTCCCCCAGGGGACATGAATCAATGCAAAAAAAAGTTTTAAAAACGGCCGTTTTTTCAGGAGCAGTGATTTTAATAATGCTTAAAGTCAAACAATAAAAGTGTAATATCCCTTTAAATTTCATACCTGGGGGGTGTCTATAGTATGCCTGTAAAGGGGCGCATGTTTCCCGTGTTTAGAACAGTCTGACAGCAAAGTGACATTTGGAAGGAAAAAACACATTTAAAACTACCGCGGCTATTGCATTGCCGACAATACACATAGAAGTTCATTGATAAAAACGGCATGGGAATTCCCCACAGGGGAACCCCGAACCAAAAAAAAAAAAAAAAAAATGATGTGGGGGTCCCCCTAAATTCCATACAAGGCCCTTCAGGTCTGGTATGGATATTAAGGGGAACCCCAGCCAAAATTTAAAAAAAAAATTGACGTGGGGTTCCCCCTAAATTCCATACCAGACCCTTCAGGTCTGGTATGGATTTTAAGGGGAACCCCGCGCCAAAAAAAAAAAAAAAAAAAGGCGTGGGGTCCCCCTAAAAATCCATACCAGACCCTTATCCGAGCACGCAACCTGGCAGGCCGCAGGAAAAGAGGGGGGGACGAGAGTGCGGCCCCCCCCCCTCCTGAACCGTACCAGGCCACATGCCCTCAACATTGGGAGGGTGCTTTGGGGTAGCCCCCCAAAACACCTTGTCCCCATGTTGATGAGGACAAGGGCCTCATCCTCACAACCGTGGCCGGTGGTTGTGAGGGTCTGCGGGCGGGGGGCTTATCGGAATCTGGAAGCCCCCTTTAACAAGGGGACCCCCAGATCCCGGCCCCCCCCCCTGTGTGAAATGGTAAGGGGGTACTTACCCCTACCATTTCACTAAAAAACTGTCAAAAATGTTAAAAATGACAAGAGACAGTTTTTGACAATTCCTTTATTTAAATGCTTCTTCTTTCTTCTTTCTTCCTTCATCTTCTTCTTCTTCTGGTTCTTCTGGCTCTTCTGGTTCTTCCTCCGGCGTTCTCGTCCAGCATCTTCTCCGCGGCGTCTTCTATCTTCTTCTCCTCGGGCCGCTCCGCACCCATGGCATGGGGGGGAGGCTCCCGCTCTTCTCTTCATCTTCTTCTCTTCTTCATCTTCTTCTTCATCTTCTTCTTCCTTCTTTTTCTTCTTCTTCCTTCTTCTCTTCTTCTCTTCTTCCTGTCTTCTCCGGGCCGCTCCGCAATCCATGCTGTGGCATGGAGGGAGGCTCCCGCTGTGTGACGGCGTCTCTTCGTCTGACGGTTCTTAAATAACGGGGGGCGGGGCCACCCGGTGACCCCGCCCCCCTCTGACGCACGGTGACATGACGGGACTTTCCTGTGGCATTCCCCGTGACGTCACAGGGAAGTCCCTCAAGTCACCGTGCGTCAGAGGGGGGCGGGGTCACCGGATGGCCCCGCCCCCCGTTATTTAAGAACCGTCAGACGAAGAGACGCCGTCACACAGCGGGAGCCTCCCTCCATGCCACAGCATGGATTGCGGAGCGGCCCGGAGAAGACAGGAAGAAGAGAAGAAGGAAGAAGAAGAAGAAGAAGAAGATGAAGAAGAAGATGAAGAAGAGAAGAAGATGAAGAGAAGAGCGGGAGCCTCCCCCCAAATGCCATGGGTGCGGAGCGGCCCGAGGAGAAGAAGATAGAAGACGCCGCGGAGAAGATGCTGGACGAGAACGCCGGAGGAAGAACCAGAAGAGCCAGAAGAACCAGAAGAAGAAGAAGATGAAGGAAGAAAGAAGAAAGAAGAAGCATTTAAATAAAGGAATTGTCAAAAACTGTCTCTTGTCATTTTTAACATTTTTGACAGTTTTTTAGTGAAATGGTAGGGGTAAGTACCCCCTTACCATTTCACACAGGGGGGGGGCCGGGATCTGGGGGTCCCCTTGTTAAAGGGGGCTTCCAGATTCCGATAAGCCCCCCGCCCGCAGACCCTCACAACCACCGGCCACGGTTGTGAGGATGAGGCCCTTGTCCTCATCAACATGGGGACAAGGTGTTTTGGGGGGCTACCCCAAAGCACCCTCCCAATGTTGAGGGCATGTGGCCTGGTACGGTTCAGGAGGGGGGGGGGGGCCGCACTCTCGTCCCCCCCTCTTTTCCTGCGGCCTGCCAGGTTGCGTGCTCGGATAAGGGTCTGGTATGGATTTTTAGGGGGACCCCACGCCTTTTTTTTTTTTTTTTTTTGGCGCGGGGTTCCCCTTAAAATCCATACCAGACCTGAAGGGTCTGGTATGGAATTTAGGGGGAACCCCACGTCAATTTTTTTTTTAAATTTTGGCTGGGGTTCCCCTTAATATCCATACCAGACCTGAAGGGCCTTGTATGGAATTTAGGGGGACCCCCACATCATTTTTTTTTTTTTTTTTTTGGTTCGGGGTTCCCCTGTGGGGAATTACCATGCCGTTTTTATCAATGAACTTCTATGTGTATTGTCGGCAATGCAATAGCCGCGGGTAGTTTTAAATGAGTTTTTTCCTTCCAAATGTCATTTTGCTGTCAGACTGTTCTAAACACAGGAAACATGCGCCCCTTTACAGGCATACTATAGACACCCCCCAGGTACGAAATTTAAAGGGATATTACACTTTTATTGTTTGACTTTAAGCATTAATAAAATCACTGCTCCTGAAAAAACGGCCGTTTTTAAAACTTTTTTTTGCATTGATCCATGTCCCCTGGGGCAGGACCCGGGTCCCCAAACACTTTTTATGACAATAACTTGCATATAAGCCTTCAAAATTAGCACTTTTGATTTCTCCCATAGACTTTTAAAGGGTGTTCCGCGGCATTCGAATTTGCCGCGAACACCCCAAATTGTTCGCTGTTCGGCGAACTTGCGAACAGCCAATGTTCGAGTAGAACATGAGTTCGACTCGAACTCGAAGCTCATCCCTACCCCTGACCTATGCTGACATGTCATGCTTCATGGCGGACATTAAATCCACCTTTTCTGCCACTATCACAGACCTGAAAACTAACCTTGTGGTTCTCACTGAAAAGTTAGCATCAGCGGAGCATGCAGGGAGGCAGAGAGATAAGGCCATCCACAGGCTGGACAGGGTCACTGTATCACACACACAACATTTCATTGAAATGAGCAGGCACCTGGAAGACCTCGACAACAGAGGCAGAAGGGGGGCGTGGTCTCGGCATGGAGGAGTGAAGCTGTGTTTTTCAGAGGGATCCCGCTCCGCGGCTCATTCACAGACCACCCGCACAGAAAAACCTCATATTTTGGCTTCTCAGCACACCCATACTGCCAGAGAAGACTGCTCTGCTGAGCTACGTGAGCGGGGATACTGATGGAGAGATTCCTTGTGCCAAAACAGCTGGCGGCTTCTACACTGGACTTTTCCAAGATGGCGCCGGGCTCAGACATGGGAGAGGAGCATGGCGCGCCGGCAGGAGGAGGAGGGAGACAAGACCAGGGTAACTATATGCTGCCGTTCTCCCAGAATAGTGATCTCTCCCCCGTTCACTATGCCTCACATCACTTGCAAGCCCAGGAGGAGAACCCAGCTGCTCTCCGCAGTGGGACTCACAAGACATCCAGCGCTCCCAGCCACGGAGCTTAACCCCTGGTGTGCCTCTGCCCATTTTACTGCAGGCTTCCATGAGCTTTGCCCCACTGACTCTGCCTTCACATGTGCCCCCGTATGTGCTTACTGGAGAGCAGTCTCTATGGGCTCTGCTCCAAAAGCTGCCCACCAGAGATGATCTGGACTCTGCAGTTAGAATGGAGGCAGCGCTACGAGGAGAGATTGCTGGAATTAAGCAATCTGTAACAGAGGTCACCTCACGAGTCACTTCTATTGAGGAAGACACTGCAACCCTGCACCAGGGCTTTACAGAATTAAATGACACAAAAGAGGAGATGGTAGACCAAATCGTACAGCTACATTTGTTGCTAGATGATCAGGAAAACCGCAGCCGTAGGCGCAACATAATCCGCGGTCTGCCGGAAGCAACTCAGCAAGCGGACCTAAGGATGACGGTGACTGCTCTATTTAACGACTGCCTAGAGCGCCCGACGGAAACAACTATCGCCATAGACAGGGTCCACAGAACCCTTGGCCCCAGAAACACAGCAGAGGACAGACCTAGAGATGTCCTTTGTTACCTGCATAATTATTCTATCAAAGAGGACATCCTCCAAAGAGCCTGGCGTAGAGGGCATATCGACTTTGATGAAGCCCAGATATCTCTCCTGCCAGACGTTTCCCGCAGGACCCTACAGATGCGCCATTGCATGAAGCCCCTGCTAGAGAAATTCAGTGAACAAGGAATCACCTACAGGTGGGGTCATCCTTTTCATCTAATCGCAAGAAAGGGAGGTCACACATATACCCTCCGACACCCTAGGGAGGTTACCACCTTTCTCAATACCCTCGGGCTACCATCGATGTCACTACCTAACTGGCTGGCGTTTGCCCTAACTCCCACTACTAATATACCAGCGGTGAACCCCTCAGGCAGACCTCAAAGGCCTCGACGCAACCACCGATCACAACGTAGAAGACCGCTGGTCCCTCAGGACAACGAACCTTGAATCCATAGAGATAAGTTGCTCTTAAGTCTGAACATGGCTACTTACGTTTCTTTTGTTGTCTCCTTTCATATGTAAGTACTCCCTACCCTTGTTTTGAGGGTACTCTACCTTCTCTTTTTGATTGGCTATTTTTTTTTTTTCTTTTCTAATCTCTGGCCCATCTGGATTGACTTCCTCGTACCTCTCTGACCTGTTGGTCTCATGGAGACACATTACGTTTTCAGGATCTTGGTTAGTTGTTTTTTGACCAGGACCAGAGGGAAAGTACACAGTCTGGTAAGCGAGTCCCACATCTGGGATCATCCTTGAGAAGACACTGATACAACTGACTTTACTGTTATATCCTAGAGATAACGGACTCTATGAATAGTGGCTTAGCAATCACTCAATTGTTAGGCCCCTCCTTTTTTTTTTTTTTTTTCATCTTGTACCGCACTACAAGACGCAGAAAAGGGTACACATAGTTCACGCTGCCTGGTAACAGGGGTGGAAACTCTGTTAACAACCAGAGATGAGTATCTGTCTAGAGATGTAATTATCCTACTAACGGTCCCCTACTTTCCCTCTCTCCCTTCCCCTCTTCCCTCCCCACCCCCCTGCCATTCACCCTCCTTCTCCCTCTCCTCACCCCCTCCCTTATCCACCCCCCCTTCTTGCCAACTACCCTATCTTGGAACCCAAAGATTGTTCCAGATGGCAATTGACCCCTTCAGATATGTTGGGTAAGGGGCTATGGATCGCTCTCATTTGGCTTAGATCTGGTGGGATTAGCGGTCCATTCAGGAAACAGAGCTGATAACAAGAGATCAGAAATTGACATAGTTTTCTCAATTAAGGTATTACTTAATGTCTTATTTTTGCCGGTTATAATGTTAAGACATGTTATGTTAAACTGAATGTCACAAGGTTATATATTATGTGTTTTTAAGGAGCTATCTCATTTCAAAGAAGCCTAATGTAATAATGCGGTTCCTGACAGGACCGCTCCTACTGAGAAGTGGGCTGGGGGGGGACTCGCATTCCGGGAGTCCGACCTCTGAAGTGCCTTACCTCTTCCCCCACTAGGCCCTAGCTGCCCAAATAGGCAGTAGTCCTCCAATTGGAGATTTAGTTTGTTCTTACTTCTCCCTTCTTGTTCTCCTTTTCTTCTTTTTCTCTTTTCCTGCCCTTATCTGTGTCTTTCCCCACCCTCTCTCTGTAACTCTCTCACTCTAAACTGTTTTCCTCCTCCCCCCACGGCTATCAGCTTCGGTTTTTGGTGAGGTCTGGCGACCCGACCCCATTCTATCAGACATGTCTCTGAAGTTTGTATCCTGGAATGTGAAGGGCTTAAATGCTCCAGAGAAGCGTTCCAGTTGCCTCTCGGATCTTTGGAGGCAGAGACCCCAGATAGTGTTTTTACAAGACACCCATTTTCGGGCGGACTGTATCCCTAAACTCTACAGTAAGCATTTCCCAATAGTGTACCACAGTGCTTCACCCTCCTCAAAATCTAAAGGGACAAGTATCCTCCTGGCTAAAACTTTGCCTTGGCAGCTGGGGGACCTCCACGCTGACCCTGAAGGTAGATACCTTTTTGTCAAAGGTACTATTCAGTCGCAGACATTCACATTCGCGAACCTGTACTTGCCAAATGTGGACCAACTGCCGGTACTTGAATCATGCTTGGACGCCCTGGCCTCCTTCACAGAGGGAACATTAGTGTTAGGGGGAGACCTTAATCTTACCATCGATCCCCGTAAAGACACATTGTCGGGATCTTCGGCCCTATCTTTGTTATACTGGAACCGAATCAGGGACCTGTTGCATTCTTATAGCTTAGTTGACATATGGCAGATTCTTCATCCGCAGGAGAGGGACTACACCTTTTTCTTGGCTGTCCATAACTCATACTCCAGGATTGACCTCTTCCTGGTCTCCCACGCTACGATTCCACTTGTCTCAGGGGCACAGATTGGGCACATCGCGCTCTCAGACCGTGCTCCGATCTCTCTGACCCTAAATTCACAACGCCCGGCTCCCAAGGTAGCCACCTGGCGTCTAAACGAATCTCTTCTCCAAGATCCTGAGGTGAGAACAGACGTTTTGCGAGAATTGAATCTCTTTTTTGAGGGTAACAAACAATCAGTCCCCAATCCTCTTACTATCTGGTCAGCACATAAATGTTACATAAGAGGAATATTTATTAAACATGGCCACAGACTCAAAGTAGCCAGAGAAAAAACGCTATCTGAATTACTCGCAAAACTACATGATTGTGAAAAACGTCACAAAAACCATCCAGACAGGGCCACAGAGGCACAAGTAACCAGGCTCCAAGAGCAAATCAGAGAGCATTCTCTGTTTCACGCTAAGAACAACCTCTTGAGGATACGCAGAACCTTTTATGAGTTCGGAGATAAGTGCAGCAGAACACTAGCAAATGCCATACGGACCCAACACAACCTTTCCTACATCACCGCCTTATCTTCCTCAACAGGATCCAAAATTCACGACTCCGCAGAAATGGCTGAGTCTTTCAGGGTATTCTATGAAGCCCTGTACAATTTACATTCTTCTCTCAAGGGGGAACGGAACCAGAATAGTTTAGAATCTATAGAAGCGTATCTTTCGGCTGCAAAACTACCTTTCCTCAAGGGGGAGGAGATAGATTTGCTCTCACAGCCTATTACCGCAGATGAGCTCACAAATGCACTAACAGTTATAGCGATAAGATCTTTAATGTACTAAGGAAACATTGGACGATACTAAGACGATCATACCCACAGATAGAAGAATTTCAACAAACTCCTATGAAAGCTTACCGGCGCAATAAAACTTTGCGCGATCTTCTAGTGCGATCTGAATTCAAACCTGATATTCAGGAAGAGAAAAGAACAACTTTTCTCGGTAAGAAAAGGACAGGCTGTTACCCTTGTCTTAACTGTATCCAATGTAACCTAATACTCAAAGGTAATCATTTCTTCCACCCTATAACGAAGAATAGGATAACAGTAAATGGTTTTCACACATGTCAGTCGTCATATGTGATTTATATCCTTATGTGCCCATGCAATCTCCTCTATGTAGGTGAGACGACACAGAAAATAAAAGATCGCATTGCACAGCATCGCAGCACGATCCGACATCCTCAGTCAGGTCTCCCTGTGTCACGTCACTTTACTGATATGGGGCACAGAGACACCGACTTACGATTTATGGTACTAGAAGACATTCCCCACGATAAAAGAGGGGGGGATAGGATTTTAAAACTGAAAAAACGTGAGGTTTGGTGGATTAACAAATTACAATCCTTGCATCCTGATGGTATGAACAAGGATTATGATTTATACTTGTTTGTATAGGATTTGGATACTGAGTATATAATGACTATAATTATGGTTTGCATACATTGTATTCCTTTTAGACCAATTGGAATGAACTCCCGTTGAAAATATTAAATAACAGAATATCAGCTGGAATCTTTGATGAGATCTGAGACACGATCAAGAATGTTACTATACTTATGATGTTTACTGAATGAGATGTATATTTAAGTATATGAGAGAGTTTATTTACTCCATAATATCATACTGATTGAAGATGATACACAGTAGAATGATTAATGGATGTAAATAATTTTGTATTAGGGAATATAAGACAATTCACCTTATTTGGTTTATGGAATAGGGGTTAAGTATTTAAATGTGTACTAGTAGTTTTCTTCTTTGGTAATTAGTTAAGTTAACACATGTGTCAGGTAGGCTGGGTGCGGATAAGAGAATGTGATGTGGTTTGGCTTTTCACACACAGCCAGAAAAGCCTGACGAAGAGCGACTCGCGCTCGGAACTGTACAGTGGCTTGCATGTAATATTATGTGATTGAAAAATTTCAAAGTAAAGGACACTTTTTGCATCAAGCATCGATCCACGTCTTTCTTTATCCATTTATGGTGGAAGGTTGGGAGTCCACCTTGACGGTGCCTTGATTGAATAAGGATTGAAGAAAAGAGGGTAACCCATCTGAAGTTTTTCTATATATATATATATATATATATATATATATATATATATATATATATATATACATATATATATATTGAGAATTGTTATCAATACTTACCGTAATTTACCTTTCCTGGCTCTGCCTCATGACAGCACAATCTTGGGTCAACTCCGCCCCTTGACCTTGTATAGGACATCCCTGAATAGACAGATAAAAGACAGGCAGTACCTGGTGCAGATGTTCTTGTAAATAGCTTGCAACAGCCCAGGGAGGGTGTGTGTTAACATGAGGCAGAGCCAGGAAAGGAAAATCACGGTAAGTATTGATAACAATTTTCCTGGCTCAGCCTCATGCCAGCACAACCTCCGGACCTAACTAGCACACACAAAGGGAGGGAAAAAAGCCCAGACACCAGGTGCTGCCAAAAAGTGAATTTATTAACGACGAAGCAGAGGACAATACAGAAGTTCCCATGAGACTTAATTGAGAAAAAGCCATGTCCAGCTTGTAATGCTTAATGAAAGTATTAGGAGAACTCCAGATTGCAGCATTACAGAACACATTTGCTGATACCTTGCACCAGGCCACCCAGGAGGATGACACTGCTTTGTTGGAATGCGCACAAATATCCTGGGGAGGGGAGAGGCCTTCTAGTGAATATGCTGTCTGAATTGATTTCACCACAAAAGATGAAATGACCCTTGGAGGAGCCAATATGCCCATCCTGGGACTATTCAAGTATATAAAGAGAGCTTCCGACTTTCAGAATTGTTCTGTCCTCTCTAAATATGTCTGTAGCATGGTCTTCAGATCCAGCCTGTGCAACTCTGACCCCTCTAGGTCTAGAGGTGAAGGTGAAAAATCTGGAAGTACTGACTGCCAATTAAAGCGGAACCTTGAAGAGACTTTAGGCAGGAAACTTGGCGAAGGATGTAACACGACTCCATCTGGAAAAAATGTGCAGTACGGCTCCTTACATATCTGAAACTTGCCTAGCCGAGACCACTGCCATCAGGAATACAATCTTCAAAGTAAGAAAATATATTGAACTGGCCTAATCTAGGAAAAATGGTGATTTTAGTAATCCTTCCAGTACTAACAGTAAATCCCACTTTGGAAATATGGGACAGATTGGTGATTTTGAGAAACCTGATAACGAGTTGATCTCTGGCCCAAGGGATATTAGTTAATGCTGCTAGCGCCAAAATTTGGTCTTTAATGGTATTGTAGCTTAGGCCTGCATCCAGACTGGACTGAAGAAATGCCAGCACATTAGCCACTAAGGGCGTTTGAAACGAAAACCCCTATTGAGCTTAAAAGACTTATGCCCCGTACACACGATCGGACATTGATCGGACATTCCGACAACAATATCCATGGATTTTTTCCGACGGATGTTGGCTCAAACTTGTTTTGCGTACACACGGTCGCACAAAGTTGTCGGAATTTCCAATCGCCAAGAATGCAGTGACGTACACCACGTACGACGAGCCTAGAAAAGGCCATTTAAGAACCAAGCGCGGCACCCTTTGGGCTCCTTTTGCTAATCTCATGTTAGTAAAAGTTTGGTTAGAGACGATTCATGCTTTTTCAGACTCGTGGTTTTCAGATCATTTTCTGCTGTTTAGTTTGTGCTTGTGGGTTTGTATCTGCTCTCCAGTGCGTGCAGTCAGTTCGTATTGTACTATTCAGTGCGATCTTGTCCGCTCATTACTGTTTTTCAGGTCGCTCTTCACAGGCCTTGCTGTTCTTCAGTGTGTTCTGTTACTTCGTTCTGAAAAGCCAACCATTTTCTAGCCATGTTGCGTATACGTACTCCTCGTAGAATTTGTGCTGTGCAGGGGCTTGGTGTTGGGGTCCTTACCTTGACACAAGTCTAGTCCATGAACAGGGTGGGGAGGAGTTCATGGACCAAGAATTGGTTGCTCCAGCATGACCAGTTCTGTCATATGCCTTTGCTCCGTGAGATCCGAGAGAATAATCCTGATGATTTTAGGAACTTTCTCCGGATGACGGACCCCGTATTTCACCATTTGTTGGCTTTGCTGACCCCCTATATCAGCAGGCAGGATACCTGCATGAGGCAAGCCATCACTCCGGAGCAGAGGCTCATCGCCACCCTGCGGTACTTGGTGATGGGGAGAAGCCTGCAGGACTTGAAGTTCTCGACAGGCATCTCCCCCCAGGCTCTGTGGATCATTATCCCAGAGACCTGTTCTGCCATCATCCAGGTCCTGCAGAAGGAGTATATTAAGGTAAGATTTTTATCCTTTAATATCACATTTTATTGTATTTAATGTTTGCTAATGTATTGTATTTCTTTCCTCATTCCCTAATTACCATGATTGTAATAAGCTGTGAATGTCCCCTTTGTCCTCATGCATGCAGGATTTTTATGTAATTTTTTTTTGTCCTTCATACATATTTGCCTTCACTTACCTCCCCAGCATGGTCTCCTGGCCCTATATTCACCTCATGTAGTCACTTAACAATGTATTTTATCAGCTCCATAGTAGTGCTTTACCCCAAACACCCCCTACAATGTTTTGATATGTGATTTGTGCTTTAAATTCAAGAGGCTTTTTTTGGGGGTCCCCAAATCATTTGGAACACTCCCTCCCCCCAACTGCTCGTCAGCTGATAACAATTCTCTATCTATCCTCAATCCTCTATCTGCTGACTTTGTCAAACCCATACACACTATACCCATCTCTTTTGTGCTCAGATTTATGGATGAATTCCCCAAAGCATGTTGTGCAAGGGCCTGCCTGAATACTTTCAAATGGTACTGTTTCAAGTTTCTGTATACTATTATTATCTTGATAGGTAATAGCAGAATGTCCAAATGTGCTCAAATGTGTACAATGTGTATTTATATCTTTGTATTATGACACTTCTTACCTGTCCAGTGGGCTGCCAATAGTGTAACTAAGGAGGGGCTGTTCAAAGTAATACCCATTATTTAGGCATTCATCTCTCAATGAAGTGAAGAGGGTTACCTGTCCAAGAGTCCCCCCCTATAATGTTAGAAATGGCCCATGAGAGGGGGGAGGGGGGATCTGTTAGGTGTACCTTATACTTTGGTCTTTACCCACTTCAGCCCCGGAAGGATTTACCCCCTTCCTGACCAGAGCACTTTTTATAATTTGGCACTGCGTCGCTTTAACTGCTAATTGCGCGGTCATGCAATGCTGTACCCAAACGAAATTTGCGTCCTTTTCTTCCCACAAATAGAGCTTTCTTTTGATGGTATTTGATCACCTCTGCCGTTTTTATTTTTGCGCTATAAACAGACCGAAAATTTTGAAAAAAAATGATATTTTCTACTTTTTGTTATAAAAAAAATCCAATAAACTCAATTTTAGTCATACATTTAGGCCAAAATGTATTTGGCCACATGTCTTTGGTAAAAAAAAATGTCAATAAGCGTATATTTATTGGTTTGCGCAAAAGTTTTTGTTTTTTTTTTCCAAATAAAGCTTTATTAAGTTAAATCCATACAGAAAAGTAGTACACAAAAGCAAGGTTTGAGATAAAATGATAACAGTGTTATACAGAGGGAACAGTCCAGAGAGTACAAAGTTGTATTTTAACAAGTATTCAAATCTACAACTGTGGAGTTGTTGAAAAACACATTACATCTGGGGTGTGGATATATGGGATTACAGAGTAGTGTGGGCAGAAAATATAAAGAACATATATTAAAGCAGGTTAAACATTTTTTAAACATGTTGATTTTTGAGGGCGAAAAAGATTAAAAAGGGAAAGAGGAGTAAAAACCGTATTATAATAGATTGCCTATGATAGCCTTAGTATATGAGTCTGAGATTTTTGTTGGATTGTGTTTGGAATAATCGTTAATTACTATGTCTGTGTGAGAGTGTAAAATTGATCCTGGCGCATGGTGCCCAGAAGTCGGGTAATGTCTGTAGATAGAGATATAATCATAGCATACAACAATAGATACCTAACATAGCAAAGTTTCGATTAAATGGTGGTCAAAATATAGTGAGAAGTACAAAAGGAAGGTAGGGGAAAGTTATTTCCCGTCCCTGGCTCAGCCATGGGTCTAACGGGAAATATATTTACAGAAGGACCAAGTCCCAGGAAGAAAAGCATAATAGAGCTTTTAAAGTGAATTCTGTAGGTGTAATGATATAGTTGCCTCCTGAATTTTGTTTCATGCACGGCTATAGGGAGGACTATAGACAGTTGGGATGTATGATGTGTCTTATGGTGTGCTGGAGGAGGATTCCTGACTGATTAATTGGGTATATTCAGATGTTGTGCGGAAATGTAGCCAACAGGCCCAAGTGTTCCTGTATTTAGTATAGGAGTCCTGTGCTTGATGTACAAGTTCCTCCATTTCAGCTATTTTGTTTACTCTTTTGAACCAGTCTGCGATTGTGGGTGGGTTGGGAGATCTCCAGAGAACTGGGATACAGAGTTTGGCAGCATTGATTAGATGTAGTGCTAGGGATTTGTGATAAGATTTCATCGGTAGGGAGGAGTGGTGTAGGAGGGCTTGTGCTGGAGAGAAATCTAGCTGAAGTGCAGTGATTTGGGAGGAGAGGTGAAAAACTTTAGTCCAGAAGGCAGAAATCGCAGGGCAGTCCCACCATATGTGAAGGAGTGATCCGTTTTTGTCATTACATCTCCAACAATTAGATGGGATCTCTGGATTAATGGTGTGTAACTTGAGAGGCGTTTTGTGCCATCTGGAGAAAAGCTTGTATCCGTTTTCTTGAGTTGTTACATTAATGGAGCCTTTGTGTATGTTAGAGTATATCTTTTCCCATTCCTTATCAGAGAGGTGGATGGAAAGATCTTTTTCCCATTTTGCACTAGCTATATTTGTTTTAGGAGTATGCTCGAGAAAGAGGTTCAAGTACATGGTGGATATCAGGTGTCTTTGTGGTTCAGTGGCAGAGCAAAGGGATTCAAAGTGTGATTGGTTTCTTGAGTATGCAGCACTAGTTTGGGGATCAAGAAGAAAATGTCTGAGTTGCATATAAGACCAGAAAGGGATCTGGTGATTCGTTTCTTGGGAGTTCAATGAGGACAGCGGTTTAATATTCCCCTTAGCGAAGAAATCTCCCGCTGTCATCCTTGTCTGGGATCCTATTTCATGAAGGAAAGAATCATCAATGCCTGGTGGAAAGTCTGGGTTATGTTTGATTGGCGTGAGAGGGCCTGGAGAGGAGGAAATGTGCAAATGTTTACTTGTCTTTTTAAAGGAATTCAGTGTTGTACCGATAAGGGGATGTTGTTTGCAATGTGGAGAGATGTGGCGAGGGTGAATCCAGGGTAGATTATGGAGCGGGATTTGTGAGAAGGCTTGTTCAATTGCGATCCACGCTTTAGTTTTAGGGTGAACATTCCAGTCCACTATTCGAGAGGGTTGACAGGCCCAATAGTATTTTCGAAGATCCGGTAGGCCTAACCCACCTTTCATTTTGGGTATGGTCATTCTGTTGAAACTCATTCTAGGTCGCTTATCGTTCCAGATGAATTTCATACAGGATTTGCGGTATGCATTGAAAAAAGTTTGTGGTAGTGACACTGGGATTGTTTGAAGCAGGTATAGAAATTTTGGCATTATAGTCATTTTTATAATGGAAACTCTGCCAAACCATGAGAACATACCCGTTAACTAGGGATGAGCCGAACACCCCCCTGTTCGGTTCGCACCAGAACATGCGAACAGGAAAAAAGTTCGCTCGAACACGCGAACACCGTTAAAGTCTATGGGACACGAACATGAATAATCAAAAGTGCTAATTTTAAAGGCTTATATGCAAGTTATTGTCATAAAAAGTGTTTGGGGACCCGGGTCCTGCCCCAGGGGACATGTATCAATGCAAAAAAAAGTTTTAAAAACGGACGTTTTTTCAGGAGCAGTGATTTTAATAATGCTTAAAGTCAAACAAAAAAAGTGTAATATCCCTTTAAATTTCGTACCTGGGGGGTGTCTATAGTATGCCTGTAAAGGGGCGCATGTTTCCCATGTTTAGAACAGTCTGACAGCAAAATGACATTTCAAAGGAAAAAACTCATTTAAAACTACCGCGGCTATTAATGAATTGCCGGTCCGACAATACACATAAAAGTTCATTGATAAAAACGGCATGGGAATTCCCCACAGGGAAACCCCAAACCAAAATTAAAAAAAAAAAAATGACGTGGGGGGGTCCCCCTAAATTCCATACCAGGCCCTTCAGGTCTGGTATGGATATTAAGGGGAACCCCAGCCAAAATTTAATAAAAAAATGACGTGGGGTTCCCCCTAAATTCCATACCAGACCCTTCAGGTCTGGTATGGATTTTAAGGGGAACCCCGTGCCAAAAAAAAGAAAAAACGGTGTGGGGTTCCCCCAAAAATCCATACCAGACCCTTATCCGAGCACGCAACCTGGCAGGCCGCAGGAAAAGAGGGGGGGACGAGAGTGCGCCCCCCCCTCCTGAACCGTACCAGGCCACATGCCCTCAACATTGGGAGGGTGCTTTGGGGTAGCCCCCCAAAACACCTTGTCCCCATGTTGATGAGGACAAGGGCCTCATCCCCACAACCGTGGCCGGTGGTTGTGGGGGTCTGCGGGCGGGGGGCTTATCGGAATCTGGAAGCCCCCTTTAACAAGGGGACCCCCAGATCCCGGCCCCCCCCTGTGTGAAATGGTAAGGGGGTACTTACCCCTACCATTTCACTAAAAAAGTGTCAAAATAGTTAAAAATGACAAGAGACAGTTTTTGACAATTCCTTTATTTAAATGCTTCTTCTATCTTCCTTCATCTTCTTCTTCTTCTGGTTCTTCTGGCTCTTCTGGTTCTTCCTCTGGCGTTCTCGTCCAGCATCTCCTCCGCGGCGTCTTCTATCTTCTTCTCCTCGGGCCGCTCCGCACCCATGGCATGAGGGGAGGCTCCTGCTCTTCTCTTCATCTTCTTCTTCATCCTCTTCTCTTCTTCATCTTCTTCATCTTCATCTTCTCTTCCTAATTTTCTTCTGCGGGCCGCTCCGCATCCATGCATGGAGGGAGGCTCCCGCTGTATGACGGCGTCTCCTCGTCTGACGGTTCTTAAATAACGGGGGGCGGGGCCACCCGGTGACCCCGCCCCCTCTGACGCACGGTAACTTGATGGGACTTCCCTGTGACGTCACGGGGAATGCCACAGGGAAGTCCCGTCATGTCCCGTGCGTCAGAGGGGGCGGGGTCACCGGGTGGCCCCGCCCCCCGTTATTTAAGAACCGTCAGACGAGGAGACGCCGTCACACAGCGGGAGCCTCCCTCCATGCATGGATGCAGAGCGGCCCGCAGAAGAAAATTAAGAAGAGAAGATGAAGATGAAGAAGAGAACAGGATGAAGAAGAAGATGAAGAGAAGAGCGGGAGCCTCCCCTCATGCCATGGGTGCGGAGCGGCCCGAGGAGAAGAAGATAGAAGACGCCGCGGAGGAGATGCTGGACGAGAACGCCGGAGGAAGAACCAGAAGAGCCAGAAGAACCAGAAGAAGAAGAAGATGAAGGAAGATAGAAGAAGCATTTAAATAAAGGAATTGTCAAAAACTGTCTCTTGTCATTTTTAACTATTTTGACACTTTTTTAGTGAAATGGTAGGGGTAAGTACCCCCTTACCATTTCACACAGGGGGGGGCGGGATCTGGAGGTCCCCTTGTTAAAGGGGGCTTCCAGATTCCGATAAGCCCCCCGCCCGCAGACCCCCACAACCACCGGCCACAGTTGTGGGGATGAGGCCCTTGTCCTCATCAACATGGGGACAAGGTGTTTTGGGGGGCTACCCCAAAGCACCCTCCCAATGTTGAGGGCATGTGGCCTGGTACGGTTCAGGAGGGGGGGCGCACTCTCGTCCCCCCCTCTTTTCCTGCGGCCTGCCAGGTTGCGTGCTCGGATAAGGGTCTGGTATGGATTTTTGGGGGAACCCCATGCCGTTTTTTTTTTTTTGGCGTGGGGTTCCCCTTAAAATCCATACCAGACCTGAAGGGTCTGGTATGGAATTTAGGGGGAACCCCACGTCATTTTTTTAAAAAATTTTGGCCGGGGTTCCCCTTAATATCCATACCAGACCTGAAGGGCCTGGTATGGAATTTAGGGGGACCCCCCCACGTCATTTTTTTTTTTTTTAATTTTGGTTCGGGGTTTCCCTGTGGGGAATTCCCATGCCGTTTTTATCAATGAACTTTTATGTGTATTGTCGGACCGGCAATTCATTAATAGCCGCGGTAGTTTTAAATGAGTTTTTTCCTTTGAAATGTCATTTTGCTGTCAGACTGTTCTAAACACGGGAAACATGCGCCCCTTTACAGGCATACTATAGACACCCCCCAGGTACGAAATTTAAAGGGATATTACACTTTTTTTGTTTGACTTTAAGCATTATTAAAATCACTGCTCCTGAAAAAACGTCCGTTTTTAAAACTTTTTTTTGCATTGATACATGTCCCCTGGGGCAGGACCCGGGTCCCCAAACACTTTTTATGACAATAACTTGCATATAAGCCTTTAAAATTAGCACTTTTGATTTCTCCCATAGACTTTTAAAGGGTGTTCCGCGGCATTCGAATTTGCCGCTAACACCCCAAATTGTTCGGTGTTCGGCGAACTTGCGAACAGCCAATGTTCGAGTCGAACATGAGTTCGACTCGAACTCGAAGCTCATCCCTACCGTTGACCAAGTGTTGAGGTCTTTTTGAATATTTTGGGTAATGGGAGTATAGTTTTTGCTGTATAAGTCCGATAACGAGGTTGGAATGTAGATCCCAAGGTATTTAATGGCACTCGGTTTCCATTTGAAAGGGAAATTAGTTTGATATTGTTTCACTATATCTGGTGGTAGAGTGATATTTAAGGCCTCTGATTTAGCAAAGTTAATTTTAAGGTATGTGAGATTTTCAAAGAGAGTAAGATCTTTGAGGAGATTGGGTAGCGTAATGTGTGGCTCTTTCAGGAATAGTAGGATGTCATCCGCAAATGCCGCTAATTTATAGGTAGATTTTGCAATGGTTATTCCTTTAACGTTTGGATTGTTTTTTAGATGCATTAGACATGGTTCCAGTGCCAAGACAAAAATAAGCGGAGAGAGTGGGCATCCTTGTCTTGTACCGTTAGATATGGAGAAGGCATTCGACAGGTGTCCATTTATCCGGACTTTGGCTGTTGGGGTGGAGTATAGAGCAAGAATAAATTGTAGCATGCGATCTCGTATGCCAATGTGTGTTAGGACCTCTTTTAGGTAGTCCCAGGCTACCCTGTCGAATGCCTTCTCCGCATCAAGGGAAAGAAGGAATCCCGGTTGTTTCTTTGAAGTCAGCCAATTGTGAATACTGATTGCCTTTAGGGTGTTGTCCCTTGCCTCTCTACCTGGGACAAAACCAACTTGGTCCAAGGAGATGAGGCCAGGGAGAAGGGGTAAAAGTCTATTAGCCAAAATTTTTGCATATATTTTCAGGTCAACATTTAGTAGAGATATTGGTCTGTAGTTGGGAACTAAATTTGGATCTTTATCAGGTTTTGGAATAACCACTATGTGGGCTGTGAGAAGATCTCTGGGAGGGGGGTTCTCGGATGAAAGGGAGTTGAAAGCATTTAAGAAGTGAGGATAAAGCGTAGCAATGAATTCCTTATAGTATCCTACTGTTAGGCCATCTGGACCTGGACTTTTGCCTGTTTTGAGTTGTTTGAGCACAGTCTCTAGTTCATCCTTAGAGATGGGACATTCTAGATGCAATGCTTCTGCATCAGAAATGGGTTTGGGACCATGTTGGGCTAGGAAATCTTTAATCAAGTGTGTTCTACGATCATTGTTTATCATGGGTTTATGTGGATTGATATTATAGAGCTGCGAGAAATAATTCACAAATTGGTCTGCTATCAGTGTATTAGACGTTACTTTAGAACCCGAAGGGTCATTAATGGAATGAAGTGTTGTAGATGATCTTTTTGCACGGAGGGCTCTGGCTAGAATTTTACCGGATTTGTTGCCATGTTCGTAGAATATTTTTTGTGATAATATGTATTTGCGTTTTATTTGTTTATGTAACACTTCTTTCAACTCTGTCCTCACCTGAGTAAGTTCCTCAAGTGTGGAGAGAGCTCGAGTTTTCTTATGTATTTTTTCTAAATCCTGTATGCGTTTGGAAAGGATAGAAATATGCGCTTCTCTTTCTCATCTTCTCTTGGAAGCGATAGCTATTAGTTTTCCCCGTATGGTGCATTTGTGAGCTTCCCATTTTATCATTGGGGATATTTCAAAGGAGTCGTTATCCTGGAAATAAAGTTTTAGATTGTCGTGTATAGTAGACACTATTGAAATGTCTGTCAGCAGTGAGGGATCAAGACGCCATATTTGTGAGCGAGTATGTTTGGATGGAAATTCCAAGGACATGGTTATCGGGTGGTGATCTGATATGTACATTGATTCGATGGAGGTGTTCTTGAGCATGGTGAGATCTCTTTGTGAAATAAAGAAATAGTCAAGTCTGGAGTAACTGCCATGTGGGTTGGAGAAAAAAGTGTAATCTTTAGTTGAGGGGTTTAAAGTACGCCATGCGTCATGTAATGTCAATTCTTGAAAACATTGTTTAATTGCTCGTAACGCGGAGAAGGGTAATTTGGATGCACCCGAAGATGTATCTTGTATTGGGTTTAAGGGAACATTAAAATCTCCTCCAGTTAATAGTATACCCTCTTGCGAGCAATTGCAGTGTGTGTCGGAAGAACGGGACTTGTTTAATGTTGGGGGCGTATATGTTTGCTAAGGTGAAAGGTTTACCTGAAAAGTGAACCTTTGACAAATAGAAATCTTCCATCTTCATCCGCTAGAGTGTCTTTGATTATGAGTGGACACTGTTTTGAGATAAGGATAGAGACTCCTTTTGTTTTTGATTGTTTGTTGGTAGCATGACGTAAGTTGGATAACGTAAGTTGGAGCATTTGGGGATAGAGTCCGTTTTGAAATGCGTTTCTTGGATGTATATAATGTCTGCCTTGAGTTTATGCATAGAAAGGAGAACTTGTGTACGTTTCTCAGGGACATTTAGTCCCCTTGCGTTGAGCGAGACTAGTTTAGCAGTGGCGTTGTGGTGAGATATTGATGTAGAATTGTGTGAGACCGGTGACATTCTGTAATTTGGGAGGTGTTGTGAGTTAGACTGGAGTGGTGTTTACTGAATATAGTCCGCGTTGCAGGTGTATGTGTGGCAGAAAAAGAACAGTAGTTGGACTTGTGCCTTATGCTATTATGTGTGGAAGGCGCGCTCTAGGAGAGTAATGAGATTCTATTCAGGATGAGAGTAGATTGTTCAGGAATAGGGAGTGATGTGAGGGATATTGGGTATGCGGGGGAGAGGAAACTGTGAAGACCACTGTGTATGGTTGTTAGGGGTTATAGGTAGTGGAAAGTAATCCGGGGACTAGCGATGCCTGCTCGCTAGGCTATGTACGAGTATACACTCGTGATATATGGTACTGGAATGGGTCAGTGGTGGTTTAAAGGAGGGTTGAGTGAAGAAATCAGGTAATCAATTGAAACCACTGTTTGGGAAGGTGACCAAACGGTAACGTATAGAAAAGTAAAACCTGTCAGTAAGGGACAAGAGCCCCTGACATATGGGGTAGATGTAGGAAGAAGGCATGGACTGAAGACGGTCCATGTGTGAAATGGTTGCATTTAGATTGCTGTGAATGCCGACTATTAACTTTCTCAGTGGATTTGGAGAAACAGCATGGGTCAGATTTGCGAAAAGCAGATCAAAAATTAGGTGCATGGTCAGATGAAACATTAAGTTAATGACATATTTTGTGAGATCGTTCCCCTGGTGATCGTTAAGTGAGAGGAAAGAATGAAAAAAACAGAAAAAGAAAAGAAATAAAAGAAATAAAAATCCCCATGAGTAGCACATAAAATAAACATCTGGTGAGGAGCAGATATTCATAGCGCAAAAGTCTATGTAATAATTCAGTTAAACAGTCAGCCAGAAAACTTGAACAGTTTGCAGAGCAGAGTATTCAACATAGGTAGAAAGTATTATCTCTTAAGATAGATAAACCGTGCCTGAACTAATTAATAATTAACTACCCCTTAAGGCTATGAAGAAGCTTGTCAAAATAATTAATAAATCGAAGTATCCATGTAGATCGTTATGCTAATTAGGAGCATATCTCATTGGATAGGAGGGGATGAATATATGAGAAAGATCAGTGTCTGTGAAACTCCCTTAGAGTGCCTTTGTCTGAGAAGCCTTTCAGTTCCGTTTTGGCATGTAGACAGCTGTCTAGTCAGAGAAGGGCACTCGTAAGGATAAGTTCTATATAATCATACAGGGTAGTGAGTGCCCTAATCTTTGCGTAATTCATGACAGATAAGGTGATGTTAGGACTACTAAGGAGATGAATCATGTGTCACAACCATCTCGGGCTGGGATGACACAAGCATCCTCCTATGGGAGGTGCATGTGTGGAGGCAGGGGAGAAAGGTCTGCAGTGTGTCACCAAGGTAACAAGTCAGGTCTCTAACCTTGTGAGAGCCAATGAGCGACTGCATGAGTCATGTTGGGGGAGAACTTGTTACCTCAGACCTTAGCTCCTCTCATGAATTCGCGCCGAAAGACAGCAACCAATAGAGCGATGAACAGCTGGTTGTCATGGCAATAAGATTGTGTGGTAGTTCTAGTAGTTACCTAATAATGTAGTTGCTATCTAAGAGGAACAGAGAGTTAATACAGGATTAAAATAGGGTGTCAATGAATATTACTAGCAGCCTGTTGTGTGTAAGAGAAGGGCATATTTGCAGTTAGAATTATCAATCCGTGTAATCGGAGCGGGATAAAACCCTGTCAAACTGTCAGTGTACCGATCAGCTAGAGGAGGGAGAGATAAAGTAGATTGGAGATCTCTGATGACCCTTTACCTCATTAGATAGGAAAATACAGTCACATAAGAATTTAATTATAATAGAGCTCTAATGAAGGGTGGAACTGCTAGTGTAGGGCTGTATTGGAGAGTAAGGTGTTACAGAACAAACCATGCAGGCAAAGCGCTGCTTTGGTAGTCAGCGTTAAGGGGGATATAGATATGCCTGTGTGTAAGAACTATGATCTACCTAAACTAAACTTAACATATTGAAAGACGTTAGGAACATATTACCAGCCGGGGCATGAACTTTTAATACTCTAAAAACGGCACATGAACAGTCAGAGGAAATCTTTCAGCCTATGTTGCAGATGCCATCTGTATTCACCGATCTCTTCTAGCTCTTCTGGAGCATGGAGGTTTCGTCGGGCTGTAGATGGAAGGAGACTGCGGGTCGGGTTGAAGAATTCTTGGGTCCGATGGCGAACGGTGTCTTCGGTAGCTTGTGTGTTGGGTCTCCATTGCTTCACTCCTGGAAGGTGCTTTAGATGCTGTAGGGGTACGAAATTACGCGTACCAATCTGGGACTTCCATGAGAGGGATTCCGAGCGTGTCACAAAAGGAATGTAGATCCTCAGGGACTCTGAGGAGAGCTGAGCGTCCTTGTACTGTTGCCGCCAAACCAAAAGGGAACATCCAGCAGTAAATTATACCCTTGGCCCGGAGTACTGTCAGAAGGGGTTGCAGTTCCCTTCTGCGCTGCAAGGTTATATTTGATAAATCCTGGAATAGACGAAGTTCTGTGCCGTTATGTAGTAAAGGGGTCAGGGAACGTGCAGTCCTCAGGATGTCTTCCTTCAAACGGTAGTCAATAATGCAGCATACCACATCCCTAGGTGGGTCAGAGTCCTTTCCCTTCGGTCTCAGGGCACGGTGGATTCTTTCCATCGCAATAGGAACATCTCTGGGTCTGCCGAGTATGTTATTAAAGATATGAATAACTTCACTTTGAAGGTGATCCGCATCCACGGTTTCAGGCAGACCTCTCAGCCTGAGGTTATGGCGTCTGCCGCGATTGTCTAAATCTTCCAAGTGGCGATTGACATCTCTGCCGTGTATGTGTGTCAATCGCCAGATTCTGGTGACAGATCTTGGATGAATGGAGGGCAGTCGTTTGTTCCACCGCCTGAACTCTGCCTGTAATAGCTTGGATTTCAATTTTTAAATCTGAGATTGCTGCTGTCAGGGTGTCCTTAATGTCCTCAGCCACGGATCTGAGATCGCTCAGGCTCGGATGCTGATGAGGAGTGAGGAGAATTCCCCCGTCATTGAGTCCAGCGTGTGATGGAGAGGCAGCAGCATTAGGGTTAGGAGGATGCTGATGCTGGCTCCGTGAGGTGGGAACCAGCGCCGAAGTTCCCATCTGTGCCCGGAACATCTCCGGGATGTTCTGACTGGATCTTGCCAGTATTTCACGGGGAGAACGGGACCGGGAGGTCGACGAAGTTCTGGAGGATGTACCCATCGCTTTTCGGGTGTTTGGGAGGCCGTTGACCGTCCTTGGAATTCAGATTTCTATCCCTGTCAGCGGAGCTCTGAAGTTAAGCGGCCATTCTCTACGAGGTCAAGCCCCCAAAATGACCCCATTTTGGAAAGTAGACACCCCAAGCTATTTGCTGAGAAGGCATGGTGAGTATTTTGCAGCTCTCATTTGTTTTTGAAAATGAAGAAAGACAAGAAAAACGTATTTTTTTTTCTTTTTTCAATTTTTAAAAGTTTGTGACAAAAAGTGAGGTCTGCAAAATACTCACTATACCTCTCAGCAAATAGCTTTGGGTGTCTATTTTCCAAAATGGGGTCATTTGGGGGGGGGTTTGTGCCATCTGGGCATTCCATGGCCTCCGAAACTGTGATAGGCAGTGAAGAGTGAAATCAAAAATTTACGCCCTTAGAAAGCCTGAAGGCGGTGCTTGGTTTTCGGGGTCCCGTACGCGGCTAGGCTCCCAAAAAGTCTCACACATGTGGTATCCCCGTTCTCAGGAGAAGCAACAGAATGTATTTTGGGGTGTAATTTCACATATTCCCATGGCATGTTTGAGCAATATATCATTTAGTGACAACTTTGTGCAAAAAAAAAAAAATTGTCTTTTTCCCGCAACTTGTGTCACAATATAAAATATTCCATGGACTCAACATGCCTCTCAGCAAATAGCTTGGGGTGTCTACTTTCCAAAATGGGGTCATTTGGGGGGGTTTGAACTGTCCTGGCATTTTATGCACAACATTTAGAAGCTTATGTCACACATCATCCACTCTTCTAAACACTTGAAGACAAAGCCCTTTCTGACACTTTTTGTTTACATGAAAAATTTTATTTTTTTTTGCAAGAAAATTGCTTTGAACCCCCAAACATTATATATTTTTTTAAAGCAAATGCCCTACAGATTAAAATGGTGGGTGTTTCATTTTTTTTCACACAGTATTTGGGCAGCGATTTTTCAAATGCATTTTTTGGGGAAAAAACACACTTTTTAAAATTTTAATGCACTAAAACACACTATATTGCCCAAATGTTTGATGAAATAAAAAAGATGATCTTAGGCCGAGTACATGGATACCAAACATGACATGCTTTAAAATTGCGCACAAACGTGCAGTGGCGACAAACTAAATACATTTTTAAAAGCCTTTAAAAGCCTTTACAGGTTACCACTTTAGATCTACAGAGGAGGTCTACTGCTAAAATTACTGCCCTCGATCTGACCTTCGCGGTGATACCTCACATGCATGGTGCAATTGCTGTTTACATTTGACGCCAGACCGACGCTTGCGTTCGCCTTTGCGCGAGAGCAGGGGGGGACAGGGGTGTTTTTTTTTTTTTCTTTATTAATTTTTTGATTTTTTATCTTATTTTTAAACTGTTCCTTTCATTTTTTTTTTTTAATCATTTTTATTGTTATCTCAGGGAATGTAAATATCCCCTATGATAGCAATAGGTAGTGACAGGTACTCTTTTTTGAAAAAATTGGGGTCTATTAGACCCTAGATCTCTCCTCTGCCGTCAAAGCATCTGACCACACCAAGATCGGTGTGATAAAATGCTTTCCAATTTCCCAATGGCGCTGTTTACATCCGGCGAAATCGAAGTCATGAAATGCTCGTAGCTTCCGGTTTCTTAGGCCATAGAAATGTTTTGAGCCATTCTGGTCTCTGATCAGCTCTATGGTCAGCTGGCCGAATCACCGGCTGCATTCTCAGGTTCCCTGTTGGGACAGGAGAGCCAGAGAAAAACATGGAAGACAGTGGGGGGGGGCATTCCCTCCCCCTGCTTGTAAAAGCAGTCTAGAGGCTAATTAGCCACTAGGATTACTTTTACATGAAAGCCGACCGCTGGCTGAAAAGAATGATACCAAGATGATACCTAAACCTGCAGGTATCATTCTGCTATAACCACTCAAAGTCCAGAAACATACCAGTACGTTGCTGGTCCTTGTTGGGCATATATTGTAAACTTTTTTTTCATGCAGCCTGTGGGCTGAACGAAAAAAAGATATTGATCGGTGGGTATGCCCACCATTAGAATACCTCCCTTCATCCACCCACTTCTAATGATGGGCATACATGCACCATTTATATATGCCGAAGCATGGGGGCATCCTCCCGCAAAAGGCAGGAGCAAATTGCTCCTCCACCCACTGCTGCCCCCACGCTTCGGCATATATGCTGAAGTATGTAACTGTGGTGGTGAAATCACCTCAGACAGCGCTGGAGTCGCGGCTTTATATATCGTGGGAGCAAACGCTGTTGCTGTCAAGATAAATAAATCCGTGCTGCAACTGAATGGCGTACCTGCTAAGCAAATGATGGTTAACAAAAAACAAAGTAACATTACAATATAACAGTAATACTTACCATACCTGCAAAGCAAATACAAAAAAAACATAGTAAAAAATAAAACATTTAACGCAACCTGTGCCTACCTAAAATATATATATATGCCGAAGCATGGGGGCATCCTCCCGCAAAAGGCAGGAGCAAATTGCTCCTCCACCCACTGCTGCCCCCATGCTTCGGCATATATGCTGAAGTATGTAACTGTGGTGGTGAAATCACCTCAGACAGCGCTGGAGTCACGGCTTTATATATAGTGGGAGCAAACGCTGTTGCTGTCAAGATAAATAAATCCGCTCTGCAGCTGAATGGCGTACCTGAAAACAAAAAAGTGGTTAACAATAAAAAAACAAAGTATAAAAAAATTGCATACCTATAAAGCAAACATGATAAAAACATAACAATAAAACATTGCAGTATAGAAAACAATAAAAAAGAGCAAAACAATAGAGAGAGAATAGAGAGAGAACAATAAAACAACAACTATTTTTGGTTTTTTTATTTTATTTTTTTTTGTATTTTTTTTTTTTTAACACTTTTTTTAGTAACTTTAACTTTTTTAACTGGTACCAGGTTTGGGTCTCTCAAAATGCGATGGCATCTTGGGAGACCCTGTGGAAGTGTGTCCTAGCCTGTGCAGTGCTGTACCCTACGCTAATACTCCACTAGTGTATGGTAGCGTTCAAAACATTCACCAATGCATAGACCAGGATTGTCAGGACAGGAGGGACAACAATAACGGGTGTCACGCCTAAATCCGCGCTTGCTGCAGACCCGACATCTTTTTTGGGGGTCTCGTTGGGTAGGGGTACTCTGGAGGACATAAGGAAAATGCCTCCCATGCAGCCGGCTTACTGCATTTGGATTGGGAAGGTGAGGTGGAGCACCATCTGGAAACAGAAGGGCTCTGACGATCTCTTTCTGGAATTTAAGGAAGGATCCAGTCTGTCCTGAAGCTCTGTATAGCGCATGAGCATTCAGCAAAGCCAATTGAAATAGACACTTTTTTGTACCAGCGTCTGGCCTTACGGCCTTACCAGTCGCCGTAGTAATTTGGGTCATCGTGTCTGCATGAAGGGAGGTAAGAAGGAAAACATTCTTATTGTCCCTCCACTTCATAGCGAGCAAATTATTACACTGCAAGCAGGCTCTCTCCCCCAGCCTAAGACAGGACTCTACAAGCCGTTGGGGAAAGCCCCGGCAATTAGGTCGCACGGTGCCACATGCTCCAATCTGATGATCAAACAAGTGACTAAAAAGTGGCACGCTCGTGTAATAATTGTCCATGTACAAGTGGTACCCCTTTCCGAATAAGGGTGACACCAAGTCCCACACTATCTTGCCAGCGCTTCCTATGTAGTCAGGGCAGTTTATCGGCTCTACGTGACTATCTTTGCCCTCGTAAACCATAAATCTACATGTATAGCCTGTGGCCCTGTCACAGAGCTTATACATCTTGACCCCGTATCTGGCACGCTTGCTGGGAAGGTACTGTTTGAATGACAAGCGGCCAGAAAACTTAATCAGGGACTCATCAACGCAGACAACTTGATGGGGAGTAAACAAGTCTGCAAAACGTTGGTTAAAGTGGTTTACGAGGGGCCGAATTTTGTAGAGCCGATCGTATCCAGGGTCTCCACGAGGACGACAGAGTTCATTGTCGTTGAAGTGCATGAACCGCAAAATCTGCTCGTATCGTGCCCTGGTCATGGAGGCAGAGAACACGGGCATATGGTGAATTGGGTCAGTGGACCAATATGACCGCAACTCACTCTTTTTAGTTATGCCCATGTTGAGGGAAAGGCCCAGAAAGATCTTAAATTCGGAGACCGTAATTGGTCTCCAATCTCTGGCAAGGGAGGACTGGGGAATAGTGGTGATGTGTTGACCAGCATACAAATTTCTTTGGTCCACAATAGATTTATAGAGATCTTCGGTGAAAAACAGCGAATAAAAATCCAGTGGCGTAAAGTCAACTGTTTCCACATGAATTCCGGGTTGGCCAGTGAAAGGGGGAAGTACGGGTGCTGCAGAAGTGGTGGGTTCCCAATTCGGATTGGCGAATGCAGCAGGAAGGGCACTATGGCCACGACGGGCCTGTGTTCGTCTTCTTCTTGGTGGCAGCGGGACACTACTTGTGCTTGCCACCTCGCCAGCTTGAACTGCACTTATGGGACTCGCCACGTCACCAAGTGTTACTGCAGTGCTGGATGTACGACCAGGGTGTACTAGGCCGCTGGTGCTTGCCAGTTCACCAGAAGGAGTAGCGGCACTAGTACTTCTCTGCTCCATACGAGAGCCCTGCGGTTCTTGCACTTCAAGGACAGAAGAAGTTCGGGGTCTGGTACGCCTGACCCTAGCAGGGACCACAACTCCGTCGTCAGAGCTATATGTCATGGAGCCGCTGTTCTCTACAGGTTCGTATTCTGAGCCCGAACTTGACAGATGAGTGACTTCCTCTTCACTATCTGTCATACTCAGAAACGTGTAGGCTGGGAAGGTACTGTTTGAATGACAAACAGCCAGAAAACTTAATCAGGGACTCATCAACGCAGACAACTTGATGGGGAGTAAACAAGTCTGCAAAACGTTGGTTAAAGTGATTTACGAGGGGCCGAATTTTGTAGAGCCGATCGTATCCAGGGTCTCCACGAGGACGACAGAGTTCATTGTCGTTGAAGTGCATGAACCGCAAAATCTGCTCGTATCGTGCCCTGGTCATGGAGGCAGAGAACACGGGCATATGGTGAATTGGGTCAGTGGACCAATATGACCGCAACTCTTTTTAGTTATGCCCATGTTGAGGGAAAGGCCCAGAAAGATCTTAAATTCGGAGACCGTAATTGGTCTCCAATCTCTGGCAAGGGAGGACTGGGGAATAGTGGTGATGTGTTGACCAGCGTACAAATTTCTTTGGTCCACAATAGGTTTATAGAGATCTTCGGTGAAAAACAGCGAATAAAAATCCAGTGGCGTAAAGTCAACTGTTTCCACATGAATTCCGGGTTGGCCAGTGAAAGGGGGAAGTACGGGTGCTGCAGAAGTGGTGGGTTCCCAATTCGGATTGGCGAATGCAGCAGGAAGGGCACTATGGCCACGACGGGCCTGTGTTCGTCTTCTTCTTGGTGGCAGTGGGACACTACTTGTGCTTGCCACCTCGCCAGCTTGAACTGCACTTATGGGACTCGCCACATCACCAAGTGTTACTGCAGTGCTGGATGTACGACCAGGGTGTACTAGGCCGCTGGTGCTTGCCAGTTCACCAGAAGGAGTAGCGGCACTAGTACTTCTCTGCTCCATACGAGACCCCTGCGGTTCTTGCACTTCAAGGACAGAAGAAGTTCGGGGTCTGGTACGCCTGACCCTAGCAGGGACCACAACTCAGTCGTCAGAGCTATATGTCATGGAGCCGCTGTTCTCTACAGGTTCGTATTCTGAGCCTGAACTTGACAGATGAGTGACTTCCGCTTCACTATCTGTCATACTCAGAAACGTGTAGGCCTCTTCACTAGTGTACCTTCGATTTGCCATTTTGGGCTCTAAATTTAGGGGTACACTAGTGAGACTCACAGACAAAAAAGCTCCTGACTGTTAGCGACTGATTCAAAATGCTACCAAAAAACTGTTAGCGATCGCAGGGATCAGGCCTGACTCTGCGAACGCTGCAGTTATGTGTGCTTAGTGTTTTGTAAGTGTCAGTTATCGATCTATACTGCACTTGGGTGGGCTGGGCAGGGCTGGGCCGAGGGGCAAAACGCAGGTGCTAGCAGGTATCTGGGCTGATCCCGCTAACACTGTGTTTATGGGAACCCTAAACTGCTGGGGAGTATAGATCTGATCGGATCAGATATCGATCCGTTCAGATACTATAGCACTAAGGGAGGTGTATGCTGCGTGCGTGGGTTTTAGCGGTACTGGCGCTAACCTGATGCTGCCTGGGGCGACGCAGACCTTATCTGATCCTAAAAACTTAACTTCTATCACCGCCGGGCAATTAGGGGGTTAAACCATTATAAGGCAATAAACGGCGGGTGCCCTAAAACTGTAATAAACTTTAATAAACTATAATAAACTACAAAAAACAAACTATCTAACCAGCGTCACCCGTAACACTTATACGGTGATCGCTGGTAAAAGGGTTAACTAGGGGGCAATCAGGGG
This sequence comes from Lithobates clamitans, assembly GCA_037952925.1. Taxonomy (NCBI): domain Eukaryota; kingdom Metazoa; phylum Chordata; class Amphibia; order Anura; family Ranidae; genus Lithobates; species Lithobates clamitans. Next base: position 10,851,315 of record JBBGZY010000037.1, read on the forward strand.
GTTAAAACCTTTAGCAGGTAGTATATGGGGGTCCCTGTCGCTATAAAACACTGACAGCGAACCTATATACTTACCTCCCTAACTAGCGTCACCTGTGTCACTAATACAGCGATCAGAAAACGATCGCTTAGCGACACTGGCGACGGGGGGTAATTAAGGGGTTAATTTTTATTAGGGGGGGTTAGGGGGGTACCCTGGACCTAAAGGGGGGTATCCTAGACCTAAAGGGGGCTAACCTAACTGCCCTAACACTTATAACTGTCAAACTGACACCAATGCAAAAAAAAAAAAAACTGCTATTGGTGACAGAGTGACAGGGGGTACAGGGGGGTGATCGGGGGGGTGATTAGGGGGTGACTGGGGGGTGACAAGTGTGCCTGCGTGTTCTACTGTTAGTGTAGTGTTGGTGCAACTTACTTGGATGTCTTCTCTCCTCGGCGCCGGAACGAAAAGACCGGCTCGAGGAGGGATGACATCACTTCCTTTCCCTCTGTTTACATTACAGAGGGAAAGGAAGCATTTTCATTCGCCGGGAGCGATCGGGAGGGGGTGGCCAACAATGGATGGCCTCCCCATCACCTCTCATCGCCCGCGAACAGGAGCCGACCGCCTATGGCACCGGGGGGGTCCGATCGGACCCCCCACCTGCGGGAGGCAGATCACGTATGGGTACGTGATTCTGCCTGCCCGTGCCATTCTGCCGCAGTATATCTGCGTTAGGCGGTCGGCAAGTGGTTAAAAACTCCCTCAAATAAATGTTATCTTGATGTTGGCCAAGAATGTTTGTGTCTAACCAGCTTTCCCTGTTTATGTGCAAAATGACTAAATTTTTTTTTGTTTGACTCCACAGTTTTCTTCCATGCCACAGGAATGGCAGACTGTGGCCTCCCACTTTGCCCAGCGGTGGGACTTTCCTAACTGCGGAGGGGCAATTGATGGGAAACACGTCCACATTGTCCCACCACCCAACTCGGGGTCGTACTATTATAATTATAAGGGGTTCAATAGTATTGTGATGTTGGCGGTGGTGTCGGCTACTTATGAGTTCCTGTATGTGGACGTGGGGAAGAATGGCCGGATGTCCGATGGTGGAGTCATCACCCAGACGGAGTTCTACAGGCATCTCCAGAATGGCAGCTTGGACTTGCCACCTCCAGAAGACAATGTGGAAGGACTCCCATTCGTCTTCATTGCAGATGAAGCGTTTGCGCTGGGGGACCATCTTATGTGGCCATTCCTGATGAGGACCCTCACCCCGGACCAGAGGGTTTTTAATTACCGGCTGGCCAGAGCCAGAAGAGTGATGGAGAACACATTTGGAATCATGATCAGCTGGTTCCGCCTATTTCTTACACCCATACATATGGCGGAGTATAAACTGAATCATATAATCCTGGCGTGCTTTGTTCTACACAACTTTTTACGGCAACATTCTGCCAACTATGCTGGCTCAGTTGGGCCTGAGGCTGGAATAAAAAATGAACCAACCCTGACGGTGCTTGAAAGTGGCCGTCCTGGCTTGCCCCCCCTGAGTGCCCGTGATGTCTGGCTAAGATATCTTGAATACTTTGCGGGTAGGGGGGCTATCAATATGCCAGACAATGTCTGAAACCTTTTTCAAATAAAACAAAAAATTTACCTACTAAAATCTTTGGTGACATTTACTGCTTGTGTTTTTTGTAGCTGACCCTGATAGAAATGTGGTGAGTCCTGAAAATGATTGTGTAACATTACAAAGCATTATTGGGTGTTATTTACTAAAGGCAAAGACACTTTGCACTACAAGCGCACTTGAAACTGCACTTGTAGTGCAATTTGGATTTGCCCTTAGGAAATAACCCCCATTGTCACAGAAAACACCAATTAGAGCACAACAAAAGTGTTGGAGTGTTGAAACAATAATCCTCACATTCTTGATTAACAATCTTTTTAATACCAGCACAATCACATGTGCATTTAGAAAAGGTTTTTAAAACAAACCAACATGTTTGTTGTATAACAATTTTTTGGATCACATTAGAAAAAGTAGCAATGTCCATTTAAGATAAAACAGGCATGTTTAAAACCAACAAGAAAGACACAAATCTTGAACTTGCAAAGTTCACATTTGTTAGAACTTGAAGGCAATATCAGACATGAGTATTTACAAACTGTGTTTGATATTGCGTTCAGATGGGGTGAAGTCACCCCTAGAAAAGCCAAATTTTGAAGATGCACACCAATTGCCGAATGTCAACATGTGCTACCTGCCATCATGGGGGATCAAAGGACGTGTTTTTGGGGTGCAACCCCTTCCTCACAACTACTTAATTATTAAGGAAGTGGTTGCACCCCCAAAACGCATCCATTGATCTCCCGTGATGGCAAATAGCACATGTTGACACACTGTGTGCCTCTTCAAAATTCGGCTTTTCGCAAATATGTCAAAAAATGGTTAAAATTTTGAGCTCACAAAAAGTGAAAAGAAAAGGGATTTTGAGGGGTTTTAAACTCTCCCTAAAACATCAATGATGTTCTTCATTTTTTGTTGAACATCATTGATGTTTTTAAGGATGTTTTCAAAGTCCCTATTACACTCCATGATCTCCCCGATCAGGATCTGTGCACTTTCTGAGGTGAAAGGATCTGTATCCACAACATCACGATCACCTAAAAAGATAGAAACCAAAACACACCATGTATTATAAATATGTCGGCATCCATCTCTTACCTGAGCCTGTGGTCGCAGACACCTGTTGTGGTGTCAATTTCCACCATGTCTTCCTCCTCCTGCTCGGCTTGCCTTGGGTGGATTTCCCCTTGTTCCAGAGGTGGGGGGGTCTGTGGTCCCCTGGGATGAGGGGTGTCCTCCAAGACTTTTATCCCCTTTGTAAAAAAATATATATATACTTAGCACACAGATATTTGATGGCAAAAATAGGAACATGAAACATTGCTTGGAAGTGGGGTACAATTGTCTATTTTGGCAGAGTTCCAAGATGTAGAATTTTTAGTGTCCTTTGTCAAGCTTCAATACTTTACCTGTTTTTTACAAGCTTCACAGATGGAGACACCCCTATAGTATACACTGGAGCACCTGTGTAGGACCCCCTAAAAAAAGGGGGTTCTTGTGTCCCACACTAGTGCTCCAGCATCCAGATGTGAAAACAGCTGCTGAGTGTCCTCTCCTTACACAGAATCTAGTTTGCATTTCATTCTAGTTACAAACCCATCTACCCAAACAAATTATTTGCAGACAAGTAGGCCATAAAAAATGTGGGCAAATGCATATGGCCCAAACAATGGTGTTTTTTAGACCGTACGAACAATGTTTTATACGAACGAATAATGTGCCCATGAACATGAAAGTTGCCATTTTAAACTGGATAACAGTTAAGAAAAGCACATAAAGCAGCACGAACGTAATAAAAATAAAGAATAGGAACACAGCACTACTACTTACTTTTTTGCAGCACTCTCCGGATCTTTCTGTACTGCTCGTGCTCTCTTAATTTCCTGAGCTGATCCCTCGATCGTCGTACCCCAAAATTCTGGTGCAGACTCTTGACCACTTTCGCCATGATCTTGGCCTTTCTGACATTGGGGTTGGGGTAAGGTCCATACTTCCCGTCATAGTCGGCCCTCTTCAGGATGTCCACCATCTCCAACATCTCCCCAAAGGACATATTTGAGGCCTTAAATCTTCTCCTTCTGGATCCAGATGTTTCAGGCTCTGGGCTTTCCTCCTCCTCCTCGTTGCTGTAATTAGCACGCATCTGCTGTATCTCCGCCATGTGCTCTTTCCCCACTGCGCCGAACGAGAAGGGGCGGGGAATAGACTAGAAAGAACGTCAGAGGCGGGCGGAGTTTCGCGCATGCACAGTGTCTATAAAGCGTAACAGGCGTGCATAGTACGTACGATCTATGAGCGGAGGAAGGAGTAACGGAGGTGCCGATTGTGATAACGAAGGTAAGATTTAACATTGGGCCTATACTGCTTCTAGATTGAGGCCTGTATTTGCACAAGTTTAAAAGACTTTAGGCTGACATTAGGGTGTGTCTTGTGTTGTGTCTTGCAGTGAAAATGGATATCTTGAAGGATCAGGACTTTATGGCAATCTTCATTGATATGTTCAGGGAGATGCCCTGTCTATGGGAGGTAAACCACCCTGAATATAAGAATCAAACAAAGAGGAAGGCAGCGCTGGATAATTTGTTGGAGTTTGTGAAGACAGTGATCCCCACGGCAGACATCACCTATTTGAATATCCTAATTGGTGGCCTGAGGAGCACTTATCTAAGGGAGCACAAGAAGGTCCAGGATTCCCAGAGATCAGGAGCTGCAGATGACATTTATGTCCCCAGGCTGTGGTATTATGACAGGCTGCATTTTCTGGCAGGTCAGACTGAACCCAGGCCAGCACTCTCCACTCTTCTTTCCCCCCCAGCTGAGGCTTCTGACGCCCAACCTGGGCCTTCCAGGCAGCAACATGTGGAGGAGCCCAGCTTGAGCCAGGTATAGCATTCTTCTAAATATTCATGGTTGTCCAATCAATGATGTTAAATAGATGTTATTTTGGAGTACTAATTTCTGATTGTAATTGATGATGCAAAAACTAAAACCATGTCCTTTTTCATACACAGGGAAGTCTCAGCCAGGAGGTGGCTGGGCCAAGCAGGCTGCCTGATATCCAGGTCCCTCCCCTACACCTTTAAAGACAAAGTGGCAGGAAGAGGTGTAACCTGGAGGAGGCTGCCATAGGCCTCTTTTGGAAGGCTACAGAGGCCCTGAGAACCCCCCACAGTGTGAAGGAGGACTTTGCTGGCATAACTGCCTGCAAAATGATGCAGTTGGAGGAGGGCCAGGGCCGTTTTTAAGGCAGGGCAAAAGGGGCAGCTGCCCTGGGCCCTGTCATTGTTGTGGGGCCCAAAGCAGCTGCCTCATACTTGCCAAATATCCTGGTTTAAATTCCCTCGTCCCTTGAGGTTTTAGTCCTGTGCTGTGTCCCAATATCTCAGTGTGAAGTGCTGCTACTAATGCTGCCCAGCTCTGCCCTATTGTTGTGTACAGATGGTTCACCTGCAGACCCTGTGTTTACATGTAAATTACCAGCATCCATATGTAAATAGCGGCAGCTGGTGGCATTGACATGTATATCATGTCCCCCTGAGGTCATATCCCCAGTAATCTCTAGCAACAAATCAACCTCTATCAAATCAACCTGTAACCTCTAGCAACTAATCAGTGAGCCGTAATGTGTGCTGTAACCTCTAGTAACCAGTCAGTGAGCAGTAATGATACACTGTAACCTCTGGTAACCAATCGCAATAGCCGCCTGATCTGATTCAGTAAACTGATTTTGAGTCTAGCTGCTATTTATTGTATGTCTCAGAGCAGGTGTAGAGAAAAACTGCATGGGGGAGGGGGCCCAAGAAAAGTTTTGCCCAGGGTCCAATCAATATTAAAGATGGCCCTGAGGAGGGCCAACGACTCCTGTGTGAGTCCTTAATTTTGGAAGCTCTTAATAAGGGGTTGAGGGGCCAAATAACATGTACAACCCACATTTGTCACCTCACCCATGGTCCTCCTCCTCCAGGTCCTACGCCTCCTCCTCCTCCAGGTCCTACTCCTCCTCCTGCCACATCTCCAACACCAGAGCCACAGTCGGGAGGGATGCGTGGACCAGTCTTCTGGACCAGACTGCACTCTTTTAGATATGGACTCCTCAGGCCACCAATTTTGCAGTAAAATAATTGATGTCTGCCCTGGGGGTCCAAGGCTTCGCCATCTTCTGCTGTTTCTCCAGCGTTGCCTCCCTCTTTGTTTGGTTCTGAGCCCTTAATAAAGGTTTTTTGGTTTCAATTATACTCGCCTATGTGTGTTTCCTTTCAAAAAGGACAGTTTGTTTGTGAGGATTCAGGCACATTTCAAAAATACAATGTGAAATTAACAAGAGACACCAACACCAAGCAACCTCCTTGAGATTAAATAATACAAGATAATAATGGTGTTGTGGTAACTTGACACACAAAACACACACAAAAATATTCAGGATGTTAAATAACTGGAAAAAAAAAACAAGATCAGCCTTAAAAAAATACAAACCAAAAAAAAATTAAAAAATTACATCAGGGTTTAAAAAAAAAACACAAAAAAAATTATATAGATTTTTGGTCAGATGTGACAAATCATAATATATTGAGGGAATCACAATAAATAATAAAGAAAGAAGTTTGTGAGAACTCTGTGTAAATATCAGCAGCAAAACTACTTTGTTCTTCCTACATTATAAAGAAGAAGAGAGTGCGCTGTATTAAACAATTTTAAAGATTGCAGCGTGACGAAAGTGCTCTATCCATTCCAAACGCTAATTTTACCAGAACGATCTGTTCCGTCTCGGAATTTCTTCTGAGCATGCGTGGCACTTTGTGCATCGGAATTGTCCACACACGGTCGGAATTGACGCGATCAGATTTTGTTGTCGGAAAATTTTGTAGCCTGCTCTCAAACTTTGTGTGTCGGAAAATCCTATGGAAAATGTCCGATGGAGCCCACACACGGTCGGAATTTCTGACAACACGCTCCGATCGCACATTTTCCGTACGGAGCATTAGAATTTCTTCCACACTCAGTGATAAGTGGCCTTAGTAGAAAGCTTTCTTGTTACAAGCAGGGTGGACACTACTGACTGAAAGATTTAGACTGCTCAGCCTGTCCCTTTTAAAGCCACGCAGTCGAGGCTAGGCGGGCCGGATCAGGGTGAAACTGGTTGTGCTGAAGGAGCAGGTCCCGAGTTTGAGGCAATTTGATTGGTGGGCATATCGCCAGGTGACAGAGGAGGGAGAACCATGGCCTCTTTGGTCAGAATGGAGCAATTACTATTGCCAAGACTTTTTCCTCCATGATCTTCAGCAATGACCTAAGAATCAGAGCCGGAGGGAATATGTATACCCGACTGAAATTCCACTGTTGGGAGAGAGCATCCTGTGCCAGCGCCTGTTGACAGAAGAACCTGGAGAAGAACCGGGGAACTTGACAATTGTCTGGAGTCGCCATAAGGTCTACCTTGGGTATCCCCCACTGATCGACTCTGTGTTGTTGGAGAAGTTGCGACTCAGGCGGTCCGCCAAGGTGTTCTGAACCCCCCGGGAGATATGCCACTGAGAGGTCTAGCAGGTGAATTTCAGCAAACCCGAAGATCTCCTATGCTATCTGGAGAAGGCGTTGACTTCTTGTTCCTTCGTGTTTTATCACATAAGACACTGCCGTCTTGTTGTCCATCAGCAGTTTGTTGCCTTTAATGATGGGAAGCATGCAATCCCTGGCAATGAGCACCCCAACCCTGGAGACTTGCATCCAACGTGATTGTGATCTAGCCCCCAGGGTTGATGGCCTTGCCCCGGGATAGGTTGTCTCTTCCTCTCTTCTACTGCAGATCGTTGCGACTAAAGAGCGGGATGTGTATCTTCTGATGGAGCGAACCTTGGCTGAGAAGACCGAATTGGAATCTTCTTGTATGCCATTGCGCCCATGGGACTGCAGTAATACAGGGTGTCAGGCCCCCTAAAAAACTCATCCCTCTGTGCACTGTGATTATAAGAGAGGCCCCTATATCCAAAACTTCTGCTGAAACATGAACTATCTTGTCTTGTGGAAGGAATACTTTGTATTGAAGCATGTCGAAAGATATGCAAAAATAAACCAAGGTCTGGCACATAGTGAGATGACTTTTCGCTGTATTTATCATCCATCAAAACTGCAATAAGGTGGCAAGAACTTGATCTTGGTGCTGCAGCAAAATATTCTTGGATTGAGCAAGAATTAGGACATTGTCCAAGTAATGAAATATTCTTACTCCTTTCTGCCGAAGGTAGGCGATCACTGTTACCAGAACCTGGTGGTGGCTGGTGCTCAAAATGCTTGGGGGGTGCAAACAAACTGAAAAATTCTAAAAAATACTGAAAAAAACCCCATCAATCGCAGCCTCACTGTGCCATTAATTGGAGCTACTGTGCCCATAAAATGCAGCCACTGTGCCCCATCAAATACAGCCACTGTGCCCACCATATAAGGTGGCACAGTGGTGTAGTGGTTAGCACTCCCACCTAGCAGTAAAAAGGGTCACTGGTTTGAACCCCAACCCTGACACTACCTGCCTGGAGTTTGCATATTCTCCCTGTGCCTGTGTGGGTTTCCTCCGGGTACTCCGGTTTTCTCTCACACTCCAAAGACATGCTGGTAGGTTAATTGGATTCTATTCCAAAATTGGCCCTAGTGTATGAATGTGGGTTGGGGACCTTGGATTGTGGGCTCCTTAAGGGTAGGGACCAATGTCAGTGTGCGATGTATGTGTAAATTGATGGCGCTATATGGGTACCTTAAATAAAATAATAATATAATAGATGAGCATCATAAGATGAGATTGAGATGCAATGTATAAAAAAGAGGGGGGAGGAGTGCAATGTATAGGGATAATTGTAGACAAACTCACTCAGGTTGAACTGGATGGACTAATGTCTTTATTCAACCTTACTAACTATGTAACTATTTAACTATATAGCCTCTATATAGCCTCTGCCCATCATATGCAGCCTCTGTGACCCACTGTGCCCATCAAATGCAGCCACTGTGCCCATCATATAGGCTCTGTGCCCATCATATGCAGCTTGTGCCCATCATATGCAACATCTGTGCCCATCATATGCAGCCTCTGTGACACCCCCACTCGCCGTCTGACCGACACTTACCCCATCCTGGTGGCGGACTGTGGGACATGCAGTGGGTCAGGCAACATCTCCTGTGTCCTCCGTGGTTCTCTGTCCTCCCGTGCATTTCTTCTTCCGCTCCATTAGGCGTCCAATCGGAACGCCTGTGCCTTCAGCCAATCAGGTGATGGGTATTAGATTTGTGCCACCTGATTGGCTGAGAGGCGGTTCAGTGTTAGAAAAGCAAATATTTATTTGCTTTGCTGACACACCTGGGTGGACTTTTTTGAAGCCTATTAGAGCCTATGACTCTAATCAGGTGCTTCAAAAGAAAACACACCCGCCACTGTAATTCAGGTGCCCGGCGTCCGAAAAGGGGCTGGACTCCTGAATAGGGGATGGCTACAGTGCCCATGAATAGATTCAGTTCCTCTTATACCAGAAGGGACTGGTAACAGAGCCTTTACTCCTTCTTCCACTCCTTTAATGTACAATTTGATCGTCTCATTGACCGTCTGGCTTGTTTAGGAAGCCTCCCTGAAGCATAATTCACAAAGGCGTTTAGATGGTAATGGTAACGCACAGCAAGCCCAACAAGTATTGGCGACCATGTTGGATGAAGCAGCTGGCCTATGATTGGTAGGTGGTTGATGACGCCTAGAAGATGGGCCTGCAGACTCTTCCGAAGGGCTACACTGAATGTGGTGGTGTTTTGACTTTGCCTTGGAGTGGGAAGTCTGATGAGATGGAGTATGATGATTGCTAGAGAAAGAAATTGCTCTCTTGCGGCTTCTGAGTGAAAGACCTCTCCCCCTGCAATAAGGAGGAACCATTAGTGATAGAGGAAACCTCAGACCCACTAAGCATTCCCTTACTGCAGTTTTCAGTGCCTCTTGTACAGGAATTGGTGAGCTCATCCTGGGCTAAAGGAAGAACAGGATAGGGAGAAAAATAAAATCTTATTTTCTTTTTTTACTTATTTCTTTTTTATTTCTTTTTTAAAATCACTTAAGGACCAGAATGATTTACCCCCTTCCTGACCAGGCCATTTTTTGCAACACGGTACTGCATCACTTTAACTGACAATTGCGCAGTCATGCAACTCTGTACCCAAACAAAATTGACATCCTTTTTTTCCCACAAATAGAGCTTTCTTTTGGTGGTATTTGATCACCTCTGTGGTTTTTATTTTTTGCGCTATCAACAAAAAAAGAGAGAAAAATGTTTTTACTTTTTGCTATAATAAATATCCCCAAAAAATGTTTTTAAAAAACAAATTTCTACATCAGTTTAGGTCAATATGTATTCTTCTACATATTTTTGGTAAAAAAAAAATATTGCAATAAGCGTATATTGATTGGTTTGTGCAAAAGTTATAGCGTCTACAAAATATATGAAAAAGATTTATGGACTTTTATTCATTATTATTTTTTTTTACTAGTAATTGCAGTGATACGGTACTGCGACATTGCAGCGGATAGATTGGACACTTTTGACACATTTTTGGGACCATTGACATTTATACAGCGATCAGAACTATAAAAATGCACTGGTTACTGTGCAAATGTCACTGGCAGGGAAGGGGTTAACACTAGGAGTTACATGTGTTCCCTTGTGAGTGTTTATTACTGTGGGGGAATGGGACTGACTGGGGGAGGAGACCTATCACTGTTTGTAATTACTACAAACAGCAGATGTGTTTCTTCTCCCCTGTCAGAACAGGGATTTGTGTGTTTACAGAAATCCCCATTCTGGCTCTCGTGCCCGCAATCGTGTGTGACCGGTGGCAGTCGCACCCGCCAGCCATGCGCAGCGGCCCCCTGCCATGCAGCAGGCCTGCTGTGGCTCTTAAAAGGGAAGACATACCCATACGGCGATTTGCGGGAATGTGCCACTATGCCGACATATATCAGCTGGGCCGGTCGGCATGTGGATAAAAATCCACCATTTTCCGGCTAGGCAAGGCTCAAGCAAAAATGTACCCTCAAGGAGACTGTCAGCAGGCTGCAGAGAAAATAATACAATATAAAGATCCCGTAATTCCCTTTCTAAGGTGGGGAGCAGGGTAGGTGAAAAATGGAGGGTATGATGTTCCAGATCCATGCTTGCCAGCCTGGGCGTCTGATTCACGAATGCTGACAGCCACAAATGACAAAACACCGCACAGCTTTATATCTGCTGCCCTCCCACTGCCTAGTCAATCAGAAGCAGCGGATTGGAGAACCAATTACAGCCGCGACTGATCAACCAATCCGAGAAGGGGCGGTGACAAAATCCACCTGCACCAGCTTCACTGGGATGCAGGTGGAATGCAGAACAACCGGAAAAAGAAGGGAGCATAGGCAGAAGCTGGGCCCGACGTCATTGCCCGGCCAGCCTGACACGCATGCCAGACCCGTATGGAGGGGTATACAGGGAACACCCCCTATAGCTGCCCTAAGCCAGAGCCATGCCTAAGGGGAAAACTAAAGGAAAAGAAGCCCAGGATGGCCGCCATCCACGCAACTTAAGGCATTCAGCCTGCGCCCTACTACGGCAACAGGAGAGCCACTATCAGAGGGATTTACCCTCAACAAGGGACCTTCCACCACAGGGACTCATGGCAGGCAGTACAACAGGAATGTCTGCAGCAAGTACAGAATAAGAACATCTGCCCCAGGTACTATAAATAAATACAACTGGTGCGCTATTATCAACCTGTAATGAAGCACAGTACCACCTAATACTCGTGAGAAAAAAAAAACATGTGTGTAATTGTGTATCAAACTGCCACTTAAATAAATACAAAAACTTGCAGAAAATAAAATGCAAAAAATAAATAAATTACAATATAATGTGAATCTTCTATACCAAATGCTAAAAAAACAATAATTATAATCTCCTTTGCAGTGCCCATTCACCTTCCAAGAAAAAACTAAAACCTAGGCACAAATATGTAGGCACAAACAAGTCTGTAGGCACAACAAAGTCTGTGTAATCCTTGCATACATCTGCCGATCAAGCTGACTCCAATCTCTGATGAAATCAATTGGGCTGTTATTACCCCTTTTGCTTGTCTTTACTCCTTGATATAAAGCAATCTTTTGACCATGGACCCCAGTTTTCAGAAAAAAGAAACACAAAATAGCACAATATTGATGAAAACAACTGGGCTAGATACGCTGAATAGATACACTCACATGTGCCCAAGCCATACAAGCGTATTAGTAACAGTCAGGCTCACTCCTCCTCATAGCCCCTCCGTGTACCGTACACCCTAGGCTGACGTCACTGTCTCCTCCTCTCGACGCGATGCATTACAGGTCACGTGACTTTTTCAAGGGAATAAAGCCTTGTGAGGAGTATAAAGGGATTTATAGCCACACGTTATTAGCAGAGTTGCCATAGTGACATAGGATTCATTGTAACATCATGCCGTTACATTTTAAACAGCTGTAGTACAATAACAATATGCAGTTCATACAAAAAGCGGAGCCATATTCAATATTCCACATACTGCAATGCACACTGTGTTATAAGATGTTAGCAAAAAACATACATAAATACTTTAATAAAATGTACAAATTATTAAAAACACTTAAAACCCTTAAAAATGACCATAGGAAATTGATATTCATTCTTACTGTAATTTTTAAATCATGGTGATATTACCAGAAAACTATTACAACCATAACAAGATCCGCAGTATGAATGTGAAAAATATTTTTTTATTTATAAAGAAATAAAAAAATTAATAAATAATGGGAAGTTTATTTAAAGTCTCCTCTATTGTAAGCAGATAATAATACTGCACCTAAAAATCAGATATGAAGCAATTTAAATCGAAGTCAATGTTTAATCCTAGTGGCGCAAAACAATTAATTTCATAAATCCACCTCGATTCACTTTTACTCAGTTCTCTCATTTTGTGGCTTCCCCTCCAGTGGGGCTTATATTTATCAATGGCCCAGAATTTTAGCTCAGTCGGGTTTTTGTTGTGAAACTCTGCAAAATGCTGAGATACACTGTGTTTTTGGAAGCCTGATTTGATGTTTTGTACATGTTCACACAATCTTTTCCACAAAGGACATTTGTTTCTTCCTATGTACTGTAAGGAACAGGAACGTTCCAACATGTACACTACTCCTTCTGTTCGACACGAAATGAAATCCTTTATTGCATATTCTTTTTTGGTGGTATTGGATATGAATTTATTGCACTTTTGTCCTTTTTGGTTTGTATTCCTGCAGGCAAAACATTTTTTTACAGGGGTAAAAACCTTTTCCCTGGAAAAACGTAAATTATTGGCTCCTTTTTGGAGGATCAGGGACATTTTTTACAATCATGTCCCTTAGTGTGTGTGCTTTTCTTTAAATAAAATGAGGTTTCTCTGGTAAAATCTTCCTCAGATGTATATCTACTTTTTTTTATGTTGAACATTGTAATTAAAAAACCATAGGTATTTCTTGATAATCCATTTTTTCTTCTCTTTGTCCTGTATGAGGGGCTCTGTTGGTAATTCTAAAACCTCCTGTATTTTTCCTTTTATAAGGTCTTTGCTGTATCCCTTTTGAATAAATTTGTTCCCTATTATATTTGCCTGTTCCACAAACACACTTTGGCTGCTACAATTCCTTCTGATTCTTATTTGTCCTTTTGGTATGTTGATAAGCCACGGGTCTTAATGGCAACTGTCTATTAGAATATAACTATTTCTTTCAACCGGTTTAAAAAATGTTTTAGTTGAAAAGCCATTGGTTATAATGTTATTTCAAGATCAAGAAATTGAATGCTGTTATTGCTGATCTCATATGAAAGATTTATATTTTTTTGGTTATCATTTAGTTTTTCAAAGAACTGACTTCGGTCTCCTTTCCATATAATAATACAGTCATCTATAAATCTCTTGAATAGAAACAATTGATTTGGGGGATTTGAATACATAGCTTCTTCTTCCCACTTTGCCATAAAAATATTGGCAACACTAGGAGCATACTTTGCCCCCATTCCAATTCCATTTAGTTGCCGGTAATACTCCATATTGTTCCAGAAATAGTTATGTTGTAACCCATATGCTAGGCACCTCAGTATGAATCTTTTTTGCTTTGATATGAGGTTGCTAAATGTATCCATGGCCCATCTTAAGGCTTGTATAGCATATTCGTGATCAATGACCGTATACAACGATGTTACATCTGCTGTGGCAATCAGGTAGCTTTCATGTGGTTTAATTTCGACAGTGTCCAGGACTTGGATTAGGTGCTTAGTGTCCCTCAAATAGGATTTGGTATTAGGAACTAGTGGCTGAATAAAGCTGTCCACATACTCTCCCAATCTGGCATTAATTGATTGTATCCCATTAATTATGCATCTTCCAGGTGGATGAGTTTGGTTTTTGTGGATTTTCGGCACAGTGTAAATAATAGGTACTCTACAGGTATCTGGTAATAAATACTTCTCTTCCTTTTTAGTAAGTATATTTTTATTCCTTCCTTTTTGAATCAGTTCATGCATCATACATTCACCCTTTTCCTTTTAGTTTTATATAGGTGTTAGTATCACTTAATTGGCCTGATAAATCAGTGTTGTAATATTCTTTGGACAGCACCACGATGGCTCCACCTTTATCAGCCGGTCTTATCACAACTTTTTTGTTTTCCTCTAACTCCTTGATCCCCCTCTTGATTGCTTGAGGATTTTGCTTTCTTTTTATTTTTTTTGGCACCAGGTACTGGCAGTCTTTTATCTGTCTTGTCAGGGATGTCCTAAACGGGGTCAAGGGGCAGAGTTGACCCAAGGTTGTGCTGGCATGAGGCTGAGCCAGGAAATATATATATATATATATATATATATGTATATATATATACCGTATTTATCAGCGTATAACACGCACCGGCGTATAACACGCACCCCAATTTAGGAGGGAATTTTAAGGAAAAAAAACTTTTAGGAGGGAAGTTGAAGGGAAAAAAACTTACATTTAAATGCCCTTCATTGCAGCCTTGTCAGTGCAGCCTTGCCCCAGTGCAGCCTTGTCAGTGCAGCCTTGTCAGTGCAGCCTTGTCAGTGCAGCCTTCCCCAGTGCAGCCTTGTCAGTGCAGCCTTCCCCAGTGCAGCCTTGTCAGTGCAACCTTCCCCAGTGCAGCCTTGTCAGTGCAGCCTTCCCCAGTGCAGCCTTCTCAGTGCAGCCTTGTCAGTGCAGCCTTCCCCAGTGCAGCCTTCCCCAGTGCAGCCTTGTCAGTGCAGTCTTCCCCAGTGCAGCCTTCCCCAGTGCAGCCTTGCCCCAGTGCAGCCTTGCCCCAGTGCAGCCTGGTATCCCCTGTCCCTGCTTCCAGGGCTTCAAAATCGCGGTCCGCGATTTGAAAATGGAGCCGCCGGCGCCGAAGTACACAAACTTTCGGTTCCACTCGTAGTCCGGAGCGGAGCTATCCGAGTAGGTTCGGATAGCTCCGCTCGGGACTACGAGTGGAGCCGAAAGTAAACAAGAGCCGCCGGAAAGAGCCGAGGACCGGCTCTGTGTACTTCGGCTCTTGCGACGCCATTTTCAAATCGCGGACCGCGATTTTGACATTTAGACAGATCGGGATCGGCGGGGATCGGCGTGTAACACGCACCTGCGACTTTCCCCTGATTTTAAGGGGAAAAAAGTGCGTGTTATACGCCGATAAATACGGTATATATATATATATATATATATATATATATATTTTTTTTTTTTTTTTTTTCGTTTCCAGCAGGTGGTGGAGCACTTTTTTAAGATTTCACTGCACAAGAGTATTTACAGACACGGTGTCTCAGATAATATGGACTTGGACTTGAGATGAATTAGAAGATGATGCACTTTATATGTTTACTGGAAAGATCTAAACACTGTTATTAATAAGATTTGTATATTCTGACATAGAATACTGATTGATAAAATTGAAGGGAAGGTTTAGCGCCTATAAGATGACTTTATACACCCACCTGCCTGCGTAGTGAGCACATTAATAGCTTCAGTTACATATATCCTTATTCTCATACAGTATGCCATAAAATGAAATTCATCTAATTAAATCCAAACTGAAAATATGCCATGCTTTCATCTCACGGATAGCTTTTTCTAAAGGAGCTTTCTTAATTCTAAATAATAGATACCAACATCAAAATGTTCCCTCCACCTTGGTTGATTAGTAGAATATTTATGTCCTTTTCAGAGACCTCTGTAAAAATGCTGGAAATATTTTACATGCTTATAGTTCTAATAATCCATCTAGTTCACTTTTTAGGACAGGGTTAAGATTTATCTCAGCCGTCTCACAATCACCAGACATTTATGAAGCATGGTGTTTTTTTTTCTGTCGAAAGGGTGGGGAGCTTTGGCACACAGACAGTAATGTGTTGTTGTTTTTCCACACATCTTGACAGTTTCTTTTGATGTTTTCTTGAGACAGAAGCTTTTATTGATTGCTTCTCATTTTCTTCGCTGATAGCCCCCATCAGACAGGCAGGCTCCAAGCTAATTAGCGAAGCTTTGTTCCTGCGCGGCACTTTCCTCCAAAAACTCTCCAGGAAGGAAGCTTGGCAACAGTACTTTACATGAAATTGCAAAAGTTATTATGATAATGAAAAAATAGTGATACATTCTGGCATATTCTGCATGTACAGAAACACTAGAACTCTGGAGTAGGCATGGTTTATTTTACCTGTGTTGCAATTATAAAAACGTATTCCTAAATGAATTATGATCATAATAATAGATAAGTTTACAAATTAAAATGTTTATTATTTTAATAATCAGACCAGCTTAATATTGTAAATATATTTTATAACTTAATACCATTAAAACATTTTTTTGTTATAAGAAAGCAGGAATATCATCTTTACAAATAAACAAACACCACGAAGAAAACATAAACTTCTGTGAAGATCATGGCCTTAAAGCCTTCAAGCTGTGCTCTGTGCTAAAAAAATTCTGTCCAAACTGCCAGTTTCTCATTCAGGGGCTTATTAGTCACGTGAGACTAAAAACTCTTGAGGTTGCTCGTGCAGCCTGCTAACAGGTGTTCAGAATCCTCCATCTGAACATCTGCTACATCACACACTTCTCATAATCATGGCAAAAAACATACATTTGTATGTGTTAGTAAGGAAATTTTAGTTTAAATAACATTTCCCATCTGTTCCTAATTTCTCTATATACTAACATAGACAGGTCCCAGGCTCGACAGTTCTCTAGTAAATAACAATGACACATTTATCCTGCTGTTATTTTCATTGCACAGCAGGTTGGTATTTGATCATTCAGAAAATTACTGTTTATACATAACTACTGTATATCTGTATAGTGGGGTCTCATTATCAAATTTCACCAGAGGGTGGCACTGCAGTTAACCAGTTGCCTACTGGGTACTTTTACTAGACATGTGCAATTTGTTTCGTCACAAATTAGTTCTTCGACAAAATTTGACAAATTTGTTCATTTGGAAATTCAGGAAATTCGAAAATCTGAAAATCTGAAAGTTTGAAAATCCGTAACTTCGGATACATTTGTATTTGCTAAGTTCACTAATAGCTAAATTTGAAAGGAAATTCAATAAGTACTTATTAGTTAGTTACTATTTCGGATTTTCAAATTTGCTAATTTTCAAATTTTTGGATTTCCAAATTTTGGAATTTTCCAAATTTTCGCATTTCAGAATTTATTCAAAATAAAAAATTTCAATCATAACGAATGACCCGAAAAACAAAATTTCGAAAAAATGGATGAATCTAAAATGAACACATTTTTGGCACTGCATATGTCTAACTTTTGCCCCCTTCCTGCCCAGGCCAATTTTCAGCTTTCAGCACTGTCACACTTTGAATGACAATGACACGGTCATGCAACACTGTACCCATATGATATTTTTTTTTTTTCACACAGATAGAGCTTTCTTTTGGTGGTATTTAATCACCACTGGGCTTTTTATTTTTTGCTAAATAATTGAAAAAAAGACAGAAAATTAAAAAAAAAAGAAAAAAACATTTTTCATAGTTTGTTATAACATTTTACAAACAGGTAATTTTTCTCCTTCACTGATGAGGCTGCACTGATAAGCTGCACTGATGGGCACTGATGAGGCTGCACTGATAGGCGACCCTGATGAGCAATGATAGGTAGCACTGATTGTCACTGATTGGCGGCACTGATGGGCACTGATAGGTGGCACTGATGGGCACTGATTGGCAGCACTAGTGAGCACTGATTGGCAGCATTGGTGGACACATGTGATCAGCATTGGCTGACAGCTGATCATGTGGTCACTGATTGGCGGCACTGATGGGCACTGATAGGTGGCACTGATGGGCACTGATTGGCAGCACTAGTGAGCACTGATTGGCAGCATTTGTGGACATCCTGTGATCAGCATGGCTGACAGCTGATCATGTAGTAAAGGGACCACTGTGATTGGCCATTTGCCTCGATCTGTGATCAGCGGAGTTTTAGGCAGCGCAATCAGGTGAGGATGTCCATGAACGCCCTCCTGACAAAGAAAGCCCATGCTGTAGCCATGTTTCGGCTATAATGTGGGCAGAAAGTGGTTAATATCTAGAATAGCAACTTCAGGTCAAGGCAACTCAAACATCAATCTCTTATTGTAAAAAAGTTGCTAGGCTGCAGGTTACTTTTTAACTTTTTTTTGGGTGAGAGCTATTACAGAGCACACATAATTTATTAAAATGTTTTTGGTTTGCTTCTGTTTTACCAAAACAGTTACTAAAAATATAGGGTCTAAAATATTACCAGTAAATTACCTCCCTCCTACCCGGCCTATTGTAAAATGACAGCCGAGCAGGAGCTCTTCCATCCTGCGTGGAAATCATATGATATCCTCCCAGGATCGTGCCTTGTGCACTCCCCACAGGCCACAGCAGCACAATCTGTCACCCACTGCTATTACCAGACTAAGCGGATGATAGATCAGTGTTCCGGGTACTGCTATTACTATATGTTCACTTTGACCAATCACGTGGCGATTGCACACAAAGGATGGCTTCCATTCATGCTATCAATTGTGTACTTGTCAGAGCCTGAATTTGAAAATTGAATGGAACCTCTGCTGTGTCAGGCAATGTCTCTTCTTGCTGAGCCACCTGGAATGCTTGACATTTCCCTGGACAATTTCTTGAATGATTCTGCCTTGAACCTTGTTTATCCTTAACCTTGAACTCTTTGCTCCTCCCATGAACTTCAAGCCATGTCTCTGCACTTCCTGTTTGCCAGGTTATTGTGCTCTCTCCAGCCAGCACGACCTAGTACTAACATGCAGCTAAACCCATCTCCACCACCAGGAGCTCTGGTGAACACCAGTTAGTACTTAGACTCTGCACCTCAGGTGGGGGTTATTTGCCAGGGTGACCTGCTAGTATACCAATCCTGCTGTGGTCAGTGGGAGTCCCTCTGCTGCTATAGCTACTGGTCTCTGAGCCTGACCCTTGACCGTGAAAGTACTATTGTGTTGATCTCTGTGATTGGTCACAGTGATCACATGGTACAGACATGGCCAATAACAGCCTAACTGTACCATGTGATTAGCTATGGCCAATCACAGCTAATCACATTAGTATACACTAAATGATAATTCAGAAAAAAATGTTTGCTTATAACAGTAAAATTCACTGTTATAAACAATCATAGTGTGTAAAAAATAAAAAAAATCCTGATCATCTCCCCAGACTAGTACATTGTTACTAAGGTAACACTGCATTGCTCTGGTCACAGTATGTAAAAAAAAAAAAAATGGTAAAAATAGAAAAAAAATGTAATAAAAAAAAAGGGAAGAAAATAAAAATATTGTGTCCCTGATCACCGCCCCACCAATTATTTTATTTGCTCAGAATTGTTTATTCATTATACACTTTATGCATGTGTATTTTTTGAATAACACTGAGTGGTATAGATAAGGTAACAGGATTGAATGAGGATGAAAGAAGGGAAGTAGGAAATAGAAGACAGGAGTCCAAGGGTTGCCAGAGTAAATTTTTTTTATCAACGAGTCATATTCTTCAGAATATTTGAAGACGACCCAATGTTGCCATGTTTTGTTAAATTTCTGTGAGCTTTTGCTATTATTTCTTCAATAGTGTAAAGACTGTGTATCTCGCGAGCCACTCTTTAATTGTAGGAGCGATTGTGGTTTCCCAGTGTCTAGGAATCACTGCTTTTGCATCAGTGAGTAAGAATCTAGTCAGTGATCGTTTAGATTTTTTAAATGAGCAATTAAAAATGTGAAGCAGGCAGCAAGCTGCGATTAGTTGGATTGATGTTTCTGTAATGAGCTTTATGATCTCACAGACTTTCTGCCAGAAAGATGCAATCCCACCATATGTGTTGTAATGTGCCTTTCGCCTGATCACATCTCCAGCAAAGATCTGAAGCTGTGTGGATCCATTTGTGTATTTTCGATGGCGTGTTGTACCAATTTGTCAGGAGTTTAAAAGATGTCTCCTGTAGGTGTGTGCTAATTGCGCATTTATGTGCAAACACACTTGCATGTAGCCACTGATCCTTGCTAAAAGTGGTATTTAGTGCAGATTCCCAAAACTCTTTGTGTTTGTTCAGTTCCTGAGATCTGGAGGTCTGTAACCAGGCGTAAGTTGATAAAATATTTTTTTTGACCGCTTTAGGGCACACTGTCTAAAATGGGGTTAGGGGTCTCGCAAGGTGCTTCTATCTTTTGGAGCCTGAAACACAGCTATGAATCTGGTGAAATTCCCAATTTGTCATACTTGGTTGTCCCCTTTCTGTTTGGATTTCCAACATTGCTTTCAATCTGCCTCCCCTGTAACAGTGTGTGGGCATATGGGGGTTTATCCCTACCTGTGTACAGCTGTAATGACATACTCATTCTTGGCATGAAGTCTGAATTGGAGCTTATTGGTGTTAAAAGTCCTGGTGATGTAGTTAGGTCAGAGATCTGAATTACTTTTTGTATATTTTTGAGCGTGGCCCCTACGATATTATGTTGCTTCAACTGACTAGGGTACGAATCCCAAGGTATCCTTGGTGAATACAACACTTGTATTGGTCCTATATTGTTTTCCAGAGCCACCCAATCCCCATTTTCTGCATGACACGTCCAATCGATAATTCAAGTAAGGTGTGAAGCAAAGTAATAATTTCTACAATTTGGGAATCCCATTCCTCCGCTATCTTTGACTCGGGTGAGTAATTAGAGACTAATGCGTGTTTTTTTTAGCAGCCCATAAAATTATCCTGAGCATGGAGTGTAAAGCTCGAAAGAAACTCATTGGTAGTAGGATTGGGATGGTCTGGAAAAAATTCTAGGTAAAACAATCATCTTAATTATTGCCGCTCTGCCAAACCATAAGAAATATTTTAAAGACCATTTCTTTAAGTCCCTATTTTTAGCTTGTGATAGAGGTTTAAGTTCATTGCGTAAAGTGAGTCAAGTTTTTGCATCAACCATATCCTCAGGATCCTTCCCATTTAAAAGTAAAATTATTCTGCGTGGTAGCTTTTGTGTTATCTTTTAGGGACAGATTCAGAGCTTCAGATTTTTTAAAGTTTATTTTGAAGTTGGAAATTTAACTGTAATGTGCGAAATGGGTTATGAAAAACAGGAGATCATCTGCATAAGCCGCAGATTTGTAAGTTCTACCTCCTACTTGAAAGGCATGTATGGATGGTAAGTTATTCACTGTATGGATTAATGGCACTAGGATGAGAATGAAGAGAAATGGGGATAGAGGGCAAGCTTGTCGTGTTCCATTACAAATAAAGACCGTATCTGATAGGACACCATTGATCATTATTTTCACGGTAGGGTTATGACACAGGGTCACTATCCATGATAACATGTGTGGTTTCAATCCAATGAGTGTATGTGTAGCAAGTATAAAGTCCCACAATACACGATCGAAGGCTTTCTCCGTTTGACATGCCTTCAAAATCAACCGTTTGCGTTTTATGGATGAGGTTTAGAGCTTTTGTCACATTGTCCCTGGCTTGTCTGCCTGGCATAAAATCTATCTGTTCTGGTCCAATTAACTGGTGTAATAATGGCCTTAAATGGCTTGCAAAAAATTTCAAGTCAAGATTAAGTAATGAAACTGGTCTATAATTTGAACAATCTAATGAATCTTTATTTGGTTTCACATTGAACGCCAGGCCGTTCCACTCCACACTCTGGGCTATCTCTTGTGGTTCCATAAAAAATCGAGACCTTCTATACTGTCCCCAACACTTTCCCACTCATTTGACCTCTGGGACGGGCTTAAGGACAACAGAGAGTTGACCTCACCCATTGCCCCACTAAAACACTTATTCCAAAACCCAGCATTCCCTCCAGGGTTAGATATAAAAGCTTTCAGATGGTGGCTTGACAAGGGACTGTATAAAATAGGGCACTTCCTCACCATGTTTTGTCCACACATGTTGTTTTGTTGTTACATAGTATAAGGTATTTCCTTACCACATGTTCATCGAATTTAGGTTATATGCCTTGACATAACTTCTGAGATTATTCAGGTTTTTGGACTGGATGAGACCTAGTTTCTCCCCTTTGTTCCAGGGGGGTAGGAGCTCCAGCCACAATGTGATCCCATTAGGGGTGGCAGGAATGCTCTACAGGACCCCCAAGCCTGTCTCTTTACATTCAGTCTCAAAGGTTAAATTACCCTTAGCTATCGTACTACCTGCTATTTGTTTGTGAAGGTCTATGTATGTTTCTGGTATTCAATCGTAGTGAATCCCATGTTATCTTTTAACTATTGGATTATTCTCTTTTGGCCATGTTGGCCTTTGTAGGAAAAATAGTCCTACACTTGCTTTTGTATTGCGTATTCATTCCTTGAATTAATAAAAATTTATTGAAAGTAAAAATCTTCAGGTAACATATACTTTATCTAATGGTTCATATGGATTTTAATAGCAGCATTATTTTTAAGCTGCATAATTATCAACTAAAAAGCAAACTATCAAAAAAAATCTATATATTATTATAGTATTGTTGCAAATTCATTATTACTATGACTTACAAAAAAAGAAAATTAATAGTTATGCATTTTAAGAAGTGCACTCTATGTATTATACTACAATAGATTTAATGGGTAACTCCACTTCCGTAGAAATAAAATGTTGCAAATAAAAAAAGTAATATAGCATACACAATTGCAACATGTGCCATATTGTAATTTATTGCTATTTAAAATTATATTTCCTTTCAATCCGCTGTGTTGACATTTTCTGTAAAATGTTCTGTAAAATTCAATGTAGTATGGTAACCTGGAGGAGTTCCATACACAGTTGACCCCCAGAGATGTAATTTCCTGACTGTGTGATTGCCTCATTGATTTTCCCAGAAGTCTACACTAAGATACAAGTTAGATTTTAGGCATCCTCTGCAACAAAAAAGGGGATGCAGACCCTGTAATTGTCCTCATTAGAGCCCTGCAAGTGCATCAGCTTATCAAAAACACAATTTTTTAAAACCCTTGCAATGTATATTGTATATCACCCAGAGGGGATCTTTTTTCAACATAAGTGAAGTTACTCTTTAAAGGTTTAATATCAGCACACATAGGGCAGCATGATGATACATACAGTAAATAGTAGCATGGTCTGCAGGATATTATAGTAATGCTGTCCTCTGAGCAAACAGTGCTGCCTTGACAATAAATAGTAAAAAAAAATGGCAATCGTTATAGTACAATGGGGAATTATTACAATATTGCCAATTTTGTCTATGCTGTTAGCATTTTTTTAAACATGCACCATGGTTTAACCCCAAACCACAAACATGACTACAGGACACAGCAGTGATGTAATGTCAGAGGAAGGAACCACATCACACAGCAGGGTACACAGAAATCTGGCAGGTCTGAAAGTGTTGAATGCTGAATACTTTGCTAGAAGCTGCTGACTGGAAAAATAGGAGGTGTAGGCCACCAGAGGGGTGAATAAAAGAGCTCTGTTGATACAGGGACCTGCTGTTAGCATTTCGTTCAGAATTGACAGAGCCCTTTTAAGAACCACAAAAATGTATTTTGCCCTCCTTACTGACTCCAAAGTATTTAATCAAAATGCTCAGATTTTTTGCCAAAAATATATTTTGACAAATTTTGTTTTGTTTATCCCTCCTCAGCAACTGCTTGTGGACAAGTATAGTAGTTTCATTGTGCTTTTTTGACATACTTATTATAATTAGTTTGATAGTAATTCATATTAAAAGATGATATTTGACTCATAGTGATGACAATAGTGCTTTAGCCACTCATCTTCATTTTCTAAAAGGAAAATAACACATTAAAACCATTTTTTTTACAAGACTGTATCACAAATTATATTTCATAAACAAATGACATTTTAAAATAAAATGTGCAAAGTGTAGCTCACACTACTGTTTAAGGACAGTTTTAGTTCTAAACAAAATACAGCATGTACAATTATAAATGCTTTGCACAGATCTTTTTTAACTGCATTGTGAATACAAAGATATAGGGCTAATTTCAGTTCCAGCTATAATAAATACCATATGCTGGTTATTATTGTTCTACCTTTGATCTTATTTAACTGCAATGTGATTATACATGTTTAAAGTCGATTTCAATTTTTAAAGGAAACCTTGCATGTAAATACATTCTGTATACAGTTTAGTTTGAATATATTTTTATTGATTTCAAATTAAAAAAAACAAGAGCCAAGGGGGGTACAGAATGAAGAAAAAAAAGGGGGGTGGTGGGGGGAAGCAGTGTATACATACCGCAACATATCAAACATTGTAAACAGTTGTATACATGATTGAAACAGTTCTTAATAACACAATGCAATATCTATATTACTTTGGTTACAGGTAATAATATACAACTCATGAGCTAACAGTCAAAGGGGGGTAAAGGGGAAGGAATAAAAGGGGGTAGAACAGGGAAAAAAAAACACCAGCAGTATATACATGGTGAATTCCTGACTTCAGATGTCCTGAGCCTTGGGGAGGTAACATAGCCCTCAGAATTGGGGGTCCAAGTCCATCGAGTAGCCTCAATGGGGGGGGGGGGTAAGAAATACTATATAACATGTAGTTGTATGAGATTGGACCTGATCCCTATGCAGAAATCCTGTTAAGGAAGGGGTCAGAGGATGAGTGGTGGAGCCATATGTATACCATAATTTCATGTGCTTATCCCAGGTATCCCCCATCTTTGCCTGTAGCACCTCCATAAGCATGATGTAATTGATGATGTCTATCCATCTGCTGATGGGGGGATGACTAGTCAGTTGAGGTGAGGGATTGTTGGTCCTGTTGCAGATTAAATCGGCCTGTGATGGGATGGATAAACTGTCGGGCCGTGGGCCACTGTGCTCTCGCATAGGAACCACAGTGTCCCTGGGTGTTGTAGGCAGGGAGCGCTGGGTTATCAAATAAGGGGGATAGCGGGCTAGGGTCTGTGGACAGAGCGTAGGTGGTTTGTTTACCAAACCATAGGGAGTGTACCGCCAGTGTCAGGTGGAGATCCCGGTCATTGTGTGGAGTTTAGAGTTGTATCCCCATAAAAGAGCTTGAAGGTCTATTTGGGCCATATCTTGCTCAATGATCGTAGAGGGTTTGGTCAGGGGATGGGGGAACCATTCGAGAAGTCTTGATATTACGGCGGAGGCATGATATAACAGAATGTCTGAGAGACCGATGCCTCCCCTGAACCTGCACACAGTATTTTATGTTTAAGTCTAGAGGGATGGTGTTGCCAGATGAACTTGATCACCAGGGAGCGGAGCGTGTGGAAGAAGGCATTAGGGAGAGTGATGGGAAGGGCTTGGAATAGGTATAGTAATTTGGGGAGAATGTCCATCTTGAGGAACTGAGAGCCGAACCACAAGAGTTTAAGGTGGTGCCATGATTCCAGTGAGCATCTAATTTTAGTCATTAAGGGTCTGTAGTTCAAGAAGTAGATGTCATGAAAGTCTCGAGGGATCTCAGTCCCCAAATATTTAATCGAGCGAGGTTGCCAGTGAAAAGATAATTGTTGGAGTGTGGATACGACTGTTGGGGAGAGCCAAATATTTAGAGCTTCTGTTTTGGCGATATTTAGTTTGAAATTGCTGTGGGCTCCAAAGTGATCAAGTTTCTGGATTAAGGCGGGGATACTAATGTGTGGTTGTGTGACATAGAGTAGCAGGTCATCTGCATATTAGGAAAGTTTCCAATGTGCTGAGGGTGTGGGGATCCCATGGACGGCGTTGTTGCAGCGGATCGCTTGAGCTAGGTGTTCATTCGTGATCGCGAACAATAATGGAGACAGAGGACAACCCTGTGTAGTATGGTTCCTGATCTCGAAGGCTTCCGAGACCTCCCCATTAGCCGCAACTTTCGCTGAGGGGTTGGTATATAGAGACATTGTTTAGGGCCTAGGCCTATCTGTTGTAAGGATGCTTGTAGAAAAGGCCAACTGACTCTATCGAAGGCTTTATCGGCGTCACATGCCAGTAGGCATGTGGGGATATTCTGATGCTGAGCGTAATGCAGTGTGGTCTTTTCCAGGCTTGGGCAGTACCACTATTTGAGCCTGGAGAAGCTGTGGTGAAAGTGGGTGCATCCCATCCACCTCCTCGAATGCTTGCGACATAATCAGAGCCAGTTGGTGAGCGAACGTTTTTTAGAACCGGGGGGTATACCCATCCGGGCCTGGGCTTTTGCCATTCTTGAGCCCTTTAATCACGTTCAGGATGTTCGAGGTGGTGATAGGTTGTTTGAGACTTTCCATATTGGGGGGGATCCTAGGAAGGGCAGTGTCTTGGATGTATTGTTGTAGGTCTAAAGGGACGGGGTCGGGTGAAGCACAATTTCTCAATTCTTGTGTAGTTTGTGGTTGGATGAGGTGACAATGTAGGATATGTTTTGTCTGTGTTGTCTGGGGTGTATAACCGGGGCTGTTTCCCGCATTTATTAGCCTGGGAGTAGTGGATGTGGCTCCCTTTATTTCTGGCAGTCAGCGAGCGTTACGTAAAGAAGGTGTAGAAGGTCTTGACACACGTTAGACAGTTCAGCTAGCGTCTTGGCATCAAGTGTACGTTTGTGCGTTGATTCGGGAGAGGAAATTAGTGCGACGAGGCGTTTAATTTCTTCCGTGCAAGCTCTTTTCAGTCTAGCGCTGTACTGGATAAAGATCCCCGTAAAACACACTTCAAGGTTTCCCATTTATTCATGGTGGAGGTCTTGTCTCTAGTGTGAGATAGAACAAAGTCTGCTATAGCTTTAGATACAGCAGTGCATGCTGTGTCTGTGAGTAGGTTGTTCTTCAGTCTCCATGTGGCTCTATGTGCGTGTTGTGGGAGTCCATCTAGGGTGACGTGAACTGGAGCATGGTCCGACCATAGTTTTAGTCCAATCGTGCTAGTGGGATTGTGATCTAGTAGGGATTGTGAGAGGAAGATGTAATCAATCCTACTAAAGGACCTATGTGGAAAGGGATAGAATGTGTAGTTTCTCTCAGTGGGGTGGAGTAGACCCCATGTGTCCACCAGGGAGAGAACAGTAAGGGTGGTGCGTATTTTGGTTAGAGTGGCAGGGGGGATGTGTGACTTACCGGTGGAGGAGTCCAGTCTCGGGATAAGGGGGACGTTGAGGTCACCTCCTACGATCAGGTTAAGGGTCCCAAAGGATTTCAGGCATGCTGTCACAGAGGAAAGGAAGTGGAGCTGCTCCTGGTTAGGAAGATAAACATTTACTATTGTGAATATCATTTGCTTGTATTGTAGTTTCAAAAACAAAAAGCACCCCTTGGGGGTCTATCTCTGAATCAAGCACTTCTGTGATGACGGAGCGATGAAAAGCGATCAATACACCCCTAGATCTGGCTAAAGGGTTTGTGCTATGGTACCAGGTAGTGAAGTATTTGTCAGGGAGAGGGGGTATCATGTCAGAGTGAAAGTGTGTTTCTTGGAGTAAGAGTAGCTGTGCTTTCGATTTGTGGAAATGATAGAGTAACTGTCTGCATTTTTCAGGGGTATTAAATCCTCTGCAATTAAGCAAGGAAATCTTTAAAGCTATGGGGGATGCCATGGGTAGGGGGGTGAAGATATGTAGGTTGTGATATTTTGTGGAATAGCGTGAGGCGGCTCAATACCATGACTTTTCGCTGGAGGGGGGAGAGCGGAGGTAAGAGGAGAGAAGAAAGTGTAAGGGGAGAGGGTTGGTGACCCGGGTTGGTTGCACCAGGTGCAGTAATGATCAATGTGAACAATGTCACACAATAAGCTTTGTGTCCAATTAATTAAGAACTTCTAACATAGCCACCAGTGGTGTAAACAATAAATGTGAGCACTATCCCAAAAATAAATAGCGTATCCAATAAGTGTATCCTAAAAATAAATAATAATAATGTGTAGAAAGTATATGATGAGTGCAATAACATCACCATATAAAGCCATTAATCAATGACGTGAGTATACCATTTCTATGTTGGCGACTCCTTGTGCTTTATTTATCAGTGTGGGTTTTGGGCATTAGTTGTTTTTTATTTACTTGCACCAGGTGCAGTGCAATGTGCGTTTCTAGTGCAATGAAGTCCCGGAGTGGGTATAGTTGGGAGCAGTGTAGTGCTTGTCTTGGCTGCTTGGAGCTGGGTGTTCTGCTCTCACTAGTGAGGGAGCTGCTCCCATGTCCTTTATGGGGGAAGGTAATGGGCACTACAACAAAGTACTAGAGTAAACTCTAAATACAGAGGCAGTGAAGGCTCTGCAAACCCTAACGTGGGGAATGTGGCAAAACTGGCTTGGGGCATCTCGTCCCGGTCAGAGGATACACTGGTTATGCAAACAGTGGTCATGCAACACCATTTAAGAAGCAAAAGATTAACCAATAGATGGACCATTCATTGATAAACATATAACTGAACAAATATAACATATATCACCTAACTTTAGGACAGCTTTGTGGGCTGCCGTGTCCATCAATTTCCAGGGGTTTGGGTGGGATGACCAGCAAAGGGGGTCACCCACCTCTAACAGAGCCCCAGGTTCAATGGTCCAACGAAGAAAGAAGAAGCATTTAAATAAAGGAATTGTCAAAAACTGTCTCTTGTCATTTTTAACATTTTTGACAGTTTTTTTGTGAAATGGTAGGGGTACTTTTTTACCCCCTTACCATTTCACACAGGGGGGAGGGCCGGGATCTGGGGGTCCCCTTGTTAAAGGGGGCTTCCAGATTCTGATAAGCCCCCCACCCGCAGACCCCCACAACCACCGGGCAAGGGTTGTGGGGATGAGGCCCTTCTCCCCATCAACATAGGGACAAGGTGTTTTGGGGGGCTACCCCAAAGCACCCTCCCAATGTTGAGGGCATGTGGCCTGGTACGGTTTAGGGGGGGCTCTCTCATCCCCCCCTATTTTCCTGCGGCCTGCAAGGTTGCGTCCTCGGATAATGGTCTGGTATGGATTTTTGGGGGGACCCCACACCATTTTTTTTTTATTTTGGCACGGAGTTCCCCTTAAAATCCCAGACCTGAAGGGTCTGGTATAGATTTTGAGGGGGAACCCACGACATTTTTTTTTTAAATTTTGGCCGGGGTTCCCCTGTGGGGAATTCCCATGCCATTTTTATCAATGAACTTTTATGTGTATTGTCAGACCGGCAATTCATTAATAGCCGCGAGTAGTTTTAAATTACTTTTTTTCATTTTAAATGTCATTTTGCTGTCAGACTGTTCTAAACACGGGAAACATGCAACCCTTTACAGACATACTATAGACACCCCCCAGGTACGAAATTTAAAGGAATATTACATTTTTATTGTTTCACTTTAAGCATTATTAAAATCACTGCTCCCGAAAAAACAGCAATTTTTAAAACTTTTTTTGCATTGATCCATGTCCCCTGGGGCCGGACCCAGGTCCCCAAACACTTTTTTATGACAATACCATGCATATAAGCCTTTAAAATTAGCACTTTTGATTTCTCCCATAGACTTTTAAAGGGTGTTCCGTGGCTTTCGAATTCGCCGCGAACACCCCAAATTGTTCGCTTTTCGGCGAACTGGCGAACAGCCGATGTTCGAGTCGAACATGAGTTTGACTCGAACTCGAAGCTCATCTCTAGTCACGACCATTGGCCTAACACTAGTACCCTTTCTTCATTGAGTCCATGAAACCTTTGAGGATAGGGCCTGTTTTTCCCTTGATGAGCTTGTCTATACAGTCCTGATATGCACTTTTCTTACACCCATAAGGCATTTTCTTGGTGCACATTGGGCACCTTTTTCTGGGTGTCTGTTTTTCCATCTCTGGGCTCGTGGGCTTTGTCCTGAAATGAATAAAATGACAGACGCCAGCACATTACTTCCACTGAAGACAATACCCTGTGGATAACAAAAATTCTAATCTAAAAACCTTTTTATAGTACCCACCACCGAAGCTTATGCTAGTATGTGCGACACCTGTCCACACTAAACATATAAATAAACAGGCTCTGGAAAAAAACACAATGCCCCCTCTTCCCCCCCTACAGGAGGATAATATAAGGGAAGAAGCAGTCTGCCCCCTATTTTCTTACCTTAGGCCCTTAATCAACGGATGGCGCCTCCAGACCTGCTTCCATGGATTCTGGTATCTCCATGCTCCTGGAAGCCTTCGGCGCCATCTTGCTATTCGGGCCCCCATATAAGGAGGTGTGGAGAATCCGGGGCGATGCTGTGGATCCAACGCCGCCCTCCGAAACAGCCCTGTTAGTGATATCCTAGCTAGGGCTTCACTTCCCAGAACCTGGGTGTACCAAGATGGCCACCAATGGACTTCCTGCCATGTAACTTCCTGTCACCAGCTCTGGAAGTTACCTCATCACTCTGCGCCACCAGCATGATCCACATGCTGGGGATAGAGAAGCCCTGCACATGGAGATCTCTGTAAACAGCAGAAAAAAGTACCCAGACCATGCGGCAGCCTGCGCCTCCACTAGGAGAACACCCTGCTGTGTCATTTCTGATGGACCCACTAGATCACCTCCTCCACTCCTCACAGGTACCTCACTGAGGCTACAACTCAATCGGGAGAGGGGGTCCCTTATTTTCACCCCAGACCGCTCTATCAGGTCTCTGGGTGGCCCAAACTGACTCATACCCCAGGAGAACTACCCCTGTTTTCCCTGGGTATGGATGTCGGGAGGCCCCTGCCACCTAGCACTAAGGCCGGAAAAATAACAAACATCTGTTTGGAGTTCCTGACTGGCCGGAGGAAACACATATACTGAGGGGCTAATACATGTGTGCTGCTTTTATGATGTGGATCATGTGTTTCCTGTGCTAGGTGGGAGGAGCCTATCTCTCTGTAAGCTGTCCCAGAAGATGACTTGGAAAAAAGTGTCTGTATATTTATTTCAATTGGCTCTGCACAATGCTTTTGTACTTTACAAAGCAACAGGAAGAAGAGGATCCATCCCAATAATTTCAGGAAGAGATCATCATGGCCCTTCTGTATCCAGAATGTGCTGTGGCCCTAACCCCCAATCCAGATGCAGTGAGCTGCCTGCATTTTCCTGATGCCATTCCTGATACCTCCTCCCAAAAGTCAGCCCAAAAAAGATGTGTCTGTAGCAAAGTGGAATTACAGCATGACAGCTGCTTTTTCTGTCCCTCCTGTCCTGGCCAACCAGGTCTCTGCATCAAGGAGTGCTTCTGTTGCTACCACACACTAGTGGAGTATTGTTATAGGGTACAGCACTGCACAGTCTAGGGCACACAATTCACATATAGGGATGAGCCGAACACCCCCTGTTCGGTTTGCACCAGAACCTGCGAACGGACCGAAAGTTTGTGCGAACTTTAGAACCCCATTAAAGTCTATGGGTTTCGAACGTTCCAAATCAAAAGTTCTAATTTTAAAGGCTGTTATGCAAGTTATTGTCCAAAAAAGGGTTTGTGGACCCAGGTCCTGCCCCAGGGGACATGTATCACTGCAAAAAAAAAGTTTTAAAAATGTCAGTTTTTTCGAGAGCAGTGATTTTAATGAGGCTTAAAGTGAAAAAAAAAAGTGAAATATTCCTTTAAATATCATACCTGAGTGGTGTCTATAGTATGCCTGTAAAGTGGTGCATGTTTCCCATGCTTAGAACAGTCCCTGCACAAAATGACATTTTTAAAGGAATAAAAGTCATTTAAAACTGCTTGCGGCTTTAATGTAATGTCGGGTCCCGGCAATATAAATGAAAATCAGTGAGACAAATGGCATGGGTACCTCCCCCAAGTCCATTATCAGGCCCTTTGGGTCTTGTATGGATATTAAGGGGAACCCCGCACCCAAATTTAAAAAAGGAAAGGCGTGGGGCCCCCAGGCCCTATATACTCTGAACAGCAGTATACAGGCAGTGCAAACAAGACAGGGACTGTAGGTTTGTTGTTAAGTAGAATCTGTTTGTAATTTTGAACTAATACATTTTTAAAGTGTATCTCCAGCCAAAAAAATCTATTTTTAAGCTTTTTGGAAAACATAGGGAAGGGTTATCACCCCTGTAAAATTTGTTTTGCTGTCTGTGCACCTCTTCAGAAGATTTCACCTCACTTTCTGTCCCAATGACAAATGTTTTTTGAAAATTTGGGGGTTTTAGTAAAACAAGGATTGGTGATAAAGCATCAGTAAAGAGGAGACACGTTTTTCCCATATTAACTCTTATAGGAGAGAATTTTCCTTCCTAGGAGTAAATTTCATCTCACTTCCTGTTGTCTCCTTCCATTTGCATGTAGGAGTCGTTAGTAAGTTGGATGTTTGAAAGTAGGGGCCTGCCCTATATACTCTGCAGAAATTGGGGCCTTAGGTGTTGGTGTTGCCACAACACTGTAATTCCTCACAGTTACTCTTGGTGGGAGCAGGAACGGGCTGCGCTGTGAAATATTAGATTAAGAATTGTACTTACATGCCATTGTTGAACAGTGGTAGAAATATTGGGCCTTTGGTGGTGGTGGTGGTGGTGCTGGTGCCACAACACTGTAAGTCCTCACAGTTACTCTTGGTGGGCGCTGGAACAGGCCCTGCTGTAAAATATTATATCAAGAATTGTAATTACATGCACCCGTTGAACAGGGGCAGAAAGATTGGGCCTTTGGTGGTGGTGGTGGTGATGTTGCCACAACAATGTAAGCCCTCACAGTTACTCTAGTTGGAGCGCAGGAATGAGCCCTGCTGCAAAGTATTGCATCAAAAATTGTAATTGCACGCCCCTGTTAAACAGGGGCTGAAAAATTGGGCCTTAGCCACTGCTGCCACAACACTGCAACCCCTCACAGATGCTATAGTTGGAGTGCAGGAATGAGCCCTGCTGCAAAGTATTGCATCAAAAATTGTAATTATACACCCCTGTTAAACAGGGGCTGAAAAATTGGGCCTTGGGCACTGGTGCTGGTGTCACAACACTGCAACCCCTCACAGATACTATAGTTAGAGTGCATGCAGGAATGAGCCCTGCTGCAAAGTATTGCATCAAAAATTGTAATTACACATCCCTGTTAAACAGGAGCTGAAAAATTGGGCCTTGGCCACTGGTGGCGGTGCCCAGAACCAAAAATGTTCTTACAAGCTATCAGCATGAAAATTGAGGAGGAAGCGGATTGTCACTCAGCATAACAGGATAGTCACTCAGCATCAGCATAGGCAGTCTTCAAGGGATCTCACATTCGTAAAAAAATGAATCGGTTACATCAGCATCAGGCGCTTGGTAGCTGGTGATCCAAGACTGATTCATTTTTATGAAGGTGAGCTGATCAACCAACTCTGGACAGGCGCATTCTGTGATCGGTTACAAAGCCTCCAACAGTGGGAAAGGTATCCAAGTCTGATCTTGCCCCTAGGTAATCCTGCACCATGTGATTCAGACGCTGGCGATGGTTGCTGGAACCAATCAGACCTTGGGGCTGCGGACTAAAAAATTGTCTGAACGCATCGGTCAGACGGCCACCTTCTCCACCGCTTCTTCTGTGACTTGTCTCAGTAAGTGGGCTTAGCACCATATAGCAATATGGTGTGACCAAATCCCCATATTTTTGATAATGTATTTTTGAAAATGTTTAGGTGTTTTTAAACTAGCCTCGCTGGAGGTGAATTTTTTTTGCATGTGTGCGCTGTAAAATTTTCTTCTACTGTATGGTCTTATGGCTGCACCAGCTTTAATGAGAGGGTGTGCCCCACAAATATCTTGTTTGTTTATTGTATGGATTCTGACCAAATCCTTTTGGGATAGGAGAACCCCACTCCCTCATTAAGTACCTCTCATTAGTGTCCACTTGTGTCATAGGTGGAGTCCTCAAGATTCTCCCATTTAGAAGAGTGTAGCTCTCATGGTTCAGAGAAGCAGGATCTCCCAAATCTATGGATAGTGTAGGATCCACTAATCATGGGGTACTTTGTCGCAGGAAGTGGGCTTAGCACCATATAGCAATATGGTGTGACCAAATCCCCATATTTTTGATAATGTATTTTTGAAAATGTTTAGGTGTTTTTAAACTTGCCTTGCTGGCGGTGAATGTTTTTTTGCATGTGTGCGCTGTAAAATTTTCTTCTTCTGTGACTGACTGAAGCCTCAGCAACACGTTGTCCAGGAGGACCAGGAAATTGTAACCTCCCAGGCTCTTGAAACGCGTTGCACAAACCTTTCTGCAAGGCCTCCCGAAGATGTTTCATTCTCTGCTCCCTCTGCGAACGCAAGATAAGGTCCCCAACCTTACCATTGTAACATGGATCAAGGAGGGTTGCCAGCCAGTAATCATCCCTCCCCTTGATACCACGAATACGAGGATCCTTCCGCAGGCTTTGCAGGATCAAGGAGGCCATGCAGCGTAGGTTTGCTGAGGCATTCGGTCCAGAGTCCTCTGGGTCACTAAGCATGACATGATCTGCAGCCACCTCCTCCCAGCCACATACAAGTCCATGGGTTTCTTGGGACTGTAAATGATCCCTTGAAGACTTCTGCTAATGCTGAGTGCCAGGCTCCACCTCCATGCTGACACAATCCTCCTCGTCCTCCTCCTCGTCCTCTTCCTGTGTGATCGGCGGGCATGCAGGAACACTGTCTGCATAAAGGGGGCCTTGAGAGGTAAGGAAGTCCTCCTCTTCCTCCCTCTGTTCTACCTCAAGTGCCCTGTCCATTATTCAACGCAGCTTGTGCTCCAACAGGTGGACAAGAGGGACAGTGTCACTGATGCATGCACTGTCACTGCTCACCATCCTCGTGGCCTCCTCAAATGGTGACAGGACAGTGCATGCATCCCTGATCATAGCCTACTGGCGTGGGGGAAAAAAACAAGGTCCCCTGACCCTGTCCTGGTGCCTTAGTCACACAGGTACTCATTGATGGCCCTCTGCTGCATGTGCAGCCACTGCAGCATGGCCAATGTTCAGTTCCACCTGGTGAGCATGTCACAGATTAGGCGGTTCTTGGGCAGGTTAAATTCCTTTTGGAGGTTAGCCAGCCGAGCACTGGCATTATATGACCTGCGGAAATGCACACAGACTTTCCTGGCCTGCCTCAGGGCATCCTGTAAGCCTGGATATCTGCCCAAGAACCGCTGCACCACCAAGTTAAGGACGTGAGCCAAAAAGGGCACATGGGTCAGTTGTCCCTGTCGGAGGGTGGAGAGAAGGTTGGTGCTATTGTCGCAAACCACCATACCTGGTTTAAGCTGGTGTGGCACCAACCACCTCTGAACCTGCCCCCACAGAGCTCAAAGAATCTCTGCCCCAGTGTAGCTCCTGTCCCCCAAGCACACCAGCTCAAGCACCGCATGGCATCTTTTTGCCTGCGCGCTTGCGTAGCCCCTTGAACGCCTACGAAGTACCACTGGTTCTGAGGACAAATCAGCACAGGAAGAGACCATGGAGGAAGAAGAAGAGGAGGGGTGGAGGAGAGAGGTGTGGCAGAATCCCCACTACTAGAATTTTGGAGGCATGGTGGCGGAACAACCTCCAACACTACTGCACCCTGCCTTGCATCTTTCCCGGCTGCCAGAGGAGTTACCCAGTGCACGGGTAGTCCATGAGTCAGTGGTAATATGCACCTTACTGCTGACTGCCCTGTCCAGCGAGGCATGGACATTGCTTTCCACATGCCGGTAGAGAGCCGGAATCGCCTTCTGTGATAAAAAGTGGCGTTTGGGAACCTGCCACTGAGGAACCGCACATTCCACAAACTCACGGAAGGGGGCAGAGTCTACCAACTGAAAAGGCAGCAGTTGAAGTGCTAGCAATTTAGCCAAGCTAGCATTCAACCTCTGGGCATGTGGATGGCTGGGAGCGAATTTCATTCGGTGGTGCAGCAGTTGGGGCAGGGAAATTTGCGTGGTACAATCTGACGTTGGTGTACCGATAGCAGGTTGCCCGCAAGTACTTGGCTGTGACACACCTAATTCTACACCTTCATTCCTCTCAGTGTAGGTTTCAGAGAGGACTGAAGGTATAGTGGGGTTGGAGATCCCAGCTGATGAGGAGCAAGGAGAGGTCCGCTTTGTTCTTTGGTGTGGGTCTTTTAGGTACGCTTGCAGACTAACTGCATGGCAGGTCGATATATGTCTGGTCAAGCATGTGATGCCCAAGCGGGTGATGTTTTGGCCACGCGAGATATGCTTGAGACTAGGGATGAGCTTCGAGTTCGAATCGAACTCATGTTCGACTCGAACATCGGCTGTTCGCCAGTTCGCCGAACAGCGAACAATTTGGGGTGTTCGCGGCAAATTCGAATGCCGCGGAACACCCTTTAAAAGACCTTTCAGGTCTGGTGTGGATTTTAAGGGAAACCCCGCGCCAAAATTTTAAAAAAAATTGGCGTGGGGTCCCCCCAACAAATCCATACCAGACCCTTATCCGGGCATGCAACCTGGCAGGCCGCAGGAAAAGAGGGGGGGAGAGAGTGGCCCCCCTCCTGAACCGTACCAGGCCACATGCCCATAACATTGGGTGGGTGCTTTGGGGTAGCCCCCAAAACACCTTGTCCCCATGTTGATGGGGACAAGGGCCTCATCCCCACAACCATTGCCCGGTGGTTGTGGGGGTCTGCAGGCGGGGGGCTTATCAGAATCTGGAAGCCCCCTTTAACAAGGGGACCCCCAGATCTCCCTGTGTGAAATGGTAAGGGGGTACAAAAGTACCCCTACCATTTCACAAAAAAAGTGTCAAAAATGTTAAAAATGACAAGAGACAGTTTTTGACAATTCCTTTATTTAAATGCTTCTTCTTTCCATCTTCTTTTTTCTAACTTCTTTCTTCCTTCTTCCTTCGGTTTCTTCCTCCATCTTCTACTTCTTCTGGTTCTTCTGGATCTTCTGGTTCTTCCTCCTGTGTTATCTTCCGGCATCTTCCTTAGCGGCGCCTTCTACTCTTTATCTTCTTTTCGCGGGCCGCTCCGCATCCACGATTGGATGGGAGGCTCCCACCGTGTGGCGCTTCTCCTCTTCTGACGGTTCTTAAATAATGGAGGGCGGGTAACCCCGCCCCCTCTGACATCACTGGGAATGCCACATGGAAGTCCCCATCAAGTCCCCGTTATTTAAGAACCGTCAGAAGAGGAGAAGCATCACACAGTGGGAGCCTCCCTCCATGCCATCATGGATGTGGAGCTGCCCGAAAAGAAGATGAAGACAAGAAGATGAAGAGAAGACGATGAAGAGAAGAAGATGAAGAGAGAAGCGTCACACAGTGGGAGCCTCCCTCCATGCCATTATGGATGCGGAGCGGCCCGGAGAAGAAGATGAAGAAAAGAAGATAAAGAGAAGGAAACGCCGTGTAGGAGGATGCTGGACGAGAACATCAGAGGAAGAACCAGAAGAACCAGAAGAAGAAGAAGATGGAGGAAGAAACCGAAGGATAAAGGAAGAAAGAAGTTAGAAGAAAGAAGATGGAAAGAAGAAGCATTTAAATAAAGGAATTGACAAAAACTGTCTCTTGTCATTTTTAATATTTTTGACAGTTTTTTTGTGAAATGGTAGGAGTACTTTGTACCCCCTTATCATTTCACACAGGGGGGAGGGCCGGGATCTGGGGGTGCACTTGTTAAAGGGTGCTTCCAGATTCCGATAAGCCCCCCACCCGCAGACCCCCACAACCACCGGCCAAGGGTTGTGGGGATGAGGCCCTTGTCCTCATCAACATGGGGACAAGGTGCTTTAGGGGGACCCCAAAGCACCCTCCCAATGTTGAGGGCATGTGGCCTGGTACGGTTCAGGAGGGGGGGCGCTCTCTCGTCCCCCCCTCTTTTCCTGCGGCCTGCCAGGTTGCGTGCTCGGATAAGGGTCTGGTATGGATTTTGCCAATTTTTTTTTAATTTTGGCACAGGGTTCCCCTTAAAATCCATACCAGACCTGAAGAGTCTGGTATGAATTTTGATGGGGACCCCTACGTCATTTTCTTTTTAGATTTTGGCGCGGGGTTCCCCTTAATATCCATACCAGACCTGAAGGGCCTGGTATTAAATTTAGGGGGACCCCCACGTCATTTTTTTTTTTAAATTTTGGTTTGGAGTTCCCCTGTGGGGTATTCCCATGCTGTTTTTATCAATGAACTTTTATGTGTATTGTCAGACCGGCAATTCATTAATAGCCGCGAGTAGTTTTAAATGACTTTTTTCCTTTGAAATGTCATTTTGCTGTCAGACTGTTCTAAACATGGGAAACATGCGCCCCTTTACAGGCATACTATAGACACCCCCCAGGTATGAAATTTAAAGGCATATTACACTTTTATTGTTTGACTTTAAGCATTATTAAAATCACTGCTCCCGAAAAAACGGTTGTTTTTGAAACTTTTTTTGCATTGATCCATGTCCTCTGGGGCAGGACCCGGGTCCCCAAACCCTTTTTAGGACAATCAAAAACGGACCCAGTGCTCAAGTACCTCAAAAAGCAGGGTGACTCTGTAGGTACTCAGTAGCAATGTGTGCCAGCGCCCCTAGTATTAAGGTTGAAGACAAATGGAATCTAAAAATGGGACTTTGTAGGCACACCAGTATTAGACTACAAAAGGATGAATAAGTTTGGAATTTTTATTAATAAAGTATAAAAGGACAATAAACAGACATGGACATTTAAAAACAAGTCAGACTAGACGTAGAACCTAGTATTGTTACACCATAAGGATCCTATCCTGCAAGCTTGAGTGTGGTTTGGAACAGTTATAGGGCGTACACACGGTCGGACTTTGTTCGGACATTCCGACAACAAAATCCTAGGATTTTTTCCGACGGATGTTGGCTCAAACTTGTCTTGCATACACACGGTCACACAAAGTTGTCGGAAAATCTGATCGTTCTGAACGCGGTGACGTAAAACACGTACATCGGGACTATAAACGGGGCAGTGGCCAATAGCTTTCATCTCTTTATTTATTCTGAGCATGCGTGGCACTTTGTCCATCGGATTTGTGTACACACGATCGGAATTTCCGACAACGGATTTTGTTGTCGGAAAATTTTATCTCCTGTTCTCCAACTTTGTGTGTTGGAAAATCCGATGGAAAATGTCCGATGGAGCCCACACACGGTCGGAATTTCCGACAACACGCTCCGATCGAACATTTTCCATCGGAAAATCCGACCGTGTGTACGGGGCATTATACATATATACTAATATATTCAGAACACTTGTTGCCAAATAAAGGAGGCTATACTTCCCCAAACATAAACTTGTAAACAATCATCAAGCTCAAAATAAATGAGGTGCTGCAGGTCTGGTGATCCAAGGTGAGATGCTCTCTAGTTTCTCTACATGTTTCACGTTACACAGAACGCTTCCTCAGGAGCTAGAGATTCTGATCAGAATACAAAAAAGAGACGACAAAAGACTATCAAAATGACCGAAAGGAAAAATATATAGAATGTACATATATACAATTTTCATATTGAAAATAAAAAATCATCACCAAATCTAATGACCTATGGGACAAACCCTATGAAAGATTATGGTCTCCAAAAGACGTGAGGCACAGCCCGGTGGTCAGGGTCAACCGATCCAAGGGGCAAGAAAAGCACCAAACACGCGGGGTATAAAGTAGGTAAAGGAGAGGTGAATACAGATAGGAAATATTTGTAAGAATGTAAAGTGGTTATGATAGACATATCTGATATACACATGATCGCAGATCAATCAAAAGGTAAACATGAATGGTTTAGATCACCCACAGCAGCGGTCAAAAATCATGAGAACCTCTCAGATGTAGATAACATTAGGTGTCCGTGGGTAGGGGACAAAGCTTGTAGCTGTATTGCTGGTATATGAGAAAAAAAAAAGGGAACACAGTCACAGTCAGATTGTGAAGCATTGCAGTCAAAATAGACTGCAAACATAATATTTGTTTGCAGGTCGGTCAGGGAGTGTATTTGGGATCCAAAGAGTGGCTGGACTTACCCTGGCATCAGTGAGAGGCAGCTAGAAAAATCACTGAATGTGGCGGAAGCCGGTTCCACAGTCGCATCGGACCGGTGCTGTTGCACCCTTAAATAGGATGAGCCAAGCCAGAAACAACCGGCTCGGGAGAGCCCGAAGTGTTCCGGTCCCATCGCAGGCTACCGTGCATGCGCCAAAGTGACGTCACCCCCGCGCACGCATGACGCACGGTCGGAAGGAATTCTGCGCATGCGCCAGGCGATACCTCGGGAGGACGAAGCCGAGCCAATGCGCTGGTAGCAAGGGCGGAGGCTAAAGGAACAAAAACAGAGTCCCCCTCCCCCCATCAATCGCTGCACATCCGGCCAGAGGATCGAGCCGGATGTGCGGCACTAGGCAATGGAACTCACCGGGCACAGGGGCCAAACAAATCAAAAGGAGACCAACACTAAGGGAAGTCCCAGAGTCATCAGAAGAGGGAGAAAAAGAAAAACATAATATCTACAGCAACAAATTGTACACATATTGTAAATACTTTTGTACATAATCATAATGTCCCGAAGGGATTAAAAAGTATGTGTAAATAAACAAAAAGTATTTGACATATCAGAGGGAAGGGACATAGGATTACATCGATCTATAAAAGGAAAAGATTTTTAAAGGGGAAATTTTTTCAAACATAATATGTTATACATTTCATGAACAGTTCATGTCATTTCGTAAACAGTGCTTATGGTTGTACTAGCGCATACTTGGGGGGGGGTTGTTTTTTCTTGAAGATACATGTGCATTCAAAGAAAGGGTTTATATGAATGGGATTCATTCAAACCAGGTGCCCTAGTGGCGTTCAAGCGCTCGATCCATAGGGTCTATTTTTGTAATATGAATTTGTCCCATTCACCACCTCTGGGGTTTGGGGGGACGACGGCCAGAACAGCAAAGGAAATAGAAGACGTACCAAACCGATGATATCAATCCAGGTGTCTGCTCACTGGAGTGAGCATCTTACCATTCCCTGAATAGTAGATGTGGTCATTGATTCTTTGCCTCAATTGTCTGGCTGTCTTCCCCACATAAAAAGCCCCACAGGTGCACATCATTAAGTAAACCACCCCCTGGGTACAACACTTGGCAGAAAATTTTGGGTGGTAAATTTCACCAGTAGGGAGTGGGATAGGATATTCAGAAGATATCCACGGACAAAATGAGCAACTGCCACAAGGGACTGTGCCCCTTGGTTGTTGTGAGGCAATGGGGTTATAGGCTTTATATTGACTAGATACAAGTTTATCCTTGAGGGAAGTTGCTCGTCTGTAAACTATTTCTGGGTGTGTATTGACATATTTCTTTAAGATGGGGTCTTCCATTAGAAAATGCCAATGTCTTTTTAGAATGTTATTCAAATCCTGATGGTGGGAGGAAAATTTGGTGATCATTTTGGCGGTAGATTTCTGTGGTTGGGTTTTTGTTGTGTACAGTAGATCAGTCCGTGATTTTCCTTTGGCCTTATTAAAGGCCTTACGTAGGAGAGACCGGCTGTAGCCTCTAGCTAAAAGCTGTGACCTAAGCAAATTGGCCTGATGTTGAAAGTCCGTCATTTGTGTGCAGTTTCGGCGAAGGCGAAGATATTGTGCATATGGTATACTTCTGATGAGGGGAAAAGGGTGTGCACTTGTAGCATGTAGCAGTGTATTACCTGCTGTGGTTTTCCGGAAAAGGTTTCGCTTTCAAAATCTTTTATTGGTTTTATACAAAAACAAGAGAAAACAATAAAATACAGGATTTGTAATCACATATCATTTAGCATCGGCTGATACATAAGATACGCCTGCTGGGGCTGGAGAATTAGCATTTGCAAGGCACAATGGGAGTGTCTAACTATGGCGTATAGGAACAAATGCTTGAGACCTT
This sequence comes from Lithobates clamitans, assembly GCA_037952925.1. NCBI lineage: Eukaryota > Metazoa > Chordata > Amphibia > Anura > Ranidae > Lithobates > Lithobates clamitans. The sequence continues at coordinate 10,893,216 of JBBGZY010000037.1, forward strand.
GTAACTGGTGTACACATAGTAAGAGACCAGTAAGAGGATTGTCCGTCGACTAGAGAGGCACTAGGGGATCCCACCGCCACCCCTAAAGGGATCATGCTGTGCACAGTGTGAGCTCCCATCCTCTCCTAACCAGCGATTGACCTAGGGCCCTATGGTCCCAAGGATCGTTACATTATAATTACTGGAGATTATATCCTAACAGTGAGAACTATGCAACGAAAAGAGCGATATTTGTCCCAATATGAAGGAACACAGATCAGAAAATACAATACAACAATTACCTGATGATCTGTCCTAGTATCCCCCAGCAGGTGAACAACATCGACGAGAACTACAACTAAAAGAGCAGAAGAGAAAAGGAGGAAAAGTGAGAAGGGAGGGTTAGCCTGCCATCTGGAGGGGCCCCCGCCCCACTAATTGACCCCTTTTAGTTTTGGGGTGGGACTCCGGGTATGAGAGAGATGCCGACGAACTTTGCCCAGGGCTCCCATATAGCTTCGAATTGCTTTTTTTGTCATCTAAGATGCTGGCCAATTTCTCTTGGGCCATGATCCACGAGATTTTGTGGATTGCCGCTTTCCCCGAGACTTTGGGCTGTTTCCATGCCTTAGCAATGGTGAGTTTTGCACCTAAGAGGATAAAGTGTATCAGTTTACGTGAGCTCTTCGGCGTCCTGGGGAAGTTATCATTGAGAAGAGCTATGGTCGGGGATTTCGGGATTTGTATCTGTGTTGTTTTCCGTATCAGGGAGAATATCTTATCCCAGAAGGGCCTGATTCTAGGGCATTCCCACCAGACATGGGCCATTGTGCCCAAGAGCTGACACCCCCGAAAACACTTGGGGTCCGCTGTTGGGAACATTCTGGAGAGCTTGGCAGGGGTGAGGTACCATCTTGTCATAACCTTAACACTTCCTTCGATTAAGGAAATGTTTTTGATACCTTTAAAGGCTCTGTCAAAGGAGCATCTCCATTTAGAGACTTCCCATTCAAAAGCTAGATCCCTCTCCCAGTCAAGCATATAGGGGGTCTTTTGGGGGTGAAGGGCCAGTGACTGGTAGATGATGGATATTCCTCCCCTCTGTTCAAAGGAGCGACCACACCATAGTTCATATGGCGTAAAGGCGGTGTGTGAGGGGTTGCCTCCTCTCCAACGTTGGCAGAGGAAATGTCTTATTGGAATCTGAAGCGCTCAGAGTTCGGAATTTCCAGATGCCTTACACCTTGCTCCAAGGAGATAGGACCCTCATTTGTGAAAAAATGTCCGATTCGGTACAGTCCCTTGTCCAACCACCAACGAAAAGCCTTAATATCCAACCCAGGGGGAAAGTCAGGGTTATTGAAGATGTGTGCTAAAGGAAGACATCTTGAGATTAGGGCCGAGTTTTTCCTTAGGTTATCCCAAATGTGGAATGATTGAGATAAAGATGGGGAGAGAATTGGGGGTCTCTGTTTGTGAGGAGTCCAGAGGAGATAGTCCAGGGTGTATGTGGGAACAGCCTGTCTCTCTATCTGAATCCAATCTGGCTTCTCTGCCTTGGAGTAAACCGTGGAAAGTTGGGCCAGCCTAGCCGCTTGAAAGTGCCAGAAGAGCTGAGGAGCCCCCAAGCCACCCTGATCTCTTGGAAGGAATAGGGTTTTTTGTTGAAATCTATGTCCTCTCCCCCCCCCCAGATAAATTTGGTGATCTTCTTTTGAAAATTGGATAGGTGTTCTTTGTTTATATTTATCGGAATGGCCCTGAAAAGGTATAGCAGTCTGGGCAGAAGTGTCATCTTCACTGCGTGAACTCTGCCCAGCCAAGAGATCTCACCCTTGGACCAAGTTCCCAGATCAGCTGTTAATTTCCGGTACATTGGCGGAAAGTTTAAGGGGTATAGTTGTTCCGTTCTAGCTGGAAGTTTGATTCCTAAATAGTCTATCCATTGGTCATTCCATTTAAAATCAAAGGAACTTTGGAGTGCGAATACCGTATCCGACTGCAGGGAAATATTTAAAGCTGAAGATTTAGAATAGTTTACCTTGAGGCCTGAGGTGCTAGAGAAGTCTTTCAATAGTTTACATAAATTAGGGAGTGATGTAATAGGGGACGTTATGAAGAGGAGCATATCATCGGCGAAGAGCCCACACTTGTGGACTTGTTCCCCACATGATACGCCGTGGATATTAGGGTTTGTTCTAATCGCTATCGCCAGTGTTTCAATGGCCATAGCGAAAATGAGAGGGGAGAGAGGGCATCCCTGTCTCGTCCCTCTCGCTATTTGAAGGGGTTTGGAGTATTGGCCCTGTAGTCGGATTATTGCTGCCGGGTTGGAGTAGAGGGATCGCAGTTTCCCTAAGAAGCTAGCCCCGAAACCCCATCTCTCCAGGAGGGAAAATAGGTATGGCCATTCGATCGAGTCGAAGGCTTTATGTAAATCTAGAGACAACAGCATACCTGCTTGTTTTGGGCCCCCATCCCAATTTGATTGGAGAATGGAGACAATGTCTACCGCTCTCCTAATCTGATCTGGACCCTGCCTCCCTGGGATAAAGCCTACCTGATCTTTGTGTACGTACTGCTTGATAAAGGAGGCTAGTCGGTTGGCTAAGATTTTTGTGAGTATCTTGAGATCATTATTGATAAGGGAAATGGGCCTATAGTTCTCTACTTCTTTGTGGTTCTTATGAGGTTTGGGGATAACTGTTATGAAAGCCGTGTTTAGGTGGGGGTCCAATGGGGAACCCGTTCTCTTTGAGTTGAAAAATTTAGCCATATGTGGGGCCAGTATATCCCCGAACTTTTTGTAGTAAGGGACTGACAAGCCATCTGGCCCCGGGCCGAACCTGTCTTAAGGTTTTTGATAACTTCCTTTATCTCATCTGAGGAGAAGGGTTCCTCCATCAGGTCTCTATGATCTTTGGAAAGAGAGGGCAGTTTAATATTCGAGAGGAAGGAAGTGATCGAACTGTCGCTCTGTGTTTGTGTGGCTTTGTATAAACTTGAGTAAAATTCGTGGAAAGCTGTCATGATTTTGGATGGATTGGCCGTGGGTGGTTGACCCGCTATGCGCACTTTGGGGAAAGTGCGTGATTGGAACTTGGGGGAGAGTTTCGCGGCTAGCATTGTCCCGACTCTGTCCTTGTGGCAGTAAAATTTAGCTTCGCTCCATCTAATGTGTTTTTCAGCTTTGGCCGTTAAAGCTTGGTTGAGTTCCAATCTAATCGTGTCTAATTTTTCATTAAGATCTTTAGACTGAGTTTTTTTGTGTTTCGATTTTTAAAACAATACATTTCTGTTCCAGCCTAAAAATATCTATCAGCCTCTCCTTTTTAACTTGAGTGGCTAATCTGATGAGCTCACCACGGACCGAGGCCTTGTGGGCTGCCCACAGTGTTTCGGGGGGAGATGTTACCCACATCATTTATCCGAAAGTATTCCTTAATCGTGTCTGCTACTAATTTGGCTTGAACCGGATCCCCCAGAAGAGACTCGTTCAATCTCCAGTAAGAGTCCCCACTGCGCGATAGCACATTTTTCAAAGTCAGGAGGACCAGTGAGTGGTCCGACCAGACTATGTCTAAGATTTTAGCTTTAGAGGAGAGAGGGATGAGGTTAGTCTGAATGAGTATGTGATCTATCCTTGCGTAGAACTGGTGGGGAGAGGAGAAGTGAGTAAAGTCCCTGGCCGCGGGATTCAGCTCCCTCCAAATATCTACTAACCCTTGGGAGTGAATCATTTTAGCTATTCTGGTGCTTAATTTAGTGGGGCGTGTTAGTCTTCCTTTGAGAGGGTTGTTTTTGTCCAGACCCTGGTCAAACGCTACATTTGAGTCCCCACCCCAAATGACTTTTCCAGGGGGTTGAGAGTTGCAAAGAGGTTCTGGAAGAAGGTTGCTTGACCCTTATTAGGGGCGTAATAAGAAATTATGGAGTACAGTACTCCCTCCAGAGTGCCCTTTACAAGAATGAACCTGCCCTCTGGGTCTTTAGGATCTGAGATATGGTTAAATTTACTATTTTTAGAAAAAAGTACTGCTACACCTTTGGTTTTGTTTGGCGCGTTGGCCAGGAAAAAAGATGGATAGTAGGCGTGTAGGAACTTGGGACTGTACCGAATCGGGAAATGCGTCTCCTGTAGGAGTACTACATCTAGTTTGAGGGATTTGTAATGGTCCAAAGCTACTCTTCTTTTCCTAGGTGAATTGAGCCCCTGAACGTTGTGAGAGGCCACCCTGAGATCCAGACCCTTAGACACTAGATCCGTCATGGGAACAGAGGGGAGAGTGATCACCGGCACAGCAGCCGCCTACCTTGTGTTGGAGTGTAATCATAGAGTACGCGAAGGGGGACGGGTCCGTGCTATAACTGCGTGCGGGAGGAACCGGGGCATCCCCAGATGACCATCTAGGAGAAAAAAAAGAAGTGAGAGGAAAAGGAGGGAAGAAGGAGAGACAAGTAGGCAAAAAAAATGACAACAATAATGACAACAACAACAATGACAAGGGCCTTCTAGGAGGACCCATGGAGGGTAGCGGTTTGTCTGACCGCTTAAACTCCATTATAAATCTTCCCTCGTCCGTATTGGGTGAGAGAAGTCTCACTCCTCGGGAGCACAGTGGTTGCCCTCGAAGTGAGAGGAGGCGCAAGGGTACCACCCCGGACCCATACTTCTAAGTAACCGTAACAAAACACTGTTAGAATAACGTAGTATAAGATCTTCGTCTCATTAAGTGCAATATAATACTGCTCTCTCAGAACAATATAAACATTCGCGAAGACTGTATAGAGGATTCAGGCGGAGCTAAGAACCCAGAAAAAATAATCATAGTAAAAAAAAAAAAAAAAAAAAGGGGAAAAGATAACTAAATAACATGGAAAAAGAATGGCCACCAGCTCTGAGCTACCTACAACCACATGCCTGGATCTGAAAAGAAAATTGATTACTGAGTGCTATGGAGAACTGAAGTCTCAGTGTTCTAAATCTCAGAACGGGATGGGAAGAGATCTCTCTTCCACTTCGAAAAGGCAAAGGGAACTCGGGAACTGTTCTCCGTAGGTGAGTCACTTCAGGCAGCTTCAATAGCAGTCGGTGTCCCATCTGTAAAAGAAATTCAATGTCCTGTGTTCGAAGCCCCGTTGGGGTCTTGGGATTAGAAAGAAGAGCGTTAGCTCAATCAAAGGAGGGGGGCCGTGGAGGGTCTGGGTGTATAAGAAAGGGGACCTTCGAGCTCCGTTAAGGGAGCTTGTCGTCCTTGCTCCTCTTGGAAGGGCCCTTGATCCAGAGAGGGGAGACTGGGCTGCCTGGGGGGGGGCGTTTGGATGAGCCCGTGGAAGATGAGGAGAGTTCCATGGGGGATTCCTGGGAGATCAACTTGAGGGAGAGGAAAAGTTTTTCACCTTCCGGGAGGTTGGAGAAAGTGTGGGTCTTGCCTTGTAAGGAAAACTTTACTGCAAAAGGGAATGTCCAACAGTATTTGATGTGTCGTTCCATCAAAACTGAAAGGAGGGGTTTGAGGGTGCGTCTTCTTTGTATGGTGGATTGAGCAAGGTCAGCAAAGACCTGAATTTGGTGACCCTGATGTTGGAGCTTGGGCTTCAGGCGAGATTGTCTCATTACCTCCTCTTTGACTGCGTAGAAGTGTGGTTTTACTATTATGTCCCTTGGGGACCCGTCTTTCCTCGGGGGACACAGGGCTCTGTGCGCCCTATCCAGCTCTAGCCTGTGCGGCGGGATGTATGGGATGAGTTCTGAGATAAAGTCCTGCACCGTGAGGGGGATATCCGTAAACGATTCAGGAAGGCCTCCTATTCAGAAGTTGTACCTCCTGGACCTGTTCTCAAGTTCATCAATTCTTGATAGGGCCGTTTCTAGCTGTTCTTGGACTGACTGTAGGTGTGCGGCATTCTGGTTGGTTCTGGCGACCGTGTGGTCAATTTTGTCTTCCATAGCCTCCATCCTAGAGCCCAGGTTAGAGAGGTCTGATTTAATAGCATTCGTGATCTGGAAGGCTGTGTTGGCCAGGCCTTTTTCTAAAAGGGCAGAGAATTTGGAGAATAGCTCCTTCTTGTATAGCAGAAATGTCCTTAAAAGTGTATGCAGGTGGGGTGCCTGCAGATGAGGGGAGATGAGGGGATATGCCTGAGGGAGAAGTGCCATCTTCCCCCTGCTCACTGCTGTGTGTCTCTCTGTATGCACCCTGTGATGCTTGGTGCTGGTGCATGCCCTGATGTGCAGTATGGAGCGTGTTGTGGCTTCACTGTGTTGCCTGGGCATAGGTCAGGGTCGGGGGGTGAGTATGGGACGTTGCTCTGTCCCCTTGTAATGTGAGGCTGGGTTAGGCCTAGCTGTGTCCCCGTCGGCGGCCATCTTGGTGCACCCGTCCGCCGCCATCGCTGCAAATTGTGGGCCCAAGTCTCGGCAGGCATGTGCGCCTGCCATCTCACCGTGTTCCCCCGCTGTTCCGCGAGCGGGGGGAGTGCTTGAGTGGGTCCTCCGCCTGCTGTGGCCGGGGTTATGCCGCTCGCTGTTCCCGGGTGGTGCGGAGCTCCGGGCTTATGCGGCCATCACAGAGCTCTCGCGCATGCGCACCTTCCGGAAAAGGTTTGTGGATAAGGTGTTGTTGGTGTCCCTGTATATCTCGAGATCCAGAAAGCTGACAGAGTGAGATTGATATGTACATTTTAAGTTGAAGTGATTGACATTCAACATCTGTATAAATTTTTTAAGGGTCTTTGTGGTGCCTGTCCAAATGATAAAAATGTCATCTATGTAGCGTTTCCAGATCAAAATTTGATCTAGATATTCTGCATACTGGTCTCGAGAGAACAGGTGACATTCCCACCCCCCCAGGTACAGGTTGGCGTAGCCAGGGGCACAACAAGTGCCCATGGCTACGCCCTGCACTTGGAGGTAGTGGGAACCCATAAATTCAAAAGTATTGTGAGTCAGAATGAAGTTGAGTAACTTCACAATAAATTCGTTATAATCCCAATGGTGCTGATTCTCCTCAAAGAGGAAAGTACAGACCATCCCGATCCCCTGCCCGTGAGCGATGCTGGAGTACAGAGCCTCCACATCAAGTGTCATGAGCAGAGAATCAGGAGGGATCGGCAACCCCTCAATCTGCTTCAGAAGATCCAGAGTGTCCTTAGTATATGACGGCAGGGCCATAACATGGGGCATGAGTGTGGCATCTACAAGTTTGCTAGTATTGTCCGTTAGACTACCAATACCCGAAATTATCGGTCTCCCAGGGGGCGACACCGGGTCCTTATGCACTTTGGGAAGTGCATAGAACGTCGCCACCCTGGGAGACCGAACATTCAGGTACTCATAGGTGTCTTTGTTAATTAACCCTCTTAAACAGGCATCCCCAATGATATCGAGAAAACGGTTTCTGAAAGATAAGGTATGTGATGAGGGGATTTTCCGATACCAATCTTTGTTAGATAAAATTTTCAAACACATATTTTCATAATGGGATCTGGTCAAAAGGACTATATTACCGCCTTTATCGGCGGGTTTGACGATGACATCAGGGTGATTGTGTGTTTTGGAGATGGCCTGACGCTGTAATGGAGTTAGGTTATTCTTTCTATGAGGTGTGTCCATATGTTTGATGTCACTTACAACATTTTGTAAGAATGTCCAGATCTGAAGATTTTGGTACAAGTCGGGAAATTGACGAGATTTAGGTTTAAATCTATTAGCTGTGGATGTAGGAGGATTCCGAGATGTTGGAATGGGGGTGTAATTAACGTGGGTACCCTCACTTTCCTCTAAAAGGAGCATTAGGTCCCGAAGTGCTCGGAACTCATCCATCTTAAAATGTTTTATACTTTCTGAGAGTTCCCGCTCCTCTTTATTCCTTATTCGATCTTGGTGGAATAGAAATTTGTAGGTAAGGTTGCGAGTAAACAAATAAACGTCCTTAATCGTCTCGTACTTGTCAATTTTTTGTGATGGGCAGAAACTTAAGCCCAGTTTTAGCACATTTAAATCTTGTTCAGAGAAGTGGTAAGGAGTGAGGTTCAGGACATCTAGTCCTAAGTGTGGGGTGGCGGTATCCCTAGCATGGGAAAATTTAGGGTAGGTGTTACGTTTGAAATAATGTGAGAATCTAGGGTGCTTTGTTTCTTACATGTTTGTGATTGCATGAGGGATAGTGAATTAGCTAAATTTAGAGGGTTTGAAAAGCTGGGTTGTGGTGTGGTTTTTAATCCCTTCGGGACATTATGATTATGTACAAAAGTATTTACAATATGTATACAATTTGTTGCTGTAGATATTATGTTTTTCTTTTTCTCCCTCTTCTGATGACTCTGGGACTTCCCTTAGTGTTGGTCTCCTTTTGATTTGTTTGGCCCCTGTGCCCGGTGAGTTCCATTGCCTAGCGCCGCACATCTGGCTCGATCCTCTGGCCGGATGTGCGGCGATTGACGGGGGAAGGGGAACTCTGTTTTTGTTCCTTTAGCCTCTGCCCTTGCTACCAGCGCATTGGCTCGGCTTCGTCCTCCCGAGGTTTCGCCTGGAGCATGCGCAGAATTCCTTCCGATCGCGCGTCATGCGTGCGCGGGGGTGACGTCACTTTGGCGCATGCGCGGTAGCCTGCGATGGGACCGGAACACTTCGGGCTCACCCGAGACAGTTGTTTCTGGCTTGGCTCACCCTATTTAAGGGTGCAACAGCACCGGTCCGATGCGACTGTGGAACCGGCTTCCGCCACACTCAGCGATTTTTCTAGCTGCCTCTCACTGATGCCAGGGTAAGTCCAGCCACTCTTTGGATCCCAAATACACTCCCTGACCGACCTGCAAACAAATATTATGTTTGCAGTCTATTTTGACTGCAATGCTTCACAATCTGACTGTGACTGTGTTCCCTTTTTTTTTTTCTCATATACCAGCAATACAGCTACAAGCTTTGTCCCCTACCCATGGACACCTAATGTTATCTACATCTGAGAGGTTCTCATGATTTTTGACCGCTGCTGTGGGCGATCTAAACCATTCATGTTTACCTTTTGATTGATCTGCGATCATGTGTATATAAGGTTTTATTGGTAGTATTCACTTTCACCATACCTTATTGGTAAGTTAACTACCTTTTTGCATTTGTACGTAGGTGCCTAATCCTATTGTGATCCAGATCCCCCTCTCTGACCTTTCTTCCCCCTTTTTTTTCCTTTTTACCCTCTCCCTACTCCTACTCCTTCTCCTCCCCCCTCCCCCTTTTCCCTTCCCCTGCTGCCTCTTTTCTTTTGTTTTCGGTTTTATCAGATAGGTCTATCATAACCACTCTACATACTTACATATATTTCCTATCTGTATTCACCTCTCCTTTACCTACTTTATACCCCGCGTGTTTGGTGCTTTTCTTGCCCCTTGGATCGGTTGACCCTGACCACCGGGCTGTGCCTCACGTCTTTTGGAGACCATAATCTTTCATAGGGTTTGTCCCACAGGTCATTAGATTTGGTGATGATTTTTTATTTTCAATATGAAAATTGTATATATGTACATTCTATATATTTTTCCTTTCGGTCATTGTGATAGTCTTTTGTCATCTTTCTTTTGTATTCTGATCAGAATCTCTAGCTCCTGAGGAAGCGTTCTGTGTAATGTGAAACATGTAGAGCAACTAGAGAGCATCTCACCTTGGATCACCAGACCTGCAGCACCTCATTTATTTTGAGCTTGATGATTGTTTACTAGTTTATGTTTGGGGAAGTATAGCCTCCTTTATTTGGCAACAAGTGTTCTGAATATATGAGTATATATGTATAACTGTTCCAAACCACACTCAAGCTTGCAGGATAGGATCCTTATGGTGTAACAATACTAGGTTCTACATCTAGTCTGACTTGTTTTTAAATGTCCATGTCTGTCTATTGTCCTTTTATACTTTATTAATAAAAATTCCAAACGTATTTACCCTTTTGTAGTCTAATACTGGTGTACCTACAAAGTCCCATTTTAGATTCCATTTGTCTTCAACCTTAATACTAGGGACGCTGGCACACATTGCTACTGAGTACCTACAGAGTCACCCTGGTTTTTGAGGCACTTGAGCACTAGGTTCGTTTTTGATATTCAATATAGGGGTGGAAGCACCCCATTTAATTCCTAGATAGGTGACTTCCTAATTTTGTTATTTGTGTTTTCTTTTCTTTGTTTATCTATTCTCTAAATTATTCATTGAGACTACATAGTGGAATTTAGGTATTAATACATTGATCTGTGATGGATTTTGCAGGGACTGCATGGTTGGGATATATTAGCAATGTCCAAGCCAGTTGTCTAACTGACACTGGACAAGAGATTGGACTGAACCACTATATAACCAAAATGAAAAAACTGCTTAAGAAGAAATCCAATTTGCATTGGCATGTGGGTTTTCTTCAACAATACGTACGGGAAAACCTAAGCCCTGTGGGATTGAGAGTTCAAATATTTCCATCCTTCCAAAACGTAGGTACCAAATTTAAAATCGCATTGGAAAAAATACTCACTCAGTGCAGCACTGACCTTATCAAACTTTTGATATCCCATTATCAAGCTGAACTCACCCTTCTTGATGAGGAAATAATCACTTTCCAAACCAAAAATGATAACTTAAAAAGTCACACACAGTTCAATCACAAATGGCAGGAGGTCAAGGAATATATTACTAAAATCAATAAGGATATCATTTTTAAAAAACAAAATAAACTTATGAAAGATAAATCGGCCTTCTTGGAGGGCTATGCTTATCACTGGCAAACTTTTTCTCATAGTCGCAGACTCAGAAAAACAAACTCTAAAAAACAATTTCCTAATAACGGAATGATGTATACTGACAATGACACTGAAATCGACTCTGATTCTTCTTTATCTACTCTTTCTTCACAGGTTCCCATTGGAAGAGATCTGAATCCTATATCCAATAACACCGGTGCACGTAAGCGACAATATGGTGGTGGACACTACACACCCTATCCTAAAAAGAAAATAGATAAACAAAACATTAAACGTTCGGACGGTTCACTACGTCAGGCGACTCCTGGTGCAAAAGGTGGTGGTACTAACTCACAGCCCAACTACATAGGCCCCAATGCTGACAAAGCACTGCAATTGTTGAATCTGCAAGGTCGCACTAATTCAACACTTACGACACCTCACTTCGGTCCCAGTGGGGATACCCCAAACACCTCTTCCTCTAATAGCATACTTACGAACGTGACACCACAACCCAACTTTTCAAACCCTCTAAATTTAGCTAATTCACTATCCCTCACACAATCACAAACATGTAAGAAACAAAGCACCCTAGATTCTCACATTATTTCAAACGTAACACCTACCCTAAATTTTCCCATGCTAGGGATACCGCCACCCCACACTTAGGACTAGATGTCCTGAACCTCACTCCTTACCACTTCTCTGAACAAGATTTAAATGTGCTAAAACTGGGCTTAAGTTTCTGCCCATCACAAAAAATTGACAAGTACGAGACAATTAAGGACGTTTATTTGTTTACTCGCAACCTTACCTACAAATGTCTATTCGACCAAGATCGAATAAGGAATAAAGAGGAGCGGGAACTCTCGGAGAGTATAAAACATTTTAAGATGGATGAGTTCCGAGCACTTCGGGACCTAATGCTCCTTTTAGAGGAAATCGAGGGTACCCACATTAATGACACCCCCATTCCAACATCTCGGAATCCCCCTACATCCACAGCTAATAGATTTAAACCTAAATTTCGTCAATTTCCCGACTTGTCCCAAAATCTTCAGATCTGGACATTCTTACAAAATGTTGTAAGTGACATCAAACATATGGACACACCTCATAGAAAGAATAACCTAACTCCATCACAGCGTCAGGCCATCTCCAAAATACACAATCACCCTGATGTCATTGTCAAACCCGCCGATAAAGGCGGTGATAGAGTCCTTTTGACCAGATCCCATTATGAAATATGTGTTTGAAAATTTTATCTAACAAAGATTGGTATCGGAAAATCCCCTCATCACATACCTTATCTTTCAGAAACCGTTTTCTCAATATCATTGGGGATGCCTGTTTAAGAGGGTAATTAACAAAGACACCTATGAGTACCTGAATGTTCGGTCTCCCAGGGTGGCAACGTTCTATGAACTTCCCAAAGTGCATAAGGACTCTTGTCTAAGGCGAGTCAGTTCAATTTTCAGTGAAGGGGCTGGGGAAGATTGGTTTTGTGCCTCTAGATTTTTGATACTAGAGGTGAGAGTGTCTAAATGCTGTGTTCTCCTCCTCCTCTCTCTTGCACTCACTTGCATAATGATCCCCCTTATGAATGCCTTATGGGCATTCCACAATGTGGTTACATTAGATACAGTCCCTTCATTGAACCTGAAGAATTCTTCTAGACTGTTCTGGATATAGGCAGAGTGTTCTTGCGAATGCAGGATTTGTGGATTGGCTCTCCAGATCATTGAGCGAGATTTGGTTGGTGTGTCCTCCGTTGTTATGGTAACTGGGGCATGAGCTGACCACGTTATAGTAGAAATATGAGAATCAGATATTTTGGCTAACAGCCATTTGTCAACCAGAAAAAAGTCAATCCGTGTGTACAAGTTGTGTCGATGTGAAAAAAAGGAGTAATCCCGTTCAGTGGTGTGATGGCATCTCCAAACATCATATATGTCGTTTGACCTTATGAATGTCCCCATGGGTGATGAGGTTCTGCTGCTGCGTGAGGATGTATCAATGGTGTTGTCTGGCACCATGTTGAAATCTCCACACAAAATGAGATGACCATTTCTGAAAGCATTAATCTTTTTCATCAGTTTCCTTAGGAATCTGATCCTATTAGAGTTAGGTGCATAGACATTTACTACGGTGTATCTGGTATTGTTTAGGGTGCAGTCAAGTGCTAGGTATCTACCCTCCTCATCTATCATATTATCGTGTAGGATAAATGTGACAGAGTTTTTAATGGCTATCAGAACTTTTCTTAGAAGGACCAGAGGCTTTGAATATATGGTTAAAGTGAACATTGGTGCAATTTGGTTCTGCTTTCCGCTCAAAATGGGTCTCCTGGATGCATAGCACTTCACTGTGAGAATCCATTGCGGTGCGCCACATCGACTTTCCTTTGGCCAGATGGCTTAACCCTATGGCATTAAGTGATAGGAATTTAGGCATCCTGGGTGTTTGAGTGTGGACGATACGTGTACTGATCTGTACTCACAATTAGTTGAGTAGAATATCCCGTGCAAGGAAGTTGAGGTGGTGTCTTCTGGTCGGTGATCTGGCTTGCAATGCAGTCACTGTATCAGGTTCATATCTGAACAGTATCCTGTGCTCTCAGAGAGGAAGAAGGTGAGAAGAGAGGAATAGGGTATACTGTGGGTAAACAGTAGAGCAATAGGGGTGGGGGGAAACAAAAGTCAGCAGTAACACTGGAACTGCTGATGAACTTGAGGATGAAAGTTTGTGAACTATTTGCTGTGAGCAGGCACCGAGACGGAATGTGGTGCTTGAGCATCTAGAGGATGTGTAGTGGCACTGCTAACCTGGTGTTGAGGTTGCAGGGTTTGTAGGACAGCTGTTACTGCAGACGGGGTCTTTGTTATGCTGTTGTGGACTGGATTTCAACACTCCTTCAGGAATGATTCCCCAAGTGCATAGGAGTTGGATTCCCTCCTCAACTGTAGTAATAGTGTGTTTCACCCCATTTTTTTCACGATGAGCTTGGTGGGGAATCCCCATTGGTAGGGGATCTTGTGGTTGATTAGAGGTTTGGTGATAGTGTTCAATTGTCGCCTCTGTTGGCGAGTAAATTGTGAGATATCTACATACATTTGTAATTTTGTGTAAAGCGCTGGAAGTTGCCCCAGATATCTTGTTTTGGACAGAAGCAAGTCTTTCGAGTGATAAAAGTGGATTCGCATCAGGACATCTCTAGGGACACTGGCGGGAAGATGCAGGGGTTTGGGAAGGCGATGAATGCGGTCGATGATAATTTCCATTGGGGACAGGTTGGGCAGAAGTGTAGCTATCAACTTCCTGGCATAGGGGTTGAGATCAGGTGGTAAAATTGACTCTGGTATACTTCTGATTTGGACGTTGTTACATCTGGACCTGTCCTCGAGGTCCGTCATCTTGGCCCTGACCCAATGGTGTTCATTCCGAGCGTGGTCGTGTGCATTGACCAGGTCGTTAACCGTTTCTGTCATGACAGCCATACGGTGTTCAATGTGATCAACTTTTTGGTCCATTAAGGACATTTTAACTTTACATTTTGTGAACATGGTGGAAATGTCACTATGTAGGGAGCTATGCAGCGACATGAGCATCTCCTTCATTGTTGTGTCAAGGACTGGTGTGTTAGATGTGGGGGATGCTGCAATAGGGGAAGCCTGGGCCTGCTGTATGAGGATAGTGTCCCGAGCAGGGCTTACCTCATGGAGATGCTGTCCGGAATCCAAGCGCATGCGCGCTTTAGCAGGGCTGTTGCTCACTGAGGATGATTGTGGGGACTTAGGGGATGAAGGGTTATCTTCTGGGGGGATATTGCCTCTTCATCTTCATCAGGGAGATCTGTGTATGCAGCAGTGCTGTGTGCTGAGGAGCCGCAGGCGCCATCTTAAATTTGTCCTCCAGACGGCACTGTGAAGAAATCAGTCAATTTCTTTGTAATTAATGAAAGGGGAGAACAGGGGATTATAGTGGTGCCAGAAAGAAAATGTAAAGGTAAGATGGTGGAAGTAAAATTACAAAAATACTTTATTTGACAATTTTCAATACATACAAAGAAGGATAAAATTTTGAATGCAGTTAAAATATATATTGTACATGACCACAATGCAGTAGAGTGGGACAGGTGAAGGCGGCCTTCAAAGCAAGAGCTCAGTTTCCTACATGTTTTGCCAAGGCATTGGCTTCTTCGGGGAATGGTGTGAGCTTGTTGCAATATATAAAAATCTGAAAACCAGACACCCGGGGGATGACCCGGCAGGGAATCCCCAGCCGAAGACAGACCGGGCTGCACCGTATCTATGTCTGCAGGGGGCACACAAAAGACACTTTAAAGACAAATTGATTGATGAAACAGAAACGCCTGGAGGTTAGTTGAAGAAAAAAGCTTAGAAGACAAGCTTTTTCCTCGTGTCCAGTCCTGGACACGAAGAATGCCTGCACAAGCTCTGTATACACTGGCAAAGACGCATCAACCCCCTGCCACTGACCAACTTCTAATTATTATTTCTCATACGTAATATGAGCAACGGTCTTTCACAGTTACATGCCTCACAATAGCCCAGTAGATTAATATCCATTACCTCCACTTGTCTTCTAAGCTTTTTCTTCAACTGACCTCCAGGCGTTTCCGTTTCCTCAATCAATTTTTTTTTTAAAGTGTCTTTTGTGTGCCCCCTGCAGACATAGATACGGTGCAGCTCAGTCTGTCTTCGGCTGGGGATTCCCTGCCGGTCCTTCCCCCGGGTGTCTGGTTTTCAGATTTTTATATATTGCAACAAGCTCACATCATTTCCTGAAGAAGCCAATGCCTTGGCGAAACATGTAGGAAACTGAGCTCTTGCTTTGAAGGCCGCCTCCACCTGGCCCACTCTACTGTATTGTGGTCATGTACAATATATATGTTAACTGCATTCAAAATGTTATCCTTCTTTGTATGTATGGAAAATTGTCAAATAATGTATTTTTGTAATTTTACTTCCACCATCTTACCTTTACATTTTCTTTCTGGCACCGCTATAATCCCCTGTTCTCCCCTTTTATTAATTACTAAGTTATTTTGGGATGAGGTGCTGCATCTGATGTAACCCGTCTAGCCATACTTCCATTTAGTCCATTTCTTTGGTTGTCTGTACTCCTTTCTTTTCTGGGACAAGCCCGGTTGCTGCCCTGATGTGTGAGGGTCACTTGTGGCCATCATGGGATTGTGGATTAGCGGTGGTGGTGATCGGTA
This sequence comes from Lithobates clamitans, assembly GCA_037952925.1. Lineage (NCBI taxonomy): Eukaryota > Metazoa > Chordata > Amphibia > Anura > Ranidae > Lithobates > Lithobates clamitans. Next base: position 10,909,156 of record JBBGZY010000037.1, read on the forward strand.
TTCCGTTCTGTGCTGGATCTGTCTGTTCAGGCTTCCATACTGCTCGGCGGTAGCCATGGGTTCACTATCTTATACTACAAAATATTCAGTGACATTCTACTTCCGCGACTTACAGCCTATGCTAACTCAAATTCCTACTCCTCTGGATTGCGTCCAGAATCCCTTTCAGCCCACATTACTGTCATCCCCAAATCCGGCAAAGACCCCACCCTATGCAGCAGTTACAGGCCAATTTCACTGATAAACACTGATGTCAAACTATTTGCCAAGGTAATGGCTAACTGCCTGCTTCCCCTATTACCCAGTTGGATCTCGGTGGATCAAACAGGTTTCATACCCCATAGAGAAGCTAAAGATAACTCCCTATGGACAATTTCTCGAATCCAATATGTTCGGAGGTGTACCCAACCCACCCTACTCCACTGATGCTGAAAAAGCATTTGACAGGTGGATTAGGACTATCTTAAGATGACTCTACGTCATTTTGGATTAGGTCCAAAGATGTACCATTGTATTTCTTCTCTCTACTCCGATCCCTCTGCGCAAATTTGCATAAACGGTACGCTGAGTGACCCCTTCACCCTGCACAATGGCACTAGACAGGGATGTCCCCTCTCCCCTCTCCTTTTTTGCTAGCACTTTAGAACCCTTCCTAGCTACAATTAGACACAATATTAATATACACGGCATTCAAGGAGGCGACAGAACCCACAAATACTCCGGATACACCGACGACATACTTTTCTTTATTTAACAACCAGGTATATCTCTACCCAACTTGATGTCATCATTCTCCACCTTCCAAATGATATCAAATGTTAAAATAAATCTCTCCAAATCCGAAATCCTGAATATTAACCTCCCCAAATCAGAGGCGGCCATCCTAAAACCCCTCTTTCCCTTTCGATGGGAACAAACCCACATGAAATGTCTGGGTATAAATCTTACACCTAAACTCCACTCCCTTTTTAAGTACAACTACATCCCCTTACTAAATAGTATCAGAGAAGACCTAAGAAAATGGGCTAGCTTATGACACTCTTGGTTAGGGAAAATAAACATTATTAAAATGAACATACTCCCTCTCATACTTTTTATCTTTCAAATGATACCACTGGGTATGCCTGTGGGGGTCTTTACTATTTTGCAAGCCATGATCTCCCGCTTTGTTTGGAAGAACAGCCACCCCAGAGTGTCCAGAGATGTTCTTTTTTGGACCAAGTTTTCTGGGGGACTGGCACTCCCAAATTTTAAGACATATTATCATGCAGTCATATTGTCCAGACTAGCTAACTGGAAATATGCTATTAACACGAAAATATGGGTGCAACTTGAGCACTCTCTGAGTGGTGTAAATCTCTCTGTTGTCCAATGGATACCCCAAGGTTACAGGAACATTACCCACACTGCTTCAGTACTCACCACGTCCTCACTAGACTTTTGGGATGCTCTACATAGGAAACTTTCCTGGAGAGATGCCTCTCCTCAATCACCACTACTTTTTACCAGGGCTATTGGACCCAGGATTTAAATCCTTGTCCTCATAAGAACCCCTTTTGTTGCATTACTTCCTCCGTGCAAATGTACTTAAACCCCTCTCTGAGATCCTTCATTTGTTCCTTCTGGACCGATGTTCTTAATCTGATACTACGGATCTCATACGTCAACCTTCCTAACGATCCTTGGACTGTCCTCTTTCATGCTACTAAAGAACATATTGGTACCTATAAGCATTCACTCATTCCCCACTTGCTGAACACTGCCAAGGCCCTAATCCCCACTCCATGGGGTCAATCATCAACCCCATCTATAAAAAATTGGTTACAAATGGTCGCCAAGGTCCATCTTATGGAGAACATTACTCACAGTCTCAGAGGTACCTCCCAGAGGCACTCTTTAACTTGAGAACCCTGGATAAAATTTATGTCCTCACCCTGTTATAAGGAAATCATAACACAAACCCCATGAGACTGCCTTTTGCAACATTGAATATGGTCTTATTAATTTAATGAATATATTTCCATCTTAACTTGGTTTATCATTTCCCTGCATGATTCTACAGTAATTGTTATATCTACCCTAAAATGTGACGACATGCATGCCAACCACCTCCCTACCCTACTTTATTCCCTTTCTCTAAGCCCTCCCCCCCTATTTACTTCCCTCTCCCACACCCATTCCCTCTTTATTTCTTTTTCTTGTTCTTTTTCTCTTATTACTCACTTTTACTAGATAAACTCCTTTTACTTGGATTGATTCTACTGTTCGCATAGTTGTAAGCCTCTGTTAAATCTATGACTATATTTGTATGTTCAACCCTCTCTACACCCACAGTGGCAATTGTTTGTATCTTGATATTTGTCGAGACTATGTGAGCATGGGAACCTTTGTATTTTGCTTATAAGTTTGTTTAGTGTATGCTGTTTGTATATTCTTTTTCTATACTAATCTTTAACCACTTCAGCCCCGGACCATTATGCTGCCTAAGGACCAGAGGACTTTTTCCAATTTGGCACTGCGTCGCTTTAACTGCTAATTGTGCGGTCATGCAATGCTGTACCCAAACAAAATTTACATCCTTTTCTTCCCACAAATAGAGCTTTCTTTAGATGGTATTTGATCACCTCTGCCATTTTTTTTTTGCGCTATAAACGGAAAAAGACTGAAAATTTTGAAAAAAAAATTATATTTTCTACTTTTTGTTATAAAGAAAATCCAATAAACTCAATTTTAGTCATACATTTAGGCCAAAATGTATTCCGCCACATGTCTTTGGTAAAAAAAATGTCAATAAGTGTATATTTATTGGTTTGCGCAAAAGTTATAGCGTCTACAAGCTAGGGTACATTTTCTGGAATTTACACAGCTTTTAGTTTATGACTGCCTATGTCATTTCTTGAGGTGCTGAAATGGCAGGGCAGTACAAAACCCCCCCAAATGACCCCATTTTGGAAAGTAGACACCCCAAGGAAATTGCTGAGAGGCATGTTGAGCTCATTGAATATTATTTTTTTTTGTCCCAAGTGATTGAATAATGACAAAAAAAAAATTTACAAAAACTTGTCACTAAATGATATATTGCTCACACAGGCCATGGGCATATGTGGAATTGCACCCCAAAATACATTCAGCTGCTTCTCCTGAGTACGGGGATACCACATGTGTGGGACTTTTTGGGAGCCTAGCTGCATACGGTGCCCCGAAAACCAAGCTCCGCCTTCAGGATTTCTAAGGGCGTAAATTTTTGCCGCAGAACACCATTTAAAAGTCTATGGGAGAAATCAAAAGCCGAACCAAAATTAAAAAAAAAAAAATGACGTGGGAGTCCCCCTAAATTCCATACCAGGCCCTTCAGGTCTGGTATGGATATTAGGGGGAACCCCGGCCAAAATTTAAAAAAAAATGATGTGGGGTTCCCCCTAAATTCCATACCAGACCCTTCAGGTCTGGTATGGATTTTAAGGGGAACCCCGCGCCAAAAAAAAAAAAAAAACGGCGTGGGGTCCCCCCAAAAGTCCATACCAGACCCTTATCCGAGCACGCAACCTGGCAGGCCGCAGGAAAAGGGGGGGGGGCGAGAGTGCAGCCCCCCTCCTGAACCGTACCAGGCCACATGCCCTCAACATTGGGAGGGTGCTTTGGGGTAGCCCCCCAAAACTCCTTGTCCCCATGTTGATGAGGACAAGGGCCTCATCCCCACAACCCTGGCCGGTGGTTGTGGGGGTCTGCGGGCGGGGGGCTTATCGGAATCTGAAAGTCCCCTTTAACAAGGGAACCCCCAGATCCCCCCCCGTGTGAAATGGTAAGGGGGTACTTACCCCTACCATTTCACTAAAAAACTGTCAAAAATGTTAAAAATGACAAGAGACCGTTTTTGACAATTCCTTTATTCAAATGCTTCTTCTTTCTTCTATCTTCCTTCATCTTCTTCTGGTTCTTCTGGCTCTTCTGGTTCTTCCTCCGGCGTTCTCGTCCAGCATCTCCTGCGCAGCGTCTTCTATCTTCTTCTCCTCGGGCCGCTCCGCACCCATGGCATGGGGGGAGGCTCCCCCTCTTCTCTTCATCTTCTTCTTCATCCTCTTCTTTTCTTCTCTTCTTCATTTTCTTCTCCGGGCCGCTCCGCACCCATGCTGGCATGGAGGGAGGCTCCCGCTGTGTGACGGAGTTTTGGGGGGCTACCCCAAAGCACCCTCCCAATGTTGAGGGCATGTGGCCTGGTACGGTTCAGGAGGGGGGGCCGCACTCTCGTCCCCTTCTCTTTTCCTGCGGCCTTCCAGGTTGCGTGCTTGAATAAGGGTCTGGTATGGATTGTTGGGGGGACACCACGCGTTTTTTTTTTTTGGCGCGGGGTTCCCCTTAAAATCCATACCAGACCTGAAGGGTCTGGTATGGAATTTAGGGGGAACCCCACGTAATTTTTTTTTTAAATTTTGGCCAGGGTTCCCCTTAATATCCATACCAGACCTGAAGGGCCTGGTATGGAATTTAGGGGGACTCCCACGTCATTTTTTTTTGTAATTTTGGTTCGGGGTTTCCCTGTGTTGAATTCCCATGCCGTTTTTATCAATGAACTTCTATGTGTATTGTCAGCAATGCAATAGCCGCGGGTAGTTTCAAATGGAATTTTTCCTTCGAAATGTCATTTTGCTGTCTGACTGTTCTAAACACGGGAAACATGGGCCCCTTTACAGGAATACTATAGACACCCCCCAGGTACGAAATTTAAAGGGATATTATACTTTTATTGTTTGACTTTAAGCATTATTAAAATCACTGCTCCTGAAAAAACGGCCGTTTTTAAAACTTTTTTTTGCATTGATCCATGTCCCCTGGGTCAGGACCCGGGTCCCCAAACACTTTTTATGACAATAACTTGCATATAAGCCTTTAAAATTAGCACTTTTGATTATTCATGTTCGTGTCCCATAGACTTTAACGGTGTTTGCATGTTCGAGCGAACTTTTTTCCTGTTCGCATGTTCTGGTGCGAACCGAACAGGGGGGTGTTCGGCTCATCCCTACTCCTCACTACCTATCACAGTTTTGAAGGCCATAAAATGCCCAGTTGGCACAAAACCCCCCAAATGACCCCATTTTGGAAAGTAGACACCCCAAGCTATTTGCTGAGAGGCATGTTGAGTCCATGGAATATTTTATATTTTGACACAAGTTGCGGGAAAGTGACAAATTTTTTTTTTTTTTGCGCAAAGTTGTCACTAAATGATATATTGCTCACACAGGCCATGGGGATATATATAGAATTGCACCCCAAAATACATTTAGCTGCTTCTCCTGAGTATGGGGATACCACATGTGTGGGACTTTTTGGGAGCCTAGTCGCGTACGGGGCCCCGAAACCAATCTCTGCCTTCAGGATTTCTAAGGGTGTAAATTTTTGATTTCACTCTTCACTGCCTATCACAGTTTCGGAGGCCATGGAATGCCCAGGTGGCACAAACCCCCCCAAATGACCCCATTTTGGAAAGTAGACACCCCAAGCTATTTGCTGAGAGGCATGGTGAGTATTTTGCAGCTCTCATTTGTTTTTGAAAATGAAGAAAGACAAGAAAAAACATTTTTTTTTTCTTTTTTCAATTTTCAAAACTTTGTGACAAAAAGATAGGTTTGCAAAATACTCACTGTACCTCTCAGCAAATAGCTTGGGGTGTCTACTTTCCAAAATAGGGTCATTTGGGGGGGTTTGTGCCACCTGGGCATTCCATTGCCTCCGAAACTGCGATAGGCAGTGAAGAGTGAAATCAAAAATTTACGGCCTTAGAAAGCCTGAAGGCGGTGCTTGGTTTTCGGGGTCCCGTACGTGGCTAGGCTCCCAAAAAGTCTCACACATGTGGTATCCCCGTACTCAGGAGAAGCAACAGAATGTATTTTGGGGTGTAATTTCACATATTCCCATGGCATGTTTGAGCAATATATCATTTAGTGACAACTTTGTGCGAAAAAAAAAAAAATTGTCTCTTTCCCGCAACTTGTGTCACAATATAAAATATTCCATGGACTCGACATGCTTCTCAGCAAATAGCTTCTGGTGTCTACTTTCCAAAATGGGGTCATTTGGGGGGTTTTGAACTGTCCTGGCATTTTATGCACAACATTTAGAAGCTTATGTCACACATCACCCACTCTTCTAACCACTTGAAGACAAAGCCCTTTCTGACACTTTTTGTTTACATGAAAAAAATATTTTTTTTTTGCAAGAAAATTACTACAGATTAAAATGGTGGGTGTTTCTTTTTTTTTCACACAGTAGTTGCGCAGCGATTTTTCAAACGCATTTTTTTGGGGAAAAACACATATTTTCAATTTTAATGCACTAAAACACACTATATTGCCCAAATGTTTGATGAAATAAAAAAGATGATCTTAGGCCGAGTACATGGATACCAAACATGACATGCTTTAAAATTGCGCACAAACTTGCAGTGAAAACAAAATAAATACATTTTTAAAAGCCTTTAAAAGCCTTTACAGGTTACCACTTTAGATTTACAGAGGAGGTCTACTGCTAAAATTACTGCCCTCGATCTGACCTTCGTGGTGATACCTCACATGCATGGTGCAATTGCTGTTTACATTTGACGCCAAACCAACGCTTGCGTTCGCCTTAGCGCGAGAGCAGGGGGGACAGGGGTGCTTTTTTTTTTCCTTTATTATTTTTTTGCTTTTTTATCTTATTTTCAAACTGTTCCTTTCATTTTTTTTTTTTTATCATTTTTATTGTTATCTCAGGGAATGAAAATATTCCCTATGATAGCAATAGGTAGTGACAGGTACTCTTTTTTTAAAAAATTGGAGGCTATTAGACGTTAGATCTCTCCTCTGCCCTCAAAGCATCTGACCACACCAAGATCAGTGTGATAAAATGCTTTCCCAATTTCCCAATGGCGCTGTTTACATCTGGCAAAATCTAAGTCATGAAATGCTCGTAGCTTCTGGTTTCTTAGGCCATAGAGATGTTTGGAGCCAGTCTGGTCTCTGATCAGCTCTATGGTCAGCTGGCTGAATCACCGGCTGCATTCTCAGGTTCCCTGTTGAGACAGGAGAGCCAGAGAAAAACACAGAAGACGGTGGGGGGGCATTTCCTCCCACTGCTTGTAAAAGCAGTCTAGAGGCTAATTAGCCGCTAGGATTGCTTTTACATGAAAGCCGACCACTGGCTGAAAAAAAATGATACCAAGATGATACCTAAACCTGCAGGCATCATTCTGGTATAACCACTCAAAGTCGTGAATGGCGTACCTGAAGACATAAAAATGGTTAACAATAAAACACAGTAAACAATAAAGTATAAACAATTGCATACCTGAAAAGCAAACATGATAAAACATAATAACAATAAAACATTGCAGAATAGAATACAGTAAAAAAGAGCAGAACAATAGAGAGAGAATAGAGAGAGAGAGAACAATAAAATGACAACTATTTTTTTTTATTTTATATATATATTTTTTTTTACACTTTTTTTTGTAACTGTAACTTTTATAACTGTAACCGGTTCCAGGTTGGGGTCTCTCAAAATGTGATGGCATCTTGGGAGACCCTGTAAAAGTGCTCCTAGTCTGTGCAATGCTGTACACTACGCTAATACTCAACTAGTGTATAGTAGCATTCAAAACATTCACCAATGCAAAGACCAGGATTGTCAGGACAGGAGGGACAATAATAGCGGGTGTCACGCCTATATCCGCGCTTGCTGCAGACACAACATCTTTTTTGGGGGGTCCGTTGGGTAGGGATACTCGGGAGGACATAAAGAAAATGCCTCTCATGCAGCCGACTGCATTTGGTTAGGGATGTGAATGGGGGAAGTACGGGTGCTGCAGAAGTGGTGGGTTCCCAATTAGGATTGGCGAATGCAGCAGGAAGGGCATTATGGGCACGCCGGGCCTGTTTGTCTTCTTCTTGGTGGCAGCGGGACACTACTTGTGCTTGCCACCTCACCAGCTTGAACTGCACTTATGGGACTCACCACGTCACCAAGTGTTACTGCAGTGCTGGTTTGACTATGACTGGGGTGTACTAGGCCGCTGGTGCTTGCCAGTTCACCAAAACGCTACCAAAAAAACTGTTAGCAATCGCAGAGATCAGGCCTGACTCTGCGAACGCTGCAGTTATGCGTTTAGTGTTTTGTAAGTGACAGTGATCGATCGATACTGCACTTGGGTGGGCTGGGCTGTGCCGGGTGGAGGGGTAAAACGCAGGTGCTAGCAGGTATCTGGGCTGATCCCGCTAACACTGCGTTTTTGGGAACCCTAAACTGCTGGGGACGCTAGTATAGATCTGATCAGATCAGATATTGATCTGTTCAGATACTACACCACAAAGAGAGGTGTACGGTGCGTGCGTGGGTGTTAGCGGTACTGGTGCTAACCTGACGCTGCCTGGGGCTGGAGCTTGCCAGTTCACCAAAACGCTACCAAAAAAACTTTTAGCAATCGCAGAGATCAGGCCTGACTCTGCGAACGCTGCAGTTATGCGTTTAGTGTTTTGTAAGTGACAGTGATCGATCAATACTGCACTTAGGTGGGCTGGGCTGTGCCGGGTGGAGGGGTAAAACGCAAGTGCTAGCAGGTATCTGGGCTGATCCCGCTAACACTGCGTTTTTGGGAACCCTAAACTGCTGGGGACGCTAGTATAGATCTGATCAGATCTGATATTGATCTGTTCAGATACTACACCACAAAGAGAGGTGTACGGTGCGTGCGTGGGTGTTAGCGGTACTGGTGCTAACCTGACGCTGCCTGGGGCTGGTGCTTGCCAGTTCACCAAAACGCTACCAAAAAAACTGTTAGCGATCGCAGGGATCAGGCCTGACTCTGCGAACGCTGCAGTTATGCATTTAGTGTTTTTTAAGTGACAGTGATCGAACGATACTGCACTTGGGTGGGCTGGGCCGGGCGGAGGGGCAAAACGCAGGTGCTAGCAGGTATCTGGGCTGATCCCGCTAACACTGCGTTTTTGGGAACCCTAAACTGCTGGGGAGGCTAGTACAGATCTGATCAGATCAGATATTGATCCGTTCAGATACTATACCACTAAGGGAGGCGTACGCTGCGTGCGTGGGTGTTAGCGGTACTGGCACTAATCTGACGCTGCCTGGGGCGGCGCATATCACCGCCAGGCGATCAGGGGGCTAAAACTTTATTCAGTAATAAATGGCGGGTGCCCTGACACTATAAAAAATAAACAAACTAACCAGCTTCACCCGTAACAGTTATACGGTGATCAGTGGTGAAAGGGTTAACTAGGGGGAAATCAAGGGGTTAAAACCTTTATTAGGAAGTATATGGGGGTCCCTGTCGCTATAAAAAGCTGACGGCGAACCTACATATTTAGCTCCCTAACTAGCGTCACCAGCAACACTAATACAGCGATCAGAAAAATGATCGCTTAGCGACACTGGCGACGGGGGGTGATCAAGGGGCTAAAACTTTATTGGGGGGGTTGGGGGGGTTAGGGGGGTATCCTAGACCTAAAGGGGGCTAACAGTAACTGTCCCACCACACTAACTGTTACAGACTGACACCATGCAGTAATCAGAAAAAAAAACTGCTTGGTGTCAGTGTGACAGGGGGAAGGGTTGATCAGGGGGGATCGGGGGTAATCGGGGGGGGTGAATGTATGCCTGGCGTGTTCTACTGTGTGTGTGTTTGTGTAACTCACATTCCAGTCTACTCTCCTCGGCGCCGGAACGGAAAATGCCGAGCCGAGGAGAGATGACATTATTTCCTCTGCCTCTGTGTACAATACAGAGGCAGGGAAATGATCCCATTGGCCAGGAGCGATCGCGAGGGGGGAGCCACGAATGGATGGCCTCCCCCTCACCACCAATCCCCGGGGAGGATTTGCCGACCGCCGCAGGCATCGGGGGGGCCCGATCGGACCCCCCCACCCGCGGGCAGGCAAGGACATACCTGTAAGCCCTTTTGCCTGCCCGTGCCGCTCTGCCGACGTACATCGTCGTGCGGCGGTTGTCAAGTGGTTAATAAACAATTATTAAACAAAAAACAAGTGGACCTCCAGATCCTGCCCCCCATGTGAATAAGTATAGGGTACATAGTCTCCCTACCCATTAACCAAAAAAGTAATAAAAATAATTTTTTTTTATTTTTTAATAAAGGAATTGTCAGAAAGCAATCACAATGCAGCCGCCACCGCCGGACCTGAAAAAGAAAACAAAAATCGCTCCGCTGTCAACTAAGGCAAACATCCAAATGCCTGGGCTGCTGTTTGACAGTCCTTATAAAGGTATGGGGCGGGGCCACCTGGTGACATCACCAGGCGACCCTACCCTTACCTAAATAAGAACTATCAAATGGCAAGCTAGGCATTCGGCGATTTGCCTTTGTTGGCGGTGGATCGATTTTCTTTTTTTTGTGCTGCGGGCATCATGATTGATGATGGACACTGTTTTTTTAATTTTTAAAAAAGGAATTGTCAAAAACCTGTCTATGTTTTTAGTACTTTTTGACACTTTTTTGATGAATAGGTTAGGGTACCCTATACTATTTGAATGGGGGGGCAGGATCTGGAAGCCCCCTTGTTAAAGGAGGCTTCCAGATTCCTAAAAGCCCTCTGCCTGCAGACCCCCACAACCATATCCCAGGATTGTGTGGATGAGGCCCTTGTCCACATCAACATGGGGACAAGGTGAATGTTGAGGGCATGTGGCCTGGTATGGTTCAGGAGGGAGACGCACGCTTGCCCCCCCCTTTTCTGGCCTGCCAGGCTGCATGCTCAGATCAGGGTCTGGTGTGGATTTTGGGCGGGCACATCGTTGTTTGTCACTTTTTTGTGCTGACAATGTTTTTTTTTTTTTATACAGCTGTCAGCAGGGAAGCCCTTTCACAGCTGATGACTAATCGGTTATTAAGGATTTTTCATGGCCATCTTCCTGGCCTGCTCCTTAAAAACAAGCTATTCACTGCACCCTGATTGGGCAAAGCTTTGCCCAATCAGGGCTTAGAATGCACTGTGCATCACGCAGTGCATTGCAGGGCGTTCACAGAACAGGTGAACAAGCGATGTTTGGGCTGAACTTTTGCTCGGCCCGAAATATTTGCCCAACAACAGTCGTTATATTATGTTATATATATATATAGTATCTCACAAAAGTGAGTACACTCCTCACATTTCTGTAAATATTTCATTATATCTTTTCATGTGACAACAATGAAGAAATGCTTTGCTACAATGTAAAGTAGTGAGTGTACAGCTTGTATAACAGTGTAAATTTGCTGTCCCCTCAAAATAACTCAACACACAGTCATTAATGTCTAAACCGCTGGCAACAAAAGTGAGTACACCCCTAAGTGAAAATGTCCAAATGGGGCCCAATTTGCTATTTTCCCTCCCCAGTGTCATGTGACTCGTTAGTGTTACAAGATCTCAGGTGTGAATGGGGAGCAGGTGTGTTAAATTTGGTGTTATCGCTTTCCCTCTCTCATACTGGTCACTGGAAATTCAACATGGCACCTCATGGCAAAAAACTCTCTGGGGATCTGAAAAAAAAAAGAATTGTTGCTCTACATAAAGATGGCCTAGGCTATAAGAAGATTGCCAAGATTCTAAAAATTAGCTGCAGCACAGTGGCCAAGACCATACAGACATTTAACAGAATAGGTTCCACTCAGAACAGGCCTCGCCATGGTCGACCAAAGAAGTTGAGTGCACGTGCTCAGCATCATATCCAGAGGTTTTCTTTGAGAAATAGACGTATGAGTGCTGCCAGCATTGCTGCAGAGGTTGAAGGGGTCAGCCCGTCAGTGCTCATACCATACACCGCACACTGCAACAAAGTGGTCTACGTGGCTGTCGTCTCAGAAGGAAACCTTTTCTAAAGATGATGCACAAGAAAGCCAACAAACAGTTTGCTGAAGACAAGCAGACTAAGGACATGGATTACTGGAACCATGTCCTGTGGTCTGATGAGACCAAGATAAACTTATTTGGTTCAGATGGTGTCAAGCGTGTGTGGCTGCAACCAGATGAGGAGTACAAAGACAAGTGTGTCTTGCCTACAGTCAAGCATGGTGGTGGGAGTGTCATGGTCTGGGGCTGCATGAGTGCTGCCAGCACTGGGGAGCTACAGTTCATTGAAGGAACCATGAATGCCAACATGTACTCTGACATACTATAGAAGAACATGATCCCTGTCTTGGAGGCAGTATTCCAACATGATAACGACCCAAAACACACCTCCAAGATGACCACTGCCTTGCTAAAGTAGTTGAGGGTAAAGGTGATGAACTGGCCAAGCATGTCTCCAGACCTAATCCCTATTAAGCATCTGTGGGGCATCCTCAAATGGATGGTGAAGAAGCGCAAGGTCTCTAACATCCACCAGCTCTGTGATGTCATCCAGGAGGAGTGGATAGGGTCTCCAGTGGCAACCTGTGAAACTCTGGTGAACTCCATGCCCTAGAGGGTTAAGGCGGTGCTGGAAAATAATGGTGGCCACACAAAATGTTAACACTTTGGGTCCAATTTAGACATTTTCACTTGGGGTGTACTCACTTTTGTTGCCAGCGGTTTAGACAATAATGGTTGAGTGTTGAGTTATTTTGAGAGGGCAGCAAATTTACACTGTTATACAAGCTGTACACTCGCTACTTTACATTGTAGCAAAGCATTTCTTCAGTGTTGTCACATGAAAAGATATAATAAAATATTTACAAAAATGTGAGGGGTGTACTCACTTTTGTGAGATGATATAGATTATATATATATATATTATATATATATATATATATATATATATATATATATATATATATATATATATATATATATATATATATATATATATATATATATATATATAACTATGGGTTGTGTCCAGGATGGGAGATATATTTGTCCTAGATTCATACTATATACAAACTGTTTTCATTTTTGTGCTGTGTATTGAGCTTGTTTAGCTCACTGAGGGGTTAACAAGCTCAGCTGTAGCAGGTTGAGTACTTTGGGCTTTATAAAACTCCCAGGCTGCTTAGGGAGGATGCTCCACCCTGGAACCAGATCTCTGTGTAGGACAGACTGTGGAGCAGCAACTTTTCTGTGTGGTAACACTAAAGCCACGTACACTAGGGTTGCCACATAATCCCTTTAATCCAGGACACATATTAATTAAACAGGTTCTGTGGCTGATTAAGGTGGTAATTAAACTCACTTGGTGCCTTATCTGCATTAAATCAGGATCAGAAGAGCCTGTGTAATTAATATGTGTCCTGGATTAAAGGGATGATGTGGCAACCCTAGCGTACACACAATCGGATTTTCCGACGGGAAATGTGTGATGACAGGCTGTTGGCGGAAAATCCAACCGCTTGTATGCTCCAGCGGACAATTGTTGTCAGATTTTTCGCAGGCAAATGTTGGAAGGAAGGCTTTAAAATTTTCCGTGGACAAATGTCTGTTGTCGGATTTTCCGAGCGTGTGTACACACGTCCGGAGGACAAAAGTCCAAAGTACAAGCACGCATGCTCAGGAGCAAGGATGAGCTGATAGCAGTCGGTCTTGTAAACTAGCGTTCGTAATGGAGAATTAACATTTGTGACGTGGTAAACTATGAAATATCGAAATGCAGCGCACATTCTTTTCTTTAATGGGATAATAATGAAGCTGCTTTGTTGGTGATACTGATGGAGTTATGGCAAAAACTTATTTTAAAAGGCTTTTATTTTCTAGTGATATCAAGAATAATATTATTATACTTTTTTTTTTAGGCAAGTTACCACAACACCATTATCCTGTAGTTTTTAAGATCAAAGTTGGTGTTCCTTGTTAATTTTACATTTTATTTTTTTTTAAATGTAACTACTTACTCCCAAACAGTCATTTAAAGTAAAACACACAGCCAAGTTTTATTCTCCACATTTTTTTTTTTATTGTGCATTAAAAAAAGAAAACAAATACAATTAGAAATGCTATCTGCCAATATAACTTAACCAAAAAGTGCATTTTATGCATCCAAAAATATAGAAAATCTACCAAATCACAGCATTATTCTACCAAAAAATAAAAGCCTCATGCATGTGTACCACTTCTTAATATAGGGGGTCAACAATGCCAAGAGTTGGTGAAAGCAGGGGTCCATCATCCAGAGATAATTCCGAAAATCATCCAGATTATTCTCCTGGAGGTTCTGCAGCAAAGGCATATGACATAATTGGTCACCATTAATAAAGAAATCCTCCTCCTCCTGTTCCTGGACTGGACTTGGGTCAAAGCAATACCTCCAAGGCCAATAATAAATAACACGTTATCTCCTCTGATTCTGCAACATGTCTGGTTGACGAACGGCTGTTCAGAAACTAACTGAAAAGCACTAAATGAAAAGCGCGAACCGAAAAGTGCGAAATGAAAAACGTGAATCAACACTCACCAAACTTTTACTAACATGAAATTAGCAGAAGGAGCCCAAAGAGTGGCGCTAAACAATTCTGACAATTCCTTGCCGTTTGTATGCAAGACAAAATCCAGGCACATGCCTTTGGACAAAAGTCTGAGGTTTTGTCCGTGGAAAATCCGATCATGTGTATGAGGCTGAAGGCTGGGTTCACATACAAAATTGAAAAAAAAAATACTAAATATATATACTTGCACTAATGGTGTGACAAAAATAAATCAGTGGAATGAAAATATTGCAGCTACTACACACAAAGTACTAATCACTTGAAAAACATGAAAAAATATAAATAAATATAGTGCTCACAAACACAATATAAAAATGTGAAGAAAATGAATAATAAAACAACACAAAGTCCAAAACAAGTGACTCAAGGTGCTCCAGTCCAAAGTGAAGAAAAGAAAGGTACTTCAGAAGATTCAGGTGCACAACACCCCCTTATGTATCCCCACTCACCAGATCCACATGACCCCCAGCTTTTCAGTCTGGTGGGTCACTTAAGGCTTGATATAGATGTCTTTGAGATGGTAAATAAGACATCAGGTCATCAGATCCAGGGTTCCTTGGTAAAGGGTTTCAGCCAGACAAACATGTACCCAGAAAAAAATGGAACTAATAGTGAAGTACCATCAAAAAAGAGTTTATTTGAACAAAAGATGGGTACTTACAAAAAATAGGATAAAAACAAGCATCAACCATGGAGCAGATCGTATAAAACCGCAATTTCTGGCATGCGTTACAAACGACCGGAAGTGACGTCAGTAATCCCGGAAATAACATCAACGTTTCGCCCTCCCACAGGGCATCATCACGGACCTGATTTCGGGTTAGCTGAGCCAGCTTAAATAGAGGGTGAAGGAAAAAACGCCCCTAGATATACCCAATCAACATAAGCACAGTGGTCATATTGTTGGTGGGATAAAAGTGTCGCTCCTAAGGATAGAAAGCATCCATAGGAAAGACAAAACTTCATTTTCCTGGTTTGATCAAATCAAACAATTTCCAAGGAAACCATGGACGTCAGTTCTGGTTAACTATTAGAACTGGTGATGGACAACTTAAAAATAAAAAATAAAATTACAAAGTAATACAATAAAAACAATCAAAATAAAAAATGAAATATGAAAAATATTGTTAAAACTTAGCTAAAAATAAGCTAAAAATTAGACAGGAAGCAGTTGAGATCCAATTCTATGTTCAACCCCAGGGGGCTCATCGTTTTGAGATGATGGATCCACTGGGTCTCATTGCGAGAGATGACTCGCTTGAGATTACCACCTCTCCAATGTCCCTCCACTCTGTCAATACCACAGAAAGTAAGGCCACTAGGGTCCCTTCCGTGGAAAAGTCTGAAATGATTGGACAGACTATGATGTTTGTAACCTTTTTGATCCTATTAACTTGTTCTCTTAATCTCACACCTAGTGCTCTAGTGGTCCTCCCCATGTACTGCAACACACATGGACAGGAAAAAAGGTAGGTTTTGTGGGTAGTGCCACACGTAATGAACTTGTTGATTTTGAAGGACTCCCCAGAGGAATGGGCTGTGAATTTGGTGTTTTTTGGAAGTTTTGCACATGACACATGGCACATGACACATCTCCCACAGCTGAAAAAACCAACCTGATCCAATATCTAGGGGCATTTACTCCTCCGCCCTCTATTTAAGCTGGCTAGGCTAACAGTAAATCAGGTCCATGATGATGCCCTGTGGGAGGGCGAAATGTTGACGCTATTTCCGGGATTACTGACATCACTTCTGGTCGTTTGTAATGCACCTTTGGAACACACACCAGAAACGGCAGTTTTATATGATCTGCTCCATGCTTGATGCTTGTTTATATCCTATTTTTTGTAAGTATCCATCTTTGGTTCAAATAAACCCTTTTTTGATGGTACTTCACTATTGGTTCCATTTTTTCTGGGTACATGTTTGTCTGGCTGAAACCCTTTACCAAGGAACCCTGGACAGGATGACCTGACGTCTTATTTACCATCTCAAAGACATCCATATCAAGCCTTAAGTGACCCACCAGACTGAAAAGCTGGGGGTCATGTGGATCTGGTGAGTGGGGGTATATAAGGGGGTGTTGTGCACCTGAATCTTCTGAAGCACCTTTCTTTTCTTCACTTTGGACTGGAGCACCTTGAGTCACTTGTTTTGGATTTTGTGTTGTTTTATTATTCATTTTCATCACATTTATATATTGTGTTCGTGAGCGCTATATTTATATTTTTTCATGGGTTCACATACAGTATATCCGAATTGGGTGCAGGTTTGAGCTAATTCCTCATATATATATTTTAGGTTTAAACTATGGATCTCTGCAAACAGTTTTTTTTATTAAATCAATTGAGATTACCATGTAAACATGTGAAGCGATAAGTACGAATATGCAATGTTTCCTATTTACCCATCTTGAAATTGAAACAAGGTTTATATTCATGGTGGCAACTTATTACACATTTTGTGGACATGTAAATCACTTAAGAGTTTCTGGAACTCTGTATTTTCCCTCATTTCACAAGTTACTGGTATACTGACCACCCCGTCACCACACTTGGCCCTGCTAAGTTTTACGATAGACTCTTTCAGTATATACAGTTTATACAGTATAAAACTATAGTGTTCCAAATTCTTTTAGCAGTAAAGGCTGACTATTACCTCTGCATGGAAGTCATCTAATGCATTAAATATTTTGGAAGTTATCAGAAGGGTTCATTCCCACTACTTTTATGAAAAATTCACTGCATTTAATAACCAAGGTCTGAAACGTTTCCAAATTTAGAGGAGCTATTCTTTCTGCAAATTATCAGAAATATAACACAGATCCTTTTACTGGTTCTGAATATATTGGATTACTGGGTTTACTACAAAATATGGTGCGGGTAGTTTTAGTGGTTATAGTTTTAGTTGTTTTGGGTTTCTTTTAATTTACATTTTACCCCACCTGTTCTGTAGGCATGGCATATGCCATCAAATTGCACTATCCACTTGATAGACTGACAGAATATGCATAATAGTGTTGTCTGTATTGCTCAGCAATTAGTGGATAAGGCATGACAAATATGTAACTTCTAGAAAGTTCATGTATGTTTTCTCCTTTCCTTCTTTTTGTCTATGTTGAATCAGAGGTAGCCGTGTGTTCCTCTTATAAATATGTTGACCAACATTATGTATCTGCATTGAGTTTGAAACTTTAATAAAAAGAATTGAAAGAAACAAAGTTTATAAATAAAAATATAATGAGCACAGAGATGTTCTAAGCAATATCAATGACTGTTGTCAGAGGAATAATAAGCATGTACAGTGTCATTAAAGGGTGATGACAAATATTCTTTCATAAATACTAGCATTATTATTTTGGAGATAAGAGAATATCAGAAATAATGCAACTGTAAAACACACTCAGCACAATCTGATCTAACAATATTATTGTGAAGTTGTGTATACTGTAGGTAACATTTTTATTTTAAAACGTATTTAACCACTTCACCCCCGGAGGATTTTACCCCCTTCCTGACCAGAGCACTTTTTGCGATTCGGCACTGCGTCACTTTAACTGACAATTGTGCAGTTGTGCAACGTTCTACCCAAACAAAATTGACGTCCTTTTTTCCCACAAATAGAGATTTCTTTTGGTTTTTATTTGATCGCCTCTGCGGTTTTTATTTTTTGCGCTATAAACAAAAAAAGAGAGACAACTTAAAAAAAAAACAAAAACACATTTTTTTACTTTTTGCTATAATAAATATCCCCCAAAAAATATATAAAAAAACAATTTTTTTCTTCAGTTTAGGCCGATATGTATTCTTCTACATATTTTTGGTAAAAAAAAAAAAAACGCAATAAGCGTATATTGATTGGTTTGCGCACAAATTATAGCATCTACAAAATAGGGCATAGCTTTATGACATTTTTATTTTTTATTTTTTTTATTAGTAATGGTGGCGATCTGTGATTTTTATTGGGACTGCGACATTATGGTGGACACAGCGGACGTTTTTGACACTATTTTGGGACCATTGTCATTTATAAAGCGATCAATGCTGTTAAAATGCACTGCTTACTGTGTAAATGACACTGGCAGCGAAGGGATTAACCACTAAGGGGCAGTGAAGGGGATAAGTGTGTGTCCTAGAGAGTGATTCTAACTGTTAGGGAGCTGGGATTCAAGACACAGGACAGTGATCACTGCTCTCGATGACAGACAGCAGTGATCTCTGTCCTGTCTTTAGGCAGAACAGGGAAATACTTTGTTTACAAAAGCATCTCCCCATTCTACCTCTCCTTAAAACGATCGCGGGCACCCGGCGGACATTGACTCCGTGGGACCCATGGTCACGGTGCCGCTGGCTGCACACCTGCGACACCGCTTCTTAAAAGGGGACCTACCTGTACACCCTTTTGCCTATCAGCTCCATTCTGCCGACGTCGGCATGCGCTGGTCGGCAAGCAGTTAAAAACCCAAATCAGAAATTGATTTAGAGGTGATGGCTGCATTTGTTTTCTTTTTTTTTTTCAGGCTTTTTTCTCATTTAGTTTTACCTGGTAATCTTGAAAATAAAACACTCACATTACAACACTGTCCTAGAGCAACAATGCTCACTTATTCCATTATATTTATGGAGAGATCAATAGTTTTATTCAGGCTGGACTTCAAACATGCCTTTTTTCTCCATCTCCATTACAAGGAGGTGGGGGATTAGTAGTTTACATTAGAAATCTAACACTGTTGTTGTTTTTAATTCAGATCACAGGAAGTGACAAGAAAATTGCATTTCTTGAAGGATCATCAGCTATTTTCTGTACTTGTTGAAAAAGTTCTTAGCCTAAAACTAATGCAGCCACAGCTGATCACGTGGTAAGAAGCCTCTGACAGAGGCTTTTTATCACGATCGGAGATGCGGGGTGTCAAACTGACTTCCACGGGCACGCACCGGCATGTTATCCTGCTGGATGTCATATGACGCCCAATCAGAATAATAGAACCACTTCCTGGCCGTCATTCTGCATACGGCAGGCGGGAAGTGGTTAATCACCACTGGATTTTTTACTTTTCTGCTAAACAAAAAAAAAAAAGGACACAAAATGTTAAAAACATTTTTCTTTCTTAGTCTCTTTTATAAAATGTTGCAATTAGTAATTTTTCTTCTACACTGATGTGCGTTGATTTTGCTAAACAAACAAAAAAAGGACACAAAATGTTGAAAAACATTTTTTTTCTTAGTTTCTTTTATAAAATTTTGTAAATAAGTAATTCTTCTTCTTCACTGATCTGCTCTGATGATGCTGATGAGACTGATGTGCACTAATGTGCACAGATGAGGCTGCACTGATGGGCACTAGACATGTGCACACTGAAATATTTCCTTTCGGAATTTCGTTTTTGTCCGAAAAATAAATTTATTTAGTTACTCCCGAAATTCATTTTTATTTATTTTGTTTCGTTAAAAAATGCATTTGTCCTAAAATGCGAAATAAATAAGGTTGAATCTGTCATTGAAGGCTTATGGTGTCTGTCGAATGTTCTAAGAAGATTCGACGGAGCAGCTAAACTGTACGACGCCGCAATCGTACATTTCCGGTCGAATGTTCCGCCTACAAGCTATAGTAGAATTCTAATGTTGTATGACACTAGTAATAATTATATTTATTAATTATTATTACTAGTCAACCAACATTAGAATTCTTTTATAGCCTATGGGCGGAACATTTGCTTGCGGTGATTGCTTTGTCGAATCTTCATGTCGAATCTTTTCTCTCTATGTCGAATAATCTTGGACTAATAGAGTTAGGTTAGGCACATTTGACCTTTCTTGCTATTGTCTCTATAATGTTGAATCTTTTCTTTCTGTCGAATCTTTTCTCCCTATATAGAATAATCTTGGACTAATAGAGCTAAGGTTAGGCACATTCGACCACAGGTTCGATGGACACAGATCGCTATTGTCAGCGTCATGTTGAATCTCCTATCTATATTGTACTGCTGTTGCAACGAAAACAAGAATAAAGCATTTGTTTATGTCGGATCTTTCGGTTTTTGGATTCTGCACGTTCGTTATGGTTTGTTAAAATGATAACGAAAATACCCAAAATTCAGACGAAAATGAATTCGGATGAAAACGAATGCACATGTCTAATGGGCACTGATGAGGCTGCACTGATGAGACAGTACTGATGGGTAGGGATGGGCCGAACAGCCCCAGGGTCGGTTCGCATCCAAAACATGCGAACGGACCGAAAGTTTGCGCAAACATTCAAATACATTCTATGGGACTCGAACATGAGAAATCAAAAGTGTGAATTTTAAAGGCTAATATGCAAGTTATTGACCTAAAAAGGGTTTGGGGATCCGGGTGCTGCCCCAGGGGACATGTATCAATGGAAAAGAAAGTTTTAAAAATGGACGTTTTTTCAGGAGCAGTGATTTTAATGATGCTTAAAGTGAAAAAATCAAAGTGAAATATTCCTTTAAATATCATACCTGGAGGGTATCTATAGTATGCCTGTAAAGTGGAGCATGTTTCCTGTGTTTAGAACAGTCCCTGCACAAAATTACATTTCTAAAGGAAAAAAAGTCATTTAAACTGCTTGCGGCTGTAATGTAATGTTGCCCCCCTCCCACAGCCCATTACCAGGAAAGGCATTGGACTCCCAGGCCCTATATGTTCTGAACAGCAGTATACAGGCGGTGCAAACAAGACAGGGACTGTAGGTTTGTTCTTATGCAGAATTTGTTTGTAATTTGTAACAGGTACATTTTGGAAATGTAGCTCCAGCCAAAAAATCTATTTTAAAGCTTTTTGGAAAACATAGGGAAGGGTTATCACCCCTGTAACATTTGTTTTGCTGTCTGTACCCCTGTTCAGAAGATTTCACCTCACTTTCCTCGCCAATGACAATTGGATTTTTAAAATTTGGTGTTTTTAAGGGAAACAAGGATTGGTGATAAATCAGTGGAGGAGACACCTTTTTCCCATATTAACTCAGGAGAGAATTTCTCTTCCTAGGGGTAGATTTCCTCTCACTTCCTGTTGTCTCTCTCCGTTTGTAAGTAGGAGTCATTTGTAAGTCAGATTTTTGAAAATAGGAGACCGCCTGTATATACTATACGGCCTGCCCTATACACTCTGTGGAAAATTGGGCCTTAGGTGTTGGTGGTACCAGAACACTGTAAGCCCCCACAGTTACTCTTGGTGGGCGCAGGAACGGGCCCTGCTGTGAAATATTATATCAAGAATTGTAATTACATGCCCCTGTTAAACAGGGGCAGAAAAGTTGGGCCTTTGGTGGTGGTGTGGTGGTGTGGTGGTGGTGCCACAACACTGTAAGCCCTCACAGTTACTCTTGGTGGGCACAGGAATGGGCCCTGCTGTGAAATATTATATCAAGAATTGTAATTACATGTCCCTGTTGAACAGGGGTAGAAAAATTGGGCCTTTGGTGGTGGTGTGGTGGTGGTGCCACAACACTGAAACCCCTCACAGTTACTCTTGGTGGGCACAGGAATGGGCCCTGCTGTGAAATAGTAGATCAAAAATTGTAATTTCACGCCCCTGTTAAACAGGGGCAGAAAAAATTGGGCCTTAGGCAGTGGTGGTGGTGCCACAACACTGCAACCCCTCACAGATACTCTTCTTGAGCACAGGAATGAGCCCTGCTGTTAAATATTACAGCAAAAATTGTAATTACACGCCCCTGTTAAACAGGGGCAGAAAAATTGGGCCTTAGGCAGTGGTGGTGGTGCCACAACACTGCAATCCCTCACAGATACCCTTGTTGAGCACAGGAACGAGCCCTGCTGTTAAATATTACAGCAAAAATTGTAATTACATGCCCAGAACCAAAAATGTTCTTAAAAGCTATGAACATGAACATTGAGGAGGAATAGGATAGTCACTCAGCATAAAAGGATAGTAACTCAGCATCAGCATAGGCAGTCTTCAAGGGATCTCACATTTATAAAAAAATTAATCGGTTACATCAGCATCAGGCGCTTGGTAGCTGGTGATCCAAGACTGATTCATTTTTGTTAAGGTGAGCTGGTTAACTGAGTCGGTGGACAGGCGCACTCTGTGATCGGTTACAAAGCCTCCAGCAGCACTGAATGTGCGTTCTGAAAGAACGCTGGATGTAGGACAGGCCAGTAGCTCAACTGCATACTGTGCAAGCTCTGACCAGTGATCCATCCTCAAGACCCAGTAACCCAGAGGATTTTCAGTTGGAAAGGTCTCCAAGACTGATCTTGTCCCTAGGTATTCCTGCACCATGCACAACAGACGCTGGTGATGGTTGCTGGAACCAATCAGACCTTGGGGCTGTGGACTAAAAAATTGTCTGAACGCATCGGTCAGACAGCCACCTTCTCCACCGCTCCTTCTGTGACTGACCGAATCCTCAGCAACACGTTGTCCAGGAGGACCAGGAAATTGTAACCTCCCAGGCTCTGGAAACACATTGCACAAACCTTTCTGCAAGGCCTCCCGAAGATGTTTCATCCTCTGCTCCCTCTGCGACAGTTGGATAAGTTCCGCCATCCTACCCTTGTAACATGGATCAAGAAGGGATGGCAGCCAGTGCTCCCTCTCCTTGATACCACAAATTCGAGGGTCCTTTCACAGGCTTTGCAGGATCAGGGAGGCCATACAGCGTAGGTTTGCTGAGGCATTCGGTCGGGAGTCCTCTGGGTCACTAAGGATGACCTGATCCGCAGCCACCTCCTCCCAGCCACGTACAAGTCCATGGGTTTCTGGGGCCTGAAAATGATCTCTTGAATACTGCTACTGATGTTGAGTGCCAGGCTCCACCTCTATGCTAACACAATCCTCATCCTCCTCCTCCTCTTCCTGTGTGAAAGGCAGGCCTGCAGGAATATTGTCTGGATAAAGCTGGCCTTGAGAGGTAAGGAAGTCCTCCTCTTCCTCCTGCTGTTCTGCCTAAAGTGCTCTGTCCATTATTCCACGCAGCGTGTGCTCCAACAGGAAGACAAGAGGGACAGTATCACTGATGCATGCACTGTCACTTCTCACCATCCTCGTGGCCTCCTCAAATGGTGACAGGACATTACATGCATCCATGATCATGAGCCTACTGGTGTGGCGAAAAAAAGCCAAGCTCCCCTAACCCTGTCCTGGTGCCATATTCGCACAGGTAGTCATTGATGGCCTTCTGCTGTGTGTGTAGCCGCTGCAGCATTGCCAATTTTGAGTTCCACCTGGTGGGCATGTCACAGATGAGGCATTTCTTGGGCAGGTTGCATTCCTTTTGGAGGTCAGCCAGCCAAGCACTGGCATTATATGACCGGCGGAAATGCCCACAGACTTTTCTAGCCTGACTCAGGACATCCTGTAAGCCCAGGTACCTGCACAAGAACTGCTGCACCACTAAATTAAGGACGTGAGCCAAACAGGGAACATGGTTGAAGTGTCCCTGTTGGAGGGCAGAGAGGTGGTTGGTGCCATTGTCACTAACCACCTTTCCTGGCTGAAGCTGGCATATCGTTAACCACCTCTGAGCCTGCCCCTGCAGAGCTGCCAGAATCTCAGCCCCAGTGTGGCTCCTGTCCCCTAAGCAGACCAACTCAAGCACCGCATGGCATCTTTTTGCCTGAGTGCTTCCGTAGCCCCTAGAACACCTACGGAGCACAGCTGGTTCCGAGGACAAAACTGCACAGGAAGAGGCCATAGAGGAAGAAGAAGAGGAGGGGGTGGAGGAGAGAGGTGTGGCAGAATCACCACTACCAGCATTTTGAAGGCGTGGTGGTGGAACAATACTGCACCCTGTCCTGCATCCTTCCCAGCTGCCAGCCGTGAAAGAAAGGTAATGTCCCTGTCCATGCATGCTGGACCATGAGTCAGCTGTAATATGCACCTTACCGCTGACCGCCCTGTCCAACAAGGCCAAGACATTGCCTTCCACATGTCAGTAGAGAGCCGGAATGGTCTTCCGAGAAAAAAATTGGCGTTTGGGAACCTGCCACTGAGATACTGCACATTCCACAAATTCTCGAAAGGGGGCAGAGTCTACCAGCTGAAAAGGTAGCAGTTGGAGTGCTAGCAATTTAGCCAAACTAGCATTCAGCCGCTGAGTAGGGATGAGCTTCGAGTCGAACTCATGTTCGACTCGAACATTGGCTGTTCGCAAGTTCGCCGAACATCGAAAAATTTGGGGTGTTCGCGGCAAATTCGAATACCGCAGAACACCCTTTAAAAGTCTATGGGAGAAATCAAAAGTGCTAATTTTAAAGGCTTATATGCAAGTTATTGTCATAAAAAGTGTTTGGGGACCCGGGTCCTGCCCCAGGGGACATGGATCAGTGTAAAAAAAAAGTTTTAAAAACGGCCGTTTTTTCAGGAGCAGTGATTTTAATAATGCTTAAAGTCAAACAATAAAAGTGTAATATCCCTTTAAATTTCGTACCTGGGGGGTGTCTATAGTATGCCTGTAAAGGGGCGCATGTTTCCTGTGTTTAGAACAGTCTGATAGCAAAATGACATTTCAAAGGAAAAATTCCATTGAAAACTACCCGCCGCTATTGCATTGCTGACAATACACATAGAAGTTCATTGATAAAAACGGCATGGGAATTCCCCACAGGGAAACCCCGAACCAAAATTTTTAAAAAAATAATGACGTGGGAGTCCCCCTAAATTCCATACCAGGCTCTTCAGGTCTGGTATGGTTATTAAGGGGAACCCCGGCCAAAATTAAAAAAAAAAATGATGTGGGGTTCCCCCTAAATTCCATACCAGACCCTTCAGGTCTGGTATGGATTTTAAAGGGAACCCCGCGCCAAAAAAAAAAAACTGCGTGGGGTCCCCCCAAAAATCCATACCAGACCCTTATCCAAGCACGCAACCTGGCAGGCCGCAGGAAAAGAGGGGGGGCGAGAGTGCGGCCCCCCCTCCTGAACCATACCAGGCCACATGCTCTCAACATTGGGAGGGGGCTTTGGGGTAGCCCCCTTAACACCTTGTCCCCATGTTGATGAGGACAAGGGCCTCATCCCCACAACCCTGGCCGGTGGTTGTGGGGGTCTGCGGGCGGGGGGCTTATCGGAATCTGGAAGTCCCCTTTAACAAGGGAACCCCCAGATTCCGGCCCCCCCTGTGTGAAATGGTAAGGGGGTACTTACCCCTACCATTTCACTAAAAAACTGTCAAAAATGTTAAAAATGACAAGAGACAGTTTTTGACAATTCCTTTATTTAAATGCTTCTTCTTTCTTCTATCTTCCTTCATCTTCTTCTGGTTCTTCTGGTTCTTCCTCCGGCGTTCTCGTCCAGCATCTCCTCCGCGGCGTCTTCTATCTTCTTCTCCTCGGGCCGCTCCGCACCCATGGCATGGGGGGAGGCTCCCGCTCCTCTCTTCATCTTCTTCTTCATCCTCTTCTCTTCTTACTTCTTCTCTTCTTCTCTTCTTCATTTTCTTCTCCGGGCTGCTCCGCATCCATGCTGGCATGGAGGGAGGCTCCCGCTGTGTGACGGCGTCTCCTAGTCTGACGGTTCTTAAATAACGGGGGCAGGGCCTCCCGGTGACCCCGCCCCCTCTGACGCACGGGACATGACGGGACTTCCCTGTGGCATTCCCAGGTATTCCCACATATCCTCCCAGTCCTCTGTGTCTAGTTCAGGGAAGTCCACCCTCCATTTAGCTTGGAAAGTTTCAAGCCCAAAATGCATTGATGGTAGTAGTGCCTTATATATGGTGGATAGGGGTTTTACCAGCTCATCATTCCGGAGGAGGGATTCTAGAGTGGAGTGAAGGAATAATGGTGGTTGAGATTCAAATTGGGAAGAGAAGGCATGTCTAAGCTGTAGATATCTAAAGAAGTAACAATTGGGTAAGTCATGGTTCTGTTTGAGAGTGTTAAAGGGAAGGATAGCCCCGTCTTTACATATTTGGTCAAGTACCTTAATGCCCCTTGTTGCCCATAAGTTAGGATCAGGTATAGTGTGGAACTCAGCGAGGAGCGGATTGAGCCATAAGGGGGTATCCGGGGACCATCTGTTTGGTTCTGTTTTATGTTTACAAACTTGCAATTGCCACACCTTTATCACTGTTGTCATAGAGTGTGTGAGAGTCACAGGTGCTCTGGGACCTCTGTGTTGTGCATTTCTCAGTGATTCAAAGTACCCCAGCGATGCTGCCTCCAGCACCACCGAGGTGTTTGTATCATCAGAGATCACCCAATTATGTGCGTGGACAAGTAGGGCTGCATAGAAATATTTTTGGAGATCTGGACAGGACAGGCCCCCCTCCATCCAGGGTCTACGGAGGAAAACCTGGGGGTTTTAGACTTCCATAGGAATAAAGAGAGGATGGCATCTAATTGTGTAAAGAATTTTTTGGGTATCCATACTGGAGTGTGCCTGATGACGTATAGAAAATTTGGAAGGCACTTCATTTTGAATAGGTTTATTCTGCCTATAAGAGAAAGGGGCAAATTGTCCCAAGCTCTTAGTTTGGATTTGAGGGTTGATAATAGGGGAGTGAGGTTCAGGGCAATAAAATCCGTCACATTGGGGGTGATGTTGATCCCCAGGTAACGGATCTTCGAGGCCCAGGACAGGGGTAATGAGAGGTCCGCCACCTGGTCAGCCGCTGAGTCGATAGCTAGGAGTTGGGATTTTCCCAGTTGACTTTCAGTCTGGATAAAATTGTAAAACGGGAAAAAATATTAAGAGCCTCTCGGAGATAGGACCCGGGGTCGTTAAGAAAAAACACCAAATCGTCGGCGTATAAAGCTACTTTTTCAACGATGGAGCCCACTTGTATGCCTACCACAGCATTAGAGTGACGGATGGCAGTGGCTAGGGGCTCCATCACCAGGGCGAACAAGAAGGGGGAAAGTGGGCATCCCTGCCTAGTTCCCCGTTGTATCTGGAACTGTTCTGAGAGCATGCCCCCTAGTTTAATTTGTGCTGTTGGGGATTTGTACAGAATGGTGATCCATTTACAGAAGGTGGGGCCGAATCCGAAGGCTTGTAGTACTATAAGCATGTAATCCCAAATTACGGTGTCAAAAGCCTTTTTAAGTCGCAATTTAGAAGTGAGTATCAGTAAAATTCCATTCTCTCACTGATCAGTCAACTCCGGTCATGTTGATTAGAAGACAGATTTATTACAAATGTATCGATACATAGGGGTGAACTCTGTACACAGCAAGGAGTTCCAGCAGAGTCACACAGGAACCCTTTTACACATGTCATTTTATAGCAGTATTTGGCAAGCTGCCATTGGCTAAGGCACACTGGTGACTCATGGTGCATTGTCAGCTTTATTGTCAAAAAAACAGTGTCCTTTCACAATATGCCCTAATATGGTAAACTTTTGCTGGTTCTTTTAAGTATGGTTTAAGGCGTTAGTCGGAAATAAGCAGGTTGCATAAACAACAAGTCAGCGCCATTTTAGCTAGAAAAAAGCATATAAGGAACAAGGCAAATGTTGATATCACTTGTAATTCTTTACATGTTTCTTATCATTCCCTCCTCTGATATCTATATTTGCTTCCTCAATCTATTACTTCAATGCAGGTCCGTTCCACAACTGGGTTTTCAGACCATAGCAAGTCCTTGACCTTGGCAAGTCCAGTCCATTTCCCAAACCAACCTTCAAGCCAATTTGTGAATGGATCATCAATACCCGAGTTTTCCACTAATTCATTCGATAAAGCTGTCAATCCTTCGAGGGCTCTAGTCACGGTTCCTCCAGGAGCTGTAATGTTAGAAATAAAGGTGCAACACATACCACCAAACATTTTACAGACCCCTCCTCTTTCTGCTAGGACCATATCTAATGCCATCCTATTCTGTCATGCCGTCAGAGAGGTAGGGGCTAATTGCTCTGCCAATCCCTTAACTGCATCCCTGGTGTAGTTTACAAACCTTTGTTGGTTATAGTATATAAAGTTAATCCAGTCAACATTTTTGTTTACTGTTACCCACCAGAGAAGAGACTCAGATCCAGCTGCCACTTGGTTCCTAGCCTTAAAGTCGCTCGGCACTCCACACAGAACCCCAATCTCATCTATGTAGATCTGGGGGTCAAAAGACCCTGCAGGAGAGGTGTCCCTTCTGCTCCTCTGGTGACCCTTCTTCCAAGGGGACTCTGACAGTAAGTGCAGAGGCATTGCCAGCTGTACCAGGGCACAATCCCCCCAGGAATTGGCTGGGATGCTCGCTCTCTGAGCCTCTTGTCTCCGCATAACCACCAGACGTCCACCCTCTGGGTGTCGTGCTCAACCCAGTTGTCACCCTCTCCCTTTGCAATTTTGTTAATCCTCTCCATGCAGTAGTCATCCGGTAAAGACCCCAAATCTTTGCCACTCACATTCCCCGGAAGTGCAAAACAAGTAAAGTTGTCAGGGTATGCCGTGACAGCAGGGGGTATCTGAGGTCTCTGAACCTGGGGAAACAACAAACTTAACGTGTGACAGGGAGTGTTGGTGTCAGGTTTATATGTTTCTTGATATAGCTTTAGCATACACCCTAAACCATCTGGATCTATATTTTTATTTAAGGGAAAAGGCACTGTAGCCAGCTGGGGTCTGGCCCCTGCACAGACCAAGCAGTTCTCTTTTTTAAGGGTGTTAGCAGTATATATTAACCATTCAAGCCATTCATTCTTATCCTGGTATCCTGTTTCCAATGTTATAGCTTCTTCCACTGTGAGATTGGTGAATCTCACTGTGGGTCCTAATACCTCTACTGTAAGTCGGTCCTCATTATCTAATTCTTTCTTCTTGTTTGTCTCATTCTTTGTTTTGACTTCAAGGAAGAATTTTCCCTAAGGATCAGTTCCTGATATCCAAGCTCCTACACGGTATAACCTCTGATCTTCTAGTTTGGGGTCCTTCAGGGAAATCAATAATATATTGCAACTCTTTGGTTCTGTACAGGGAGAGTGGACTGCTTTTAGTTATGGTTAATCTATTCTTTAAATCTCCTGCTGCTGGGATCTCATATCCCCAATCCTGGGCTGCAGTTGTCCACATGACTGAATCCCAAGTAGTACACCCAGTAGTTCCAGCCAGGTAGCACACGTATTTATCTGCCCAGGTCAGCTTACTTGCTTCTACCTTATCTCCACAATCTGTCATCTGGCAGAAATCCACCTGTATAGTACTGGTGGTTCCTTCAACAGAGGTGAGGTTCAATGCTCTTCCTGTCTCTTCCCAATTGATTGGTTCCACTATCCTCCTGTGTCTCCTACCTCCCCGTATAGAGGCCTCTCCTAGAGTCGCCAATACTCCCACGAGGAAAAAAATCCCTACCATCCTATCTGAAGTGAGGGGGGCCTAGATAGGGCCTTTTCTTCACCAAGGTTGAGACAAGCAGACCTTTTATCTGCCTCCCTTTGATTTTGGACTTTCCCCCTCCTTCAGTCTTTCTGTCCCTACTCTGCCTATATTTACCTTTTTACAGTGGGACTGGTGAATCCAGATAGTCCATTCAGAAATTCTTAC
Source organism: Lithobates clamitans (assembly GCA_037952925.1). Classification (NCBI taxonomy): domain Eukaryota; kingdom Metazoa; phylum Chordata; class Amphibia; order Anura; family Ranidae; genus Lithobates; species Lithobates clamitans. The sequence continues at coordinate 10,939,052 of JBBGZY010000037.1, forward strand.
TACAGTGGGAGTAGTAAGGAGTACTTGATATGGCCCGTCCCACTTAGGGGAGTGCCAATGCTTCTTTTTGATCACCTTGATGAGCACCCGATTTGTACTTTGTCTTCTCCTATTTGCTCTCCTTCTGGAATGGAACACTCTTGGTTAATTTGTTTCTGTTTTAATAACCTTGACATGTATTCTGCTAAGGTTCTCTCCCCTTCCTCTGTGTGGGTTTCATTTGATAATAAAGGTATTTTATAAGGTCTACCATACATCATTTCAAATGGACTCAGCCCCTCCTAGCTAGTAGCTAGTGGGAGACAGTACATCCAATTTTTCTCTTCCATAGCCTTTTATTAGCTTTAATATCCCATTATGTCTTTCTACGAGCCCTGCTGGTTGAGGGTGATATGCACAGTGATTCTTTACTTCTATACCCATCACTTCTGTTAGGTGTTTTATAGTCTGATTTACAAAATGTGGACCATTATCGCTATAAATCTTCTCTGGTGTCCCAAATTGTGAAATGATATCTTTTAGTAAGGCTTTGGATACTGTTAAGGCGTCAGCACTTCCTGTGGGGAATATGTCTACCCATGTGGTCAATGCATCAATGATTTCCAAACAATATTTCTTCCTTTTCACATTTGTCTAATTCAATAAAATCCATGCAAATGTGTTGGAATGGATATTGCGGTGTGGGGAACTTCCCTTTCTGTGGTCTTATGCCTCCCTGAGCATTGTGTCTTGCACATATAATGCATTGAGAACAAAAAGTTTTTTAGTAGTTTGTGAAGCCATAGGCTGTACATACCTTATTTAACATCTCCGTCATCCCCCTGTTTGACACATGAGTTACTCCATGTGTCAATACTGCTGCATACCTAAATAAGGATTTTGGCAATGCCAGCTTTCCTTCAGGTGATGTGTAGATGTTATCTATTATTGTGCAACCTTTTGTTTTCCGATATTGTTTCTCCCCAGGGGATACATTCTGCTGTATATCAGTAAGGACTGTATGATCTATCTCTATGATTTCCTGTCCTGTCATGTGTCACTTCTGCATATCCAGTTACACTTGTGCCATCTGGATTTTTCGTACTGGAGCCATCAACAAAAAGTGTCATGTCAGGGTTAGATAACAGTACATCTTTCCAATCACTTCATGGCGGTACTTTTTCAGCGATGGCAGCAGTACAGTCATGTTTATGACCAACAGTAGGTATTAGTGTGGATGGATTTAATGTAGTACATCTCTGTATTGTTAAGTGAGGTTGTGTCAAAAGTATTGTCATACAGTAAAGGTGTCGTGCTGGGCTCAAATGTATGGACCAACGGGGTGCTGTCAGTATTGAATACCCAGAAATCCAAGCTCTACAAAAATTTGTCATGCCCAAAAAAGACATCATTTGTTTCTTTGTTTCTGGCTTCGGCACCTGGTGGAGGGCTCAAATTCTCTCCTCATATAGGTGTCGACCTTCTTTTGAGATATTATACCCTAAGTATTTGACCTGCTGTTGCCACAACTGGAGTTTAGTTTTATTTACCTTATGCCCTTGGTATAACTGCCTGGTTAACAGCTTGTAAATCCTGTACCATTCTCCAGCCTGTGGAAGGCGGAGCCTTCTTAACAGGAAAAAGAGGGGTATTGCAGGGGCTATACCCTCCTCTGCTTCCTTCCTAAGGGCTTATCTCCTTCATCACCTTGCACAAAAACCTTTACTTTCACTTTTTTTTTTCCATCACTTTCAAATACTTCTCAGAATGCATAACATATTGCAAAACATCTAAAACTGATGCAGTTCGGTAAGTAACCATGTTTTTAACAATGTAATCCTTATGATCCTGTTTTAATCCATTAACAAAAGCTATCTTTAGCTGTTGTTGATATGCACTATTCACATCCTCAGCTTCGGGGAGCCCAGAGAACACTTTAAAAACTTCTTGTAGTTTATTTAGATAATCACAGACACTTTCCTTGTCTTCCTTTACAGTCATATTAATCTTTTGCCAGTCAGTTCGTTATACCCATCGGAGATTGCATCTCTGATAGAAGGCAGTCAATCTGTCTGTCAAATCTTGGCTATCAAGGACCAGTGGTTCCCCTCTTTGTTGAGGGGGCACTGTGGCTACACAGGGGTCCCAATTTCCCTTTACTGATGCCCAATTTGATCCTAGATCCCTCCTTAAGGCCCTTTCCACTTCGACTCTGTTTAGCCTATAACTGTTCCTCAGACCTTCCATATTTTCAATGATTTGGTTTGGGGCCCCAAACTTAGGATATTTAATATGCTCGGTAGCCTTCTGCACGTCACTCTCAGTCCATGGTCTAAAAACAGTCATAGTTAGGGGCTGACCGTTTTGTCTGCCTCTTTGTCCACTAGGGGCAGTTGGGCTTGGCATTTCTCTTTTGTTCTCCTTCCTTCTAATCTAAATCTAGCGTGCTCAAACCAGTATTCCGCCATTTCTAATCCATACTTTTTTTTTTCCTTGAGTTTAGAATACAAGACTGGTAATTTTACTCTCGAACTTTGCCAAAATCTATATAAATAGCGAACACAGTCCAAACTCTCCAAACAGGAAATAAACATATATATATATATATATATATATATATATATATATATATATATATATATATATATATATATATATATATATATACACATATACATATATATATATACATATAAAACAACTTATACCTTTACCTTATTGACTACAAAGTACAGTTGGTCAAAACAAACAGTATTCTTAGCGTCGTTCTATGCAGATTTTTTTTTTTTTTTTACACACACTCACACAAAAGAGGAAGTGCACTTAGGTGTCCGTGAAGGGGGGGGGAGTGAGTGAGTCCAGTTTTTTTTTTTTTAACCACAAGTTTGCAGCCAGACAGATCATAAAGCAGGCCTTTTATCAACCTGTAAACCACCAGACTAGCAACCCTTGGATCACAGTAACAGTAAGAATATAAGAAAAGCAAAAATATCAAGACTCCCCACACATAAAGTTAGCAGTAATGTTAAACATGAGGAGGAAAGAGCGAGAGTTAGTCTCATGATTTAACAAATGCAGCAAAAGGAACAGTGCAGGAAATATTGCTCTCGAGAGAAAAAGAGAAAAACAATCGATCTATGGGGGTGTTTCTGATCAAGTTAGATTGATTCCTGATCATACATTCACTTTCTGTTTGTCCCAACCACCACTCAGTTAGAAAAAAAAACTGAAATGGCCACTGTGACTCTCTGTAATCTATCCAGATTACTTGTAGTCACTATTCAAAACAATTATCAATCATCTATCATCTATCATCTTTCCGTACCTTAAATTTTTTTGTAATCTGTCTCGGTCAGTGGGCTATGTCTATTTACCATAGGCAATGTCTCCAAGTGCCTCTGTCTTCGGCCCCTGTGTCACCTAGATCTTTTACGATCAATACAGTGCCGGCATACTCAATAAAAACCCAAATCACCTCGAGTAGAAGAGAAAAGAAGAGAAAAGAAAAGATCTGTCTTACCTTTCACAGACTCGGAGGACTGGATCAGAAGTCCAGGAGTAGAAGTCAGGTGTGGATCCCAGAACCGACCAGCCTCTTTTTACCACTTAACTTCAGTGGGAGGACCTAGGTCTTGGCGAGAGGTAGTCTGATACTCACCGATATTTTGGACGGAACCGTTCGATCCACCACCTAATCCTTACTTCCGGCTCGAAAAGACCATGATGTCTGTAAAATTCCATTCTCTCACTGATCAGTCAACTCCGGTCATGTTGATTAGAAGACAGATTTATTACAAATGTATCGATACATAGGGGTGAACTCTGTTCACAGCAAGGAGTTCCAGCAGAGTCACACAGGAACCCTTTTACGCATGTCATTTTATAGCAGTATTTGGCAAGCTGCCATTGGCTAAGGCACACTGGTGACTCATGGTGCATCGTCAGCTTTATTGTCAAAAAACCAGTGTCCTTTCACAATATGCCCTAATATGGTAAACTTTTGCTAGTTCTTTTAAGTATGGTTTAAGGCGTTGGTCGGAAATAAGCAGGTTGCTTTAACAACAAGTCAGCGCTATTTTAGCTAGAAAAAAGCATATAAGGAACAAGGCAAATGTTGATATCACTCGTAATTCTTTACATATTTCTTATCAGTGAGATAGGCCTATATGAGGCACAAAGGCTCGGGTCCTTCCTAGGTTTGGGAATGAGAACTATGTGGGCCTGATACAAGATAGGTGGGAGACACCCATTCTCTAGACATTGCTTGGATAGGGCTTGTAATCTGGGAGCCAACCTCTTTGCGTATATCCTATACCAGTCTCCCAGTAGACCGTCTGGGCCTGGTGTCTTGGCTGGGGGAAGGGATGAGATCGCCATCTCGATCTCCAAGGTGGAGATCTGGGTGTCCAGAGCCTCCACATCTTCCCGCTCTAGAGAGGGAAGGGAGAGATTCCGGATTTCCTCTGTCATGAGTTGAGTAGAGACAGGCAGAGATTGGCTATACAGTTCCCTGAAGTAGTTCCCAAATTCCTGAAGTATGGCTTTCATGCCCACAATCATCTCCCCATCAGGTGTATGCAGTTCAGATACCACCGTCTGGTAGAGTGGGTCAGCAACAAGATTAGCTAACAGTTTGCCTTTCTTGTCACCTGACTCAAAAATTCTACCGGCTAATAAGTTAACGTCATTTTTTGTTAAGGTGGTATAATAGAGGTTTACCTCTCTTCTTGCCTGTGCCAATAGCAGATAGGCCTCCAGAGAGGGGCTACGTGCGAAGCAGTCGGCCACTTCAGATGCATGTATTCAAGTTGTGAAATCAAGAATTTATAGTCAGCCCTTGCCGCTTTAATGGCCGAGATGTAGTAGCCCCTTGTGGTCGCTTTGAAAGCTTCCCATACTGTTTCTACAGAAGCCGCATCTTCATTGACAGGCCAGTAAGAGTCTAATAGTGGAGTGACAGTGTCTGCAACATTTTCATTTTGGATCCACCGCAGAGCCAATCTCCAGGTGCCTGGGTCGTTCCTCCCCCCCACATTAAGACGTATCTCCAAGGGGGAATGATCTGATAGCCCCGTCGGGAGATAGGATGTCTCAGGTAGCTTTTAGAGAACAGAAGCACTGCCAAATGCCAGGTCGATCCTTGAGCTTGATTTATGAGATGAGTACAAGTGTGAAAAGGCCTTGGCAGAAGCGTGCCTCCATCTCCAAAGTTCAGTGAGGGCGAAAGTGTCAGCCCAGTGCCTGAGTTCCAGGTTCCCCCTACGCTGTGTGTTAGAGGAGTCAAGAAGGGCATCTAGAATGGAGTTAAAGTCCCCCCAATGAATACATGAGTAGATTGGAAGGGTGCGAGTTTTTCATATAGAGTGTACAGTATGGAGAAGTCTACTGGGGGGGTAAATAGACATTTACCAATGCCCACAAAACTGTATGTATTTCCAGCAATAAAATGATATACTGTCAGGGACGTGCCGTTGCCCGTCGGGCGAACATGCGTGTGCGCGTGCGTACAAGGGGCTTTTCCAGGGCAGTTCAGCTGAATTCCCCACTGGGGGGCGCCGGCACGCACCCATGCGCGCTAGCACTGTTTGGCGCCTAGGACTCTTTAAAAGGTTGTCAGATGCTTCCATCAGGTGCTGTCCGTCTGCAGCTCTGCACCTGAGTTCCTGTATCCTGCCTGTTGTTGTTATCTGCTATTGACCCGGCTATGTCTGACCATTCTTCTATCTCCAACCCGACCCGGCTTGCCTGACCTTGCTTATATCTTGTGACCTGTTGCCGAACACCTGCCTGCCTGCCTGACTATTCTGTAATCATCCCTCCTGCCATATACCTGCCTGATCTCCTGCCAAACGGACTGTCTGACTCTGCTTTGCCTGTGTCCTGTGACGCTGCTTCCAGCCTGCTCTTCCAGCTCCAGGTTCTGCTGCTGCCATATCATTTACCTGTCTGCTTACTGATCAGCTTCAGCCTGCCAGCATCCACAGCTCAGCCATCCCGGAGGGACGTCTTCCCAGCTCCTGTGTTGGCCACAGCAAGAACCCGCACCAGGCACTCCTACCCACTGTGCTCAAGAGACCACTGTTTCCACTCCAGTGGCTCCTGAACCAGCGCTTAAGAGAGGTCTTCTTCTACCAGTCGGGCTCAAATACCAGGTACCTAACAGTATGAACAGCCATGACTGAGCCCGCAGGAGAGACCTCTCCAATTAAGGAGATCTGTACGCACTTAACGGCACTCACCCAGGCTGTGAAAACTTTGCAAGAAAGCTACACCAGACTGGAGGGTCAAGTCCTGAACCTCAGTGGCCCTGGAGGTGTGGCTTCTGCCTCAGCAGCTGCCCCAGCACAGGCTGTTTCATCTCCCTCTGTGGTCATGCTTCCACCCGAGCCAAGGGTCCCCATCCCAGAAAGGTTTTCTGGTGACCGAACCAAATTCCTGGCCTTCCGCAGCGCCTGTCAACTCTACTTTGCCCTACAGCCACAGACTTTTTCCTTGGAGGCTACCAAAGTGGGATTTGTTATATCCCTCCTACAAGGAGAACCTCAGACCTGGGCCCACCGCCTGCTTGAAACTGACTCTGTACAGATCCAGTCCTTGCCCTCTTTTTTCGAAGCCATGGCCCAGTTGTATAAGGATCCTCAGCGGACTGCCACAGCTGAGTCGGCTCTGTTCGCGCTCCAGCAAGGCCGCAGGCCAGCCGAGGACTATGTCACGGTCTTCCGACGCTGGAGCGCGGACACTCAATGGAACAATGCAGCTTTACGCCATCAATTCCCCATGGGGTTATCTGAGAGTCTAAAGGATGAGCTTGCTCGGGTTGGGATGCCTGATACCCTTGAGGAACTTATTTCCCTAACAATCCAGATTGGCCGATGCCTTCGTGAACGCCAGTCTGAACGTTCCTCCCAGCAAGCGCGCCCAATGTGGATCACTGCAAGAGTTCCGGCTCCTGCCTCCCGATACCTACCTTCCACCTGCACAAACCCGGCCACCCCAACACCTGATGCTCTTGAACCAATGCAGCTGGGACTAATGCATTCTACTCTGCCCCCAGAAGTACGGGCGTGCAGACGCCAGCTAAACCTCTGCCTCTACTGTGGTGGAGCAGTCCACTACGTGAAAAACTGCCCGGTCAAGACCCGTAAGTGTTTTTTCTCTACCCCGGCCAGTCTATCCGCTTTGACCGCCAATGCAACTCAACTTGCTCTCCCTCTCTCGTTACAGCTCCAGGGAAGAACAATTCAAGTCAACGCCATTATTGATTCTGGGGCATGTTGCAGCTTTATTGACTCTGCCTTTGCTACTCAACAAGATCTTCCCCTGAAAGACAAGACACATAAACTCTCAGTTTTTCTGGCCGATGGGTCCCACATAAGATCGGGACAAGTCTCTCAAGAAACCCTTCCTCTGTCTGCCACCTGTTTATCCCAGCATAAAGAAATCCTAACTCTGGACGTTATTTCTTCTCCATTATTCCCGATCATTTTGGGCATGCCTTGGCTCCAGGCCCATAACCCCCACGTTAATTGGACTACCGGTGAAGTCAAGTTTTTGTCAAACTATTGTCAAAGACATTGTTTACCTGAACCCTCGAAATCTGCTGCCACCTTACTTTGCCTGGACGTTGATCAAGATCTGCTTCAAACCATACCAGAGGTCTACCGGGAGTTTGCGGATGTATTCAGCAAGAAGGGAGCAGACTCCTTGCCACCCCATCGTCCTTATGATTGCCAAATTGAGCTGCTCCCTGGGGCCGAGATTCCTTTCGGGCGCATCTTCCCGTTATCTGAAAAAGAGCAAGAAGCACTTAAGCTATACATTAATGAGAATCTCGAAAAGGGCTTTCTTCGACCTTCTACCTCCCCAGCTGGTGCTGGAATATTTTTCGTCTCCAAAAAAGATCAGACTCTTCGTCCATGTGTGGACTATCGGGTGTTAAACAAAGTCATGGTTAAAAACCGCTACCCGTTGCCCCTGATACCTGAATTGTTTCAGAAGTTGAGGTCTGCCATCATCTTCACCAATCTGGATTTAAGAGGAGCCTACAACCTGGTCCGCATCCAGGCCAGGGATGAATGGAAGACGGCTTTCCGGACCCGTTTCGGGCACTACGGGTATTTAGTCATGCCCTTCGGCCTATGCAATGCCCCTGCCACATTCCAGCATCTGGTTAACGACGTATTCAGAGACTTCCTGGACATCTTCGTAATGGTCTATTTGGATGACATTTTAATTTTCTCCAGCTCGCTTAATCAACATCGGGAACATGTTCGCAGAGTCTTGGGCCGTCTTCGCTTGCATGGACTGTATGCTAAAGCGGAGAAGTGCGAATTTGAACAAGAGGACATTCAGTTTTTGGGGCTAGTGATCTCCCCAACTGGCATCAAAATGGACCCTCAGAAGGTGTCTGCCGTGCTAGATTGGCCAGCCACTCTGGACAAGAAGGGCGTGCAGCGCTTCTTTGGATTCGCAAATTTCTATAGGAAATTCATTAAGGGATTTTCTGCCATCATTTCACCCATCACGCAGCTAACCAAGCAGAACTGTCGTTTTCACTGGAGCCCGGAGACTCAGGAGGCCTTTGAAGAATTGAAAAGGCGCTTCACTTCAGCTCCGATCCTCAGTCACCCTGACCCATCTTTACCCTTTATCCTGGAGGTTGATGCTTCAGAAGTGGCCGTGGGTGCAGTCATCTCTCAACGGCAGGGCAACAAGGACCTGATGCATCCCGTGGGATTCTTCTCTAGGAAACTCTCGCCGGCTGAGCGGAATTATGACGTGGGTGATCGGGAACTACTCGCTATCAAGACAGCATTGGAGGAGTGGAGGTATCAGTTAGAGGGCGCAGTTCATCCGGTTCTAATATATACCGATCACAAAAATCTAGAGTACTTAAGATCTGCTAAGAGACTGAAACCCCGACAAGCTCAATGGGCCTTATTCTTTACACGTTTCTGTTTCCACATCACTTACCGGCCAGGAACTAAGAACATAAAACCAGACGCGCTATCGCGCATGTTTGATAACCCTAAAGACCTTTCCGTATCTGACACCATTCTGCCGGCAAATAACTTCTTACTTCTTCAGACGGATGCCCTGTCTTTGATCAGAGAAGCATCGCCAGAACCTTCAAGTCTCCAGGGAATCACTTTAACACCTCGAGATGGATTATTGTGGAGAGGAAGTCAAATATTTGTACCGGAGAACGTCCGAGTCAAGGTGCTGACTTTACTTCACGACCATCCACTTGCAGGACATTTTTGGGTTCGTAAGACCCTTGAACTCGTGCAACGCACGTTCTGGTGGCCTAATCTGAAAGAATTTTGCAGGAAGCACGTCAGCTCTTGTTCTGTTTGCATCCAGAATAAAACCTCCAAGAACCGAGCCTGGGGATTGTTGAGGCTGTTGCCCATACCAGATAGGCCCTGGAGGATGATAGCAATGGACTTTATAGTTGAGCTACCATGCTCTGAAGGATGTTCGGCGATCTTTGTGGTCGTCGCCTGTCTAAGATGGCTCATTTCGTGCCCTTAAAGGGGACGCCTTCTGCTGTAGAGACGGCCCGTGTGTTCATCAAGGAGATCGCCAGGCTGCACGGAGTTCCTGCAAATATAGTGTCTGATAGAGGGGTGCAGTTTACTTCACGCTTCTGGGAGGCCCTGTGTGAGATCTTGAGGATTGAACTAGCCCTGTCCTCAGCATACCATCCCTAAACTAACGGGCAAACAGAAAGGGCAAATCAGACAATGGAGCAATACATTAGGTGTTTTACATTTTTTGTACAAGATGATTGGGTGTCCCTGCTGCCCCTAGCGGAATTTGCTTATAATAATGCCAGCCACTCTGCCACTGGTCAGTCTTCTTTCTTTGCCAATTATGGTTTTCATGTATCTTTTTTACCTGATTTTCTTCCAGAATTATCAGTTCCAGCGGTCCAGGACACATTACAGTTTCTCAGTCACAATAATCAGATGTTACAGGAAGCGGTATCCAAGGCACAAGCAGACAGTAAAAGGATCTTCGATCAAAAAAGAAGAGGAGATCTAAACCTTCAGCTTGGTGATAAGGTATGGCTGTCTACCAATAACATTAAATTGACTTGTCCTTCCAAAAAGTTTGCTCCTAAGTTTATTGGGCCCTTCCCGGTGAAAAGAAAAATTAATGAAGTATCCTATGAACTGTGTTTACCTGACTCACTTAAAATCCACCCTGTATTTCATGTGTCGCTATTGAAGCCTGCTGTGGCTGATCCCTTTCCTGATAGGGGCGCCAGGGTCCCTGAACCTGTCTTGGTGGACGGAAATGAGGAATACGAGGTGGAGGCCATCCTCGATTGCAGAAAAAGACTGGGGCAAGTACAGTTTTTGATTAAATGGAAAGGGTATGGTCCAGAGAATAATTCATGGGAACCTGACAGCAATATTCACGCTAAACGTTTGATCCATGCCTATTTCTCTGCTCATCCTGAAAAGAAGAGTTGTCTGGGCATCCGGAGGGGGCAATATCAGGGACGTGCCAGTGCCCGTCAGGCGAACATGCGTGCGCACGCACGAGGGGCTTTTCCAGGGCAGTTTAGCTAAATTCCCCACTGGGGGGGTGCCCGCGAGCGTCCGTGCGTGCTAGCGCTGTTTGGTGCCAAGGACTCTTTAAAAGGTTGTCAGATGCTTCCATCAGGTGCTGTTCGTTTACAGCTCTGCACCTGAGTTCCTGTATCCTGCCTGTTGTTGTTATCTGCTATTGACCCGGCTACGTCTGACCATTCTTCTATCTCCAACCCGACCCGGCTTGCCTGACCTTGCTTATATCTTGTGACCTGTTGCCGAACACCTGCCTGCCTGCCTGACTATTCTGTGATCATCCCTCCTGCCATATGCCTGCCTGATCAACTGCCAAACGGACTGTCTGACTCTGCTTTGCCTGTGTCCTGTGACGCTGCTTCCAGCCTGCTCTTCCAGCTCCAGGTTCTGCTGCTGCCATATCATTTACCTGTCTGCTTACTGATCAGCTTCAGCCTGCCAGCATCCGCAGCTCAGCCATCCTGGAGGGACATCTTCCCAGCTCCTGTGTTGGCCACCGCAAGAACCCGCACCAGGCACTCCTACCCACTGTGCTCAAGAGACCACTGTTCCCACTCCAGTGGCTCCTGAACCAGCGCTTAAGAGAGGTCTTCTTCTACTAAGCGGGCTCAACTACCAGGTACCTAACATATACCTTCCTCCAGTGCCTGTAATGACCCTTACAACCTTACAGGGAAGAGACTTATTAATGAGTATCGCTACCCCTCGGGCATACGTGGAGTAGGTAGTGTGAAAAGCTTGGCTGACCCATGCCCTGCGCAAGGCGAGGACTTTGCTGCCAGTCAAATGCGTTTCCTGGAGAAACAATATATGGGGTTTGTGTGTGTTGAGGTATTTAAACAATAAGGACCTTTTGAATTTGTTATTAAGCCCCTGTACATTCCAAGAGAGCAGCGTAATTTCAGACATTAATACACCTGTGAAAAAAAATATAAAAAAATATAAAAAAAAAACCTATAGCGGGCGATCTTCTCCCAGGTCAGCGATCAGGATGCTGCTAGGGGTAGTCTAGGGCTGCAGCAGGCAATGAGCACCAGGATGTCACAGGATGGATAGGCAGGCCGCAGTCATAAGGAGCCGTCCACCTTTCAGCAAAACCCCCGGGAAGTGAGAATAGCTGGCTGGGTGTACCAGGTAGGGAAGGCCCAGAGCTCTGGGGCAGAGGCAGAAGGATGATGATAAAGCTGGGGCCCAGGACAACACAATCAGCCCACACAAGCAGTCTATATTGGGCAGCTCGTCTGATTACAGCAGGTGGGTGGATGGATGATGAGGCAGATGAGAGCCCAGGACCGGCCGTCCGCGGTGCAGTGGTGTAGGAAAGAGCGGTGCAGGCTGCACTAGGCCGGACTAGGCCGCAGCCGCGACGGACAGTTTCAGCGGTCCGGCAAGCTACCGGGCCACACCAGGCAGGTAGATGGGCAGGCAGGATAGCGAGGAGGGAGTCTGTTACCTCGCAGTTAGGATGAAAACAGCTCCCTCCAGCAGTGTACAGGCCTGGGAAGATGGCGGCGGCCATGGACGTGCGGGATCGATGGCTCCTCGGATGATGATAGCGGGCGGATCCTCTGCAATACAGGCCCAGCACTTGGCAGGGTATGGAGAGGAACAGGCAGGCAGGTTATCTGGCAGTTTTTTGTTATCGGATGGCTTAGGATGGAGAAAAAGATTCCCGGAGCTCCTCACTAACATGTCCGCCGCCTCTCACATCCGGACATGCCCCCCCTTTTAGCCCCTGTTTAACAGGGGCGTATAACTACAATTTTTGATGCAATACTTTGCAGCAGGGCTTGTTCCTGTGCTCCAACTAGAGTATCTGTGAGGGGTTGCAGTGTTGTGGCACCAGCACCAATTTTTCTGCCCCTGTTCAACAGGGACATGTAATTACAATTCTTGATCTAATATTTCACAGCAGGGCCCGTTCTAGTGCCCACCAAGAGTAACTGTGAGGACTTACAGTGTTGTGGCACCACCACCACCACCAAAGGCCCAATTTTTCTGCCCCTGTTCAACAGGTGCATGTAATTACAATTCTTGATCTAATATTTCACAGCAGGGCCCGTTCCAGCGCCCACCAAGAGTAACTGTGAGGACTTACAGTGTTGTGGCCCCACCACCATCACCAAAAGCTTAATTTTTTTGCCCCTGTTCAACAGGGGCATGTAATTACAATTCTTGATCTAATATTTCACAGCAGGGCCCTGTGAGGGCTTACAGTGTTGTGGCAACACCAACACCTAAGGTCACAATTTCTGCTGAGTATATAGGACAGGCCCCTAATTTAAAACATCCAACTTACAAATGACTCCTACTTGCAAACGGAAGGAGACAACAGGAAGTGAGATGAAATCTACTCCTAGGAAGGAAAATTCTCTCCTGTAAGAGTTAATATGGGAAAAACGTTTCTCCTTTCCACTGATGCTTTATAACCAATCCTTGTTTCACTAGAAACCACAAATTTTCTAAAAACATTTGTCATTGGGACAGAAAGTGAGGTGAAATCTTCTGAAGAGGAGCACAGACAGCAAAACAAATGTCACAGGGGTGATAACCCTTCCCTATGTTTTCCAAAAAGCTTAAAATAGATTTTTTGGCTGGAGCTAAACATGTTAAAAATGTACCAGTTCAAAATTACAAACAGATTATACTTAACAACAAACCTACAGTCCCTGTCTTGTTTGCACCGCCTGTATACTGCTGTTCAGAGTATATGTGGCCTGGTGGCCCCACGCCTTTCCTTTTTATAATTTGGGTGCAGGGTTCCCCTTAATATCCATACAAGACCAATTGGCCTGGTAACGGACTGGGGGTTGCCCATGCCGTTTGTCTTACTGATTTTCATCCATATTGCCAGGACCCGACATTACATTAAAGCCGCAAGCAGTTTTAAATGACTTTTATTCCTTTAAAAATGTCATTTTGTGCAGGGACTGTTCTAAGCACAGGAAACACCTGCCACTTTACAGGCATACTATAGACACCCCCAAGGTATGATATTTAAAGGAATATTTCACTTTTTTTTACTTTAAGCATCATTAACCACTTCAATACCAGGCACTTAGACACCTTCCCACCCAGGCCAATTTTCAGCTTTCAGCGCTGTCGCAATTTGAATGACAATTGCGTGGTCATGCTACACTGTACTCAAACAATTTTTTAATAATTTTGTTCCCACAAATAGAACTTTCTTTTGGTGGTATTTGATCACCTCTGTGGTTTTTATTTTTTTCACAACAAATAAAAAAATACCGAAAATTTTGAAAAAAAAAACAAGTTTTTCTTTGTTTCTGTTAAAATTTTTTGTAAATAAGTACGTTTTCTTCTTCAATGATGGGCACTGATATGGCTGTACTGACGGGCACTGATACGGTGGCACTGATGGGCACCAATGAGGTGGCACTGATGAGGTGGCACTGACGGGCATTGATGTTGGGCACTGATGGGCACTGATGGGTGGCACTGGTATGCGGCACTGATGGGCACTCATAGGTGGCACCCATGGGCACTCATAGGCGGCACTGATGGGCACTCGTAGGTGGCATTAATGGGTACTTATGGGCGGCACTGATGGGTACTTATGGGTGGCACTGATAGGTGGCACAGATGTGCACTGATGGGCACGAATAGGTGGGCACTGATGGTCATGGATGGGCACTGACAGGTGGCACTGATGGACACTGATGGTTGGCATTGATGACACTGATTGGTGGCACTTATGCCCCTAAGGGTGGCATTGCTGGGCATCACTGCAATATAATGGTGCCAATCAGTGCCCATTTGTGGGCACTGATTGGCACAGATTGGGCACTGACTGGGCACATTGGGCACATGTGGAAGGCCATGGGGTACATACCTGGCCATCCACATGTTGCCCCCTTCCCTGGGGGTCCTAGTAGCGATCCCTGGTGGTCCAGTGTGGTCATCTGAGGGGGGGCTGCGCTGGTAAGCAATCAGCGCAGACCCCCCTGTCAGGAGAGCCTCCGATCGGCTCTCCTCTACTCGTGTCTGTCAGACACGAGTGAGGAAAAACCGATCAACGGCTCTTCCTATTGACATCATGATCTGCCGTGATTGGACATGGCTGATCACGTGGTAAAGAGCCTCCACCGGAGGCTGTTTACCAAGATCAGTGTAGTGGTGTGTCAGACTGACACACCGTTCCACCGATCGCCGCGATGCATGCCCCCACGGGTGTGCGGTGGCATGTTATCCTGCTGGACGTCATATGACGCCCAGTCAGGATAACTGAACCACCACCCGGCCGTCATCTGCTATGTGCCAGGCGGGAAGTGGTTAAAATCATTACTCCCGAAAAAACTGCCATTTTTAAAACTTTTTTTGCATTGATACATGTCCCTTGGGGCAGGACCCGGGTCCCAAAACCTTTCTTAGGACAATACCATGCAAATTAGTCTTTAAAATTAGCACTTTTGATTTTGAACGTTTCAGTCCCATAGACGTCAATGGGGATCTAACGTTAATGCAAATTTTCGGTCGGTTCGCAGGTTCTGGTGCGAACCGAACCGGGGGGGTGTTCGGCTCAACCCTAATGAGCACCGATGGGACTGCGCTGATTATCAGTGTACACAATGTACTCACTGTGCCCTGTCAGCCTTGCCAGTTATCAGCTCTCCTTTCCTCACACAGAGACAGCATGTGAAGAAAGCAATGCTGATAACTGGCAAGTCTATTTACATGTGACTAGCTGTGATTTGACACCGCTGATCACATGGTAAAGAGCTGCTGTGATTGACCTTTCACCAAAGGACATCGCGATCACAGAGCACACCCAATGCATGCCCCAGGGGAACAGTGCGGGAGGGGCGGTTCTGGGAGGACATTTTTGGAACCCTCTTAGAACTGGAGAGCCGCACTGTAGCTGCCTTTTGGCTATAGTGCAGGCGGGAAAGTGTTAAACAACAGGTTAGAAGGTTGACAGGAAACCTTTCAGGTTCAAGATAATTTATTAAGGTGGTGCAAAGAACAGAAACCTACAGTGATTATCAAACGTATCACACTTCTCTTTGTATATTATAATCTTTTTATCAACCTAATTATTACTAAAAACAGCTGTTATAGGACAAAGCTTTCTCTGCTTGGATTATTATAATATTTTCTTAAATAAGATAACATTACAATTGCATCGCTATCTTGCCCTCAAATATTCAGAAGTGCAAAAAAAAGAAAATGAGCTGTATAACTCAATAGGGAACTTTTAACATGTTGCGAAAATGTCTTTCAAAATAATATTTCAAGCTATTTTTATGATTTGGAGAATGAAAATATAAAGAAAAAATTGTTCCAACGAGATACAAGTGCGTGCATAGTTAAGTCACAATACATTAACTCAGCAGTGGGAAACATACAAGATAACCTAATGTGGGTGCAGATAACAGTGATATGTAGTTTTTGCAGCTATTCCAAGCACAGAAAATGTAAATGTCAGTACAAAATCTGAACTTTGAAAAACCCCATGTGTTCCATAGTAAAATAAGTTACTGCATCTCCTAATGGGGGGCTGATTAGATAGATAGACAGACAAATAGACATAGATTTTGTTTTATTGCTCTATAACAAAAAAAGGTGAATACTTGCCAAGTCATTGTTACATGCTTATACAGTCTTAGGTTCATATCAGTTATGTACCAACATAAAAAGCTCAAAAATTCTTAAAAATATTAAGAGATTGCCCATTTGATATTGTTGTTGTGGAATTCAGTCAAGATCACTTGTCTTTCAGTGAACAAAAAAGATGTTTACTGAAACACGTGTGTAGGGAATCTTCTTTCGAGGAGAAGGTCCCCCTCCCTCCCCCCCGACTGTTGTCTCACAGAGTTTTTATGTAGTGTATTAGGCACATACTGTACATGATTCGGTATAAACAGTGTTTATAGACGTTAACAGCTTTATTAGCGCATGACTGATTTGGGATAGATTACCAAGTATGGTATGTCACACTATAGATAAACAACAAACAAGGTACAGGATAACCTCAGACATATGTTGGCAGATGGTCATGTCATAAAACATTCTTAGCTTCCTTATCTTAGCTCAAAAATACAGAGAAAATGCTGTATGCACTCTTTCTGCTCAGAGGTGTCCCGATTAAGGTTTAATTAAAATCGGAAATAGGTGTCTTCTGCAAAAAAATGCATGTGTTCAGCACAAAATGCTAACCAACTACACAGGGTTTAAATAAAATATAAAGCTTCATTCTGACAAATAGAAATATACCCATGGGATAAGACCACAAGTGTTAGTGAACAGTGTTATGTTATCCCAAATTGTAATACCCTAAATAAATCTAAATAAATAAATGTCAACTACCTAGGCTGGGTTGCCTCTTTTTCTGGGCTAGGAACCCAAACACTGTGAAAAGAGAGAGGGGAGGGAGAGAGGAGCACCACAAAACCGTATTGTGTAGCATGATTTAATAATAAAACAAGCAAAATTAAATATATAATGTGTGCACAAGTGCTTATACTCAAGGCTGGTACAGGAATCTGTTCCTGGGATGGAGGAGCAGTGGCTTTAAAACATCAAAAAACTCCAAAACACCAAACTTCTGGCAAACATCTGGACATTTCAGGAAATTTTCCATTTGAATGGCATTAGAGTGAAGGTGATTGGGCTCCATCACCAGGTATATTACAAAGTGTAGAGGAAAGCCTCTCTTACAGCTCTAGCTTAGGAGTTCTGGTAGAGTAACAGGTAATACCAAAGCACAGAGTGGCAGGAGTGCCTAATAGAATTTCAGCTAGAGAATGCTGATGTAAGTCAGGATATGCAGGAGCAAATGGCTGATAGCATGCTGGCACAAGAGCAGGAGCTGATGACAGGCACAGCTATAGCTGGATCAAATGCAGGAAGAAGAGCCAAGGCCAGGTCAGACAATCCAGGTCAGCAACCAGCAGGCAGATCAGACACAGGCGGCAAGCAGAAGAGAGGTCAGAAGTCAGGCTAGGGTTGTTAAAAACAATAAGTCAGAGCAGAAGGATAAGGCAGAAGCGTAGTTCAGGGGCAAGCCAGGGGCCAGTGCAGGTAGAGTTCAGGCAAAGTCAGGAGCAGCTCGGGTCATTAATGGGTGAGCAATACAGAAACAGGTACACAGATGCTTCAGGAACATAATAGACCAAAAGGCACTGACAGAAGGCATTAGTGCAGTTTAAATAGCCCAGCTGGCATGATCGTGCATGCACACCTGCTAAATGGCCATGAACAGGACTTATGGGAACCTGGTCACATGCATGCGTTTTCCCTGACAGTGATTTTTGGTGCTTTTAAATTCCTTATGGTAGTGGAAGGTGATTTAATTATTTTTTACTATTTTCCACAGTTCGGTGCCAAAGCCAATAGTCAGGGTCAGCAGTTGTCAAACTCTGGTATTCAGACAAACGTTGAATTTGGTGTCCTAGTAAATCTCAATGATTAAACTCATGTGTTACTATTAGAAGTCTAGTTGCATTCTAATATGGCACTAAAGATTTGAGACATGGTGCTTTATTATTATTTAGGTGATGGCTAGTACTAGCAGTTGCTACTGTTGACTGATGAAGAAGACCTTGTGTGGTGCCAAAAATGCTAAACATTGCTTCACTTGGTGATCTGCAATAAGGTCCTATTAAAGAATCCATTAGTGTGCCATTTCATAAAACTAGTCGGAACATCTGTTTATTATTAGCGGAATGGCCATTCACACCTGCAAAACCAATATGCTTTACTGTATGAAAATCTTTTTCAAGTAAAGATCCTTCTCATTATGTGGCTAGTTCACATATGTTACAGCTTAGCCTATTTTTAAAGAAAAATATAAAGTATAATATAATTGTAGCGCTGGTAGATTTTCCTTGTCAAAAGAAGTTTATTGAGTATACAATATTATAAAGATACATAAAGTAAGTTTACAAGGATCTATAAAGTAAGCTCATTGTTTTACAGTAGGGTTTATATAGGTAAATATCATGAAATTTCAAATATTAAACATTGGGTTCACGTAAACCTAAATTAAAGATATATATCATTTCCTTAGTTACTTTTGTAGGTATTTAAATGATTTATACCTACTATACATATTGTTTACAGGTAGAGTGTATAAAGGTCAAATAAATTCTGATAATGAGCTTTAATCGTAAGGTGGAGAAAAGGAAAGAGAAAGAAGAAAAAGGGTAGAAAGGCAGAGGTATGGTCCACAAGGTTTTCCCGCACGTCAGTTTATTATTCTTTTTAGTTCTCTTTGAAGCCTTAGAATGGGTGTCTCTGTAAGTCATTTAATCTGTTACCATGGCAACAGGACAGAGTCATTGAAATTTGACAGGAACTGTTGTTTTATCCAAGGATGCCAAAGTTTTTCAAATTTTGGAATTTGATTTTGATCGATGGCTACCATCTTAGCATGGGACATTGTATTATTCATTCTGTGAATTGTTTCTGCTAGTACCAATGTAGGAGATTTCCATGCCTTGGCCACTGTTTGTTTTGCAGCCGTTATTAGTTGGATCATAAGTTTGAATTGAGAGAGTGTTAACCATTCCGGTTTTAGATTAAGTAAAGTTATATATGGATCTGGTTGTATTATTTTTTTAAATATTTTAGATGCAATCACGAAGACTTCCTTCCAGAAGGTTTGGATTACTGGGCACGTCCACCATATGTGTAAATGTGTGCCTATTTCTGGGCATCCTCGAAAACAAAGAGCTGAGGTATTAGGTGAATATTTTGCCACTCTAGCGGGTACAAGGTACCAGCGAGTTAGGACTTTATAATTTGTCTCCAGTGCTAAGATGTTGGGTGAAGATGACTTAGATGTGAGCCATATGTTAGACCAGTCCGTGTCTTCTAAAGTTCGTCCCAGGTCCTCCTCCCACCTCTGAACGTAAGAGGGTCTATTAAGATTTACTACTCCATATAATTGATTATAAAGTGATGAAATTGTACCTTTAGCAAATGGATCTTTTGTACAGATTGATTTAAAAATGGATAATTGGGATAATGGTGTATCCCCCTTTAGGAATGGTGTATAGAAATTTTTGATTTGGAGATATCTAAATATCTCAGAGTTTGGTAGATCATATTTTTCTCTAAGCGATGGGAATGAAAGGAATGATTTAGATGCTATGAAGTAATTTAGTGTCTGAATGCCTGATGTTGTCCAAGCTTTAAAAGAATTTGGGTAGATCCATGCCGAGTAAAAGGCCGGATTTCTGATAAAAGAAAGGAGAGGATTGTGTGGAGATTGTAACTGATATTTGGTTTTTAGTTTATCCCAGAGAGATAAGAAGTGTTTAGTTATGGGATTATGAATTTTAAAGCGGTCTTTAGGATCAAGCCATAACAAGTTTGATATTAATAGAAGGTCATTTTCTGAAGCCTCTATAAATACCCATAATGGGATTTCCTGTTTTGCATGGTATTTGGACAGACTGGCCAAATGTGCTGCTCTGTAGTAGTTAGTAAAATTAGGGTATTCCAGGCCTCCTTTATTTTTGGGAAGATGTAGTGTGTGTATAGGTATACGTGGTTTAGAAGAGCCCCATATAAACGAAGTTGCTCTTTTTTGTACTATTCTCAAAAAAATAGGAAGGATTTGGAATAGGGAGGACTCTGAATAGATAAAGCAATTTGGGTAGAATAGTCATTTTGATTGCATTAATCTTCCCTATCCAGGATAAAGGAAGTTGCGACCATTGTTTTATTAGATTTGTGATCTGTCTTAATACAGGAGGATAATTGGTTGAGAATAAGTCAGAATGAGATGCTGTTAAATGAATTCCAAGATATGGGATTGATTTTTCTGCCCATGTGAATGGGAGTGCAGCCCTAGCCGGGATCAATTCCATGTTTGTGAGCGAAATATTAAGCACTAGGCATTTCTTAGGATTAATCATAAGGCCGGATAGGGCTGCAAATCCATCAAGAGCTGGTATTAAGTTAGGACCAGGGACCTGTGGTGATGATAGAAAAAGTAATATATCGTCTGCAAATATACATAATTTGTGTGTAATACCTCCTACTTCAATGCCAGTTATAGTTTGGTTTGTTCTGATGTATTGGGCCATGGGTTCGAGTATAAGGGCAAATAATAAGGGAGATAATGGGCAACCCTGTCGGGTACCTCTTTCGATATTAAAGGCATCAGATTTGTATCCAGCATATTTTATATAGGCTTTGGGTTTATTATATAATGCTTTGATCCATGTTAAAAAGTGGGGTCCAAAACCCCATTTTTGTAATGAATATTGCATATATTGCCAGGATACTGTGTCAAATGCCCTCTTAATATCGAGAGATAGAAAACATAAAGGGATTTTCCATTTTTTAGCAATATGTGCCAATAACACTGCCCTGCGTATATTATCGCCTGCCTGTCTATTTGGCATGAAGCCTACTTGATCTCTATGTATTAATTTTCCTATAATGCTATTGAGGCGTTTTGCTTTTATTTTTGCTAATAATTTAATATCAAGGTTTAACAGAGAGATAGGCCGATAATTCACACAGGAAGTATCATCAGAAAGGGGTTTTGGGATCATACAAACAATTGCCGTTAGTGTTTCTTGCCGAAAAGAATGTTCTTCTAGAAGTTTGTTAAAAGTTTCAGTGAGAATGGGAGAGAGTATTTCTGAGAATGTTTTATAGTATAAAGCCGAGTAGCCGTCTGGGCCTGGTCTTTTGTTAAGTTTTAGGTCTTTTATGGCGTTAGCAACTTCAACTATAGTTATAGGCTCATCCAAACTGCTTTTTTGATTCTGAGACAACTCAGGTAAGGTTATTTTTGAGAAGAAGGATTCAGCCTCTGTAGGATTAAATTCATTGTTTGTCTTGTATAAAGTTGCGAGATGTGAGTGAAATTTATGGACTATTTTAACTGGATTACAAGTTTAAACATTTTTTGATAATTTCAAACGTATTGGTTTGAAAGATTTGTTAGTTGAATTTAATGCCCGAGCCAAATATGTACCTGGTTTGTTTGTATTCATGTAGAAATTGTGTTTGGAGCGTTTGAGGGATTTATCAACTGACTCAGTGAGAAATAGATCGTATTCCAATCTAGATTTTTCCAGATGAGATTTTGTACTCTGAGATGGATTATCTTGGAATGATATGTAGGCTGCGTTAAAATTGAGTTCTAGTTTTTTTGCTAGATTTTTGCCTTCCCGTTTAAATAGTGCCATTTGTCTTTGTATTGTACCTCGCAAGACAGGCTTATGAGCTTCCCACAGTGTTATTGGGGAAATGTCTGTTGTATTGTTAATTGATATGTATTCCTTTAAAGCTTGTTCAATGGCCATCTGATGTAGTGGGTGTTTGAGCATTATGTCCGGTAAGTACCACGTTGGGTCATGCGCTTTTGGTATGGCTGAGGCTATAGTAGTGTATACTGCATTATGGTCAGACCACGGAATCGGAATTATATCTGATGCAATAATTTCTGGTATCATTCCTATTATTAGAAAAATATGATCTATTCTGGTGAAGGTTTGATGAGGGTGCGAGAAATAAGTGAATTTCTTTTTCATTGGATTACTTTCTCTCCACGAATCTACCAGATTGTATTTGGAAAGAAGATGAGAAAAAGGTAATCTAGAGGTTATTTTGGATGGTGTAAAAGGTGATTTATCTAGAAATGGGAGGAGGACCTGGTTCGAATCCCCGCACATTATCACTGTTCCTATTTTGTGTGTATTAACCACTTCAGCCCCGGAAGGTTTTACCCCCTTCCTGACCAGAGCACTTTTTACAATTCGGCACTGCATCGCTTTAACTACTAATTGCGCGGTCATGCAATGGTGTACTCAAACGAAATTTGCGTCCTTTTCTTCCCACAAATAGAGCTTTCTTTTGATGGTATTTGATCACCTCTGCCGTTTTTATTTTTTGCGCTATAAACGGAAAAAGACCGAAAATTTTGAAAAAAAATGATATTTTCTACTTTTTGTTATAAAAAAAATCCAATAAATTCAATTTTAGTCATACATTTAGGCCAAAATGTATTCGGCCACATGTCTTTGGCAAAAAAAATGTCAATAAGCATATATTTATTGGTTTGCGCAAAAGTTATAGCGTCTACAAACTAGGGTACATTTTCTGGAATTTACACAGCTTTTATTTTATGACTGCCTATGTCATTTCATGAGGTGCTAAAATGGCAGGGCAGTACAAAACCCCCACAAATGACCCCATTTTGGAAAGTAGACACCCCAAGGAAATTGCTGAGAGGCATGTTGAACCCATTGAATATTTATTTTTTTGTCCCAAGTGATTGAATAATGACAAAAAAAAAAAAATTACAAAAAGTTGTCACTAAATGATATATTGCTCACACAGGCCATGCGCATATGTGAAATTGCACCCCAAAATACATTTAGCTGCTTCTCCTGAGTACGGGGATACCACATGTGTGGGACTTTTTGGGAGCCTAGCCACGTACGGGGCCCCGAAAACCAAGCACCGCCTTCAGGATTTCAAAGGGCATACATTTTTAATTTCACACCCCACTACCTATCACAGTTTTGAAGGCCATAAAATGCCAAGATGGCACAAACCCCCCCCAAATGACCCCATTTTGGAAAGTAGACACCCCAAGCTATTTGCTGAGAGGCATGTTGAGTTCATGGAATATTTTATTTTTTGACACAAGTTGCGGGAATGTGACAATTTTTTTTTTTTTTGCACAAAGTTGTCACTAAATGATATATTGCTCACACAGGCCATGGGCATATGTGGAATTGCACCCCAAAATACATTTAGCTGCTTCTCCTGAGTACAGGGATACCACATGTGTGGGACTTTTTGGGAGCCTAGCCGCGTACGGGGCCCCGAAAACCAAGCACCGCCTTCAGGATTTCAAAGGGCATACATTTTTTGATTTCACACCTCACTACCTATCACAGTTTTGAAGGCCATAAAATGCCAAGATGGCACAAACCCCCCCCAAATGACCCCATTTTGGAAAGTAGACACCCCAAGCTATTTGCTGAGAGGCATGCTGAGTCCATGGAATATTTTATATTTTGACACAAGTTGCGGGAAAGTGACCATTTTTTTTTTTTTTTTGCACAAAGTTGTCACTAAATGATATATTGCTCAAACATGCCATGGGCATATGTGGAATTACACCCCAAAATACATTCTGCTGCTTCTCCTGAGTACGGGGATACCACATGTGTGGGACTTTTTGGGAGCCTAGCCGCGTACGAGGCCCTGAAAACCAAGCACCGCCTTCAGGATTTCTAACGGCATAAATTTTTGATTTCACTCCTCACTACCTATCACAGTTTTGAAGGCCATAAAATGCCAAGATGGCACAAAACCCCCCCAAATGACCCCATTTTGGAAAGTAGACACCCCAAGCTATTTGCTGAGAGGCATGTTGAGTCCATGGAATATTTTATTTTGTGACGCAAGTTGCGGGAATGTGACAATTTTTTTTTTTTTGCACAAAATTGTCACTAAATGATATATTGCTCACACAAGCCATGGGCATATGTGGAATTGCACCCCAAAATACATTTAGCTGCTTCTCCTGAGTACGGAGATACCACATGTGTGGGACTTTTTGGGAGCCTAGCCGCGTACGGGGCCCCGAAAACCAAGCACCGCCTTCAGGATTTCCAAGGGCATAAATTCTTGATTTCACTCCTTACTACCTATCACAGTTTTGAAGGCCATAAAATGCCAAGATGGCACAACCCCCCCCCAAATGACCCCATTTTGGAAAGTAGACACCCCAAGCTATTTGCTGAGAGGCACGTTGAGTCAATGGAATATTTTATTTTGTGACACAAGTTGCGGGAATGTGACAATTTTTTTTTTTTTGCACAAAATTGTCACTAAATGATATATTGCTCAAACATGCCATGGGCATATGTGGAATTACACCCCAAAATACATTCTGCTGCTTCTCCTGAGTACGGGGATACCACATGAGTGGCACTTTTTGGGAGCCTAGCTTCATACGGGGCCCCGAAATCCAATCACTGCCTTTCTAAGAGCGTTAATTTTTGATTTCACTCCTCACTACCCATCACAGTTTTGAAGGCCATAAAATGCCAAGATAGCACAAAACCCCCCAAAATGACCCCATTTTGGAAAGTAGACACCCCAAGCTATTTGCTGAGAGGCATGGTGAGTATTTTGCAGCTCTCATTTGTTTTTGAAAATGAAGAAAGACAATAAAAACATTTTTTTTTTCTTTTTTCAATTTTCAAAAGTTTGTGACAAAAAGTGAGGTCTGCAAAATACTCACTATACCTCTCAGAAAATAGCTTTGGTGTCTATTTTCCAAAATTTGGTCATTTGGGGGGGTTTGTGCCATCTGGGCATTCCATGGCCTCCGAAACTGTGATAGGCAGTGAAGAGTGAAATCAAAAATTTACGCCCTTAGAAAGCCTGAAGGCGGTGCTTGGTTTTCGGGGTCCCGTACGCGGCTAGGCTCCCAAAAAGTCTCACACATGTGGTATCCCCGTACTCAGGAGAAGCAACAGAATGCATTTTGGGGTGTAATTTCACATATTCCCATGGCATGTTTGAGCAATATATCATTTAGTGACAACTTTGTGCAAAAAAAAAAAAAAAAATTGTCTTTTTCCCACAACTTGTGTCACAATATAAAATATTCCATGGACTCGACATGCCTCTCAGCAAATAGCTTTGGGTGTCTACTTTCCAAAATGGGGTCATTTGGGGGGTTTTGAACTGTCCTGGCATTTTATGCACAACATTTAGAAGCTTATGTCACACATCACCCACTCTTCTAAGCACTTGAAGACAAAGCCCTTTCTGACACTTATTGTTTACATGAAAAAGTTTTTTTTTTTTTGCAAGAAAATTACTTTGAACCCCCAAACATTATATATTTTTTTAAAGCAAATGCCCTACAGATTAAAATGGTGGGTGTTTCATTTTTTTTTCACACAGTATTTGCGCAGCGATTTTTCAAGCGCATTTTTTGGGGAAAAAACACACTTTTTAAAATTTTAATGCACTAAAACACACTATATTGCCCAAATGTTTGATGAAATAAAAAAGATGATCTTAGGCCGAGTACATGGATACCAAACATGACATGACCACTTTAGATTTACAGAGGAGATCTACTGCTAAAATTACTGCCCTCGATCTGACCTTCGCGGTGATACCTCACATGCATGGGGCAATTGCTGTTTACATTTGACGCCAGACCGACACTTGCGTTCGCCTTTGCGCGAGAGCAGGGGGGGACAGGGGTGCTTTTTTTTTCTTTTTTTTTTTCTTTATTAATTTTTTGATTTTTTTATCTTATTTTTAAACTGTTCCTTTTATTTTTTTTTTTTTTTTATCATTTTTATTGTTATCTCAGGTAATGTAAATATCCCCTATAATAGCAATAGGTAGTGACAGGTACTCTTTTTTGAAAAAATTGGGGTCTATTAGACCCTAGATCTCTCCTCTGCCCTCAAAGTATCTGACCACACCAAGATCGGTGTGATAAAATGCTTTCCCAATTTCCCAATGGCGCTGTTTACATCCGGCGAAATCTAAGTCATGAAATGCTCGTAGCTTCCGGTTTCTTAGGCCATAGAGATGATTGGAGCCATTCTGGTCTCTGATCAGCTCTATGGTCAGCTGGCCGAATCACCGGCTGCATTCTCAGGTTCCCTGTTGGGACAGGAGAGCCAGAGAAAAACATGGAAGACGTGGGGGGGAATCCCTCCCACTGCTTGTAAAAGCAGTCTAGAGGCTAATTAGCTGCTAGGATTGCTTTTACATGAAAGCTGACCGCTGGCTGAAAAGAATGATACCAAGATGATACCTAAACCTGCAGGCATCATTCTGGTATAACCACTCAAAGTCCAGCAACATACAAGTACGTTGCTGGTCCTTGTATTGTAAACTTTTTTTTCATGCAGCCTGTGGGCTGAACGAAAAAAAGATATTGATCGGTGGGTATGCCCACCATTAGAATACCTCCCTTCATCCGCCCACTTCTAATGATGGGCATACATGCACCATTTATATATGCCAAAGCATGGGGGCATCCTCCCGCAAAAGGCAGGAGCAAATTGCTCCTCCACCCACTACTGCCCCCACGCTTCGGCATATATGCTGAAGTATGTAACTGTGGTGGTGAAATCACCTCCGACAGCGCTGGAGTCACGGCTTTATATATCGTGGGAGCAAACGCTGTTGCTGTCAAGATAAATAAATCCGCGCTGCAACTGAATGACGTACCTGCTAAGCAAATGATGGTTAACAAAAAAACTAAGTAACATTACAGTATAATAGTAATACTTACCATACCTGCAAAGCAAATACAAAAAAAACATAGTAAAAAATAAAACATTTAACGCAACCTGTGCCTACCTAAAATATATATATGCCGAAGCATGGGGGCATCCTCCCGCAAAAGGCAGGAGCAAATTGCTCCTCCACCCACTGCTGCCCCCACGCTTCGGCATATATGTTGAAGTATGTAACTGTGGTGGTGAAATCACCTCCGACAGCGCTGGAGTCACGGCTTTATATATCGTGGGAGCAAACGCTGTTGCTGTGAAGATAAATAAATCCGCTCTGCAGCTGAATGGCGTACCTGAAAACAAAAAAGTGGTTAACAATAAAAAAGTATAAAAAAATTGCATACCTATAAAGCAAACATGATAAAAACATAACAATAAAACATAGCAGTATAGAATACAATAAAAAAGAGCAGAACAATAGAGAGAGAATAGAGAGAGAGAACAATAAAACGACAACTATTTTTGTTTTTTTTATTTTATATTATTTTTGTATTTTAATTTTTTTATTTTTTTATTTTTTAACACTTTTTTTAGTAACTTTAACTTTTAACTGTAACTGTACCAGGTTTGGGTCTCTCAAAATGCGATGGCATCTTGGGAGACCCTGTGTTAGTGTGCCTAGTCTGTGCCGTGCTGAACCCTACGCTAATACTCCACTAGTGTATGGTAGCGTTCAAAACATTCACCAATGCATAGACCAGGATTGTCAGGACAGGAGGGACAACAATACCGGGTGTCACGCCTAAATCCGCGCTTGCTGCAGACACAACATCTTTTTTGGGGGGCTCGTTGGGTAGGGGGACATAAGGAAAATGCCTCCCATGCAGCCGGCTTACTGAATTTGGATTGGGAAGGTGAGGTGGAGCACCATCTGGAAACAGAAGGGCTCTGACGATCTCTTCCTGGAATTTAAGGAAGGATCCAGTCCGTCCTGAAGCTCTGTATAGCACATGAGCATTCAGCAAAGCCAATTGAAATAAATAAACAGACACTTTTTTGTACCAGCGTCTGGCCTTACGGGCAACTAGGTACGGCACCAACAACTGGTCGTTGAGGTCCACCCCTCCCATATTAAGGTTCTATTCGTGGACACAGAGGGGTTTCTCCACAACACCAGTCGCCGTAGTAATTTGGGTCGTCGTGTCTGCATGAAGGGAGGTAAGAACGAAAACATTCTTATTGTCCCTTCACTTCATAGCGAGCAAATTATTATACTGCAAGCAGGCTCTCTCCCCCAGCCTAAGACGGGATTCTACAAGACACTGGGGAAAGCCCCGGCGATTAGGTCGCACGGTGCCACATGCTCCAATCTGATGCTCAAACAAGTGACTAAAAAGTGGCATGCTCGTATAATAATTGTCCACGTACAAGTGGTACCCCTTTCCGAATAAGGGTGACACCAAGTCCCACACTATCTTGCCAGCGCTTCCTATGTAGTCAGGGCAGTTTATCGGCTCTACGTGACTATCTTTTCCTTTGTAAACCATAAATCTACATGTATAGCCTGTGGCCCTGTCACAGAGCTTATACATCTTGACCCCGTATCTGGCACGCTTGCTGGGAAGGTACTGTTTGAATGACAAGTGGCCAGAAAACTTAATCAGGGACTCATCAACGCAGACAACTTGATGGGGGGTAAACAAGTCTGCAAAACGTTGGTTGAAGTGGTTTACAAGGGGCCGAATTTTGTAGAGCCGATCGTATGCAGGGTCTCCACGAGGACGACAGAATTCATTGTCGTTGAAGTGCATGAACCGCAAAATCTGCTCGTATCGTGCCCTGGTCATGGAGGCAGAGAACACGGGTATATGGTGAATTGGGTCAGTGGACCAATATAACCGCAACTCACTCTTTTTGGTTATGCCCATGAGGAGGGAAAGGCCCAGAAAGATCTTAAATTCGGAGACCGTAATTGATCTCCAATCTCTGGCAAGGGAGGACTGGGGAATAGTGGCGATGTGTTGACCAGCGTACAAATTGCTTTGGTCCACAATAGATCTATAGAGATCTTCGGTGAAAAACAGCGAATAAAAATCCAGTGGCGTAAAGTCAACTGTTTCCACCTGAATTCCGGGTTGGCCAGTGAAAGGGGGAAGTACGGGTGCTGCAGAAGTGGTGGGTTCCCAATTCGGATTGGCGAATGCAGCAGGAAGGGCACTATGGGCACGACGGGCCAGTGTTCGTCTTCTTCTTGGTGGCAGCGGGACACTACTTGTGCTTGCCACCTCGCCAGCTTGAACTGCACTTATGGGACTCGCCACGTCACCACGTGATACTGCAGTGCTGGATGTACGACCAGGGTGTACTAGGCCGCTGGTGCTTGCCAGTTCACCAGAAGGAGTAGCGGCACTAGTACTTCTCTGCTCCATACGAGAGCCCTGCGGTTCTTGCACTTCAAGGACAGAAGAAGTTCGGGGTCTGGTACGCCTGACCCTAGCAGGGACCACAACTCCGTCGTCAGAGCTATCTGTCATGGAGCCGCTGTCCTCTACAGGTTCGTATTCTGAGCCTGAACTTGACAGATGAGTGACTTCCTCTTCACTATCTGTCATACTCAGAAACGTGTAGGCCTCTTCACTAGTGTACCTTCGATTTGCCATTTTGGCCTCTAAATTTAGGGGTACACTAGTGAGACTCACAGGCAAAAAAGCTCCTGACTGTTAGCGACTGATTCAAAACGCTACCAAAAAACTGTTAGCGATCGCAGGGATCAGGCCTGACTCTGCGAACGCTGCAGTTATGTGTGCTTAGTGTTTTGTAAGTGTCAGTTATCGATCGATACTGCACTTGGGTGGGCTGGGCTGGGCTGGGCCGAGGGACAAAACGCAGGTGCTAGCAGGTATCTGGGCTGATCCCGCTAACACTGTGTTTATGGGAACCCTAAACTGCTGGGGAGTATAGATCTGATCGGATCAGATATCGATCCGTTCAGATACTATAGCACTAAGGGAGGTGTATGCTGCGTGCATGGATTTTAGCGGTACTGGCGCTAACCTGACGCTGCCTGGGGCGACGCAGACCTTATCAGATCCTAAAAACTTAACTTATATCACCGCCGGGCAATTAGGGGGTTAAGCCTTTATAAGGTAATAAACGGCGGGTGCCCTAAAACTATAATAAACTATAATAAACTGTAATAAACTATAATAAACTACAAAAAACAAACTAGCTAACCAGCGTCACCCGTAACACTTATACGGTGATCGCTGGTGAAAGGGTTAACTAGGGGGCAATCAAGGGGTTAAACCTTTAGCAGGTAGTATATGGGGGTCCCTGTCGCTATAAAACACTGACAGCGAACCTATATACTTACCTCCCCAACTAGCGTCCCCTGTGTCACTAATACAGCGATCAGAAAAACGATCGCTTAGCGACACTGGCGCCGGGGGGTAATCAAGGGGTTAACTTTTATTAGGGGGGGTTAGGGGGGTACCCTGGACCTAAAGGGGGGTACCCTAGACCTAAAGGGGGCTAACCTAACTGCCCTAACACTTGTAACTGACACAAACTGACACCAATGCAAAAAAAAAAACTGCTATTGGTGTCAGAGTGACCGGGGGTACAGGGGGGTGATCGGGAGGGATCGGGGGGTGACTGGGGGGTGACAAGTGTGCCTGCGTGTTCTACTGTAAGTGTAGTGTTGGTGCACTTACTTGGATGTCTTCTCTCCTCTGCGCCGGGACGAAAAGACCGGCTCGAGGAGGGATGACATCACTTCCTTTCCCTCTGTTTACATTACAGAGGGAAAGGAAGCGTTTTCATTCGCCGGGAGCGATCGGGAGGGGGTGGCCAACAATGGATGGCCTCCCCCTCACCTCCCATCGCCCGCGAACGAGAGCCGACCGCCTATGGCACCCGCGGGAGGCAGATCATGTACGGGTACGTGATTTTGCCTGCCCGTGCCATTCTGCCGCAGTATATATGCGTTAGGCGGTCGGCAAGTGGTTAATCACTTGTAATATATGTGAGAGGAATGGTGTAGGTTGTTTGTTAGGAGCGTAGTAGGAAATCACCGTGATTGATGTATCCATTATATAACCCACGAGTATCAGGTATCTACCTTCTGGGTCTTTAATTTCTGATGATAAGGTGAATGGTGTGGATCGGTGAAATGCAATTAGAGTTCCCTTTTGTTTGGTACAGGCAGAAGCCATGTAAATTTGTTGATAAAAAGGAGAAATATATTTTGGAGTAGAATCTTTAGTGAAGTGTGTTTCTTGGAGGCATACTATGTGAGCCTTCTTGTTATGAAAAGTACGGAAGGCTTTGGTCCCTTTTTGAGGGACATTTATTCCCTGAACATTCAGGGAAAGTATATTCAGTGGTGTCATGGCAACAGATCAAATAGCTTTGACTTACTTTTTGTTATACAGAGCTGACTGCGCAGATCAACCTGTGTGGACTGAAGAGATGAAAAGATAGAAAAGAAACCAGTGAATTCTGGAGTAAAGAGTAAACAAAAAACATATGAGATTAGATGATACATTGTATAAATTATTTTTTGCAAGTAATCACAATTTACCCGTGAAAGAGAATAAATATCTCTCTCAGGGGAATAAGTGCCACATAATATGGTTGGGAGAATGAGGAGGGCTAATGGGGGTACACGGATCTTCCGCTTACAGGAGAGAAGTGCTATGTCAAAAGACATCAAAATGATGATTCATTAATTGGAGTGCAGAATATAGTTTTTGTTGAAATTATTTATTCCAGGGTGGTTGTATATGGTTAGTCTTGCCCTAGGCTAAATAATTCAGTTAGAAAGGTACTGTTGATTGATGAAGATAGTTTGAATTATTTTGGGATTTTAACCCTTTCAGAGTAAACAATTACATATTTTATTCATATGTAACTGTTTAGATATGTTAACTCATAAAATTGAGGTTGTATTGCTTCAGATTAGAATAAACAAAAACATAGATCTAGGAACTAGTTGGGTAATAATATATTTGTTTTAAGAAAAGAAAGAAAAAGCTTCCATTACTTCTGGATTATTGAACATATTTGTCCTAAAAAGTAATAAATCTATTGTTATTACCTGAAAATATATAACTGAACAAGAATTTCCTTATTTCACGTATATATTCTAAGGCTATATGAATCAGAAGTAATAAGAAATATAACTGGAATGTAACATGATCCCACACAGTGTGTGACTATCAGAATGCAGTTACATTCAGTTATAAATACAGTTTTTTTATAGAGAACCATCTCTTAGTATAATAAATGAAGAGATATCAGGAATTAGGATGTCAGTCCATTGAATCTTCTTGGTCCATGGATGATGTGGCATAACGGCCTCTTTTGTGAGAATGATGATTCCCATTTTGTTCTGAAATTTTCTGGGTACTGCCTGAAGGTGAAGATGATGCTGTTCTTCTGCGTGTAGGAGAGTTGCTGCTTGTGGGTTCTGTCAGATTTAATTTTAAAAGGGTTTGTTGTAGTTCATCTGCTGATCTGCTTCTGTAAATTGTACCTTGGTAGTTAAATCTGACTGAAAAGGGGAAACCCCATTGATACATAATGTTGTGGCGTTGCAGTTCCATTAGTTGGCTTTTCATGGATCGTCTTTTAGTAATAGTAAGTTGGGATAGGTCAGCAAAAATGTGATAATTGTGTCCTTGAAAATTAAGTTCCTTTTTTTCTCTTGCAGCAATTAGTATTTGTTTTTTCGTTCTGTAATAATGAAATTTTGTAATTATATCACGTGGGGGTCCATCTTTCTTTTTGTCTGTGAGGGCTCTGTGTACTCTGTCCAGTTCTAAACGTTCAATAGGGATATCTGGCTTTAGTTCTTGTAATAGAGCAGTAATAGTAGATTGCAGGTCTGTCACAGTTTCAGGCATTCCCCTTATGCGCAAGTTTGAACGTCTGGCTCAATTTTCGTAATCTTCGAGCTTAGTTTGAAGTATTAAATTCTCTTCTTTTAATTGTTCAATTCTGTTATATTTTCTTGGGTTGTAATTTCAATTTCATCCATTTTTATTTCTAAGGCTGTGGTGTGGTTTCCCAGCTCTCTTATTTCTTTGGTTAGGCTTTTTGTTATTTGGTCTGAGGTTTGTTTTAAAGCCTTATGAAGCATCTTTTCAAATTGTAATAATATTACTGGGGATGCTGAGGAGGCTTGTGGAGAAGTTTGTGAGAGGATTTGTTCTGTATCTGACTCAAATGGAGAGTCTTGCTGTGACATTTTCTGTCTGTGAGAGCGCCCTGATGCTGTATCTTGTGAGGTGACTGGAGCTGCTTTAGTTGCAGTGAGTGCCTGTGAGCTCTTTGTGAGGTGATTTTTATTTCTGCTACGGCTTCCTCCCAGTACCATATTTCCTGCCCAAACTTTCACAGTTTGTTCCCTGGGGCAAAAAGGTTCAAATGGATACCTTTTGAGCCTGCAGGCTCCGCTTTGTCCTTCTCTTCTCTCCTCAGCGGTGTGGAGCTCTAACAATGCATGTCTGCTCCGCTAGACTCCGCCCATCTCCCCCCGCGCTGGTAGATTTTCAATCTACCACTTGTATGTAAATTTAGTGGGTCGTCTGTTCTCTATATAGTTTATAGATTTAATCTATGGCTAAATTAGCTTCTGTTCCAGCTTTGGTTGTGTTGAGTGCAGTTCCGCCTGTAGATGTCGGTGTCATTACAGACCGGAGCTGGAAAGCAACAGGCTGAGGTGTATTGAGTGCTTTTCTTTCCCAGAAGTAACTCGGCAGAAGTTGTCCCCTGCGGTGCATTCTGGGAAGGGGTATTTAAGTGACAGATGCCATATTTCTTGGTCTCTTTCTTTCCACCTGCTGACCCTCCTGGCTGACAGGTATGTGCTAGGAGTCCTACCTTGTGGTCCTCCGGGCCGGATGACTGTGTTGCTGCAGCGTGTGGATGGGCCCAGAAGTCTGTCTGGGGCCTACTACTACTACTGCAGAGATGGTCCTGTGCTGTCTGTCCTGCGGGAAGAAGCCGGACAATTGAGAAGAATCCAGGGGAGGACTCGTCTTGGAAGTATCATGCGGAGCGCTGGTCTGGAGAGGGGCCTGGTGACTAAATTGGAGGACGCATCTTAAGTCAACCTACCACATAGTACTGCAGAGTCGGCATAAATGTTCTGGTACTGTGTTGCTGTTCATTTAAAACTACTACGTCCTGTGGCAGAGGATCGTGCAGTTACATCTGTTCTTCTCAAGTCTGTGGCAGAGACTTTTCTTGTTCGTTCCACACTCCGGCTGCTAGGTCAGTGAGAGAGGCCTATCCGGGTGGGCAAAAGATTAAATCTTGAACTGAAGGAATACTCGTCCTTAAGATATTCAAGTACTCAAAGATCATAGACAGAAAAGGTATTTGAACTTCCCTGAAACTTCCTGAAACTAGCCATGGATTCTGGGAAGACATCACCTTGTGTGGAGCCGCACAGTACTACCAAAGAGACATTGTCGAAAGTTGCTAGTTTGCTTGCATTTGAGCCGATGCCCTTTGGATCTATGGTGCGAAAATCACCAAATTCTTGTGTGCCTCCTGGTTTGGGAAAAAACAGAGCTAATTTGCCCAGAGATAGGGATGGACTTTTCAAGTTACTTTTAGTTCATTTTCATTAGAAGAAAAATATGTGGGGAAGAACGTGTCATTCTCTGGGAAATGAGGCTTTGCTCCTAAATTGTTTAGTGATGCTACTGTACAATTTTGTGTGTT
Source organism: Lithobates clamitans (assembly GCA_037952925.1). Taxonomy (NCBI): domain Eukaryota; kingdom Metazoa; phylum Chordata; class Amphibia; order Anura; family Ranidae; genus Lithobates; species Lithobates clamitans. Next base: position 10,973,556 of record JBBGZY010000037.1, read on the forward strand.
TAACTTTGTTTCTTTCAGGAACAACTAGATCTCCTATCCAGCTGTTAGGCTTTTCAGCTAGGTAGATAGTGGGGATTGTGACATGATTGATGTAGATATGTTGTTGTATTAATGTTTGAGACTGTAACATTTTCTTTACTGCTTTCCCTTTCTCCTATCCAAGTTTTAAGTTCAAATACCTACTCTCAGACTTGAGAGTTATTTTTGACAGACGTTGAGGACAACGTCTATTGTAGTAGGGGGAGTATGCAGCGCTGGTAGATTTTCAATCTACCGCTTGTATGTAAATTTAGTGGGTCGTCTCTTCTGTATATAGTTTATAGATTTAATCTTTCACAGTTTGTTCCCTGGGGCAAAAAGGTTCAAATGGATACCTTTTGAGCCTGCAGGCTCCGCTTTGTCCTTCTCTTCTCTCCTCAGCGGTGCGGAGCTATAACAATGCATGTCTGTTCCGCTAGACTCCGCCCATCCCCCCCCGCGCTGGTAGATTTTCAATCTACCACTTGTATGTAAATTTAGTGGGTCGTCTGTTCTTTATATAGTTTATAGATTTAATCTATGGCTAAATTAGCTTCTGTTCCAGCTTTGGTTGTGTTGCGTGCAGTTCCGCCTGTAGATGTCGGTGTCATTACAGACCGGAGCTGGAAAGCAACAGGCTGAGGTGTATTGAGTGCTTTTCTTTCCCAGAAGTAACTCGGAAGAGGTTGTCCCCTGCAGTGCATTCTGGGAAGGGGTATTTAAGGGACAGATGCCATATTTCTTGGTCTCTTTCTTTCCACCTGGTGACCCTCCTGGCCAACAGGTATGTGCTAGAAGTCCTACCTCGTGGTCCTCCGGGCCTGGAGGACTACATTGCTGCAGCATGTGGGTGGGCCCAGAAGTCTGTCTGGGGCCTACTACTACTACTGCAGAGTAGTCCTGTGCTGTCTGTCCTGTGGGAAGAAGCCGGACAATTGAGAAGAATGCAGGGGAGGACCCGTCTTGGAAGGATCATGCGGAGCGCTGGTCTGGAGAGGGACCTGGTGACTCAATTCAAGGACACATCTTAAGTCAACCTACCACATAGTACTGCCGGGTCGGCTTAAAGGTTCTGGTACTGTGTTACTGCTCATTTAAAACTACTACGTCCTGTGGCAGAGGATCGTGCAGTTACATCTGTTCTTCTCAAGTCTATGGCAGAGACTTTTCTTGTTTGCGCTATGCTCTGGCTGCTAGGTCAGTGAGAGAGGCCTATCCGGGTGGGCAAAAGAATAAATCTTGGACTGAAGGAATAATTGTCCTTAAGATATTCAAGTACTCAAAGATCAAAGACAGAAAAAGTATTTGAACTTCCCTGAAACTTCCTCTCTACCTCTTTCCTGCTACTTCTTTCATTTATCTCCCATTAAAGCATTGGAGAAAGTACTAAAGCGACTGGTTCATACGTTGTGAATGCAAAGCTCAACATAGGTTCCTGATGTGTTGAAAATACAGGTAATGGGTGGCGGCAACAGCCCGATCAAAATCAGCATCTCCTAATAGATTTATTGCTACATAAGTATTATGATTTTTGTGCAAACCAAATAAAATGAATGGTAAATACACAACATTGAATGAATCATGCATATTTCTTTCTTTCATCTCATTAGAAAACTGAGCTGAATCGGAACTGTTCTGATATTTGCAAATCAATTTTTTTCCAACCTTATCTCAATTCCAAATCCCAACTATCACATATATGTATTTCTGGCAATCATGCTAGAGGACTTGTTTCTTTTCTCTATAGGCAAATTTTAGCTACTACTAACACAGGTCTCCCCTCATATGTCTCCAAATGGGAACTAGACATTAATCGCTCATTTAATGCTACTGAATTGTCTAGCATATGGTCCGCCACTAAGTCTGCTTTTTCTAATGTTGTTGCTGTGGAAATCACTGAGGCGGATCGTGCGGACGGAGTGGAGAAGAAGCCTGGAGGAAGATGTGGGATGAGAAGAGCAGAGGAAGAAGATGGAGAAGAAGAAGATGAAGAAAAAGATGGAGAAGGAAAAAGAACACCAAAAGAATACCAGAAGAAAGAAGATGGAAGAAGAAGCCGAAAGAAGAGGAAATTATTAAAGGACCGTCTCTTGTGTTTTTTAAACTTTTGGACACTTTTTTTGTGAAATGGTAGGGGTATTTGTACCCCATTACCAATTCACATGGGGGGCGGGATCTGGGGGTCCCCTCGTTAAAGGGGGCTTCCAGATTCCAATAAGCCCCCCGCCCACAGACCCCCACAACCACCTGCCAAGGGTTGTGAGGATGAGGCCCTTCTCCCCATCAACATGGGGACAAGGTGCTTTGGGGGGCTACCTCAAAGCACCCTCCCAATGTTGAGGGCATGTGGCCTGATACGGTTCAGGAGGGGGGGCGCTCTCTCGTCCCCCCTCTTTTCCTGTGGCCTGCCAGGTTGCATGCTCGGATAAGGGTCTGGTATGGATTTTGAGGGGGACCCCCATGCCATTTTTTTAAAAAAAATTGGCGCGGGGTTCTCCTTAATATCCATACCAGACCTAAAGGGCCTGGTATGGAATTTAAGGGGACCTCCACACCATTTTTTTAAAAAATTTTGGTTCGGGGTTCCCCTGTGGGGAAATCTCATGCCGTTTTTATCAATTAACTTTTATGTGTATTGTCGGACCGACAATTCATTATAGCCGCGAGTAGTTTTAAATTACATTAAATTTTTTTCCTTTGAAATGTCATTTTGCTGTCAGACTGTTCTAAACACGGAAAACATGCGCCCTTTTACAGGCATACTATAGACACCCCCCAGGTACCTAATTTAAAGCAATATTACACTTTTATTGTTTCACTTAAAGCATTATTAAAATCACTGCTTCCGAAAAACCGTCCGTTTTTAAAACTTCTTTTTGCATTGATACATGTACCCTGGGGCAGGACCCAGGTCCCTAAACACTTTTTATGACAATACCATGCATATAAGCCTTTAAAACTAGCACTTTTGATTTCTCCCATAGACTTTTAAAGGGTGTTCCGCGGCTTTCAAATTTGCCGCGAACACCCCAAATTGTTTGCTGTTCGGCGAACAGCCGATGTTCGAGTCAAACATGAACTTGACTCGAACTCGAAGCTCATCCCTAATTACTACTTGTAACCCCCCCCCCCCTTTTCTACTCTCTTCTCTCTATCTACTCCTATTTTTTTGTTTTCTACCTTACTTTTAATATTATGTGGTACTTATATACACATGATCTCTTATGTTTTTAATATATACCTATTAGATTGATCTCCTTATAACTGCTCTTGCAAAATGAACCAATAGTCACTAGCTTACTTTTTCCTTCTGCTGGAATACTTTATTGGTTTATTTGTTGCTCTACACGTTACATTTTTACATTATCATGTACTCATCCTGTTCATAAATTGCTATGTTTAGCTTTATTGCTATTTTAATATTGTACAACCATCCTTGTATGTACTCAATTTGTCAATCTTTGTTATATTTAAAAAAATAATAAACAAATTTGACAAGGAAACTGAGCTGCTTTGGGTGTGCACTTTCATTGCCCCCTAGTAAGTTTCTGAGTTAGCTAGATGACACATATCCATCGTGGGGGCACTCAACAGAAGGAAGGAGCCAGGAGCAGCGGAGAGGGACCCGATAAAAGGAGAATGCAGGCTGCTCTGTTCAAAACCACTACACAGAGCACGTAAGTATAACATGTTTGTTATTTTTAACAAAAAAGTATCAGTTTAGAATCGCTTTAAAAGAATCTCCAATTTCTTGGAATGTCCGGTTTTTAGGGCTCCCAAAGAAGGCAGAAAAGTCTAAACTTATCCATTGCCTTAAAACTCTGCTGATCAACTTCTTTGGTTGAGATCATTTTTCATTTTCTTTCATGGTGAAAAGAGCTTGCTTTTTTATTCCCTGCTCAGCTCCATCTGGAACTCCCCCAGGGCAATCATATTCAAGCTGCTCATCTTTCGTTTCAATATATTTTATTTTTCAATAAAAGTAAATACATCATAGACAATAAACATGGAGCAGGTCCACAGCCCCGCCAAACCTGAGAGTGATGCAGCAGTTACAGAGAAATAAGCATCATCTAGTACAGGAAATTCTTAAAGTGGTCAGAAAACGATGAGTATAACTTGGAGAGTAATAATACATATACAGTTTCATGTAGGTGAGGATGAAACCCCGAAGAGTAAAGAACAAATTATCTAGTCCTTTATTATTTTAACTCGGGACACCTTTATTTATGTTAAGGTGGTTGATCTCAGGCGGAGGAAGCCCCACCACCCCAATCGGGATCAATCTGTGGCAGAGCTCCCCCCCCGCGAGACCCCCCATCCCGACATATATCTTGCAATACTTAGCATTTGTGAAAAAGGACAAAAAAAAAAAAAAACATAAAATAAAAAAAGAAAACCTCCCATACTTTACCGTGGAGGGTAATAAGTATTTTTGGCAAACAAGGCAGATCATATGTCTAGGAGTAACCATAGACCATTAATTATGGCAAGTAATTGACCGCCCTGACAGGCAACTAGTTTAAATGTAATGGAAAAAAAAATTGGAAGAAATGATGTTCTTAACAAGTAACTGGTTTTTCCATTTTTGAGAAGTGTGCGGTATACCAACATAATGCTAGACCACATTGTTAAAGAGTAATTTAGTGTAGTCTAGTTGAAAAAAAATTATTTGAGAAAGAAGTGGGGGGTGGGGACCTTAGGGAGCGTGAAAGTGGGAGGGGGAAGAGGAGAAAAGAAAGGAAAGAGACAGAAGAAGAAATGTGAGTATATATTGGAAGCCGACTGGGGGAAGCCCAGAGTCCTGTAGTCGCCTCTTGAGGGCTCTAGTAGAGGGAGATTCCCACAAAATCTGCCCAAGGTTCCCACACCATTTTGAATTTTTCTGTGCGATCCAAAACCACGCCCGCCATCTTTTCCTGGTTCATAATCCAGGATATCTTTCGTTTGGCCATAAGGGTGGAAACATATGGTTGCTTCCAAGCCTTGGCTATCGTGAGCTTAGCTCCTAAAAGGATAAAGTGTATGAGGCGTTGCGTGATCCTGGAGGCTCCCTGGACTGGGAAGTTGAGGAGTGCTATTAGGGGAGATGCTTGTATGGATAAGGCCGTTATTTTGTTGATCCAAGTGAATATCCTGTGCCAAAACTGACGTATTCTGGGACATGACCACCACGTATGTATCATATCACCTCTTAATTCACAACCTCTGAAGCAGAGAGGAGAAGAGGATGGGAAAATCGCAGCTAATTTAGAATGGACTAGGTACCATCTAGTTATAACTTTAGCGCTAGCTTCCATGAGGTTGGTATTAAGAATCCCCTTGAAGGAGTTTGCAAAGTTTCGGTGCCAAGTGTCGGTTTTCCATTGTTGTGCCAAGTCCTCCTCCCATTGCACCATGTAAGGTGCCTTGGATTGTGTTGATGATAGGGCCCTGTAGATCACCGATATTCCCCCCCTCTGCTCACCGGCCTGGCCACACCAAGATTCATATTCAGTGATTGATAATTTGTGGGAAGATGTCTTGCACTTTTTCTGTAGAAAATTTGAAATTTGAGAGAATCTGAAAAATTCTGAGGAGGGCATTTCTAAGTTACTAATACAATATGGTTTGGAGATCGGGCCCAAAGGCCTAAGAAAGTGGCCTATCCTGTAAAGCCCTTTGTCTAACCACCATTGAAAGGCTTTAATGTCTAGCCCCGGTGGGAAGTCAGGATTATGAAATATATGTTTAAGAGGTTCTATAGGAGATGAGATCTGATTGTTTATCCGTAGACAATCCCAGAGATGGAAGGAGTGTGAAAGCGTCGGGGATAGGATTGAAGGTCGTAGTTTTTTAGGGCACCAGAGGAGATAGTCTATTGTATGGAGTGGTATTGCCAGCCTTTCAATATGCACCCAGTCAGGTTTTTCCCATCGGGAGTAAACTGATGATATTTGGGCAAGGTGGGCTGCTTGGAAATACCAGAGTAGATTAGGTAAGCCCAGTCCGCCACCGGTCTTGGCTCTAAACAAAATTGATTTTGAGAATCTATGACCTCTTTTGCCCCAAACAAATTGTATAATTTTGGCTTGGAATTTTTTAAGACGAGCTTTGTCAATAGGGATTGGGAGGGCCCTAAAGTAATATAGGATGCGGGGAAGAAGGGTCATTTTAATTGAATTTATTTTGCCAAGCCAGGAAAGAGAGAGCCCAGACCACCTAGTCAAGTCCTCTTCCAGTTTTTGGTATAGCTGAGGGTAATTAGCTTGATAGAGGAGTTCTATCTTGGGGGTCAATTTAATCCCCAGATATGTGATATACGCATTGTTCCACGTGAACCTGAAACTCTCTCTTATCCTGGCCAGCAAAGGGGTAGGAAGGTTAATGTTGAGCGCTTGAGACTTGTCATAATTTACTTTAAGTCCTGAGATAGATCCGAATTCGTCCAGAAGCCGGCATATGTTGGGGAGGGAGGTCAGGGGGGATGAAATAAACAAAAGGATGTCATCTGCAAACAATGCACATTTGTGGTGACGGGGGCCACACTGAACCCCTTGAATGTTCGGATTGGTTCTGATGGCGATTGCTAGGGATTCGATTGCTATGGCAAAAATCAAAGGGGAGAGGGGGCACCCCTGTCTTGTACCTTTCGAGATGGGGAAAGACTCAGAGTAAAATCCCTGCAGACGTACCTGGGCTGTGGGGAATGAGTATAGAGCATGCAGAACATTCAGAAAGGAGTCCCCAAAACCCCATCTATGTAAAATGTTGAAAATATAATTCCAATTTACGGAGTCAAAAGCTTTTTGGAGATCTAGGGACAATAAGCAGCCTTGTCTGGAAGGGCCTCCATCCCAATTTGAGTTGAGGATGGAAATTATATCTATCGCACGTCTAGTTTGATCTGGACCCTGTCTTCCAGGAATAAATCCTACTTGGTCTTTGTGAATGTATAAACTAATAAAGGAAGCCAGGCGGTCTGCAAGGATCTTAGTCAGGAACTTCAGGTCATTATTGATAAGAGATATAGGCCTGTAGTTGCCTACTGAGCTGGGGTCTTTGTTGGGTTTAGGGAGGACTGTGATGTGAGCCATATTAAGTGAGGAGTCCAGTTGACCCCCTTGTCTAAGGGCGTTGAAGAAGCGGGCCATATATGGGGCAAGTGTAATGGCGAAAGTTTTATAATAAGGTATAGAAAACCCATCAGGGCCTGGAGCTGAGAGAGTTTTGGAGTTTTTAATGACCATGCATACCTCTTCCGCTAAGATAGGGGCATCTAATTTTTGACGGTGGGTATCTTGTAATTTAGGAATTTTAATGTTATTTAAAAAACTGTCCATCTCCCGTTGAGGAGGATTTTGGTCTCCTCTGTACAAGGCTTCGTAGTATCTCTGAAATTCACCCATGATACGTTGGGGATTCTGAGAGAGTGTGCCCCCCTGTATTTTAATTTTTGGGAGAGCTGGAGACCTGAGTTTTGGAGAGAGTCTGCTGGCTAGCATTGAGCTTAATTTGTCTCCGTGACAGTAAAATTTGGATCTATTCCATCTCAACCATTTTTCGGCCTTGGTAGTGAGGGCCAGGTTCAGTGCTGTACGAGCTGCGTCTAATTTGGCTATGGGTACTGAGGTAGGGTTAGTTTTGTGCATTTTGGCCAAATCAGAGAATTCCTTATCTAGTTTTGTGATTTCCGCTTTATTGGTCTTGTTAATGTGTGAAGCTATTTGAATTAAGTGGCCTCTAAGGACTGCCTTGTGGGCTGCCCAGAGGCAGGAGGGGCTAATATCTGGTGTGTCATTAGAGTGAAAATAGGATTTGATAAGATTTTCGATTTCCGCTGCTCTGGACGGGTCACTCAGGATGGATTCATTAAGTCTCCAGCGTCTATCAGGGAGCCGGCTTTCCCTGCGGAGGAGAGTCAAAACTACCATGGAGTGATCCGACCAGACCACCTCTTTAATAAAAGCTTTTTTGGTCAGTGGGATAGAGGGTGATGTAAGGAGAATATGGTCGATCCTAGAGAAGGTTCCGTGTGGGTTGGAGTAGAGTGTGAAGTCTCGGGCAGTGGGGTTGACTTCCCTCCAGATGTCGATCAGTCCATATTGAAATAGTAGTTTGGCCAAACGGAGGCTCTGTTTAGAAGGTCTGGTTAAGCGTGCGCCTGGGGGTCTAGATTTATCCAATCCCTGGTCAAACGCGGTGTTGGAGTCTCCCCCAAAGATCACCGTGCCTTCAGTTAGCGGAGTTAGGGTCTGCAGCATGTTTTGGAAGAAAGCTAATTGGCCAGTATTGGGGGCATAATATGAGAAATTCACCCACCAGTAATAAATATCTCCCATCGGGGTCTTTGTGTTCTGACTTTAGGGTGAATTTGCTTCTTTTTGAAATAAAAATGCCTACTCCCTTAGTCTTATGCCGCGTACACACGGTCGGACTTTGCAGCTACAAAAGTCGGACAGTCTGTCCGACATACTTCCGGCGTACCTTCGGCGGACTTGGGGCAGACTTTCTTACGAACGGACTTGCCCACACACGACCACACAAAAGTACGCCAGTTTAGTACGCTGTGACGTACACCAAGTCCGACGAGACTATAAAACGGAAGTTCAATAGCCCGTACGACACCCTTTGGGCTCCTTCTGCTAATCTCGTGTTTATCTCGTGTTAGTAGAAGTTTGGTGAGAGACGATTCGCGCTTGTGAGACTCGTATTTTTCAGTTCGTTTTAACTGTTGTTCAGTCTGTGCTTGTGAGGTTTGTATCTGCTTTTCAGTGCGTTTGGTCAGTTGGCATTGAGAAATCTTTGTTTTATTGGCCGCTCGTTCCTGATTTTCAGGTCGTTCTTCACAGGCCTTGCTGTTCTTCAGTGCGTTCTGTTTAGTGCGTTCTGACCAGCCGACCGTTTTGAAGCCATGTTACCTGTACGTACTCGTCGTAGAGCTCGTGCATTGTATGTGCTTGGTGCTGTAGTTTATTCTTCAGCCCAAGACCAGTCCATGAACAGGGCGAGGAGGAGTTCATGGACCAAGAATTGGTTGCTTCAGCGTGACCAGTTCTGTCACATGCCTTTGCTCCGTGAGATCCGTGAGAATAATCCTGAGGATTTCAGGAACTTTCTCCGGATGACGGACCCCGTTTTTGATCGTTTGGTGGCTTTGCTGACCCCCTATATCAGCAGGCAGGATACCTGCATGAGGCAAGCCATCACTCCGGAGCAGAGGCTGGTCGCTACCTTGCGGTATTTGGCCACAGGGAGAAGCCTGCAGGACCTTAAGTTCTCGACAGGCATCTCCCCCCAGGCTCTGGGGATCATTATCCCAGAGACCTGTTCTGCCATCATACAGGTCCTGCAGAAGGACTATATTAAGGTAAGCTATTTTTATTTTATTAGCATCACATGTTCTTTTATGTAATCTTTGATAATGTAATGTATTTCTTGCTTCAAACACTACTTCCCATCATTGCAATATAGTGTGAATGTCCCCTTTTTATCCTCACACATGCTGGGATTTTTTCCTGCTATTTTTTGTCATGCATGTATAGTTTCCTTCAATAACCTTCCCAGCATGAAGTGATGGGAACATATCCACCTAGTCTACTCATTTTGAATGTATTTTGTTGGAGTGTATTTAGTGTGCTTATAATTAGCAATTAGCTAGATTTCACAACCCCCCCCCCCCACCTGAACTCACTCCAAATAGTGTGCTGCTAATTAGCAATTAGCTAGATTTCACAACCCCCCCCCCCCACCTGAACTCACTCCAAATAGTGTGCTGCTAATTAGCAATTAGCTAGATTTCACAACCCCCCCCCCCCCCACCTGAACTCACTCCAAATAGTGTGCTGCTAATTAGCAATTAGCTAGATTTCACAACCCCCCCCCCCCCACCTGAACTCACTCCAAATAGTGTGCTGCTAATTAGCAATTAGCTAGATTTCACAACCCCCCCCCCCCCCCCCCACCTGAACTCACTCCAAATAGTGTGCTGCTAATTAGCAATTAGCTAGATTTCACAACCCCCCCCCCACCTGAACTCACTCCAAATAGTGTGCTGCTAATTAGCAATTAGCTAGATTTCACAACCCCCCCACCCCCACCCTCGTTAAAATTTGCTTGAATGTTCTGTGGTGTTGATTTGTCTAAAGCAAATCTATGTTGCACTTTGCAAAATGCATGTGCACTCTACAAGTGCATTTGTTCCAGTGCTTTAGTAAATGAGCAGAAGCTCTGCTGATTTCCATCATCAAATCATATGCAAGCCTCAAAGTGTTTTCATTAATTGCCCTTGCATGTGATTGTGTACTGTTTGCAACATGAATGCCTTTTGACATTACCTCATTTACTGTAAGCTGGTTTGCAACTGCACCTTCAGAGTGCGACAACTGCAGTCTTGTAGCCTTTGTTATCCCTAAATTCCTGCGTGTTGTTAAAGTAATTTTTTTTGGGGATTTCACAACCCCCTAAAATGTAATCAATGTTCTATCAGAGGGGGTGAGCAATCTGATAAGTGTGCCTTTTTCCATATTAGTTATTCCAGAAGAATTAAATTATTGAATGTTATACTGATGCTGGGGAATAATGTTTTTAATTGTCTAATTTTCTTGCAATGTTAGCTTCCAAATTAATTGATTTTGGTTTTCTTGTTTGATTCCCCAGTTTCCTTCAACGCCACAGGAATGGCAGACTGTGGCATCCCATTTTGCCAGCCGTTGGGACTTTCCCAATTGTGGAGGGGCTATAGATGGGAAACATGTCCACATTGTGCCACCACCCCATTCGGGGTCATATTATTTTAATTATAAGGGGTTCCACAGTATTGTTTTAATGGCGGTGGTGTCGGCACACTATGATTTTTTATATGTGGACGTGGGGAAGAATGGCCGGATGTCGGATGGAGGAGTATTTGCCCAGACGGAGTTCTGCCAGCGTCTCCAGAGTGGTGGCCTGGGATTGCCACCTGATGAGGATAACGTGGAAGGACTCCCCTTTGTCTTCATTGCCGATGAAGCCTTCGCTCTGAGCAAGCACCTCATGAGGCCATTCCCCCAAAGAACCCTCACCCCGGAGAGGAGGGTTTTTAATTACCGGCTGGCCAGAGCTAGAAGAGTGGTTGAGAATGCGTTTGGAATTCTGGCCAGCCGGTTCCGCCTGTTTCAAACAGCCATTAATTTGGCGGAATACAAACTTAATTTTATAATTTTATCATGCTGCATTCTGCACAACTTTTTAAATAAGCATTCTGCCAATTATATAGGCACAGTTGGGCCTGAGGCCGGACAAATAGAAGCCAACCTTACAGGCCTGGATACTGTCCGTACTGGCTTGGCCCCCCAAAGTTCCCGTCAGGTTAGACAGCAATATGTTGATTATTTTATGGGTAGGGGGGCCATTGCAATGGGCCAGGATATATAATTTTTTGACAATAAAAAAAATATTGCTGAAATC